>JANAVB010021796.1:9807187-10407187 GCA_029216955.1 Iris pallida
TTAGTATCGGCCGTATCATATCGGTATCGATCGTATCCAATTATATGATAGTATTGACAACCCTATAACACCATCCTAGAGTTAAATAATATTTTGAATAATAATCGGATATCATAATCCAATATTAACGGATTCGATATCTTAATGTCCGAAAATATTCATATATATATATCCGATTCCAATTTTACGAATTTCGAATAATTTACGAAAACCCAAAACCCTAGCTATTCCCATGAATCCAAAATCCTTGCTCCATTGTGTCAGTGTCTGTGTCCAAAACCCTAGCTAATGTTTACATATGTATCTACAACGGTGTCCAAAATCCAAAATACAAAAAACATTAATAAAAATATGCTAGGGTTTACCAAAGATAAAGGAGGAGGGGGTCACGCAGAGAGGGGCTCTGACCGGAGCACCGGGAGGGGAGGGGTCTTTAGAGGGGGCTGGAGAGGGGGGGGGAGTAGGGGTCGAGGAGGGGGTGGAGAGGGGGGGGGGAGGGGGCTGTAAAGGGGGGGGAGGGGCTGAGAGGAGGGCGCGAAGAGGGGGTCGAGGAGGGGGGCGGAGAGGAGGACACGAAGAGGGGTACTGGGGCGGAGACGGGAGCTGTAGGGGGGCTATAGAGGGTGCACGAAAATAGGGAGAAGGGTGTCGAGATCGAAGAGGGGTCGCCGCACCACCGCCGCAGAGGGGTCGCCGCAGTCGTCGGGGAGGAGGAAAGTTTGGGGGGGAATGAAAACTTTCGTAAAAATTTGAGAATGAGTAACAAATGGTTACTGCTACACTTTTACTCGTGGACAGCGACGAAAATATCCGTCGCTAAGTAGTCGGTATATAGCTAGCAACGAACTGTTGACAAAATTAGCGACGTAAATTAATACTGTATTTTACGTATGATATTAGTTGCTAAGCGGTCGCTATTCCGTCGCTATTTAGCGACGGATTTACTTCCGTCGGTCAAATCGGTCGCTAAAATACAGTATTTTTGTTGTGTTGTGTGTGTGATCTGATGTTCGAATGGAGATTTGGTATTATTTTATGTTCGATTTATGTATCATGCATATATTTTATAGTTGATAAACTATTCATGCATATTGTATAGTCGTGGGCAACTTGTACACAAGGTTATATGCTTTCCTTGATCAATTACTAGGGGCTACCTGAAACGATTCGGCATAGGAGAAAATTATGTGGAACATGTTTCGTGCACGTGGTATTGCAGGAACTTCAGTGGGGTTTGCTATCCGACTGGTATGATGTTTCAATTTACAAATATTTTGAAACCTTCGGTAGGACTAGCTACATGCACGAAAAGGATAGTCGTCTTACCATAAAGAATCATCCAATATGTCTTGTGATGTCGGTATATAGTTAGGATGCATATATACTAATGGAATTGTCATCTGATTGCAGGCTTAACTAGTTGGTCGCGAGAACGAGTACACACATGTATCAACAATGGATATTATAGTTTGGTTGGCATTTTCTTTGCTGGGCTAACGAATTGCTAGTAATAAGTCGTTTATCTCTAGATAGTCCGCCAAATAGTGACTTCTTAGCGGTATAATTTGATTAACGGTATACATGTTCTTGATGGATTTTTTTTTTTCCTATTGATATTTTGTCGGTATTACTGTTTAGCGAATATAGAGAAGGAAATTTTCGTCCCTATATCGATTTATTTTTTTAAGGGGAAGATGAAGATGCTCTTGCCGAGTAGAAGTATATATAATTTCTAATTTCTAACTAAATTTACCTCCATGCCACTATGGTTGTAGTTGAGAGGTGTCATTGTGTCAAATGCATGTCGTTATTAATATTAATATTATATGAAATGAGCTGTTATTTAGTTTAACTAAAAAAAATGAAGAACAAAAGTTCAATATTCCATTAGGACGTATATCTAACATATCCAATATATGATCATTACTTGTGTATATTGTGAGTTGAAAGTGGAGTGATTAGTCTCAAATATTCAGCTCGATGTAAATTAATAGACTATAACTCGATGACACACTTGGCTTTTATCAGTAGATTGAGGATTAAGTTATTAATTAATGATATGAATTGCATGATCCACAATTCCACATGAACAAGTTCTTCCAGGATATATTATTTTTAGAATGATGAGAATCATGGAATAAATCCTGGATTGAGACTTACCTCTACTATACTCAGTGACAGCGATGCTATTTGATAACTTAACAATTCACAGACGTAGGGTGAAAGAAATTGATCAAAGTTTAATTTGATTCTAGATGAAGCTTTGGCTATCACAACTTTTAGCCAAATTTGTGGTTTATAAGTTTCAACTTCTACAAATATATATCTTCTTCTATTATATACTTTGGCTTCGGAACGGCCCAAAAATTAGTCGTCTAAATCGTATATATACAATCAACCATTTAATTTTTAAAAATTACGAAAAATTATAATTTTAAACTTTCTCTTAGTTTTGTTTTTCTGTATAACCGGATATTCTATTTTTTTATTTTTCTTCCGCATAATAGAATACTCCCTCTTTTATTCACACTAGTTATTTTCACGTGCGTTGCACCTAAAAAAAAAAGAAGAAAAAAAATCTACATTATGATTGGAATATAAAATTTTAAATTATGTTAGAACATTTTAAATATAATTTGAATTTATTTTAGTTATGTTAAACATATTTTTAAACTTTTGGATACGTATAGTTAGATAATATCATTTAGTTAGTTTAAGTATAATTTAAATTCTAAAATATTTTAGTATTTATACATATTCATGTAGTTAGAAGGATTTTAAGTTTTAATTTTATTTTAAACTACTTAAGAAAATAACTATGGCTACGGCGGACCTATATTTTTATTTTTTTTAATGAAATGGTTTATGAAATATACACGGCTTAGACGGCTCAAAATTGAGCCGTTTTGAAGCCCCTCTATAATAATAGAGATATATCCAAAACAAATTTAAATTAAATATCCATAAATCTTTATATATATATATATATATATATATATATATATATATATATATATATATATATATTTTTTTTTTTTTTTTTTTTTTTTTTATATATATATATATATATATATATATATATATATATAGGAGCGGATCATAAGTCTCCCTTAGAAAACCTCCTAAAAACTCCCCTCACTCTGATCCGTAATATTAATATTAATATTAATGTTAATATTAATGCTAATGTTAATATTAATGTTAATGTTAATATTAATTTTTTAATTTTTATATTAATGTTAATGTTAATGTTAATGTTAATATTAATTTTAATGTTAAATTTAATGTTAATTTTAGTATTTAATGTTAATATTAACATTAATATTAATATTAACGTTAATATTAACATTAAATTACGAATTAGTGTGAGGAGATTTTTAGGTGGTTTTCTAGGAGGGACTTTTGATCCGCTTCATATATATATCTAGCTTAGTGGTAGTGGTGAGGCATGCGGCCCGAGTGGTCAGGAGATCGGTTTCCGGTGGGAGCATTTGCCACAATTACGTGTAGCGTACGTACTTTTACTAGTATTATACAATATCTAATATATGTAAATATTTTTTTACTGTTAGAAAATTTTATTTAGCTTACAACAAGCCAAGTATGCACATGCCGGATGGAGGAATCGGAAGATTTCAATATCTGATAAACCTTTATTAATTCTAAAAGATGCATGTACACATTAATATTATCATATAATTAATTAGTAGAAGATCGATACGCCCAAGCAAAAGAAAGATGCTCTCACCCTTCGCTACATTCTTTCCATATTGCATGGAGTGCCATGTTTTTGCTTCCAGTTACAATATTGTGTTGCCTAGAGGCAAGGCCAGTCCGGAAGGTTAGATTATTCTATTCTGAAGCTAATTTTGTTTGCTCATTGATCCTTATTGTCAGCTGGTTCTGGTGGTCATCCGTAACTTTGACCTTTTGGTAAAATTATGCTGAAACTGGAGAATTATCCAAGTCCCAAAACTTGTCCGACTTACCCAGAGTCGGTCCTAGTTAGAGGGAGAACAAGAACTGCACTCTGCATGTCGAAATATCGCATTTTTGTTTTATTTTCACTGAAAGTGAAGATCATAGTAATCCTTAAATGAAATGATAAACATTCTGTTAGTATTAAATTTCCAATTTTATATTTTAGATTCTAAAATTAAAATATTTTAGTCTATTGGTGATAGAGAGAACATAAGCACTGTCTTGCGATTTCCGACATGTGATGGTAAGGAGCTCGGGAAGATGCATAGATCCAGCCATCATCAATCATATCAAGAACCTTTCCCCAATGGAAGGTAGGATAGGTGCTGGTTACCGAATTTTTTTATAAAATCAAATCTTTATATTTCTGATTTTTTAAAGAAGATTTACAAAGTGCTGGGATAACCTTAGCTAGTAACCAGAAAACCTTTAAAAAAAATTGCATATCAACTGACACTGAAACCTGAGCTCTTCTCTAGACATTTGTCGCTCCTCTTTCGTGCTGGAAATACAAACCATGATTGGATTTGTGGGATGCTAACTTGTTTTCAAACCAACTTATAACATCAAAATATGTGGGACTTGTGGTTAGCTAGAGCATTCATAATGGAGACACTTCAAGCACATACTCCAAATTATTAGAAATTATATAAATTATTATTTTTGGAGTGTCTTATTGATATTGTCACACAATAGTACACTCCAAACAAATATTCTAAATTATTTTTTTCTCTTTAATGTCCTTCCTTGTTTGTAAAAAAAATTCCTTCCTCTTTATTTTTCTTCCAAGTTTGGTAAAAATGGTTAATTTTGGTGGGTCCAGAAATTAATGTAGATGAGCTAGAGCACGCTCAAAATCTGGAGTGTCAATCTCTTAGCTTTCTAGCAATTTATTTTCAAGTATGGACAAGTATCCATTGTAGCTTTCAAGTGCTACAAAACTTGACTAAAGTCAAAATGTAGCACTTAAAATCTCTCCCACTGTGGATGCTCTTATTAAACTTAAAAAGAATTAGGAGGTTTAGGATTCAAATCTAATTATACTTGTCACGACCCGCACCCGGATATACAGATACGGATACGTGGGCCACGCCCAGCCTACGCCGCAGTATCGGCGGTAGAACGCTGTCTAGTACCCAATAAATATACACTACATCTAGAAGGTCCATGAACTACAAATGTACTCAATCACAACCCAACATCTAAAAAATATAAGACAGGAAAGATAACTAAGGCACAAGAACAAGTAGAAACTACTAGAACGAATCATAAGACAGGAAAATAAAGAAGGAAAAGCAAGACAAACTAAGAATAACTACCAGGCAACTCACATAGAAGAATAGTGAGATCCACCTCAGCTAGCAATATCATGAAGTCCAATAATGGTATAACAACTCCTAAAATATTATTAACGTATCCAGTCAGGATGGAAACGAGTACATAAACTAACAACAGTTTCATAGTATTGACAAACGCTGTAAGAGACAATCATAATGGAATACAAGATGATATATCAAGACTGTAAGTAAAACAGGATATATAAACTGAAAATCATGTCAAGGTGAATCATGCAGGGAAAGTAAGCTGAACTGTAAGATGTAACTGATGTAATAAATGTAAAATGTGCCTCGAATATTATAGCATAATGTGATCGGTAAGGGTCAAGATCAGGCTTCCAGCCGACCGGCTACAAGTACGTGGACTCGGTCCAGCCGGGATGGCAAGCTATGGAGCAAGTAGTAGCACATATCAGGCTATACCCATCGTGAGGTGAGGGTATAGCTATGATACAAGTAGTAACTCAAGATGAGCATTGATCACACTATCTATAAAATTCCCCATTCCCCGAATAGTATACGGATCCGGACATAGCACGTCATGGCACGAGATTCCCTAAGAAGGTAGCTACTCCTTCTCAGGAATCGGTGTCAATACAAGTACAAGAACAAGATCGAGCAAGTACCAGTATCCCAAGAAAATCCAAGAATGACATCTCATGACAAAAATCCGGTATATACTAGTCCATGTACCATCGTGACGAGAATCAAGTAAAACACTATAACTGAATCGGATAAAGAAAATATCAAGACAATGAACTACTATCAGAGAATGTACTCGTCTGCGGTCCTGAGCTGTCAAATGGGGTCGATGCTCAAAGTGATGCCACAGACCTAAAGATAACACTACTAAAATATGCTATATTAGCGACGTTGTTTAGCGACGGAACAAAATACCGTCGCTAAATATGTAATATAGCGACGTCCTTATATTGACATCGTAAACCGTCGATGAATAGCGACGTTCAGCGATAGTAGATAAATGACGTCGCTATTCCGCGACGTTCAGCGACATATTATTAAAATATGTCGCCATATATTAAAAGTTTGTGACGTTTAGCGACGTCGACTGTTGACGTCGCTAATATTTTTACTTAGGGCACGGGACTGTTTCCTTTTTCCCCCTCACTCGAAAATTTTATATTTCGTGCGGAGCTCTCGGCGACTCCCTCCCCCCTCCGACGACTCCCTCCTCCTCCGGCGACTCCTTTCCTCCCTCCCCCCCCCCCGAGCTCCTCCTCCTCGAGCTCCTCCTCCCCCAATCCGAGCTGCTCCTCCTTCTCTCCGGTAAACCCTAACACTCATCCTCCTCCTCCTTCTCTCCCACACACACACACACACACACACACACAGAGAGAGACACACACACACGGACACACACACACATGTACACACACACACACACGGACACACACAGCTATTGTGTGTGTTTTGAATCCATAGGTTCGATTTTGAGGCTCTTTTGAGTCCTCCTTAGGAAGTTAGGATGGGTTTGATATCACCCATGGAGAAATTCCGAGAGTGGCTAGGATGGGTTTATGCCCAATAGGATTAGTATAGGGATACTAACATACTGTTAGTGCAATAGGCAGCGGCAGCGGCAGCGGCAGCAGATGTAACAGATGTAACAAATACATGTATCACAGAGGAAGAGAGTGTGAGAAGTGTGAATGTATAGGAGAGTTACATGTGTTAATAGGCAGCAACTTAATGGCAGGATGGGGTATGACAGGTTTAGGGGCCATTAGACATGTGCATTGGATGCACATGAGAGTGCCCTATGGTCGAGTGCAGGTGTTTAGATGGGTTGGTTTATAGGAAATCATATGCATGTGTGGCCTGCAGTGCTTAGGTTGGCATGGTTTGTCTTGACAGATTTTGGCTTAGGCATTTGCCTTGCATTTGCTAGTAGCCACAGAGCAGTGGCCTTGGCTAGGCAATGCAGACAATAGGCATAAGGCAAGGAAAAGTAGAGTTTGCTTTGGCTACTGCATTGCCCTTGGCTCTGCCGCAGAGCAGTGATAGTAGCAAGGAACACCCTCCTTTTTGGTGATTGCCCAAGTGGCCATTGACTCATGACACTAGGCCATAGGCATGTGGGTTAGCCTTAGTATCATGTATCAGAGGGTCTAATCTATAGGGTGTCTAGTATGTATCAGAGGCTTGGGGTCACTTGGTTAGTTGTATCAGAGTTTAGGGTATGGGTTGTAACCATAGGTGAATAGGGAGTTTTTGAGATACTCACTTGAGTATCAGTAAGTTTGGTATCCTTGTATGTTAGGATGTTAGTAAGGGATATGCATATCAGGATAATATGGTATCAGATAATAGAATGTTAGTCTAGGTTCATGTGAGTGTTGGTGTGAGTGTTAGATTAGTGTAGTAGAGTTCAGAAGCCATGAAGGCAGCAGGACAGTAGCTTACCTTGGCCACAACTCATGGAGAGATGTGTGTCTCACTATATACAAATGAAGGAATATGTATGTGATAGGTAATTGTATATGTTTAATTCTTGAAGACAAATACATGTATCACATATTTCAATTCATAGAGGGATACTAACAGTATGTTAGTACAATAGGCAGCGGCAGCGGCTAGTTTCTATATATATGTGTTAGAGATAGATGTTATGATGCACAAGAAAATTGATGTTAATTAAGACAATTTTCAACTTGACCCTGGCGATATCAAAACGAATCTAGTGTGTCTGAATGAGATTGGCATCAGTAAGAATCGATTGCGTATGTGTACACGTTGGATGTACAAGAACTTATGTGCGATATAGCATGGTTATTAGTAACTGTCCGCTACTAATGTGTGTCCCATAATAAGACATAATATACGAATTTGTGCTTATTGGATAATGTGAGTCCATCTTTGCAGAATTATTTTCAAATGGATATGAATTACTACTTGCGGAATCGTTCATAGATGTACAATTGTCGTCCTGATGATATGTGTGGTGTGCGGGATGATTACATAGCGGGAGTAGAACAGTTCCTGCAGTTTGCTAAGACGTTCCCTCAGTACATGGACGGTACCAAAATTAAGTGTCCGTGTGTGAAATGTCATAACGTGAAATATTATCCAGAAGTGGAAGTGACATATCATTTGTACTCGAGGGCTTTCACGCCTAATTAATATCAGTGGACCGCACACGGAGAACTTGTGTATTTAGCATCAGAGCCGGAGCCTTATGTTGAGCCGTATATGCATGCGGGACCAAATTTTGGTTCAGATAATCATACATACGACGACGGGTGCGTGAATATGGTTTTCGACGCTGCGGGTCCTAGTTTCGTTCATGATGCGGCTGAGGAGGCACCGAATGTCGATGCTGTAAAGTTCATAGAGTTGTTGGAGAATGCAAGGACTCCATTGTATCCTGGTTGTGAGGATCATTCACCGTTGGAGGTGGTTACAAGACTGTTGAGCATTAAGTCAGATTCTAACATGTCGCAAGAATGCTACAACCGAGTGTTGGAGTTGATTATAGAGATCTTGCCGGCGGGTGTTAAGTTACCTAAAGACTTCTATCGGTCTAAGAGGATGGTGAGATCGCTCTAGATGGGATACGAGAAAATCGATTCGTGTCGCAATGGGAGCATGTTGTACTATAAAGACGACAAGGACACAGATGTGTACAGATTTTGTGGTGATGTGTGCCCAAATTTTAAAAAAATATAATGTGTATTTTTGTGATGATGTGTGTCTGTGTTTACAGTGTATGTGAAATGCAGTGTTCGGAACCATCGATAGTTTCGATTACTGTTGTATGTTTTATCTTGGACAGAAAGAGCAACTGTTCAGGGTGTACTTCTGAAAGCTTTATTTTCACATCCTTCACTCTCTCGGGACGTCGTACAGGATCCCGAGAAGGTGAAGGACGTGAAGAGGAAGCTCTGAGAAGTGCACCCTGAACTGTTTCTCTTTTTATCCAAGATAAAACATAGAACAGTAAGCAAAACTGTCGATGGTTCGAACACTGCACTTCACACACACTGTAAACACAGACACACAACATAACAAAAATACACATTTTATTTTTTAAAATATTTTTTTTATTATTCTGCGACGTATAGCGACGGATAGCGACGGGAAGTGAACGTCGCTATACGTCGCTGATTAGCGGCGTTACGTCGTTGTATGTCGCCACATTGCTGACGTGGCAGGCTTGCCACGTCATCACGTAAATAGAACAAAACGTCGCTAAGTTGTCGTCCGACGTCGCTAAGTTTGCGACGTAACATTTTCGTCGCTCTACGTCGCTAACTTTGCGACAACCCAGCGACACGACGTTGACGTCGCAAATAGCGACGTAGGGAAACGAATGTGCCATCTGCGACTAGCTTAAAAGCGACGTTTATTTTCCGTCGCTAAAGTCGTCGCTAATTAAGATTAGCGGCATAGTTTCCATTATTAGCGACGTATAATGACGTCGCTAATTTGCCTTATTTTAGTAGTGTAAGATATATATAAACTAATTAGGGTTCAACAGTGTTAGGCTTGATTCTATAGTATAAGCTACGTAATCTAGGTCAGACTTAGTCAACTAAGTCAAACTACGTCACACTGAGTTACACTAGGTCAAACTAGGTCAATGGTTGACTTACAGTTGACTTTTGGTCAACTGGTCAACTTTAGTCAACTCTAGGTTAAACTAGGTCAAATCTTGACTCTACTTCGACGTTCAGTCAAAGCAGTCAACTATGGTCAAACAGGGTCAAGGCTAGTCTCTATAAACATCTACAGGGTCAACACATTCAATTTCAGTGGTTGTAAAATCACTCGAATCGATGGATATCAAAATACAACAAAAGAAAAAAGATTATAATAGTAGGGTAAAACCTACAGATGTTGTCAGATGGTGAAACAACCATCACCAACGTGTCCAGAATGGTCAAATTAGCTATAATAGCCTATCCATAAGTCCAATTTGGACACAGAGGCAAAAAGATAATTTCGGACCAGAATGGTGTCCGTGTCGGACCCACTTTGTACCGAAAATTGTGTCAAAATAAAAGTGCACTAAACCTAACAAATTATATGTTCACGAATCCAGAATGACGATACGAACTCAACGGTATATCCGAAATTGGATTTCGATGACCCGATATCAGATTGGTCCATTGACCCGGATATTGGAATTCGATTTGCATGGAAAAGCGTATCGGAGCCAATGTCCTCAAAACCCAGCAAATTATATGTCAACGAGTCCAGAATAACGATACGAACCCAACGGTATATCCAGAATTGGATTCCGATGAGTCGTTCTCAAAATGACCCGTTGACCCGGATATTGGTATCCGACTTGTACCGAAATGCGTGTCGTAACCAATGTCCATTAAAACCTAGCAAATAATATGTCAACGAATCCAGAATGATGATACAAACTCTACGGTATATCCGAAATTGGATTCTGATGAGCCGGCGTCAAAAAGTCCCGTTGACACGGACTGTAGGGCCCGCTTTGTATCGAAATACGTGCCAGGGACCACGTCCTCCAAATCTAACAAACTTTATATGAAAATGTGCTAGAATGATGCCACGAGTCTACTGGTGGTGTCAAAAAATTGAATTCGGAGTCCCGAGTTCAAAAATGGAATTTAACAACTTAGAAATTACGAATTCGGACGGCCAACTTTGGCGTCGAATTCAACCAATCAAACGTGCTCACAATGAAACGAAACTTAAGGGGTAGGAAGAGGGTTATACCAGCTGCGCATAGGAACCAGTAGCACGCCAGACGGAGCTACGATGGAGGAGATACGAACCGACAAAGTTGGCTCCATAAAACTGTCCAAAAATAACACAATTTAAAGCGTCAACTTGGTGGCCGGTTTTGATGTATCAAACGATAAAATTAACGGACGAAAATTGAGGGAAGTGAAGATGAAAAATAGAAGGAGGGGGAGCTCGGGGTGGTGAGCATGGTGATAAGGATGATGACAGTGGTGGTGTTGATGATGATGAGAGTGAGGGGGGTTCAGCTGAATGTGGGTGTGTGTGTGTGTTAATAAGAGAGAAAGAGAGAGGGAGTGTTGATAGGGTGGGTGAGAGAGAGAGTGAGAGAGAATTATATGAGTGTGTGTAAATATATAGAAAGAGAGAGAGAATGAGAGAGATAGATATTTAGAGGAGAGAGAAAGAGGTCGGCTGGGGGGGAAAAGTGTGCTGGTGATGGGGAGAGGGGTGTATGTGTGGGAGTGGGTTTAATAATGAGAGAGAGAAAAAGATATTTGTATATATATATTATATATATATATATGTGTATATATATATACAAGAGAGAGAAATAGATATTTTGAGTAGGCAAGAGAGAGAAAATTATGTGGGGTGTATGGATAGACATGATAGGGCCTATACCAATTGGATTGGGTGTTGGGTTAAGTTTGGACAAGCTTGGAGCCAATATTTAATTAAAATAACAAATTTAAATCAATTAAAAATTATAGATGAAATGGGAGCACAAGGGAGATCAATTCGGTGGCACGCAAGTGGCACGTGCATAGTAGACTCAAAACAGGCCAGGGCCATATATTGGGTCGACTGGATTGGACCGATGTCGGGCCCGAAAATTAAATTCAAAGTTAAATCACAAATTACGACAGACGATAAATTGGTCTAATTTGACCCGAAAGTTGCGCGAAGCAAATGTAGCACAAGGGAACAAGTTCGAGTTAGAGAAAAAAGTTTTCAGAGACTGGCATCCCTGATGCTCTAGAAATTAAAGTCACGGTAAAGAGCATTTAATGATCAAAATTAATACATTAAAATGAATTATCGAAAATAATTCATTTAGAAAATTCAAAAATAAATCCCAAAAATTCAGGAGGCTTACATCCTACCCACCTTATAAAAATTTTGTCCTCGAAATTAAAGGTTGGTAGTGGGATTAAAACATGATAGAGGGTTTCGGCAATATTTTAGGCAAGATCAAATAATGACGAGTTTTGTACGATCAAAAAAATCAATTCAAAATTGTTCAAGCACGATGAGGGATTTTGGCACGATAGAATCATGATATGAACAAAACCATATGTGCATGATTTCAAAAATAAGTCAAGTCATTGGGGCACAATTTTAGAGACGATTAGGAGAATCGAAGATATAAATGAAGTTCAAGTACGGGATGATCTGTAGGACTTAGGTTGATGGAAATCAACCCAAAAGTCACACAGGCCCGATCAAGATGAAAAGCTAACCATGACCAAAACAAGATTTGGCATGGTTGAAATAAAATTTCAGACACAACAACGTCGAAGTCAAGGTCTTATAGACCCGATCAAGGATTAAGGAGTATATGATTAATAAAATCATGAAATACGATCCAAATTCGAACGCGATTAAAATTGAAAATAGTCTAAGTTCACTTGGCACGATTTAGATATAACAACGAAATCAAAACTTAAGCTTCGTCCGGTTACAATCAAGTCAAAAATTTGATTAACAGGATTTTAGCTCGATGAAATTAGATTTTAGGGTTATACATAGGCACGATCAAGATAAAAATGACATAATTGGGCATTGTTAGGAATAATCAGATGTTTAGCACAAACATTGATCAAGGATTAACCATCTGGTCATGAGTGAAATCAAGACTCAGATGCGTTAAAAATTTATGATGATTAACCACTTAGGAATGATTTAGAATAGAACGAGGAAAATCAAAAATCTAGTCATGATCAGGAATGAAACCTGAGCACGAGCGACTAGAAAATCAAAATTCAAGTACGAAGGAGATCTATTTTGACACAATCGGTTAGGGTTCAAGATTTTTAGCACGATTTGAGGGTTAAGATTATCAAGATCATGAAAATCAAAGTCGGATAGTCATGATCTAAAACAGGGCTACGAGAAGCAATGGAGAGAAAAATTTGAGTATAGCACGATTGAGAGATAGATTTAATAGAAATCAGATTATAGGTCACATAAGCACGATCAAGGTCCAAGTTCAGTTGTGAATTCCGATAAAATCATGAATTCAAAATCAAGGTCTTAAAAGCACAATTTAGGAAGGAATCCAAGTCAATTTGGCACGGTAGAAAGTCAAACATGTTTAATTCTAACACGACTAATTTCGTAGTCATACTAGTTAGTCGTGATTGAAAGTCAAAAATTTTAGGCACGAGTTTGAGGCAAGATAAAATGTATAATTATGATTGTTAAAATCACGATCAAATAATTCAAGTCGGCTTAGTCACGCCAGGTCATCTGGGTACGACTAAGCACAAAGAATTTGGATGTAATCAGGAAATGAAATTAAGGTCGAAAAGAGTTTAGACACGAGTGTCCAAAATCCAAACATGATCAAAATCGGAAGTCAATGCACGAGGGTTAATAGCATTGAAATCCAACCACGATAAAGAAATTTGTCTCAACACGATCTAAGTTGATCAACTTTCGAGTAAATCAGAATTTGGACAAGATGGAGAATAAGATCAACGAAGGCTGGGCACGAGCATCCAAGGATGAAAATCCAAGTCACAAAGAAATTTGAAGTCATCTAGAGTCTAGTCAGCAACCAAGACTCTTTGGCACGATAAATAAGACGACCAAAATTGATTGGTCATGGACAGAAAGGAATAAAAATCTTAACAGTATCGAAATTTAAGAAACAATTGAGATATGAAAATTTCAAAAATTTTAGAGTTTTCAAGTGTAGATGACAGATGTAGATATGAGATAGGCACTACCAAAATATGTCCATTTAGCGACGGCCATATCTGTCGTCCATCCGTCGACAATCAGTATTAGCGACCGATAACTGACGGATCTTGGTCAAAATAATCCGTCGACAATTAGCTCATCGCTAATAATGATCCGTCGCTAAGTAGTCGAAAAGCGACGGAATAGCGACGGCTTTTCGTTTTCATAATACGATGCATTAGCGATGACTTTCCGACGGAATGTCATCCATTTCAAGTATTAAATACTTAACTGTGTAGACGCTAGCGATGGATATTCCGTCGGTAAACCATCGTAACAGTGTATCAGAGGGTATCGTTCCGTCGCTAGTCCGTCGATAGCCGTCACTAACAAAGGACGGATTAGCGACGGAATACTAACGAATTATCCGTCGACCATGTTCTGTAAATGCTTGACATTTTTAGAACCTTGGCGACGGGTAAATCGTCGCTACGCCGTCGACAGAGCGACTGATTAGTGGCTGATTATCTGTCGCCATTGTTCTAAAAATGTCAAGCATTTCCAGAACCTTATCGACGGAGTTTCCATCGCTACGCCGTCGAGAGAGCGACTGATTATCCGTCGCCTTGGCGACGGATTTTCCGTCGCTATTCCGTCGAATGATATACCACCAGAACCTTGCCGACGGATATTACGTCGACCACCCGTCGCTACCTAGAAACAGTTTCAAATCTCCAGTTAGCGACGGCAATTCCGTCGAAAATTAGTCGAAAACTGGAAATATCCGTCGCTAACCGGTCACTAGTCCGTCGCTAACTGAAATTTTAAAAAAAAAAATTGCAGCACGTTCCCTGTTCACAAAAATATGCATAAACCAAACCAATATATAATGCACACCAATTATCCAACAATCACATAGACCAAATATATAATGCACACCAATTATCCAAGAATCACATAGACCAAATATGCACATACGAATTTAATGCACACCAATTATCCAAGAATCACATAGACCAAACCAAATTAATATAAAATAGACATCAATTATCCTGAACAGTAATATCCGTCGTTATAATCCGATCATAGCACAAATAATCCAAAATTCCCACAAATATTCCAAATTTTCTTAATTACAATATTTTAAGGAGGAGGAGGAGTTCGATTGCCCGGTGGTGGTAATCTCTGCTGCGACTGACGAATATACTCCTCTACTAGGTACGGCGGCAATCGTCGTAGACACTGCTCGAAAGTCGGCGTAGCTGCTCTGGCGACATGAGATCTAGGAGTGCCGTCACAGTCGGAAGCGGTACCAGAGGGGCAGCAGGGTTGAAAGAAAGATGACCCACGGAAGAAGGACCGACACCAGCAGTCGACGGACCGGCACCAGTAGAAGACGGACCGACACCAGCAGCAGACGGAGACGGAAAGTACGTGACAAATTGCTCCCGCAAGGACGATACCGCCTCGTGCAGCTGCGTAAGCTGCGACCTAACATCATCGTCTGCCGGGGCCGCGGGAGGAGGCGGTGTCGGTGGAAATCTCTGCGTCGCCATGTGCAACGGCCCTATGGAGCCGACTCCGTACAGGAGCCCTTTCTTAAAGCCGCCGACGGTATCTACGAACAAGTCGTTACGAGCGGCCAAAGAAGAGGGCGTCCGGGCGGGCATCGTTTCACCGACATCCTCGGTGTCAGTTAACTGAGCCCGACTAAGGGCCTCACGATACGCAGCCTATCAAATAAATGTGTTTATATTATAAGATTTACCTAAGTTGTAATCTAAATTCTACGTTTTACTAAGTTAAGTGTGAATCCTAAGTTTACCTAAGTTATAGTCCGAACACTTTTAATTCTAACGTAAATCTCATAAACATAAGTACTTACATCAGTCTCCTTGGCCCTATCGTCGACGAAGCTCCCGTCCTTCCGTCTTTTGTGCGTATGCTGGAACACGTCGTGCATGGTGACCGATTCTGGCGCCCTTCCCTCCTTCACCGCCCGTTGGGCCTGCATACAAAATTTTTGTAGAACTTAATTAACTCCATATATTAATAATACCTAATTTGATAGTAAAATAAATTTATGGTATCTCACCAGATCTGCAATCGTCGCTGCGTGGGGCCTTGATCCCCCCGTATAAAGCCCCGCGGCCTGTCGGTTCGCCTTCGCCTTCTCCGATTTCTTCTTGTACGCAGGAGTATCCATCATACCTAAGAGGTCCTCATAATACTCCTACCGGATCCAATTCGGCCTCGTATGTCCCATTTTTAGGTCATGAATCATATCTCGTATCTTCTTCGAGGCAGCACTTCTGTAGGTCCTGCGGATCGCGTCCTTGCGATGAGGGGGCCACCAGTACGTCGTTTAACATAGAAATTCAATTATCATATAATTTAAAAAATGGTTGATTAAAGAGTAACTAATAATTAACCAGAAGATATAGATATATACCCTCAACTCGTCGAGCCAGGCGTACTTCAAGTTTGGGGGCACCGACGAAAAGTTAAGGTAGGGACCATAGAAGTTAGCCCTGATAATTTCTCCAAGAGCCCTGGCAACATTAAACGAAAAAAACCTACAAAGAAGAAACGACTGGAATATTAACTTGAATAAATGAAAAAAATTTAATAAATTATCTTAAATTTACTTACGAGGTCCCCGCGGGCCATAGCTCTCGTCGGAACTCGCCTCTCGGCCTCTCTGGTGCCGTCGGAGGATCTGCGGGTCCACGCATGTACTCCCCAGTAACCGGATGGAACCGAGTATGGGGGTACTCCGGGGCCCACTATGCAGTAACTGGGGGATCCACTGGTGGATCCGCTGCTGGTGGGTCCGATAGCGGAACGGATCCGCTAGCAGATCCGGACTCATGCCTCGATGAAGTGGCCGATCGACGATGGGATGCGTCTGTGCCCGGGGTACTCTCCGGGTCGGGGTCGCTGGATGGGGTCACATCCCGAAAAGATTTAATACGACCACGACCACCAGCACCACCACGACCACCACCACCACCACCACAACGGCCAGCCATCATGACCTGTAAATAGAACACATAAACATAATTAATAATATAAAAGTGTAAATGAATATAAAATTCTAAACTAAATATACATACCACTAGTAGGGAGACGAGTGCCGCCGTGACAAAAAATACTAGGAGTGCCATCTGCAATAAGTAAATAATCGAATATAAAAACATGAATTCACGTAATTGCTTTTATGAGGTCAAACTTAATTCACGTAATTGGAAGTATTTTTAATATACAACAATATTTAACCTAATCATCGTCTTCGTTCTCATCCTCGGCCTCGTCTTCATCATCATCCTCCTCCTCCTCCTCATTCTCATCCTCATCCTTATCTTCATCGTCGATTTCATCTGTATCATCATCCCCATCAAATTTGTCTTCTTCTTCTTCTTCTTCTTCTTCTTCTTCTTCTTCTTCTTCTTCTTCTTCTTCGTCTTCTTCTTCTTCTGCCTCAATATTTGGGACAAGACGCCTCTTTCTCCCCTAGTTGACAGCTAAGTCTTGTGTATCAACCTCTTTCTTCCCTCTATTTTCCTCAATAATATCTTCAACATCTATTGTATCCGAGTGTTGTCCCAAGTATTGGGACTTTTTGATCTGGTCCTCTTGGTATGCTGTGTCTCCAACGTTGAATGTATTTCTAGATTTAATCTTGCATACTACCCACCAGTCAAATCGATCTCTACGACGCCTTAGGTAGCTTGTATAGTAGACTTGAATAGCCTGATTTGCTATCGTAAATGTATCGGACCCTCTATACCTCCTGCGATGATTTATATCGACAAATCCAAATTGTTTATCGATTCTCCAACCGATATTTGGTGTCGTATCGAACCACTCACATTTGAACATCACAATATGCATATCATATGGGCCAGTACATTGTAAATCTACAATATCCCGAAGCACTCCATAATAGTCAAAGTCCGGCTCGTTGTCATAGATGGTGCCTCTTATGCAAACACCGGAATCCTTGGTACTGATGCCGTCATTAATAAATTCGACATTTATAGCATTCTGAGTTGACTTAAACCTGAAGCCATTAACGATATAGCCTGGCCAAGTCTTTATTTGTTTCTTCGGTCCCAATGCCAGATAACGAACACTCTCATGAGTGAGTGTTGTTTCAGGCAATAAAACCTGTAAACAAATATTTGTAATTTAAATGTTTTAGATTATATGTTTATAATCTTAATTATAATCTCAGTTACTTACGTATTTGCGAAACCATGACGGAAATGTACAATCAACCTCTCTTTGAAGTCCCTCATCGGTAATATCGGGTGTCCTCATTTTGACTTCATATCTAAATATACTATTAGAGAAAATAAGAATATATAAGTGTAGTCACTTACTTCATCAAATTAGAGATTATAACGAGCGCAAGTGTACTGCTTACTTCTCCAAATCTCTCACTTCTTGTACGTCACAGTTTAATAAGACATATCGGTGAGCGGCATCATACTCGTCGTCTGTCAACCACCGTCTTTTACTAGCCCCAACAGGCTTGTCCCTTACATTGAATATACCTCCATCCTCAACGTCCTCGTCATTCCTTTGAGGTCTATTTCGATTTGTCTTAACATGAGTATCGAAATAAATAGAGCAGAAATTTGACACCTCTTCGATAAGATAGACTTCGCATATCGAAGCCTCTATATGAGCCTTGTTGCCAACTTTCTTCTTTAGATGGTGTAGGTATCTAGAGAGTCAAATTATCTTGAGAATTAAGAATGAATTTTAAAACCCACTGAAATTCAACTTAAATTATATCGATTTGTATGTACCTCTCAAATGGGTACATCCATCGATAATGAACAGATGCACCGACACGGACTTCGTATGCTAGATGAATCGGTAGATGCTCCATGCTGTCGAAGAAGCTAGGAGAAAATATTTTCTCCAACTTGCAAATTGTTAAGATAATCTTCTCCTTAAGTTCAACCATGTGTTGCACAGTCAACTTAGTTGAACAAATATTCCTAAAGAATATAGATAGTTCGGCCAACGGAACCCATACAGCAGAAGGCAACAACTCTTTCAAAGCAATGGGCAGTAATCTTTCCATAAACACGTGGCAGTCATGACTCTTTATTCCCGTTAGCTTGCGTTCATTGAGATCAACGCATCTAGACAAATTCGACACATAGCCGTCGGAAAATCTTAAAGTATATACCCACTTGCAGATTATTAATCTATCTTCCTTGCTCAATGTGTATTGTCCTATCGGCTTACTTAATTGTCCAGCAGCTCCCCTTTGTATCAAGTTCAGATAAGGATGCTTGCATACTCATAGAAAAAGTCTGATACCGATAGTTCGATACCGATACCGATAGTCCGATAGTCTGATACTACCGATATCGCCGATACCAATACTCATAGGAAAAGTCCGATACCGATACTTTGAACCTTGATATATATATATATATATATATATATATATATATATATATATATATATATATATATAAATAAAAAAAATAAAATATATATATATATATATATATATATATATATATATATATATATATATATATATATATATATATATATATATATATATATATATATATAAAGCAATAGACTTTCTCATCCTATTTCTTAAACTAGGGTTTGTCATATTGCATTTTCTTTAAAGTATCGGCCGATACCGATCCGATACAGCTGATACCGATACGGTTTGGCATGTCTGATCCGATACCGACTGATACCAAATATTGACCGATGCCGACATTGGGGGTCTAATTTGTTAGTTAGATATGACATATGTTAGAGTTATTTAGAAAATATATGTTGGTATCCTACTACTAGTTAGTATATTGGGATAAGGATGCTAGAAGTATAAGATAGTCGGTTAGATGGTTAGTAATAAGTTTGTGTCTAGAATGAGGTTAGTATATATAAGTTAGATAGCTTATATGTTAGATGGTAGTGTATTAGAGTGTGTGTTTTGATATGATAGCTTAGAGTTTAGATAGATATATATTGGATATGTATAGTATCTTAGTTTTAGAGATTAAGTTAGATATTCATATATTAGAGTTAAGATACTTGGTAACTTGAGATACCAAGTAGTATATTAGAATATATTGGGTTACCTTATTAGGGTAAGGTATTGGGTTACCGATATTGTGAACCTACGTTGAAAGCATAATAAGGTTGTAAAAGCATGTAAAAGAATCCGATACTACCGATAATTATTTGTTTTCCAATACCAAAAAATTTGATACTCCGATCCGAAACTGCCGATACTACCGATATCGCCGATATCCTATTTCTTAAACTAGGGTTTGTCACATCGCCGATACTACTCATTGTATTTGTACCCCGTACTGCCCCGCGCGCGCCACCCCTACCGCCCCCTGCTGCCCCGGAGCGCGCTGCCCCCCGCCGCCCCCCGCAGCCCCGCACGCGCCATCACCCCTCCCACCCCCCCGCCGCCCCTCCCACCCTCCGCTGCCCTCTAGCCCCGCACTGCCCCGCACGCACCACCCCCGGCTTCCCCCGCTGCCCGAAGCGCGCTGTCCCCCACCGCCCGTCGCAACCACGCCCGCGCGCGCCAGCACCCCTCCCACCCCCCCCCCCCCCGCCGCCCGTCGCAGGCCCGCGCTGCCACGCGCGCGCCACCCCCACAATCTCCGCCGCCCCCGCAGCCCACGACGCCCCCGGCAGCCCACGACACCCACGACCACAGAGAGAGAGAGAGAGAAAGAGAAAGAGAGAGAGAGAGAGGAGAGAGAGAGAGAGAGAGAGATTACCTTTGGGAGAGAGAGAGAGGAGAGGTCACCGATCACTGCCGCGGCAGAGAGAGAGAGGAGAATGAGGTCGCCGACCGCCGCGGGAGAGAGAGAGAGAGGAGAAAGAATGAAATTTGGGAGAAATGAAAAGTTCTTTCTGTCGTTTCAATTTAAGCCTGGGCCCTTTATTTAGCGACGGACCAGCGACGGTTTCTATCCGTCGCAAGGCCGTCGCTATTTATGATACTTGCCGACGGAATATCCGTCGCTACGTAGTCGAAGAATTGTCCCGCCATTTTCCTCAATAATTCTCGCCAAATAATTGACTGCATGGCGACGGCTACTTATCCGTCGCTATATCTCCGACGCCCTAGCGACGGATGAGCGACCTTTTTTCTTCCTTAAAATAAAATAAAAATTGTATCGGCTTGTCATCGGTACTCTGTCGGCTATTTGCTGTAAATCCGTCGCTAATGCTAAAAGAAATTATCCGTCGCTAATTTACTGTATTTTGGTAGTGAGGTGATTGGTGTAATCAAGACATAGCTAAACAAGTCAAAAAAAATGATGGCAAGATGAGAAAATTATCATACGATGAGAAAAGAAATGAATGATAAGTCGAGAAATAAGGGTATGAATTGTCCTCATCATTTGGTCAAAAACAAGTGAATCAATTTAAGATACGACCTGATAACCATACACGTCTATCCAAAACCATGCTGCCAGAATTTATGCCATGCCAGTAAGCATAGCTGCAATAAACGATAGAGTCCATAACTAAGGTATACACCCTATAATCATGGCATCTAGATTCCTTACCACGTAAACCGGTATGGCTGCAAGAGAATCTAAATTCCATAACTAGGATAGTATATCCAAAATCAGGCTCCATATCTCTGTCATGCTAGCTAATATGGCTGCGACAAATTCTAAACCCCATGAATAAAGTAGACATTTACCGTTCCCATCGTCTCCATCAAATATGTTTATCAGGATATCTTAACTCAATCCTTAAAAACTTATCTCAAACAAAATCAAAATCGAAGTCAACAACTAACGAACATCAAGATTTAAAATTCAATAACGAATCAAAGATAAGTAAATGGAAACTAGCAGAAACAGATTCCGAGATAGGATTTAGAAGAAAATTCTCAGGAGATGTCCAAAGGTACTATCTAGGTCAAGATAAAAGGAAATCATTGGAATATAATCTAAAACAATCTCAACCTGATATGAGACTGGCAAATCATATTCTCATCTCAACCTAGAAGATATATAAGTTTAACTTATACCTTCTCTCTGGGGTCCACAAACTCATTCCAAGAAAGAATAAAGTTGATAACGGACAGATGTTTCAGAAATCAGGACGGACAGAAACAAATGGAAAAGTTTTGAAAAGTTCGAAATAAGATTCCCAGGGGTCATCCTGGAATCTATCAAGAGTTTCCTAATATGTGACTGAGTACCAAATTTCTAAAATATTTCATGACTCAACATTAATCCTAGGGCAGGCTCGTAGTAGTACAGATAAGCTCAAGTACCACCACGACTTCGCATTAATTACAAACACTGACCTGCATGGGCCACCACTAAAAACGTGTCACGATCCACACCCAGATATACGGATACGGATACGTGGGCCACGCCCAGCCTACGCCGCAGTATCGACGGTAGAACGATGTCTAGTACCCAATAAATATACACTACATCTAGAAGGTCCATGAACTATAAATGTACTCAATCACAACCCAACATCTAAAGAAGATAAGACAGGAAAGATAACTAAGGCACAAGAACAAGTAGAAACTACTAGAAGGAATCATAAGACAGGAAAATAAAGAAGGAAAAGCAAGACAAACTAAGGATAACTACCAGGCAACTCACATAAAAGAATAGTGAGATCCAACTCAGCTAGCAACATCATGAAGTCCAATAATGGTATAACAACTTCTAAAATATTATCAATGTATCCAGTCAGGATGGAAACGAGTACATAAACTAACAACAGTTTCATAGTATTGACAAACGTTGTAAGAGACAATCATAATGGAATACAAGATGATATATCAAGACTGTAAGTAAAACAGGATATATAAACTAAAAATTATGTCAAGGTGAATCATGCAGGGAAAGTAAGCTGAACTGTAAGATGTAACTTATGTAATAAATATAAAATGTGCCTCGAATATTATAGCATAATGTGATCGGTAAGGGTCAAGATCAGGCTTCCAGCCGACCGGCTACAAGTACGTGGACTCGTCCCGGCCGGGATGGCAAGCTATGGAGCAAGTAGTAACACAGGTCAAGCTATACCCATCGTGAGGTGAGGGTATAGCTATGATACAAGTAGTAACTCAAGATGAGTATTGATCACACTATCTATAAAATTCCCCATTCCCCGAATAGTACACGGATCCTGACATAGCACGTCATGGCACGAGATTCCCTAAGAAGGTAGCTACTCCTTCTCAGGAATCGGTGTCAATACAAGTACAAGAACAAGATCGAGCAAGTACCAGTATCCCAAGAAAATTCAAGAATGACATCTCATGACAAAAATCCGGTATATACTAGTCCGTGTACCATCGTGACAAGAATCAAGTAAAACACTATAACTGAATCGGATACAGAAAATATCAAGACAAGGAACTACTATCAGAGAATGTACTCGCCTGCAGTCCTGAGCTGTCAAATGGGGTCGATGCTCAGAGTGATGCCACATACCTAAAGATAAGATATATAAACTAATTAGGGTTCAACAGTGTTAGGCTTGATTCTATAGTATAAGCTACGTAATCTAGGTCAGACTCAGTAAACTAAGTCAAACTAGGTCACACTGAGTCACACTAGGTCAAACTATGTCAATGGTTGACTTACAGTTGACTTTTGGTCAACTGGTCAACTCTAGTCAACTCTGGTCAACTCTAGGTTAAACTAGGTCAAATGTTGACTACTTCGACGTTCAGTCAAAGCAGTCAACCATGGTCAAACATGGTCAAGGCTAGTCTCTATAAATAACTACAGGGTCAACACATTCAATTTCAGTGGTTGTGAAATCACTGGAATCGATGGATCTCAAAATACAATAAAAGAAGAAAGATTATAATAATAAGGTGAAACCTACAGATGTTGTCAGATGGTGAAACAACCATGACCAACGTGTCCAGAATGGTCAAATTAGCTAGGATAGTCTATCCATAAGTCTAATTTGGATATAGGGGCAAAAAGATAATTTCGGACCAGAATGGTGTCCGTGTCGGATCCACTTTCTACCGAAAAATGTGTCGAAATAAAAGTGCACTAAATCTAACAAATTATATGTCCACGAATCCAGAATGACGATACAAACTCAACGGCATATCCAAAATTGGATTCCGATGACCCGAGCTCAGATTGGTCCGTTGACCCGGATATTGGAATCTGATTTACACGGAAAAGCGTGTCGGAGCCAATGTCCTCAAAACTCAGGAAATTATATGTCAACGAGTCCAGAATGACGATACGAACCCAACGGTATATCCAAAATTGGATTTCGATGAGCCGATCTCAAAATGATCCGTTGACCCGGATATTGGTATCCGACTTGCACCGAAATGCGTGCCAGAACCAATATCCACTAAAATCTAGCAAATTATATGTCAACAAGTCCAGAATGACGATACGAACTCAATGGTATATCCAAAATTAGATTTCGATGAGCCGACGTCAAAAAGTCCCGTTGACACGGACTGTAGGGCCCGCTTTGCACCGAAATGCGTGCCAGTGCCCACGTCCTCCAAATCTAACAAATTTTATATGAAAACATGCTAGAACGATGCCATGTGTCTACTGGTGGTGTCGAAAATTGAATTCGAAGTCCGAGTTCAAAAATGGAATTTAACAACTTGGAAATTATGAATTCTGACGGCCAACTTTGGCGTCAAATTCAACCAATCAAACGTGCTCACAATGAAACGAAACTTAAGGCGTAGAAAGAGGGTTATACCAGATGCACATAGGAACCAGTGGCACGCCAGACGGAGCTGCAATGGAGGAGATACGAACCGACGAAGTTGGCTCCACAAAACTGTCTAAAAATAACACAATTTAAAGCGTCAACTTGGTAGCCGGTTTTGATGTATCAAACGATAAAATTAACGGACAAAAATTAAGGAGAGTGAAGATGAAAAATAGGAGGAGGGGGAGCTCGGGGTGGTGAGCATGGTGATGAGGATGATGAAAGTGGTGGTATTGATGATGATGAGAGTGAGGGGGGGTTCAGCTGAACGTGGGTGTGTGTGTGTTAACAAGAGAAAGAGAGAGAGGGAGTGTTGATGGTATGGGTGAGAGAGAGAGTGAGAGAGAATTATATGAGTGTGTGTAAATATATAGAAAGAGAGAGAGAATAAGAGAGAGATATTTAGAGGAGAGAGAAAGAGGTCGGCTGGGGGGGGAAGTGTGCTGGTGATGGGGAGAGGGGTGTATGTGTGGGAGTGGGTTTAATAATGGGAGAGAGAAAAAGATATTTGTATATATATATTATATATATGTGTGTGTAAGAGAGAGAAATAGATATTTTGAGTAGACAAGAGAGAGAAAATTATGTGGGGTGTATGGATAGACATGATAGGACCTACACCAATTGGATTGGATGTTGGGTTAAGTTTAGACAAGCTTGGGGCCAATATTTAATTAAAATAATAAATTTAAATCAATTAAAAATCATAGATGAAATAGGAGCACAAGGGAGATCAATTCGATGGCACGCAAGTGGCACGCAAGTGGCACGTGCATAGTAGACTCAAAACAGGCCAGGACCATATATTGGGTCGACTGGATTGGACCGATGTCGGGCCCGAAAATTAAATTAAAAGTTAAATCACAAATTACGACAGACGA
This sequence comes from Iris pallida, assembly GCA_029216955.1. Lineage (NCBI taxonomy): Eukaryota > Viridiplantae > Streptophyta > Magnoliopsida > Asparagales > Iridaceae > Iris > Iris pallida. The sequence goes on from JANAVB010021796.1 coordinate 9,832,800, forward strand.
AAAATTGGTCTAATTTGACCCGAAAGTTATGCGAAGCAAATAAAGCACAAGAGAACAAGTTCGAGTGGGACACGATATATCAACATGAAGATAATCCCGTCTACTACAAACTTAAAGAAGAAAGTTTCCAGAGACTGGCATCCCTGATGCTCTAGAAATCAAAGTCACGGTAAAGAGCATTTAATGATCAAAATTAATAAATTAAAATGAATTATCGAAAATAATTCATTTAGAAAATTCAAAAATAAATCCCGGAAATTCAGGGGGCTTACAATACTCTTTTCAAATGGTGGGAACGTTCTTTCCAGCAAGAAAATTAAAAAAGATATGCAGTGTTTTATCACAAGATATGCGGCGTTTTGTCAACCAAAAAAGAAAAATTAAAAAGTAAGAAAAATGCCTAGCAGTAAGAAAAAAATATTAGAATCCAACACACCTACACGTCCTTACGGTTGGGAGGCTCGAACCACATCGTTCCCGTCTGGTTAACAATATTCTACCATAAGGCATTTTTTATTATGTAAATTAGTTATTAATCACCCAAAGTGAAAGCGATTATGTTCCAATCTCAACTTAAATATCATGTTTGTTTGGAAAACGTTATTCCGTTAGGCGTTTAAGGTCTTTATTTGTAATTTTACAAAACTATATGTTTTGAGCGCAATTTTTTTAAACTTTAATTGTTTGTACGAAAATTTACTCAAAAAAACATTTGGCCCATAGAAAAAGGAAGTCTTAGAAATATCATTATATATAGTGGGTGGGGACATGAGCTACATATTGATGTCCATCCAATTAAAGAAGAAAAATGGTATATGTGTCAGAGTTTTAGTGACTGAATCATTTAGCCCCCGAATATAGTGCCCTTCTCCTATGTATTATATATATCCTAATATTTTTGCATCATTTACAGCTACAATTAATGTGAACAACTTTGTTGCAAGATATTTCTATTTACGTGCGACCAAACATCCCCTAGTTACATGCATATCTCCTACCTTGACAAATGAAAACAATAAACACTTTTAGGTATCTTTTAAGAAAATTTGACAAATTGTAGTCAAGAAGAATGCGTTCAAGTACTACAAATACATGTATACTTACGTACGTGGAAATAAGGCTTTAAACTATAAGATAGTACCGAACTCGAGTGGCTCTTGTGGTTATCGAGGAGATGTATAAGATTCCGGTTGGATGGCGGAAGATCGATGGATCGAGTCACGAGAACGTATTATTCTTTCTATTTATTTAGTGGAAGTTGGAGGCAGTGAGCCCAACAGGCATACAATGCAACCAATCAATAATAGAGAAAGAGATTTGTCTTTGTGTAATCTTGTAAATATACTATTGTATCCAATTATTAAACCGTTAGGCTATTATACATAGAAGCCTATAGAGAATGCTTGAAAGGTTCAACCATTAGAGAATCCATCTCTCACCTCTTAGTCTTGTAAATTAGACTACAACACGTTATAGCGTCTAGCTCTACCATGCAAAAGCTCACAATCGCACAATTATCCTCAAAATACAAGTAAAAATATCTAAACACGATTTATATAATATTTTTTCTTTTCTTCTTCTTAAGATATGGAGAGAGGATTTTCTCTCTAAAGAAAGATCATTTAATGACTTTCATTTAAGATTTGTTTTTCATCTATTATACAGAAATGACTTTTATTAAAGATATTTAGATCTATTAACCAGAAATGACTTTCATTTAAGATCTTCTAATCTATCAGCCAATAATGGCTATCAATATTTTTAGATCCTCCTAGATTATTTGTCACGACCCGCACCCGCTTTTCGGATACAAGACGTGTCCAAGTCCAGCCTACGCCGCAGTGTCGACGGTAGAACACTGTCTAGTACATAAAAAAGTCACAAAATCTATAATGCAGTCTAGATCTCATCCACAGAAATATGACACAATCAACTGAATATAGAATGAATAGACTGAAATATCAAACTCATCATGAATCCAGGTCACGTCCGGTGGACACAAATCCACTACCAGTAGACGGAGTAAAATAATACATAGAAATGGAAATAACTGAGTCAAACTACTAATCATCAAGTACCCTCGTCTGCAGTGGTACCGTGGTCCAGTGCTGGCTCAAACCTGCTCGCGTGCACCTGGTGTTTTCCATAAATAAATTCACTTTATTTATTTTGTATCTGAGAAAATTACAACTGTAGGAATCTAATCTAGAAGACGATTACTTTATCCCTTGGACGATGCGATGAAGAAAACTCGAACTTCGAAGAACTTGGACAGCAACTGGGCAATCTCTCTGTTCTCTCTGAAAATGACCTCTAGTCTCTGATGAGGATGAAGAAACTCTTTTTTATAGAGTTCAGGATAACTGTCCTTAAGCATACGCTCAGGTAGTTACTTGACGTGTGCATAACTGCAGGGACGCGTGGCGAATTCTGATGGAGACACATTAGCGTGCGGTTGAAAGTAGTGGAGCATGTTCAGGAGAGATTGATGGCCTGGATGCCACGTTGCATAACTTCTAGAGAAGTAGATAACTGGTACAGGACACGTGAGAACGTGTGTTGACTGTAATCCTGGATATGGTTGCTGTAATACGCTGCCTCGTTGAAGGAGAGTTTATACGCTGACTTGGACAGCGTAGTGCCATAGGAAATCCATACGCTCACTTTGTGGGCAAGGAGTCATGTGAGGTCATACGCTCGCTTATTTAGCAAGGAATCATGTGAGGTCCATACGCTCACTTGACTATGTGAAGAAGGAGTCATGTGAGGTCGATACGCTCACTTGGCTGGGTGAAGAAGGAGTCATGTGAGGTTGATACGCTCACTGGAGAAGTGGCCACGTGGCTATCATCAATCTTCTTTGGTACACCATATCTTCCCATAACTGACAAAATCTTCTCGAGCGTCGTGACTGCGGATTTGACGGCTGACAGACTGTCAAAACTGACAGTAATGATGGCTTTTGTATTTATGAAGGTTGCTGAGTTGTCCTCGTAAAAGACAAAACCGGCTCTTCGAAAACCTATACGACGGTTACTTTTCTCGTGACAGCTGTCTTTGCACGAAAGATGAAGTGTCAGATTCATTCCTCATTTAAACATATGCTGTGCTGTCACTTCAGTAAATAATAAAATATTTACTGAGCGTATGGCTTTTGAATGAGCGTACAACCCTGAATTGAGCGTATGGCTTCAACTGTCATCTGTCTTTAAGCGTATGGATAAAAAATGACAGCGTGTCATAATTTTCCACATCCTACAAGACCCCCTTCAAAGTTTTCGAACTTTATGAGTTTTAAAAGTTCGAAATTACTTTGAACAGAAAGTGGGAATGAGTCCTGACACGCTGGCATGAGTTCATTAAATGTCATGATGACTCTTTATTTTTCGAGATTGATTGAATCTGATAGAAGAATATGAACAGCCAGCAAGTTCTATTATATAAACCGAGAGAATTCAATTTTTGACTTTCATCTTTTTTGCAACCATGACTCCAAAGGAAGCTGCTGAAGAAGAAGCACGTAAGTTGGGATTCTGTTCCCATGGTGACCCCACTTTTGGGGGCCAAGAACCCGAACCTGTCGTCATCGAGCTCAAGGACGACCCTATGCATTTAGCCAAGAATTTCTTGGGCTACTTTGGTCTGGACGGCTCCTCTTCTTCTGATGGGGAGAGCCTCGCAGAGAAGCGTAAAATGTTCGTTGCTCTGTTACACCGCATGGGGGTCCAAAGCGTAGAAGAGTTAGGCGTCAAGCTTAGTCGCTCTGGAAAATAGAGCGTGACTTTGTTGCACCCCTTTCTTTCTCTCTCTCTTTTTTGTTTTGTAAGGCCATCAGTGCCTTTAATGAAAATGAATATTCAAGAATTCTCTGTTTAGTATAATTTTGTGTTGAAAACCAACATGCACCGATGAATAACTGTAGAATACGCCGTCTTCCAAGTTGTAAGTTACGCTAGATAGCGTATGCCAATGAAATAGCGTATATTACGCTATTTTCCAATGTTTTATGAATTCCACTGAATAGCGTATATCAGCGTATGTTACGCTATAAATTACGCTGTCCTTTAACATTGTGATTTACGTTAAATAACGTACACCAATGAATAGCGTGCACCAATAAATAGCTCGTAAGTTACGCTATCTTCCAACGTTTTGGAAAGCACTCTTTGAATATTTCCAAGGCTGTGCTGGTTTCCAAAGTACACGTGTCATTCATTCCACGTTTACGAGCGCTATTCATGCGGATCCTTTCCAAGAATAGGTTCATGCTCCATACTTTAAATAGATGGATGAACTCCACGCAAACTCATCTTCCCATTCTTCTTCCTCTCTTCTGAGAATGAATTTTCTATGAGAATGAAATAGGAAAGCCATGTCGTCTGATGTCAAATCTCTGTGCACGCTACCAGACATGGATCTGTCAATCCTTAGCAGCAAACTCAGCGGTAAGTTCAATATACACGCATCGAAATTTTTGTTTGCTAAGGACAAATTCATCTTCCCGAATTGAACAGAATGCATCTGTTTTTGCTTGGCCAGTTTCTGTTAACTGATTTTTCTTTACTTTTTTTTTTGCAGAGTTTTGGCTGAAAATCTTCTTCAGAACTGGCATTGGTGATATGGATGCTGTGGACAATGTTCTTCTGACATCTACATCAGGGAGCTCATACGCTTTTGACGCGTATATCAGACAACTCAGAACTCTTCGTGAGATAGAAGGGTCTTCCTCAGATGGTAGGAAGAGCCTTTATACACGAGAGTTGGATGGTGGAGTCAACTCTACCCCGAGAAATCGGGTAGTAGAGTTCCTTTCACGGCAGAACTAGGAATTGTATCCCAAGGTTTGGATACATTCCTATCTGCTTGAGGTGCCGCCGTTCCTCCACGCGCTGTATTGGCAGCAACACGCCATCGTGTTGCCATACTCTGTGGTTCTCCTCTCGTCTGAGAGATAAGACCAGAGTTTGATTCCTGCTGGACACCCAGGAATTGCCACAAACAACGAGATTGTCAGAGAAGATCCAAGAAGAAATAGATCTCAGTTGTACATAGAATGAAAATCCAAGATTTGTAATAGATTTCCATTATGATTTGTAGGAAAGTCTAAGAAATGTAATAGACTTTTTATGAAAATGGGAATGGAAATGACAATTCTTCTATGCTCAATGATTTGTATTTGTGGGTGAATTGTGGACATGATAGATAATAAAATCATCTTTTCTGTTTTAGAGTATATGATATTATCAGAGGTATTATGGACATGATAATATATAGGAACTCGAAAGAAAATAGATTGATGTCTATGCAGAGGTCAAAACATGACAAATGAGTAAGTAGATTCGGAATTGATTCAGAGGTTATGAAAACGTGATCAATAACGAATCCCCGCTTAATGAACTGATAGAAGATTATGAACGGATGAACCGTTAGGAAAATGAAGAACAGATGAACTGTCGAGTGAATGTAATAAATGAACGGACGAACCGTCAAGTATTAATGAACATGTGAAACGTCGGATGAATGTGAGAAATGAATGGATGAACTGAATATCGGGAAAGAATACGTCCCATCGATCCTGGCAAATATATGCCTATAAATAGAGCATCTCTTTGAGTAGAAGGATCACACATTATTCTCTTTTATTCAAAAATGTCTTCCGAAGAGAACACGAAGAAAGGCGAAGTCGTCTCCAAAGTTGATGAAAATGCTAAAGAGCATTCGACTCCCCAAAAGAAGGAGACGGGCGAAAGCTCGTCTGCTCCCAAGCTGCCGAAAGATATCTTGGATTTCTTGGTCGAACAAGGAGAAACCGAAGAAGAAGAAGCAATGAGGCTGGCTGCCTGTCAGTTCTTGATGCGGTCAGGAAATGATGTATTCAATTCTTTTGCTAATTATGTATGTGGTCCTCGTCCTAAGTACAAAAGGGATACCAGTGATCTTCCATGATGATGTATTTCTTGAAGAATTTGTCTCAAATAAACTCTGTTTAAGGAAACTTTGTTTATGATGTATCCTTCCTGCTTTATATTATTTTGCCTTTATTCACTGATCTTTTAGACTCAAAAATCAAAAGGACGAGATATCATTTTCATAGAATATGGTACATACTGAGATAGAAAATTCAGAGGTGATATGGACATGATTTTCTATACAAGATCTTTATTAAATCCACTGGGAATCTAATAAGATAAAATATCAAATTCTCTGGGAAAATGATACATGGTAGAATATCAGTTTCCGCTGGGGATAATGACATCGAAATAGCTTTTGTAGAAGAATAAATTTTTGATTTTACACTTGCTGGGGAGTAATGAAAATATTATTTATACATAATATTTCTTTAAGAATTTGCCATTGATAGGCATCATCGTGACTTTCCCGTCCATAGAGGCAAGCTGATATGCTCCATTAGAGAAGACTTTGTTTACTACGAATGGGCCTTCCCATTTCGCGTCAAATTTGCCTTTGCTCATATGTGTCATGGTCATCGGACGTCTGACAGTAAGGACCAATTCTCCTTTTTGATATGTTCTGACTTTGACTTTCCGATTAAAAGCTTTTGAGATTCGGGCTTGATATAGCTCGATATTTTGTTGCGCATACAATCGTTTTTCATCTAGAGCTTCCAACTCTTGAAGTCGAAGACGATCATTGTTCTCTGCAGTGAGTTCATTAGCGATTGCTATCCTTAAAGAAGGAATTTGAATCTCTAAGGGAAGAACAGCTTCACACCCATATACCAAAGAGAAAGGTGTACATCCGGTCGTATTGCGAACTGTGGTACGATAAGCCCATAGACATTCACCAAGCTTCTCACTCCAGTTACGTTTATTGGAAGAAACGAACTTTTTCAAGAGTTTGATGATTGTTTTGTTGAAAGCCTCTGCTAATCCATTGGCTGCTGGATTATATGCTGTAGAAGCCAGATTATTAATCCGATGATCATCACAGAATCGAGTAAATTTCTGGCTGACGAACTGTGGTCCATTATCATGGATAATACGCCGAGGAACACCAAATCGATAGATGACATGATGTTTGACAAAGTTGATAACATTAGAAGTCTTGACTTCAGATAACGGGATTGCTTCAGCCCATTTAGAAAAGTAATCAGTTATTGCTAGAATAAACCGATGTCCTTTTGATGATGGTGGATTGATAGGACCGATGACGTCCATGCCCCAAGCTTCAAAGGGCCATGATGCCGCTGTTGGGTGTAAGAACTCCGATGGTTGATGGATAAAGTCTGCATGAATTTGACAGGCTTTACATTTTCGAGCATATTGAATGGTATCAGCTACCATCGTGGGCCAATAATAACCCATACGTCGGATACGATCTTGAAGTTTTGGACCTGGCTGGTGAGCTCCGTAGACACATCATGTGCTTCACGGATTATCTGTTGTGCTTCTTCACCAGCGATGCATCGAAGGAGAAGACCATCATAGGCTCGACGATATAGTGTCTTCGTAGTATGATTATAATAGAATCTGAGAGACCGGCGCCGGATAGATGCTGCTTCACTCGGGTTATCAGGAAGTATGTCATACAACACAAAGTCCAGAAACGGACGTCTCCAGTCTTCAGTTACGGTGTCTATTTTATTAGAAAAGGCATATTCCATAGTAGAATCGGAAGAAGACAAGGACACTTTGTCAAATTTTAATTCAGCATCAAAGTTGAGAGAATCTTCGTCTGGATTATGGGGAAAAACCAAAGCCAGATTATTTTCAACGCAGAATAGTTCTCGGTTATAAACCACTATCACTTGCTGACGTCTGATTGGTATGGATAATACAGCAGCAAGATTAGCCAAAGCATCAGCTTCTGCATTATAGGCTCGTCGAACATGTTCGATAAAGAAACCTTCAAAGGAGGAGGCCATAGAGAGTGCTATTCGATGATAAGGTATCAAATCTTGATGACGAACTTCATACGTTCCTCTGATCTGATTGATGATAAGCTTAGAGTCTCCATAAACTTCTAAATATTGAACATCCAGATGTTTAGCGAGTTGAAGACCAATGAGCAACGCATTGTATTCTGCAACATTATTTGAACATGATTGATCCAGAGAATAAGCCCTCTGAATAGTTAATTCCTCTGGGGATACAAGAACAATTCCAACTCCGGCGACAACATCGCCGTTAGGACCTATTCTAGATGCTCCATCAAAGAATAGACGCCAGGTAGAAACTTCTTCAGAAACCAGATTTGAATCCAGAACTTCATCGGGAATCTCATCATATAATTTAGAATCTTCTGGGACTGCATGAGCTGCTAGAAAATCAGCAAGAGCCTGTCCTTTAACTGACTTCTGAGGAATATAATGCATGTCATATTGGGCTAACAAGATTCCCCAATTAGCTAGTCTGGAGTTGAGAATACCAGGTTTCTTCATCATAATCCTGATGGGATTCACTCTGGAAATGACATGAATCGTTTGACCGATAATATAATGTCGCATTTTCTGAACAGCAAACATTAATGCTAGGCATTCTTTCTCGATTGGAGAATAACGCGGTTCAGCGCCTGTCATTGTGCGACTGAGATAATAAATGGCCTGTTCATGACCATCTTTATTCTTCTGGGCGAGTAATGCACCAAGAGAATGATCCATAGCTCGAACATATAAAAGAAATGGTATTCCCGAAACGGGAGGTACCAAAACTGGAGGGTTCATGAGGTACTGTTTGATGTCATCAAATGCTTTTTGACATTCTTCGTTCCAGATGAAAGATACACCTTTCTTCAGAAGTTTGTGGAATGGTCTGCAGCGTCCTGATAAGTTGGAAATGAATCTCCTGATATAAGCAATTCTTCCTTGAAATCCTCGTAGCTCTTTTAAGGTGCGTGGAGGACGCATCTCTTGGATGGCTTTGATCTTCTCGGGATCCACGTGTATACCTTTAGCGGTAATGATGAAGCCGAGAAATTTACCACTAGAGACGCCCAGGAAGGACTTAGTAGGGTTCATTTTAAGTTGATGCTGACGCATTAAATCAAAGATAGTCTTCAAATCTTGGATATGATCCTTCTTTCGTCGACTTTTGACTGCAATATCATCAACATAGCATTCGACTATTTTTCGGAGATGTTCGCGAAATATAGTGCTCATTGCTCGCTGATATGTTGCTCCTGCATTCTTGAGACCAAACGGCATCACTGTATAACAGTATGTACCGATCGGCGTTCTGAAGGAAGTGTGTTTTTCATCATCTGGAAACATTTTGATCTGGTTGTATCCCGAATACCCATCCATAAATGACATTCGTTCAAAATCACATGTATTGTCGATCATGACATCAGTAATTGGAAGAGGAAACTCGTCTTTAGGACAAGCTGCATTGAGATCACGAAAGTCTATACAGACTCGGATCTTGCCAGTCTTTTTAAGGACATGAACAATGTTAGCCACCCATTCAGGATGTTGTTCCTCTCTGATAAATCCGGAAGCCATAAGCTTGTTGACTTCAGCTTCAATTGCATCCATAATGTCTGGACGAAATCGTCGCTGTTGCTGTTTGACCGGTTTAGCATTTGGCATAATATTGAGTTTGTGCATTGCGATCTTCGGATCTAGTCCTGGCATATCCTCATAGCTCCAGGCGAAGACATCGATATAATCACGAATAAGCTTGATCATGTCTTGCTTATCTGTTTCTGAAAGACTTTCACTGATGAATATTGGTTTAGGAGAACCTTCTTCACCAACATCAATTTGGATCAGTTTATCTTCAGTAGGAGGTTCCCTCTGCTCGAACCTGAATTCTCATTGATCATCTAATCTTTGAGCCCATTGTTCTGATTCGGGTGATATTTCAAAATCATCCTCATCTTCATCATTTTCTTGTGGGCCATCAATAGAGACCATATTGATGGATAGAATAGAGCGATAAAGATCGCCAACACTCGTGTCAGAATCCCAAGAGAGAGAATCAGAAGACTCAGATCGTTCATCTTCAGATTGTTCGTCTTTATTGAATTTTGACTCTTCATGGACTATGTTGATAAAGAAAGTAGGAGCAATATAACCTAAACCACATTTTGTCCTTCCGTATTTTAATGAAGGAATTCGAACAGGCATTCTTCTTCCTTTTCCATTATTGAGACTGGTTCTAAAGTCATAACCTATATTTTTGATGATATTTTTGGATTGTTGACTGTAGCGACGCAGTTGTAACCTTCCAATATCATCGTTTATGTCATCTTCTTCCAAATTAGGAGGATTCTGAGGTCCTTTATAGAAAAATATTAGATTTTCTCCCTTCTTTCGACTGGGGACCACAAAGTATGATTTCTGTATAGAGTCTAATGATACGTCTGTATGAAGAGCTTGAACAACCCCTATAGTTAGTGGCTCTAAGCTATTTAGCAATTGTAAATAACTTTGTACATAACCACAAACATCAATATACTGCAAAGGAGATGCTTCATTAATACTAGATGCTGTATTTACAACAGAAGGCTGAGCCTTATCAGACTTGGTCAGATTAATGACAAAGGGGGAAGAAGAAGAACAGTTAGAATTTTTGTTTCGATTGAGATCGATAACAAAAGGCTCAGAAGAGGTGAGCTCCCTTGGAGAAGACCGTGGATAAGTAATGCGTCTACTGACTGGAATGACTAGAGTATCTGATCTAGCCTGAGAAGATGGAGGGGGAGTGATGAGTCCACTGACAGGAATAATCAGCGAATTTTGTGAATCTTAGGAAGATGGTGCAGTAGTGCGTCCACTGACAGGAATTATCAGTGAGCCCTGGGCAGATGATGAAGTAGTACGTCCACTGACCGGAATTATCAGTGAGCCTTCTTCGGATGATCTAACAGACTGCGGAGGAGTGATACGCCCTTTTACAGGAATAACAAAAGTGTCAACTTTGGATGTCTCATCTTCATTATCCATAGCTTGCAAGACTTTCGAGTATTCATCTTTGTACATGCAAGCGTCATTGAAGTAAGCTTCGACTCCTTTGAATGGGTAAAGATCTGCCACTTCTTTTTGAACCTCTCCATTATCATCAACATATTTGAAGCACTGATGAAGGGTTGAAGGAACGACATTATGTTCATGCAAGAAAGGTCTCCCCAATAGAGCATTGTATGAGCAACCATGATTGTCGATGATGTAAAAAGTAACCTTAGTACGAAGATCGCCTATTTGAAATTTAAGGCGAATCTTGCCTAAAGGCTCACTTTTTCCTTGATTGAATCCCAAGATGGTAGTGATAGTACTGGAAAGACTATGCACAGGTATCTTCAATGCATCTAACATAGCCTTTGGCATAATACTGAGAGCGGATCCTGGATCAATCAGTAAACGATCAACCTTCATAGAATCAATATATCCTGTATGATATAAAGGACGATCATGTCGATTATCCTCTAGCAGCATATCGTCCTGCGTAAAAGTAATGTTTGGAATAAATTCCAATACATTATAGCAATGAGAAACAGGTCCTGTTTCCAACTTCTTGAGAAGAGTTAAGCAGGTTTCTGCTTGCAGCAGTGCTTCACTTAAAGTTTCTCGAGTCTCTTTAGAGAGGCGTAAGAGCTCAAAGATTGATAATTTAGCTGGGGTATTGGCTAGTTGAGCCAATATATCAAAATTATAAGGCTTTTCAAGTCCTGTAGGAGATGACTTCTTCAATGGTTTGTCGAAGCGGACTTGTTGTTTGCCTTTGTCAGCTGCTATTGGTTTAGAAGGAACTGTCTCAACAGGAACATTTAAAGGCTCTTCAGTAGAGACTGGAGTTGAAGCTGTAACCGGAGGAACGTCAGAAATTTCTTCAGGAACTTCAGCATAATCTTTCAAATATACTTTTCCTGAGCGAGTTCCAGCATGAACTTCAACTTCAAATTCTGGTTCAAGGTCTATGGAAACCATGCTGCAATTTTTTATTTTGCTCTTGGTTCTTTTATGTTTGATGAAAGCTTCATTCCAGAAACCAAGGCCAACACGAGATTGATTATGTCTCATGGTGATGGCCAAAGGTGCTCGGAGTCCCTTGCCTGAGTTCAAACCTGGGGCAGTGGCTAGATCATAACCCATCTTCGCCATCAATTCACGAGATTGTGAACTGTATAAATGAAAAGCAGGTTTGTACCTATCTTCAATTTGAGGTACAGATTTTATCTTCGTAGAGAATGAATTTCCTGCTGAGATGAAAGTAGAGGTTAGATAAAAATCGGGTGTGAAACTAGAAGTCACATTGCATGACTTAGTCTTCCCGAGCTTCTTTTTAGATGAGGAAATCTTTCGAGGAGAAGAGGAAGACGTCTCAAACTCTGTCTTTAAGTCTGGGTGAATCCACATGATCTCTCCCTTCTTAGTTGTGACAGGAACAAGTCCGTCATTCTGTGCTGGTGGGATGTTTATAACTTCGAGAGTTGCTTTGGGGATAGGAACAATCCCACTTTCCACCATTAAGGGAGGGAAGTCACCGAACTGCATTGAAATTACATTTGCTGTGACTGTTTTGTTTTTGGGTGTTAATGTCACAGCTCCTGATTTAATCATCTCTTGAATCTTCCCTTTTAATACATAGCAAGACCGGATTGTATGACCCAGTATTCTATGATATGGACAGTATTTTGGATGATCTGTCTTATTGGCTTCATCAGGCTTTTTAATTTCTGGCAATTGAATCTTATTACCTTTGAGTAAGCATTCAAAGATACCCTGAACATCGTCATCATCGAAAGAATATTCTTCTTTCGGCCGAGGAGATCTCTGTTGTTGATTTGTTGGAGCTGAAGTAGCTTGGGTAGTTTTTACCTCTTGACTACTGTTTTGGAGATTGACTTCAAGAGCTTCTTTCCCTTTGCGATTGTTGGGTCGAGTACTATTGCTAGCACTCTGATTTGATTTTTTGGGAGCCATTTGTACCCCCAGACCCTTGAAGGTCTCAGCATTGACCTCGGCAGCCTTGGCACTGACAATGAAAGAAGGCCAATCTTGGAACTGAGTGGACCCTGTCCACATACTGATAATTGGTAAGAGGTTCGACTTACAAGTGTCGATCGTAACAGCATCGGGAGTTCCAAGAGGCATTTTGAGGGCTTCTCTTCTGAATCTCTCAATGAATTCCTCAGTGATCTCATTATTCTTCTGTTTGATTCTTATGAGGGCCGACATGGTCATATCATTGAGCCCTTCGTAGAATCGTTCAAGAAATATTTGCTTAAAACCGGCGAATGAGGTAATGCACCCATCAGGAAGACTTCTATACCATTCATAAGCCGTTCCTTTGAGACATCCAATGAACACCCGAGTAAGGAGGGCGTCACTTGGTTGCAATTGATCAATCATTACTTCAAAATGATTAATGAACTGACTTGGAGAGGTTGTCCCATCATAGAAAGAGATGGTCGGAGGTTTGTATTTTGGTGGATACGATACCTGCTTCCATTCTATCGGATAAGGCTGTTTGATGCCTAACCTTTGTAAACCATCCTTCTATTTGAATGCCTCGAATTGAGTTTTGAGATTCTTCAATTCTTCAGAGACAACTCCCGAAGATTGTGGGGTTGTGGCTTGTAGAGTGTAATTGGGAGGAGGGACTGCAGCATATGTACCACCCCCAGCTCCAGAGTGACTTGGTGTGGTTTGTACAGGAACATTAGATTGTACCCCCAGAATAATAGATGGTTCAGGGTTTGGAACAACAGGGGTATTCAATACCACTGGTGGTGCTGTCTATTGTTGAGCCTGCATTAGAGTGTGCATAGCACCCAATGTATCTGCCATAGCTCGCAATTGTTGTTCTAAAGAAGAAATCCTCTGTTCATGAGCCTCATTACTAGTCGAAGGTTCATGATCACTTTCTGCCATGTAAGTGGTAATCATTCGAGGAATAGATGATGAAACAGTCTGTTCTGAATCATCACTGTGTGAATCAGCATCTTTCCCAGGGCTTTTTACAGGAGTCAATACTGGAAAATTATACTCTCCAAGGAAGTCTTCTGTGATCTCCGGATTGCCACTTGGATGAGAAGAAGAAGAGGCTCTGGTCAAGGTTCCGGTCCTGGATCGAGTGCCGAGATAAACACCATCTTCAGAGTCTGATATAGCATCAGACCGTATGCTACCCCCAATGTTTCTGGAAGTCATGTTGACAGAAGCATAAAGAGGTTCATCTTCATCCAACATTGGTTCATATTGAATCCGTTCGAAAACAGATTGTCTTTTTGGTGAACAACAACATTGGATGACAACCCGAGGTTGGAAGTCACAACCATACTTTTCATGGCGAATATGGACAATGTCATAGCCAGATGGAGTGTCAATTCTCTGTTTATTTTGCAAATATTCTCGGAGATCTGTAGGAACAGATTGGGAAGTATTTGAAGATAGTTTCTGTGTAGAAATTTGTCTTTTGTTCTTCTGTCTTCTTGGTTCCTGAGTGTATAAAGACCGATTAATTTGAGCCACATAGTTCTTGGCATATTCTGCATCAGGGTCTAATATACTTGTCTCAGTGGAACCGAACCGATTCTGATTAAGCTTATTACGAAGATCCATGGGAGATTTGACTTTAATATCAGTCTTGGATACTTGTAATTTGCCTTTCTCAGACCGAAAAATTTTGAGAGAAGGAAGATGAGTATTATTCCGACTAGGAGTCGGTAACAATCCATCTTTGGAGGATTTAGCCAAAAGGCGTTTTCCATTGTTTGATCTAGTAAGAGTACTAGTCAAATTAACTCCAGAGGTAAAGACCTTAGGAGTAGAGGAGTTGACTAAAGAGTCTTTCTCCTTGGTTGGCACAAGATGTGCAAGTTGAGGGGGAATCATTTGTATGTTCTGTGGAAGAGAACCCCCAATCTGATTTTCAGAAACAGTCAAAGGACTGTATTTGTTAGCACACGCTGACTTCAGTTTGGACTTCTGGTCATATGCTGCCTTTTTATTAGCATACACTGGCTTTGGCTCAGCGTACGCTGCCTGATGTTGGCTTTTGTACGCTGCCTTTGCCGTACGCTGCCCTTTGAATGCCATACGCTCAGAGTCATCAATGGCTAAAGAGCCGACTGCTGTCGTAAGAATAGAAGGAGAAGGGACTTTGACATGTCCAGAGATGGTTTTCCTTGAACACATTGACTTGGTTAAAGAACCCATTTTGTCAGCGTGACTAGGGGAAACCACTGTTGCCGTGTTCCGAGAAGCCGAAGTGTGCTTCATGGAAGTTGAAGACGTGTTCTTGTCCGCATGAGAAGTGACAGAAGCGTCTCGGATTGCTGCAGAAGACTTAGGGATATAGACGGAGTGTCCCTTCTTCTTGGCAACAGGAAGAGCGGAGGAAGTAGTGCGGCCCTCCTTCGCCTTGAGCATTTCTTCATAAGCCGATTGGTCGAATTGTACAACCATCGTCTTCTTCGTCAAGCCGATCGACGAAGTATCGCATTGAGTTGTTGCTATCTCATTGGAGGAGACAGCTTTCCCCAGCAGAGTCGCCAATTTGTTTTCCATAAATAAATTCACTTTATTTATTTTGTATCTGAGAAAATTACAACTGTAGGAATCTAATCTAGAAGACGATTACTTTATCCCTTGGACGATGCGATGAAGAAAACTCGAACTTCGAAGAACTTGGACAGCAACTGGGCAATCTCTCTGTTCTCTCTGAAAATGACCTCCAGTCTCTGATGAGGATGAAGAAACTCTTTTTTATAGAGTTCAGGATAACTGTCCTTAAGCATACGCTCAGGTAGTTACTTGACGTGTGCATAACTGCAGGGACGCGTGGCGAATTCTGATGGAGACACATTAGCGTGCGGTTGAAAGTAGTGGAGCATGTTCAGGAGAGATTGATGGCCTGGATGCCACGTTGCATAACTTCTAGAGAAGTAGATAACTGGTACAGGACACGTGAGAACGTGTGTTGACTGTAATCCTGGATATGGTTGCTGTAATACGCTGCCTCGTTGAAGGAGAGTTTATACGCTGACTTGGACAGCGTAGTGCCATAGGAAATCCATACGCTCACTTTGTGGGCAAGGAGTCATGTGAGGTCATACGCTCGCTTATTTAGCAAGGAATCATGTGAGGTCCATACGCTCACTTGACTATGTGAAGAAGGAGTCATGTGAGGTCGATACGCTCACTTGGCTGGGTGAAGAAGGAGTCATGTGAGGTTGATACGCTCACTGGAGAAGTGGCCACGTGGCTATCATCAATCTTCTTTGGTACACCATATCTTCCCATAACTGACAAAATCTTCTCGAGCGTCGTGACTGCAGATTTGACGGCTGACAGACTGTCAAAACTGACAGTAATGATGGCTTTTGTATTTATGAAGGTTGCTGAGTTGTCCTCGTAAAAGACAAAACCGGCTCTTCGAAAACCTATACGACGGTTACTTTTCTCGTGACAGCTGTCTTTGCACGAAAGATGAAGTGTCAGATTCATTCCTCATTTAAACATATGCTGTGCTGTCACTTCAGTAAATAATAAAATATTTACTGAGCGTATGGCTTTTGAATGAGCGTACAACCCTGAATTGAGCGTATGGCTTCAACTGTCATCTGTCTTTAAGCGTATGGATAAAAAATGACAGCGTGTCATAATTTTCCACATCCTACACCTGGCTTAATACTCGGCTAAATCTGAAGAGATCATCAGGTCCTCAGAGGACTAGCAAGATACATAATATACAAGCCTTTCTAACAGTTTAACATGCATGAAAGAAATCCAAGATATAAGCAGAAAAAACTAAACAAGCACGAGACATGAATGTAGGAACAACTATGTATAAATGAACTGCTGAAAAATAAGTAAACAAGAAAATCAAGGTAATACCAACCCTCATCCCGAAATATGGACTCGCAGGTCAGTTTCAAGACAAGTCACCCTCGCCCCGTGTGTGGACTCGCAGGTGCAATGGACAACCCTCGCCCCGTGTGTGGACTCGCAGGTTGGAAACAAACAAAATAAGAAAAATAGCAGTTCAACCTATAACGTGATCGTCCTACGATACAACTCAGACCAGTACAAGTGAAAAGCATGTCCAATAAGGCTACAAGGCTAACTGTGAGCAATGGTAAAGCACATGTCAGCAGTCAACTGAATAATGAAGCAGAGAAGCATGTAAATAAAACTGTAACGAAAGGCAAGGTATACTTGTCTTTGGTCCTGAGCTGCTGGCACGGGTCAAGCACTGAATCAGAACCCAATAAACCTGTTTTTAGGATTAATTAAGTTAAAAGATATAAATGGAATTTAAAAGAGATATCCTTATCTATTCTTATTAGGCTTCCAAGTCAAAATGTACCCTTGATATTCTATTTCTTAATTATATATATATGGGGTTATGCTCATAATGATTAGGCTTGATTCGAATCTAAATCCACCATACTGCTATATGACTCAAGTCTCATGTCTGTAGGAGTATTTAACCCTACTCATAAACTATATCTCACACTAATTAATTCCTTAAGCTACCTATTGCTCCATGTCTGAATATTGAGTCCTTGTTCCAGCTTTCACTTCTGTTAGAATACATCTTGAATAATGGAGTATGCTCTTGCTGATTAGTTATCTCTAGTACTAGTGCATACTTGCACTAGTTGACATGGGAATTTGTTGACTGATGTGCTCTATCATATGCATCTCTGGTTTTAAACCTGACTAATATGTCTACTATGTACATACCCCTATCCATTACCTGCCCGTGTACCTAACCACCTCTTTACATGAATACTTGTATCTCCCTGGTGTACTCTAGGGTGTTGCTTTAGAAGGGTTGGGGTTCAAGTCCCATTACTACACTCAGTTACACTATTACTATCTTCACATCTGATAGTCTTAGAGGAAATATGGGTGTAGGCTAAGAAGCAACAGCAGTAGCACTACCAAAGAGCCCTGTCAAGTTGGTCTAAAGTGCCTGGCTTTAAGGCTACTGCCTTCTGCTATTGATCACATAAATCACATGACCCACACAAGTTTGACTCTCCAATATCCTAACCTATACTCTACATGCTCTCTCTGCCTATATTTTGGTTACCAGTTTGGCCTCCCTCTTTTTCATACAGATACAACTCAACATACTAGGATCTGAACAAACATATATGGGACTGAAACATCAAAACGACTGAGCTAAGGAAACATAAATATACAGAAGATCCAATTTAAGTTGAAGATGGTAATTTGGTAATGATCAACGAGAAACAAAATCATCTTATGCAATCCCAGATGACATCATATGCACAAAGCAAGATAGAGGTACAATTATAAAGTGCATTATATTTCCTTAGCATAGAAAGTGCAGTGATACAGGGGATCTATTGGTTCAACTAGCTCATTGTACAAAATTGAGAAGCCCAATCTAATTCCTTCACCCGATCTTGTTACTTGTACCTATGTGTTCCCAGGATACACACCTCTGAGATCCTATTCTACCTTCCACATAACTGATATAAGGTAAGTAACTTGTCATGTCAATACTAACTGATATGAGGTAGGGAAATTTATATTTCATGGTTAGCTGATGCAAACCCTCTCCTTCCCCTGTTCACACCTATTAACACCCCTGAATGTCCTCCAGTGAAAACAACTGATACTTAATCATTCAATATAAGATGCAACACAATACAATCGAAACCAAGTACAAGTAATCTGGTATAATGTATATGGCATCCTCTGACATTTGAGTTCCCACTTACTGCTCTATGTCCAGGTTACGATACTTTGCTAGGCAAGGCCTGACATTGGAAAACAACCTAATGCTTGGGTCTGCCCTCTCTTCTTACTGCTAGTCCTGGTGTATTAGCTGCCCCCTAATGCAAAACCCACTATCCTCCTTTCATTATTAATTTCATACATTACCAAAAAGGAAATATTAGAGGAGAGTAAATTAAATAAATAATAAAAATAAATAGGAAATTTGGGCTAAGGGCTCACATTATTAGCCAGCAATGGCTCTCAAAACAAGCACATACAATGTTATCAAATCAGTCAAAGTCTCGCCCTCTGCCATTAACAATGCCCATGATGCTATGATTCCCAACCCTACTATACATGCATCACCTAAAGGGATAACAATATTTGATTTAATTATTAGCTACATCGAATGAATCAACTCCGCCAATTGGAGTAGCCCCATAGAACTTAGCTTTGGGGACTAGAGCATCTCCATCGAATGAAGCATGCCCACGAAATTTAGACACGTGAAATTTAGTTTTGCGGAATGGTACAGCCACATCGAGTGGAGCAGCGGAATCGCGAAATGGAGCATCTCCGTGATATGGAGCAGCCTCGCAAAACTTAGCCCCTCGGAACTTGGCTCCGCAGAAGTGGTCCTACGGAACTTAGACATGTGGTATCTAACCCTGCGGCCAGAAGTTTGCCAACTTGGCGATATCACTGGCGGGATCAAACTTTAGCCCCTTTATGAGTAGTTCTCCATAAGAAAATTTTGACAGAGACATATGCTAACAATATGTAAATCCCTTGATTTTCCAATTTCCATCAAGCCTTTTATTTTAATTTTTTGAATATATTAAGTGCCTTGTTATAATTCTTAACATCAATATTTTAGTGTTATTATTAAAGCTTATTATTACCATTAGTAGATTCAGAGTAATGAAGAGTGTCCACACTCAATGATAAACAGAACAATTTTGTAAATTAGACTAAAAACACAATTATACAATTTTGATATAGATTAAGTATTGAGTTGTCCACACTCAATGAAGAGTGTTAGCACTTCTGTTAGTTGTAACTAATTAGTAGATAATTGTGCCAAATTATTAAACCATGACTCTTATAAATAGAGTCTATGGAGAACGTTTTTTTAGATGCATTCTATGGAGAACCTTTGAGGAATTTTATCATTAAAAAAATCGGTTACTTATAACTAACTAATAGATGAGGGTAAATTGCAAAAAAATTCTCGTTAGATGTATACCTTTTGCGTAGAAAGACCTTTTAGTCATATTTAGCAAATAAAGACCCCCGCAATCTATGACTTGCTCGGTCAGCCCCCTACCGTTAGTTGACCGTTAGTAATTTTTTATACAAAAAAAATAAAACAAAAATACCTAAACTACCTCCCCTTCCCACCAGCACCCCCCCCCCCCCCTCCTCCCCACAAGCACCCCCCTCCGCCTCACAGTCCCCTCCCTCCTCCGCCCCCCTCCTCACCGCCGGCCTCCTCCTCCCTCCCTCCTCCCCGCACTCCCCTCCTCACCGCCGGCTTCCTTCTCCCCGCACTCCCCTCCTCACCGCCGGCCTCCTCCTCCCCGCACCCCTGCTTCCCGCCGGCCTCCTCCTCCCCCCCTCCTCCCCGCCGGCCTCCTCCTTGTAATGCCTGTGGTTCGTATTACGTATTTTAGAATACGTGTACGTATTTTATCTTGTATTGTATGATTCCTTGCTTAGCTTCCTTCATGACTTGGTTTATTCTTGGGATGGTTCGGCTTGGCTCGGTTTGCTTTGGTTCATTATGAACCAAGGGTGAACCCCCTACCTACCACCACCACTACCATTTATTACCCATTCTTCCTTCTCTCTCTTCATTACTCTTCTTCTTTCCTCCATTACTTCTTCACCTACCAGAGAGAGAGGTCTAGGCAATTGCAACTTGCTTCATGGAGGAACTCAAATTTTATTGTTTCACTCTCTTCCTTACAGCATTTAAACTTACTTTAATACTTGGCATTTCCACTATCCATGGCCAGATTCTTGTAGATCTAAGTTTATATTATTTTCGGATTTCTTAGGTTTTGATCTACTTAATCTTGTTATTTCTGAGTTTTGGTGGTTCTATGTTGTAGAGCATTTCATTCTGCCCCGTTTTGACCTATGAAAGTTCAGATTTGGACTCCAGATGAAGGTTCTATGCAGCTTGGTGGCCATGGCTTCTTGGTGTACTTCTCCTCGGAAATTGGAGAAGAAGCACAGTCCCGAGCAGCATGGCAGCACTTGACAGCATGAACATTCATGCGGCAAGTCTTTCCAACCGCAAGACGCATTACACTTCCAGCCGCTTATGCTCACTGTTCCAACCGCATGCACTATTGCCTGGACTTGACCGCATGACAAGTTCATGCGGCAAGTATTCCTTCCAGCCGCATGAGAGCCCTTCCCCCGTGAGCCGCATGGCGTTGTTCCCCTTGTAACCGCATAGCGCCAATCTTCCTAGCCGCATGGAATGTTCTGGCTGAGCCGCATACGCCCCTCCCTTACCGCTGGCCGCATATGACCGATACCCTTCAACCGCCTACGCCTTTCCCTTTTAGCCGCATGCGCCTGACCCTATTCAGCCGCATGGACTGTTCTCTTCCAAGCCGCATGAGATCATTCCTGACCACATTTGCCTGAGCCGTATGGCTCTCCCATAGCTCTGTGTACTATTATTTTATTATTATTTTGCCCATGTCTTGTAACCCCCTTGTGTAACTTGAGTTCCTATGGCGTACACCTTTACCTTTATGTAAACACAGGTGTAGGCAACTCTAGAGGGGGGTGAATAGAGTTTGTGTCGATAATCACCAAATAAAAATTTAACTCTATATCACCTCCACAAACAAATATCAAGATAGTAAATAAATCAGAAAGAAATGCGGAAGTAAATAAAGATCAGAAGAGCATACGCAAACACAGCAGTTTTAACCTGGTTTCCCTCGTGGAGGACTAGTCCAGGCCTGAGAACTCTAGCTCAGGATTAAATCCACTATTTGTGAAATAGTAGTTTACAACCCGTGCCTTTTCTTCAGAAGAGTACGTCAACTTCTTACAGAGGATCGCAGTGGCGATTTGCTTGGATTTTTCCAAGCGACTTGGAATTGTCCAAGTGACTTTTCTTTTCAACTCTTGCACAAAAACTTCTAGCTGAATCGCACTTGAGCACCTTGGGGTTTAGGAAGTTTTGTGGCTAGTAGATTGGAAGAGTAAGGCTCTTGACTATATAGGCTATGTAAGAGAAGAAGAATAGAAGAGTGGATGGTTTCAAATGAGAGAAACCAAGGCCTATTTATAGGGTTCGGGACAAGCAGAATTCGGCAAGAATTCGGTATGGATAATTCAAATTTTTGGCCGTTGGACAGCTGGTAGCAAGCATGCCCTAAAAATCAGGGTGCTGGAAATCAGGGGACAGAGTTCGGCCCGAACTCTGTGTGGAGGCAGAGTTCGGCCCGAACTCTGTCTCCAGAAGACAGAATTGGTCCATTGGGCTTTTGGGCTTTGTGGAGCTTGGGCTTGGTTCAGGAATTGGTCTGTTTGTATGGTAGATCTTGGAGAGATATGTCTAGGGGTTGAGATGACTCAGTGCGACTCAACATACACATTCTCCTAGACTCAATAAATTGAAGATTACAGACATGGAACAAACAGGAAAACCAAGAGCCCTTTGATGATGCCTTTCTTCTGATATTTGAGCAGCCATGAAGACATCTTTTTCCCTGACAGCAGTCGTCCAAAGATATACAGATCTGAAAATCTGAATACCTTTCGGGGGCTTCGCCCCCGAACCCCCGACGGGGGGCGCTGCCCCCTCGACCCCTGTCCGCTGACCGGGCAGCGGAACCCCCGATGCGAGGCCCCGGATAGGTCGCTAGGCGGTTCGGAGAAATCTTTTTGTATGACGCCGTCTTCGCTCCATCATTAATTCTTCATTGCCTATGTCCTGTTTGATCATGTTTGATCATGCTTACTGCATGTCTACAAATACATGTTAGGCCAGCAAAATATGTTGCAGTACGATACAAGCATAGCAATACAATATAGGACAATTAGGACATTGCTAAGTTTAAGTAACAACATGATAGCATGTTAGGCCAACAAAATATGTTGCAGTACGATACAAGCATAGCAATATAATATAGGACAATTAGGACAATGCTAAGTTTAAGTAGCAACATGATAGTGAGCATATGAATATTAGTGACATCATTATGTTAAACTTAACTGATTAGCCATATTCAAAAACACAATATAATCATTGGGCCAACACTTTATTGTATAGTTTTACGCCCATTTTATATCCTTACGCCTTTTGTCCTGAACTTGATAAATCATGATTTGATTGACATGATTGAAATGACAATTGTACATGACATAGTGTGACAAGGAACTAACATGACATGACCTGATAGTGGCCCGTCGTGGCGTACTCTCGACCAGTGAACTTGACATGATAACCTGACATGATATACCTTGATAAACTGTAGCAACGGCTACCTGACATGACATGACCTGTATAAATGACCTGGACACCGTGGGCGATTGTGCTTGTGTAAATAATCCAGTCCTGTCTTGTATCATGTCTAGGAGGGGACTCCTGAGTACCACGGTCAGGAGTACCTACTGAAATGGACTAAGTCTAATAACTAGATTAATACATTAGTCATAAAGAGATCTCTCAGCTACAAGCAATCTCGTTACCTGGACGCGCCTGGGATCTGTAGCCTGCCGTCGAGTAGGGCACATTTCCAGCACACTGTCATGTGTTGCACCCTTCAAGCTACCTAAGGGTACATGTGTTTCCTGGACGATGTACCCACCTGAATTTAATTTCTAATTTTTGACCTGGGTAACCTGGATGGTCTGCAGGGCTTGTGGCTGTGGAATAATCTCACTGCATCTTGCTAGTAACTAGGCCTGTGATAACCCTAGCTAGTTAAAGTATCAAGTGCCGTACTCATTGCTTGGTTGTGATTGATTGAACGAGGAATAATCCGTCTAGCCTTGATCCTGTATAGATTGTTATATTTTCTTACATTATCTTGCGGATAAATAGAGAGAAACCAAGTTCGGTTCAGATGAAGGGTTACGATCCCGGTCCTTGTTTGGTTTAAGGATTGTAACCTGGTTATCTGAATGGACCCATGGTTATCTTACCGTATATCCTCGTGATGTTATATTTTCTCCAGTTTTACTATTAGTATTATCTTCTGTGCTAATTGCTGGTTTTAGTTCCTAAGTGAAGCTTCCTTTGTGGCACTTGCTCTTTCTGGGATCTGACCCAGCTGGTTTTGTATGGCCAGATTTTGAAGCAGCTCCAGAGGATCTACCGAATTTTCAGCCCGATGGTGGCGACTAGACGTAACCAGGGCAACGAGTGCGTTTATTTTGATCTCCCATTTTATTGTAAAAATATTCTTTTGAGGCGTTTAGCCGACGAGCACCTGTTTAGCTCGATTGCACTTACTTATTGTCTGCCTACGGGCAGTAACATGATTGATAGATCCTAGGGTTGATCATGTATGACTAAACTCTTGCTAGTCCTAACATTTTGTAACGACTAGTGTAAAACCCCTAAAATTTCTACTATATATTTTTTTATCTTTATCGATTTTGGTACTGATTTAAATTTTTTGTACGTCGCGTAGTCGTATTGTACGTCGTGCACGGAATTTTATTTTTCGTTTTGCTCGACGAGTGCGAATATGTACGAGCGTACATATTTTTAGAAAAATATTTTCTCTATTTTTATGGTTTCAAAATAATATATGTAATAATTAGTTCTAGCTATCATTTTCAAGTTTATGATTTTAATTATGAAAAGCTTTTCATTTATACAGCTATAATAATAAATTATTTTTCCTATAAAATGGTATATTAGAAAAGTATATTTATGTAAACGTTACATACATATATATTTAGTAATTATTTATTAGTTATTTTAAATAAATAGTGTATTTTTGAAATTATTATTATAGCATTTTTAGAAAACATATTTTGAAATTATCGTACCAATTTAAATCTTGATTTGATTTATGGATATATTTTAAATAGTAAATTAATATCTATAATTGGAGTTTGAGTTATCTTAATTGATTTTAAAATAAAGGATAGAATTTAAATTAGATTTAAATTGGATTTGGATTTGATTTCATTGTTTTAAATTAAGTAGAGAATTATCTACTTTGGGTTTAAATATTCCTAATTCCTATCCAATTGGAAATTCCCACATCCTATAAATAGGTAGGTACTCCTCCAATTTTTATCATCCACCAAATTGTCTCCACAAATATTTTTCCACCAAGATGTGTATTGTGTCCGTGTCCATATTTCTTTATTTCCACTATTTTCATTTTTACAATTACATTATTTTCTCTCGTGTCCTACACTCCAGACACCAAATTCCTAGCCTAATTCTTTTGCCGGACACAACTCCGACACAAATTCCAAATCCACAGATCCTAAGCCTAATTTTTCGCCGACGTTCCCTCGAACCCCGACAACCATCTGACCAGCCAGTCCCCGAGACCGCCTTGTCCTCCGCCACATCGCCATCATCGTTCCCCAACACCACCCCGTCTCCAATGTCAACC
Organism: Iris pallida; assembly: GCA_029216955.1. NCBI lineage: Eukaryota > Viridiplantae > Streptophyta > Magnoliopsida > Asparagales > Iridaceae > Iris > Iris pallida. Next base: position 9,858,075 of record JANAVB010021796.1, read on the forward strand.
CCACATTGTGAACCGCCAACTCCTCGACCCGCCTCCGTTGACTTACGTCAAACTAAGAATAACCCGACCATCGCACACCGCATACCCGTTACCACCCAACCAAACAACACCACCGCGGCCATCGCCGCGGCAGCCAGCACCACCACCCAAATCACAACCAAACCCACAAACACCACCACCATCACCGGCGGCATCCGTCGACCCCAAAACCCTCGACCACTGCCAAACCAACTCCGGCCGCTGCCGCGGACCACAACCACCACCACACAGAGGAGGAGAAAAAGGAAACCCTTACCTTTTCCGACCGACCCCCGCCTGTCCCCGACGATCCGTCGCACAGCGCTCCGGCGCCGCGACCACTGTCCACGACCAGCCCCCTCCGCCGCCGCGTCGACCACGCCGACGCGAGCGCGTCAGCCTCCTCCGCAGGCGCACAGCGGCCGCCTCCTCCACCCTCGAGCGCCTCCGCGCCAAGCCCGCTGTAACTTCGCTTCCCAGTTTTCTTAAAAAAAATAAATACTTTAGTTCATTATGTAAATACATTAATATTATGATATAGTTTTTTTAGAAATATCTTGCATATTCTTCTTAAAGCTATTTAAAAGTTTTTTTTTATTATGGGCCAGCTTTCGATATGGGCTGGGCTAAATAATCCAACCCATGAGATCCATTCTCTTCCTTTAAATTCTTCTGTTTCAATTAGAGGAGGACTCAACTGAACCAGAAATTTCAAATTCGAATTCTCCTTCTAACAAACTTCCACTGTAGCATCATGCTACTCTCCCGCCAACTTGATTTCAGTGGCTATAAAAACCCATAGATCCTCATTATTTCTCTCAATCTCAATTTCCTCCCAAGCCCACCCTTTCTTCTCCTTCTTCTTCCTAGAGATTATGGTGATGGCAATGGCAGTAGGAGCAGCTGTTCACTGAAGAAGAAGAACGACGACGACGATGACGTTCCTGCAGCAGATCGGCATGATCTCCGACGATCGACAGTGAGTATAGGCCGATTCTCCTTTATTTTCGATCGTTCGCATTTCCAGTTGTTGATTACCAATTTGTGTGATCAGTCTTTGAAATCGACTGTGATCGATCGAGTTTTTGTGCGGTGGAAAGACGATCTGCTCGTGTCAACAATCAACCAATTCGAGTAAGTTTCGATTTCCTTCTCTCTGTTCGTTTTGAAGTCAGTGTTAGAATTGAGTTTATTGGCATGGTCGGGTGCAGAGGCATTCCTTGTTTTGATAGTAGGAACGAGTGGATGGATCATGATTTGATCGATGAGCTGAGGAATTGAAGGATTTGTGTCCTTGATCGAATTGTGAGTATGAAAATTACGTTTGAACTTGTTTTTCCAATTTATTTGGTTTAACGAATTCAAATGCTTATGACATCTCATCTAAACTCTGATACGTCACAACTGTTTGATTAAATGTCTGATCAGAGTTTTCTACTTCCAAATCGATCTTCGGAACTCATTTTCGACTCATCGTTGCAGTACAATTGGAGATTTATATCTACCTACAGGTATGCATTATCTTGCCTTGCTTTTCGTTCAGTACAGTAATCGAACTTATTAGTTATGAGAAGGTAGAGTATGGTTGTTCATGTTTGGGAAGGGAAGCCCAGCCGAATGCAGTAGCTGTTGAGTTTGAATTTCTGTGGTAGCAAATTAATTCTGTGTAGTGAGGATTTAGTCGAGTGTGTGACTGAAGGTTTGGGGGTATACAAGAAATAGTTTTATTGCAGTATTGTGATTTAGTCCATGAACTGGGCTTCATATCATTGCCCTGGGTTCAGAGGAATCTCAGTGAACATGAGATGTAATCTCATTGAACATAAGATTTGGTCTCAGTGAACATGAGATTTGATCTCAGTGAACATGTGAACATGAGATTTGGTCTCAGTGAACATGAGATTTGATCTCAATGAACATGAGATTTGATCTCAGTGAACATGAGATGTAATCTCAGTGAACATGGGATTTGGTCTCAGTGAACATGAGATGTAATCTCAGTCACTACACCAAAATGGTCATTTTGGAACATTAGACAATTTTTAATCCGGAATGCTTATTATCCGTACCTAGGTGATGGAACATAATAAAAGCGTTCCAAATAAAAAAAGTATTCCTGATATATTTTATTTCAATTTTTAAATTTTTTTTCTATATAGGCACGTTTTAATAATGTTCCAGGACTTCCCAAATGGGCATCTCATGTGCTGAGTAGGGAAAGTGTTCCAAACTCTCCTCTCCCCTCAAATACATCCAACTAGCCTTTAGACAGCAGACTCTCCTTTCTTTTCCCTTCAAATACTTAAACCCTCCTCTCCCCTCTACAAAACCTCCTTTGTTTTCGACGAGTTCGTAAACCATCTCGATGAGATCTCAGTCCACCCCGACGAGTTCGCATGCCAGGTTGACTCTCTTCTCCGTTTGTTCTTTCTCATTCTTCATTTTTTGTTCAGTTCTTTCTCCATTTGGGCGAGTTTTTGTTTAGGGCTTTAATTGTGTATTTGGTTAGACGAATTAAAAGGGAGATCGATAGAGTTAGGGCTTTACTTAGGTATTGGGTTTCAATATAATTTCGAGGGTGATTGATTTCGTAAATTGATAGTTAATTGAATTAGAAATGGATGAATTCTTCGATCCCAAGAATAGAGCGGGACATACCTGCATGGTTTGGATCTTCGCACCAAACAACCATATTTTTCATAATGCTAGCTTTGAATCATCGATGAAGGAATAGCATTACATGACTCTTTCGCACCAAACAACCATATTTTCTTACATTTTGTAGCATTCAGTGTCCAGTAGAGATGCGTGAAAATCTTGCAATTCCTAAATTGCTCTCTAAATTTACTTTTGACTTAATATAATACAAACATGATTATATTCTTTAAGATTATCTATTTTAAATCTTGAATATTTGAGGGAGTCCCCGAGTACCGCATTTTATCCTAGAAATACTTTACTAATTTTCCCTGGTTCTGCACTCATAGGAAACGGTAACAGTGAGTACTGATTATTTACATGTTTTTTGGATTTGTTTCGACATATTTATTGATATACGATCTGATATAACTAACTATGATTTATTTTGTTTTATTGTAGGAAATTAAAGTCTGCTCTAGAACTCATCGTTTGTGTTTTCTTCAAATATGGTGCGAAGGATACACTGCGATCAAGCTCTTATCTTTTGTTCTATTGAGAGACAAGCTAATCTACAAAACTATGCACAAAATAAACTGAAGGTCCTTGAGAATGAAATGGCTGTCAAGCTAAAGTCTATTGTGAAAGAAGTAAAGGTAAGAATGTTCCTTGTATATGGTCTCTTAAGTTATTTAAAGAAATATGACATCGGATAGATTGTAGGTAGGTGGTGATTAATTCTCTCTTCTGATTAATTTGAAAGAATTGTACGACCTCCAATTGAAAAAGTTTGCTTCAAAGAATGGCTTATTTGAAGATATAGCAGGCCGCCTCAGGGAGTATAAAGATTTAGACTGCAGACTGGTTGCATTATTGAGTTGTTTGGAATTCTGGAGCCTTGTTTGACATCCATATGAGGTTTCAAGAAACATATCAAGCATCAAAGGCTACTTTCACAACTTTCGGTTGTTGAAGGAAGTTGTTTCTGCACATTCAGACAGGACTTAACTCTTTAATATGCTAAAAAAATGGGTTTGTCGATCTATGAGATTGTAGATGATGACAGTTAGGTTGTACAAGAGATTGTAGATTATGACAGTTAGGTTGTACAAGAGAGTGTACAGGAAAGAACCGATGCCATGCTGCATTATGACATCTATGTAGTCCATAAAGATAAATGATAAAATGCTGAACTGACAACATTTATATAGTTCATGAAGATAATATTATTTGTTTAATGCTATTTGAGTGCTGTTAAATTTTTTTTTTTTGTAGTGGATTGTTATAAATTCTATTGGTGCTACTATAGATATTTGAACTTTAAAGTTTCTGTAATAAGGTCTTCTAGATAGAAAAAAAATATAGTGATCTTCTTGTATCAACAAGATGTTTGAAAAAAAAATACTCCATTTGCATGACAACAAATATTCTTCCCGGAATCCCCTAGGTAGATGGTTATATATCACCGATACATGAGTGAGAAATCAAAGTTTTCCTATACGTTTGGTTGATTATTTTTAAATTAAAGGTTGCTAATCACCATCACATATAATGCATTCACACAATGAAGTTTGTCAATCAGCATCATCCTCCATTATTCTTTTAGACACTAGAATTTGCTTGGTATCTAATGCCCTCTTTCTTCGATTTTGATAATTATTACTTATATCTATTACTCTTTCTTTTCTTAAGTATTTGGCTACTAAATATTTTTTTGACCATTCGACTTTGCAGACCCGATGACCATCACAACAATGAGAGAGGTCACAAAGCTTGAAGCAATAATAAAAGGGAGGGAATAGCTGTGAGGAAGCAAGAGCATGAAAAGAATTTTTTCTTAAATTATTTTTACCTTTCAGATATTTTTTTAGCATGGTAGTTAGTTTAGTAAAGTTGTATTAAACATACAATATTTATGTAAGACATTTTGACTTTGTTTGCCTATGTAGCTTTACCTTTATCTTTTGTGCATGTACCTATGTTGTAGATGTTCATTTACTTTCACTTATATTATAATGAGTTCTACTTTCATAAATGTCAAGAGGATTACAAATATTTATCTATATATTAATTTAACCTACAAGACGGCTTAAAATTTCAAATATTTGAACATATAAATAAATGGTGCCTATATTAATATTATCTAAATAGGAATGCTTTCAACCGTTCCAACCCTGTAATACATTGTAGCCGATCAAGAGAAAATTAATCTAAAACGCTTTGTTAGGAATGCTTTATTAGTGTTCCAACATTGGCACACATATAAACTGTTCCAGTAAGTGACACAAAAATTAATCTGAAACACTACATTAGGAATGCTTGTTTGGTGTTCCAACACTGGCACGCATATAAAGCGTTCCAATTACCATCCCTTGGAATACCTTTGTTCTGTTCCTAGAAATTTGGCAGCCCATAAATAGGCACGGAATAAAGATGTTCCTAAAAATTTTTGGAATGGATTTCCTCCGTTCCAAAAATGCTTTTTTGGTGTAGTGAGTGAACATGGGATTTAGTCTCAGTGAACATGAGATGGCATTCAAACTGAACCTGGGACCTCATATTCGATATGATGGCTTATCTCTTGCCCTAGTCCATTGGGAAACAGAGGAGTTAATCTCAGTTAGCCTGAGAGTAATCTCAGTTAGACTGGGAACACTTCCAGTGTAACCTGAGAGCATTTTCAGGGTAAACTAAGGTTAACTTATCATTGTAACCTGAGATTTGATGGCCAGTGTAAACTGAGTTTAATCATCATTGTAAGCTGAGATTTGATGGATCTCAGTAAACCAGAGAATGGATTACCAGGATTCCTTATTTTATTTTTTTTTCATGATTGCCAATGTTGCTAACTCAGTTAAATTGAGTGTGGATCAGCAGTAGCTAGATGTGTCCTGAGAACCACATCAGCTTGACTCATTTATGAAACATACATTACTGAACCTGAGGTGTTATTTTCAGTGCAAAACTGAGAATTACCTATGAACTGCTCAGTATTGTTGAAATTGAGGCCATATCAGGCTCTGACCTGTGTTTTAAATTTGAGATTCAAGCCAGTTTAGTTCAAGCAATGAACTGGGGTTCATATTAATGCTGAGTTCATCCAGGTAGTTATAGGACATCTTACCATGTGCTGTTTTGAGGATTGAACTGATTCTTGTATCAAGTTCTTTGATAACTCACTGAGAATTTATTACCAGGTTCCCTTGTGAACACCTGGTTGACTTTGGGCTGGGAAGCCTAGAGTTTGTTTATACTTATATTTTCTATTTTATCATGTATGATAAGCATTAGTAAGCTAGGCATTCCTGTGTTCAAGTTAAAACCTGGAAATGGGTACAAGACTCTTTATTAGAAACTTTAGTCCACACAAATCATGTTGTAACAAACAACATATAGGATTGAATATTTTTAACCTATCTCCAGGTTAGGTAGTGGCATGAATGGGTTTCTATCTAATCAAAGAGAGTTAGCTTTGTTTTTTAACTATTAGTTAACTAGTGGTTATAAGAGAATACTTGTGGAAGGTTAATGATGTATTAATTAGAAAAGGTTTAATCTAAATAACATAGCTGGTAGTTAGGCATGTTTAGGAACTGTAAGATATCAATTTAGAATTTGTTTAAGCATTAACCAACTTGTAAATTATAAACCAGGAGGATATCCAGCTTTCTTGATTACCAGTACTTTCCCGGAGCCAGGCAAGTACTCTTCTACGGTCTTGTACATTTACATTCCTGTACCCCCTTCTTGTGACACGTCATGGCACGATATTCATGTACTCCTGTATTCCAGTACTCTTGCTCTTGTACTTGTTAGTGTCGGGTGGGGAAATACACTAGCCATGTGACCAACCCCGGTTACTATATTCCTGTACCTAGCTTAGGCCTCGCACTGTGCACGCGGGTCCTAAGTCATACCTTATTCATGTACTCCTGTACATGTACTTACCCCAGCCGGTTACATGGACTAGATGTATTTCGATATTGTGCACTTATCATGTCTGGTACTTCAGGATTATAGTTTCATTCCTGTACTTTACATGTTCCTGTACTTTATATTCATGTACTATAGTTCCTGTACTCATTTTCTGTACTTTACATTCATGTATTATATCTCCTGTACTCAGTTCCTGTACTACTTTCCTGTAATTACCTGCTCATTCCTGTATTTCATTTCATGTACTTACTACTAAAATATGCTTAAATAGCGACGTATATTAGCGACGGCGGAAATACTCGTCGCTGATAATTGCATATAGCGACGTCTTGTGCTACACGTCGTTGTCCGTCGCTGCGTAGCGACGTTCAGCGACGTAGTATAATTTACGTCGCTGGCTTGCGACGTTTAGCGACGTATCATGTAGGCGTCGCTGTTTTATTTCATATAGGATTCCTGGCCCGATCGAAATCCTAAATTTTTCACCCAAAATTTTATTCCCGCTCTCCCCTCTCCCCCTGGCGAACCCTCCCCCTCCGGCGAGACCCTCCCCCTTCTCCCCCTGGAGACCCCGCTCGCCCGTTGACCCCTCCCTCCGGCGACCAGCCTCCCTCCTCCGACGAAGGAGCCTTCCTCGCCGCATCCTCCTCCGACGAAGCCACCCTCCTCGCCGCCTCCATCCTCCGACGAAGCCACCCTCCTCAGGTAAACCCTAACCCTAGCCCTAGCTATCTAGACACAGACACGGACACGAGAACTCTAACCCTAGCTGCTGGGGTGGTCTTTCTGTCGAGGGGGAGAGAGGGGTGGGGTTGGGTGCAGGGGGTGGGGGGGTCTTACTGTCGAGGGGTGGAGGGAGGGGTAGGGGTACCCGGGGTGCAGGGGTAGGGGGGCATGGTTGGGGTGGATGCAGGGGGAGGGGGCAGGGGAGGGAAGGCAGGGGAGGGTTGGGGTGGGTGCAGGGGTATGGGGAGGGGGGGCAGGGGAGGGGGGAGGGAGGGAGGGGGAGGGGGGGGCAGGGGAGGGTTGGGGTGGGTGCAGGGGTAGGGGGAGGGGGCAGGGGTGAAGTGTATATTTTGGTCGAACACTTAGGCGCTTGCACGCATATTCACTACCGATGAGGGAGAGAGAGAGAGAGTGCGAGTGGACTGCAGTCCATATCGCTGCTGGTTTGTCTTGTGATATTTTTATTTTTCTTTTCCTTTTTCATGTTTCTTTTCCATGATTGTTGTACCTGTACAGTCTGCCACTTTTCTTTATCGAGTACGATTTTGTTGCTTCTCTCGCTCTTCCTCTTGGTCTCCATTGAATGCTGGTCTACTGCCATTAATATTGGTCGATAGATTTCTCTGTCACATATTGCAAGTGGTACTAAGAAAAAAGAAAAAGAAAGAAAGGAGAGAATAGATGTGACTCAAATGGACCGAAGTAGGTATAGTAGTAGCAGTAAGAGCGGGACATGAACCGGGCTCATGACATTTTGAACTTTGGAAGACAATGCCATGTTAACTACTTCCTTTCCTTGCTTATGTTTGTGATTTATTATGATATATAATGGTGATGTTAATTCTTTCCAAATGTTAGGATCGTTACAAATGTTGTTGGCTCGAAAAGAAATTTTCTTCGTGCATGCCTACTTCACATTATAGGATTTTATTTTTTGTTCAAGGGATTCGCAAAATGTAGGGATATATACCATTTGAAATTCATTTGAAATTCATTTGAAATCCATTTGAAATTTATTTTAAGAATCTGAAATGTTGACGATATACAATATCGGTATCGGAATCGGTATCGGACTATTCCTATGAGTATTGGTATCGGCGATACCGGTAGTATCGGCGGTATCGTATCGGAGTATCGAACTTTGGTATCGGAAAACAAATAATTATTAATAAATTATTTACATTTAAAAACATATATTTTATACATTGAGGCATAATTTTAAGTATTTCAGCGTTATTTCTTAGTAGTTTTGAAATTATATGAAATAGTAGTCACCCTTACCGATTGGTTTTGCCGAATTGATCGGAACAAAGACCCCCAATGTCGGTATCGGTCAATATTTGGTATCGGTCTGTATCGGATCGGAACATGCCAAACCGTATCGGTATCGGCATGTTGGATAATATCATTGTTATTAGTAACTGTCCAATGTCGGTATAGTATCGGAACATGCCAATGTCGGTATCGGTCTGTATAGTATCGGTATCGGAACATGCCAATGTCGGTATCGGTCAATATTTGGTATCGGTATCGGTCTGTATAGTATCGGAACATGCCAATGTCGGTATCGGTCAATATTTGGTATCGGTCTGTATCGGATCGGAACATGCCAAACCGTATCGGTATCGGTCAATATCATTGTTATTAGTAACTGTCCGCTACTAATGTGTGTCCCATAATAAGACATTATATACGAATTTGTGCCTGTTGGATAATGTGTGTCCATCTTTGCAGAATTATTTTCAAATGGATATGAATTACTACTTGCAGAATCGTTCATGGATGTACAATCGTCGTCCTGATGATATGTGTGGTGTGCGGGATGAATACATAGCGGGAGTAGAGCAGTTCCTGCAGTTTGCTAAGGCGTTCCCTCAGTACATGGACGGCACCAAAATTAAGTGTCCGTGTGTGAAATGTCATAACGTGAAATATTATCCAGAAGTGGAAGTGACATATCATTTGTACTCGAGGGGTTTCACGCCTAATTACTATCAGTGGACCGCACACGGAGAACTTGTGTCTTTAGCATCAGAGCCGGAGCCTTACGTTGAGCCGTATATGCATGCGGGACCTAATTTTGTTTCAGATAATCATGCATACGAGGACGGGTGCGTGAACATGGTTTTCGACGCTGCGGGGCCTAGTTTCGTTCATGATGCACCTGAGGAGGCACCGAACGCCGATGCTGCACAGTTCATGGAGTTGCTGGAGAATGCAAGGACTCTATTGTATCCTGGTTGTGAGGATCATTCACCGTTGGAGGTGGTTACAAGACTGTTGAGCATTAAGTCAAATTTTAACATGTCGCAAGAATGCTACAACCGAGTGTTGGAGTTGATTATAGAGATCTTGCCGGCGGGTGCTAAGTTGTCTAAAGACTTCTACCGGTCTAAGAGGATGGTGAGATCGCTTTGGATGGGATACGAGAAAATCGATTCCTGTCGCAATGGGTGCATGCTGTACTACAAAGACGACAAGGACGCAGATATGTGCAGATTTTGTGGTGCTGATCGCTATAAGACAACTAGTACAGGAAGGTCTACCGGTGCAAGAAGACCGACCGATTCAATGCACTACTTGCCTTTAACGCCGCGATTGCAAAGATTATTTATGGTGAAAGAGACGGCCGAAAATATGAGTTGGCACATGCGAGAACAGATTGAAGGAGTGTTGGATCACCCATCCGATGGAGAAGCGTGGAAGCACTTTGATCGAGTGTATCCAGATTTTGCTTCAGATCCGCGAAATGTCAGGTTGGGACTATCTTCTGACGGTTTTACTCCTTTTGGTCTTTCGGGATCCCAGTATTCGTGCTGGCCTGTGATTGTTACTCCGTATAACCTACCGCCTTGGATGTGCATGAAGACTCAGTACATGTTTCTAACCGTTATAATTTCTGGTCCGAACAATCCTAAGAGGAACATTGACGTGTACTTACAGCCTTTAATAGATGAGTTGAATCAGTTATGGGAAGTAGGCGCTAACACGTACGATGTTTCCAGGAAGCAGAATTTTCAGATGAAGGCAACCCTTATGTGGACCATCAACGACTTTCCGACCTATGGAATGTTATCTGGATGGAGCACTCATGGCCGTCTCTCATGTCCGTATTGCATGGACCGTAGTAAGGCTTTCCGCTTGAAACACGGCAGAAAGCCGTGCTTCTTTGATTATCATCGGCAATTTCTGCCAAAAGATCATCCGTTCAGAAGGAACAGGAATGCTTTCCGTGCCGGCGTTGTAGAGAAGGGTGATCCACCGCCAAGGTGGTGCAGAGACACGATATGGGAGGAGGTTAAAGATTTTCCAAATGCTATCGAAGATCCTACAACTGGGTACAAGTGCGATGGATTTGGTAGAGTTCATAACTGGACAAAGAGGAGCATATTCTGGGATCTGCCATACTGGAGTACCAATCTGATCAGACATAATCTTGATGTCATGCATATTGAGAAGAATGTGTTTGATAACATAATTAATACTGTGATGGACGTAAAGGGAAAAATGAAAGACAATCCCAAGGCCAGGTTGGACTTAAAAGAAATATGCAAACGCCATGCGTTGCATTTGATACAGCAGAATGGAAAACAGTTCCTTCCGAAGTCAATTTTTTTGCTGGACAAGGAGGATAAAGTGAGACTTTGTCGGTGGATCCAGGGCCTAAAATTTCCAGACGGATATGTGTCAAATCTGAGAAGATGTGTCGATCCGAAGGAAAATAAATTGACGGGTATGAAGAGCCACGATTGTCACGTATTCATGGAGAGGTTAATTCCGATTGCATTTCGGGAATTCTTACCGCAGGCAGTTTGGGATCCATTGACGGAGCTTAGCATATTCTTCAGGGATCTTTGTTCTAAGAAATTGCTCGTTGATCGTCTAGAAAAGCAAGAGAAGGACATTGCGGTAACACTATGCAAGCTAGAGAGGGTGTTTCCTCCTGGATTCTTCGACTCTATGGAGCATTTGCCGATTCATCTATCCTATGAGGCACGTATTGGTGGACCCATCGAATATCGATGGATGTACCCGTTCGAGCGACATTTGAATCACCTAAAAAGAAAGGTGAAAAATAAGGCACGGGTCGAGGGTTCTATTTGTGAAGCCTATGTTCTCGAGGAGATTACAAACTTTTGTTCGATGTATTTCAAGCCTCATGTTGCAACTAATAGAAAGAGAGCTTCCAGAAACGACGAGGGAGATCATGAAAGTAATGATACAATACTGAAGGTATTCAATGCTCCAGGAAAGCCATCGGGTAAGATAAAAAAGAGATATCTGAACGATGATGAGCTAAGGGCTGCTCAGGTGTATGTATTACTCAACTGCGACGAAGAGGAAGTAGAGAAACTGGAGGGGTAAGTAATTAATACGTCTATATTATTTTAATAGTATTAATTATTATACTATTACATTAATTGAACGATGTTGTTTTCAGCATATTTAATGATGATGTGAGGTCGGGTAGGCCACACATAACAGAAGAAGAACTAGAACAAGAAATGAGGCATTATTTTCCATCATGGTTGAGTGCATATGTAAGACTTGAGAACTCTGTAATTACCTTTTTGTATATGCACTTGATTGAGAATGAGCTTAATTGCTTCTTTCGTGGTATTTAGGTCGATCGTCCATACGCAAGACTTGAGAATGAGTCTATTAGAACGCTAGCCAAGGGACCAATTTATGCTGCAAAAATATGGCCAAGCTACTGTGTTAATGGGTTTAGGTTCAAGTCAACAACTTGCCCGATCAGAGACAACTTTGTGGAACTCGATTCCACCAAAAACAGCTGTTTGTGTATCAGATCTTCGAACTACAAAGATGTTGATGCGGGCAACGATTTCTATGGCGTGTTACGGGAGATTGTGGAGCTGACATATAGTTATGGAATAGAGCCTGCTAAGATTGTGTTATTCAGGTGTGATTGGTTCGATCCGATTGAAGGTCAAGGTTGGAAAGTAGACAAGCACGGTCTTGTTGATATAAACTATCGGCGTCGATATCAAGCCTATGAACCATTTGTCCTATCAAGTCAGGTTCAGCTCGTGTACTTCACAAGTTATCCTAAACGGGGAACAACAAGGTCGGACTGGTGGGCAGTATGCAAGATCAAAGCTAGAAATACCTTTGAGGTTGACGATATAGCTTATCAACAGGATGAACTACCTCTTGTAACAAATATTATAGAAGTGGACACGACGAAAGTTTCCTATTACACATCTAATTGTGTAGAAGAAGTAGAATTATCTGAAGAGGAAGATGCAGATAAAAGTGAAGATGTAGAGGAGGAGGAAGAAGAAGAAGAAGAAGAAGAAGAAGAAGAAGAAGAAGAAGAAGAAGAAGAAGAAGAAGAAGAAGAAGAAGAAGAAGTAGATGAGCTAAACGAACTAGATGAATTTTCAGAAGAGGATTAAATATGTACGTTTGTTTTATAATCATATTTGACACTTTAGTGACACTTCTATCATATAAATCTGTGACACTTCAGTGACACTTTATTGACACTTTTATTGACACTTCAGTGACACTTTTTGACTATGATATTTTTCAAAAATCTGTGATGTCTATCATATAAATATATTTTTTTGTTTTATTGTCATATGTTTTATTGTCAGGTATGACTAGACCATCTGGACGACGCGGAGGATTATATATTAGGCAGCCCCGTCAGCCTCGGGCTGGGGATGGAGAGGGCAGTTCCGTACCCTCATCCTCATCTCCGAGTACGCCAGTGTACCGTTCTGTTCCCGGTCCATTACCGGGACAGGGCAGTTCTAGCAGGTTGGCGACTCCTCCCTCGTCGTCCAGCCTTCCTGTTCCCGGTCCATTACCGGGACAGGGCAGTTCTAGCAGGTTGGCGACTCCTCCCTCGTCGTCCAGCCTTCCTGATCCCGCGTCCAGCATCCCTGATCCCCCGTCCAGCATTCCTACTATCGACGGCTCTATGGAGGGAGCCCACGCCGATCATATGGAGGACGGCGATCAGACTGATCCTGCCCAGGCAGGAGGTGAGAGCGACCCTCCATGCGCTCCCCCGGGCGAGACGCGTATGGAGATTTAGACGGACGGGCCTATGAAGTAAGTTAATTAATTATTATATATTTCTCAAATGATTATATGTACATATATATTCATGAAAAATTATTATTGTATAGATATCGGCCTTCTACAGTACAGAGACAGCTGGGGACATTTGTGAGGCAGAACTATGGTGGGCCTTGGCTCAACTACTCAGATGCTCCCGCAGATAGGAAGGCCTTTTGGTTTTCCCACTTCAAGGTAAAAAATTTGTTTATTTTTAAATTTTAATAATCATTTGTGTATATTATACAACTTTTGTATTTTACTTCTTGTAGAGGACCTATTTCTATCCACCACACCGGGCGGCGAGGATCGAGGGCCAATTTTCTGCCGTCATAGCCAAGCTCATCCGTGATGCGATCGACGACCAGAAGCGTCGTGATCGTGCCGGACGTCCGATCCAGGGTTGGATTACGCCAGAGCAGTGGACTGCGATGAAGGCTAGATTCAGCGAGCGCCAGTACCAGGAGCGGTCTGAGAAGGCCAAGGTGGCGCGGTCGAGCGCCGGTAAGTGGTGTGGCGGCTCCATTCCGATGACGGAGCATTTTCGTCGTCTGGTACGTTTCCTATGACGGACATTAATTTATATATAGTTCGATATAATGTTTAATACTAATAATAGATAATATATTTTAACAGGTAAAGAAGGATGAGGACCCGAACATGGTGGCCGTCTTCCTGGTCACCCATCGGAGGGCTGGGGACTTCATTGACGAGAGGGCGACGCAGGCATATGTACGTTCTATTCAACTAATATTAACTGACTATAATTTAGAAAACAGGAAAATAGATATCAATATAGACTTTAGTAAACACTTACACGTTAGCAAACATGTTCTAGGCCGAGTTTGTTCGGCTACAGAAGGAGGCGGCTGATGCTGCTGCTGCTGCTGCTAGCGCGCAAGCAGAGGGAGGGGCTGGTACTTCCTTCCAGCCGCCTGCAGAGCCATCGCCGGACGAGCTCTGGATGACCGCCGTTGGCAGTCTTCAGAAGGGTACGTACTACGGTACGGGATCCTACGGCGCGTATTTGGCTTCGGAGTCATCTCGGGCCCCCTTTGTCAGTGCGCAGTCTCTGGCTACGCAGGCGTCGTCACGAGCTGAGGATGTTCGTCGTCAGATCGAGGAGCTGCGTCGCGAGTTGCAGCAGCAGATTTCTGATACGGTCGAGCGACGATCCGACCCTCTGATCGTCACCGGACGATTTGATACGGTCGAGCGCAGTATACAGGAGCTGATGAGTCTGCATCAGGCTGCAGCTGCCAACTTGCAGACGCTCATCGAGTCTACGCAGCGCACGGAGCATAGACAGGTCGAGCTGGACGGATCGCAGAGGAGCCTTTCTCTCTCACTCGCTCAGTATACTGAGAAGGTGGTGAGTACCCTTGCTGCGCATGGTGAGCGACTGCGAGAGCTGGAGCAGGTACGTCCTCCGGGTCCATCGACGGCGCCGACTCCAGATACTGCACTGCCTCCGGCGCCGACTCCAGACATTGTACTGACTCCTACTGCCCCTACGGTACAGCTCACCCAGGAGCAGTATGACTAATTCTATCCCAGTTGCGCGGCAGGGGTCCGCAGTGATTTTATTGGTTTTTTTATGACTTGTATGTATTGGCCCTATGGGCAAATTGTTTATTCATACACTGTTGTTTATACACTTGGTGGAAGACTTTTTATCATCTTTCATTTTTATTTGACTCTATTGGATGTTTGTGAGGATGTGTGTCTGTGATATTTACTTTGCACTGCCTCCTATTTTTATTGTGATATTTACTTTGTGATATCTGCGACGGGATGACAAATATACCTACGCTGGGTTATAAGCGATGATCTGATATACAAAGGAGATGCTGCCGAAATTTTAAAAAAAAATATTGTGTATTTTTGTTATGATGTGTGTCTGTATTTACAGTGAATGTGAAATACAGTGTTCGGAACCATCGACAGTTTCGATTACTGTTGTATGTTTTATCTTGGATAGAAATAGCAACAGTTCAGGGTGCACTTCTGAGAGCTTCATTTTCACGTCCTTCACTTTCTCGGACGTCGTAAAGGTTCCCGAGAAGGTGAAGGACGTGAAGAGGAAGCTCTGAGAAGTGCACCCTGAACTGTTGCTCTTTCTATCAAAGATAAAACATACAACAGTAAGCAAAACTGTCGATGGTTCGAACACTGCACTTCACACACACTGTAAACACAGACACACAGCATAACAAAAATATCAATTATATTTTTTTAAAATTTTTTTTTATATTAGCGACGGATAGCGACGTTCTGCGACGTACTGCGACGTCACACAGACGTCGCTATATGTCGCTAACTAGCGACGTTACGTCGCTCGACGTCGCTAATATACGTCGCTACGTTGCCCACGTGGCCACGTGGATGCCATGCCTCGTCATCATTTATAAACTTTTGAAGCGTCGCTAGTGGTCGCTTTACGTTGCAATGTTGGCGACGTACTTATACGTCGCTATCTGTCGCTCATTTTGCGACGTCTAGCGACAATTAACTACGCGTCGCAAATAGCGACGTTTGGCGACTAAATTGCCATCTGCGACTTGCCTATAAGCGACGTAGGTTTTTCGTCGCTAAATACGTCGCAAATCATTGTTAGCGACGTATTTCCTGTATTTAGCGACGTCTCCTGACGTCGCTAATCTGGGTTATTTTAGTAGTGACTCTTGTATCCATTTCATGTTCATGTTTCATTACCTAGAATTGTACTTTGCTCCGCTCCTGAATAGGATATGTTGCAGGTGAGTTGGAGGCCCTGTGCGACACCTATTATGGACAGGATGTTGCTATTATTGCTGAGCCAGTTGGAGCTGTGTTGGACTTAGAGGCTGCAGAAGCCTAGAGCTTACCTTAGCCCTTTACAGTTTTACTTTGTACTTGAGACTAGTAGACTCTATCTTTCATTTTGCTGGAATGTAATAATTTCTGATACTTGTACTTTACTCTGGATATGGGGACACATTTATAGATGCTGTGATTTCATACATGTTCATATTTATCTGGTTAGTTTCCCTAGAATGGTACATCTTGCTTTGTTGTGTCTAACGACAAAGGCTGGGCGTGTCCGATTATTCGGGAGCGGGTCGTGACACCCACACCCCCTCACTTCTCCTCCGCCGGCGCCCTCCACCGCGAGTGGCGCCATGCTTCCCGACAGACCCGCCGACGAGCCCTCGCACGAGACATCAGCCGCCGCCAGTCTCCGCGTCCAGCCTTCGCGTTCGTGAGCCGCGCGCGCAAACCCTAGCCGCTGGACTGCCGACCCTCCGTCCATCTCTCTCTCGCACTCCAGCTTCCTCTCTCCTCCGACGCACGCCGATCGCCTTGCCGCAGACGAACTCCGGTCACGACCCTTCTTCTCCCATCTCCTTTTTTTCTTTCATTTTTGATCTTCTCTCACTCCCTCCTCCTCTCTGTAAGAGCAGTAACCTTTAGATGTTTTTGTTCTATTAGTTTATTAACATTATTATTATTATTATTATTATTATTATTTATTATACTTTTGTTTGCTGATTACTTATTATTAGTATTAGGTTATCATCATTATTATTATTACTATTATCATCTTTATTATTATTATTATTATTATTATTTTAGTATCATCATAATTATTATTTTTTATTAATGTTTAATCGTTTGTTAGTACAGAAGAAAGGAGAAGACAGCAGCTTGTTAATTTTGTTGTTGTGTTATTATTTGATTTACCACTATTATTATTATTATTATTATTATTATTATTATTATTATTATTATTATCATTATTACTATTATTATTATTCTTACTTTATTACCATTATCAAAGGATATGTTTTTTAAAATCATTATTATATTTTTATTGTATATATGTCTACACTAATTCTTAGTATTAATATATGATTATTAGTATTATTAATACTAGTTATGTAATCCTTTTTAAAATTGTTATATTGCAACAAGAATATTGTTTTAGGCTTGGCCATATAACAATTTCCTAACATTTAGTTGAAAACCATAAAATTATTTTTTACATTATTTTTACCTATTTTAAGTATAGTTTTGACCTAAACGGGTTATTAATATTTTTGAGTAATTATTTAAAATATTTCGTTTATGAAGTGTAGTTATAATCTATAAGCGTATTTATACAAACTTTTGGTTTTAGCCTAAATTGACTTATTTCCCTATTTTCAAAATAATTATCCAAATTATTTTACTAGTAAAAATAGTTTCAAGTATTATAAATAGTTTCTAAAATAGTATATGTAATATTTATCCAAATTCCCTCGATTATCATCCCGTCCATGACTAAACCCATTCTCATATTCCCTCGCCAATATGTCCTTCATCCTATCAAGCCAAACTAATTTGACCGTTCTGGACCCAATGGAACTGTCCGTGCCACCATCAGAAGTCCCCTTGCATAGTTGTTACACCGAAGTCGCAGTTCGTGCCACCTTGATCATTGTAGTACACCAGGCGTCCTACCAGGCAAGACACCTTGTCATTTGCTGTTTACTTATTTAGCTCATATTTTATGCATTTATTCATTATTTTCTTTATGCAAAATAAACTGTGATACATGGCATAACTTGTTAGAACTTACTGTCATTATAGTTTCTGCCATGTATTTTTTTTCTTACACATTAAACCTAGATTTAAGGGACCACCTTGTGTGTTGCATTCATGGCCTTGATACGTTGTATCACGAAGTTGTGTGTCACATATAGAACACGGACATGCGTGACTGGCTGGCCACCGGTGCGTATAAGCCGTGCGATAGGAATAACCGCTAATAGAAATTGCATGCTAGTTTGACTTAGCGGTTATAGAGGTTTACTGTTGTGGATACAACATGGTAGGCATTGGGTGGGAAGAACAGCTCCTTAATGTATGGGTCATATATGCACTGTCCTGATTGCCGGTTATCTCCAGTGGGAGGTACGGTCATGATAGCCGGTTATCTCCAGTGGGAGGTACGGTCCTGATTGCCGGTTATCTCCAGTGGGAGGTACGGTCCTGATTCCTGATATTCCTGATCCGGCCCATGCGTCAAAGGTTTATTCTTTATTGCATATCCACTATAGTATGGTTAGGTACCCTATTGTAGGCATTCCTTATTTATTTGAGCAATATTTATTCAGTTTATATTGCATGATATTATGTGACTTGTTACGTCCCTCTGAGGACCTGGTTATCTCCCCAGGTGTGTGCTATTATTTTTCGCAGGTGTTCTAGCTCTAGCCGTGATCATCGCTATTCTCTTCGAGGATTATTGCACTTGGATCGTCCTCGCTTCGCTCGCCAAACTTATTTCATTTTCTATGTACTTTTCCTTATTTTGTTGGTACTAGATTTGTCTCCGCCCAACATATTGTATCAAGACAATTTCATAGATAATTATATGATATCTTGTATTCATTTATTTCGTGTGGATGAGATTAGTTATGGTTCTACTGCATTTTACAGCTTATGTATTTATACGAGGTTTTCATATATTGGAGTGTACTTCGTATAAATACAGCTGGCATATCTACGTTCCTACTCCTACGTATTTTGGGACTGGGGCGTTACATGTTTTTGTGGTGGCCCATGCAGGTCAAGATAAATTATTTGGTTACTTTACCGTACCAAGCAAGCCTGCGTATAGGATTAGAAGTCTAGGATCTCATCCATATACTTGACCTCTTTCCTTGATTTTATCTACCGTTTGACGCATCAATTGCATCTTGCTTGTTTCCTTCCATCCCTATTCTTATCTTTCCTTCGTGCTTGCTAGAGATTGACACTACTAGTTTGTTATCCCAAAACACCATTAGTTTAATTCTTTAAGTTGGGTAGAATACCTTATGAACTAGCAACCCCTTTGACCTAGTGACCTATATTAGCAAGCTTATTTAGATCCTAGAATCTAGAGGACCTAACCCGTCTAGCCAACCAAGGACTTCGACAAGAAGACTATAGGACGACTGTATGACTTAGAATCATTCTACCTCCTTTAAATCTTAATCTCTCGTGCCTATGTATTTACCATTTTGACTAATGATGCTAATGTAGCCTAGTTTTTGCAAGCTTATTCTTTATCGAGTTTGTTCATAACATATGCTATTGAGCGCTCACAAGCCTATTGTCTAATCAGAACCGGTGCATAATGGTCTGATCAACGAAGTGCACTTTGGTTCGTTTTTATCTATTATTCTACGTGGATGGGGACATAGCTAAACTTGTCCTTTAGAGTCCCATCCGCGACTGCTTTTGCAATTTCTTTGAAATTTTCGATCGTCCTTGAATCACGTACTTGTATTCGATAATATCATCTTGAAACTCCTTATTGCGTTCGCCTTCACCTATTTCAGAAAGATGAAGGCGTAGTACTGGAACTCCCTCTAGCCTTCCTACCAATTATGACCGTTATCACTCAACGTTGTTATATCCTCATCCTAAACTGCTCGTTCTTATCTTGGCCCTATATTTACTCTTATGACCTTCTAATCACTTAAGTTAGGAGTGACCCAAATTGCTCTCTCAATCGTGCCAGCAACCAACTCCTAAGAAACCATATCTTTAAGGTCTCTAAACTATTCTTCTCTAGATAACACACTAACCTTTATCGCGTGTTTTATCTTCAAACCTTACTCATTTTTCTTCTTGAGCTAACCCATGATTACTCTCGCCGTTATTGAAGTCGCGAATTCCTAATGCATGATTGCGTTGGACGTTGTGAACGATTATTCTTCACCGATACCCCCTTGTGCCTTTTACCCCCTGCTAATTCTTAAATTTCGAGGACGAAATTCTTTTAAGTTGGGTAGGATGTAAAACCCCTAAAATTTCTACTATATATTTTTTTATCTTTATCGATTTTGGTACTGATTTAATTTTTTTGTACGTCACGTAGTCGTATTGTACGTCGTGCACGGAATTTTATTTTTCGTTTTGCTCGACAAGTGCGAATATGTGCGAGCGTACATATTTTTAGAAAAATATTTTTTCTATTTTTATGGTTTCAAAATAATATATGTAATAATTAGTTCTAACTATCATTTTCAAGTTTATGATTTTAATTATGAAAAGCCTTTCATTTATACAGCTATAATAATAAATTATTTTTCCTATAAAATGGTATATTAGAAAAGTATATTTATGTAAACATTATTTGTACATACATATATATTTAGTAATTATTTATTAGTTATTTTAAATAAATAGTGTATTTTCGAAATTATTATTATAGCATTTTTAGAAAACATATTTTGAAATTATCGTACCAATTTAAATCTTGATTTGATTTATGGATATATTTAAATAGTAAATTAATATCTATAATTGGAGTTTGAGTTATCTTAATTGATTTTAAAATAAAGGATAGAATTTAAATTAGATTTAAATTGGATTTGTATTGGATTTGGATTTGATTTTATTGTTTTAAATTAAGTAGAGAATTATCTACTTTGGGTTTAAATATTCCTAATTTCTATCCAATTGGGAATTTTCACATTCTATAAATAGGCAGGTACTCCTCCAATTTTTATCATCCACCAAATTGTCTCCACAAATATTTTTCCACCACGATGTGTATTGTGTCCGTGTCCATATTTCTTTTTTTCTACTATTTTCATTTTTACAATTACATTATTTTCTCTCGTGTCCTACACTCCAGACACCAAATTCCTAGCCTAATTCTTGTGCCGGACACAACTCCGACACAAATTCCAAATCCACAGATCCTAAGCCTAATTTTCTGTCGACGTTCCCTCGAACCCTGACAACCATCTGACCCGCCAGTCCCCGAGACCGCCCTGTCCTCCGCCACATCGCCATCATCGTTCACCAACACCACCCCGTCTCCAATGTCAACCCCACACTGTGAACCGCCAACTCCTCGACCCGCCTCCGTTGACTTACGTCGAACTAAGAATAACCCGACCATCGCACACCGTACACCCGTAGCCACCCAACCAAACAACACCACTGCGGCCATCGCCGCGGCAGCCATATCACAACCAAACCCACAAACACCACCACCATCACCGGCGGCATCCGTCGACCCCAAAACCCTCGACCACTGCCAAACAAACTCCGGCCGCTGCCGCGGACCACAACCACCACCACACAGAAGAAAAAAAAAAAGGAAACCCTTACATTTCCCGGCCGACCCCCGCCTGTCCCCGACGATCCGTCGCACAGCGCTCCGGCGCCGCGACCGCTGTCCACGACCAGCCCCCTCCGCCGCCGCATCGACCACGCTGACGCGAGCATGTCAGCCTCCTCCGCAGGCGCACAGCGGCCGCCTCCTCCACCCTCGAGCCGCGCCTCCTCACTTCTCCTCCGCCGGCGCCCTCCACCGCGAGTGGCGTCGTGCTTCCCGACAGACCCGCCGGCGAGCCCTCGCGCGAGACATCAGCCGCCGCCAGTCTCCGCGCCCAGCCTCCGCGTCCGCGAGCCGCGCGCACGCAAACCCTAGCCGCCAGACCGCCGACCCTCCGTCCATCTCTCTCTCGCACTCCAGCTTCCTCTCTCCTCCGACGCACGCCGATCGCCTTGCCGCCGACGAACTCCGGTCACGACCCTTCTTCTCCCATCTCCTTTTTTCGTTTCTTTTTCTTCTCTCACTCCCTCCTCCTCTCTGTAAGAGCAGTAACCTTTAGATATTTTTGTTCTGTTAGTTTATTAACATTATTATTATTATTATTATTATTATTATTATTATTATTATTATTATTATTATTATTACTATTATTATTATTATTATTATTATTATTATTATTATTTATTATACTTTTGTTTGCTGATTACTTATTATTAGTATTAGGTTATCATCATCATCATCATTATTATTATTATTATTATTATTATTATTATTATTATTATTATCATCTTTATTATTATTATTATTAATATTTTAGTATCATCATAATTATTATTTTTATTAATATTTAATCGTTTGTTAGTACAGAAGAAAGGAGAAGACAGCAGCTTGTTAATTTTGTTGTTGTGTTATTATTTGATTTACCACTATTATTATTATTATTATTATTATTATTATTATTATTATTATCATTATTACTATTATTATTATTCTTACTTTATTACCATTATCAAAGGATATTTTTTTTAACATCATTATTATATTTTTATTGTATATATGTCTACACTAATTCTTAGTATTAATATATGATTATTAGTATTATTAATACTAGTTATGTAATCCTTTTAAAATTGTTATATTGCAACAAGAATATTGTTTTAGGCTTGGCCATATAACAATTTCCTAACGTTTAGTTGAAAACCATAAAATTATTTTTACATTATTTTTACCTATTTTAAGTATAGTTTTGACCTAAACGGGTTATTAATATTTTGAGTAATTATTTAAAATATTTTGTTTATGAAGTGTAGTTATAATCTATAAGCGTATTTATACAAACTTTTGGTTTTAGCCTAAATTGACTTATTTCCCTATTTTCAAAATAATTATCCAAATTATTTTACTAGTAAAAATAGTTTCAAGTATTATAAATAGTTTCTAAAATAGTATATGTAATGTTTATCCAAATTCCCTCGATTATCATCTCGTCCATGACTAAACCCATTCTCATATTCCCTCGCCAATATGTCCTTCATCCTATCAAGACAAACTAATTTGACCGTTCTGGACCTAATGGAACTGTCCGTGTCACCATCAGAGGTCCCCTTGCATAGTTGTTACTCCGAAGTCGCAGTTCGTGCCACCTTGATCATTGCAGTACACCAGACGTCCTACCAGGCAAGACACCTTGCCATTTGCTGTTTACTTATTTAGCTCATATTTTATGCATTTATTCATTATTTTCTTTATACAAAATAAACTGTGATACATGGCATAACTTGTTAAAACTTACTGTCATTATAGTTCCTGCCATGTATTATTTTTTTCTTACACATTAAACCTAGATTTAAGGGACCACCTTGTGTGTTGCATTCATGGCCTTGACACATTGTATCACGAAGTTGTGTGTCGCATGTAGAACACAGACATGCGTGACTGGCTGGCCACCGGTGCGTATAAGCCGTACGATAGGAATAACCGCTAATAGAAATTGTATGCTAGTTTGACTTAGCGGTTATAGAGGTTTACTGTTGTGGATACAACATGGTAGGCATTGGGTGGGAAGAATATCTCCTTAATGTATGGATCATATATACACTGTCCTGATTGCGGGTTATCTCCAGTGGGAGGTACGGTCCTGATAGCCGGTTATCTCCAGTGGGAGGTACAGTCCTGATTGCCGGTTATCTCCAGTGGGAGGTACGGTCCTGATTCCTGATATTCTTGATCCGGCCCATGCGTCAAAGGTTTGTTCTTTATTGCATATACACTATAGTATGGTTAGGTACCCTATTGTAGACATTCCTTATTTATTTGAGCAATATTTATTCAGTTTATATGGCATGATATTATGTGTCTTGTTACGTCCCTCTGAGGACCTGGTTATCTCCCCAGGTGTGTGCTATTATTTTTCGCAGGTGTTCTAGCTCTAGCCGTGATCATCGCTATTCTCTTCGAGGATGATTGCACTTGGATCGTCCTCGCTTCGCTCGCCAAACTTATTTCATTTTCTATGTACTTTCCCTTATTTTGTTGGTAGTGGATTTGTCTCCGCCCAACGTATTGTATCAAGACAATTTCATAGATGATTATATGATATCTTTTATTTATTTATTTCGTGTGGATGAGATTAGTTATGGTTCTACTGTATTTTACAGCTTATGTATTTATACGAGGTTTTCATATATTGGAGTGTACTTCGTATGAATACAGCTGGCATGTCTACGTTCCTACTCCTACACAATTTGGGACTAGGGCGTTACAACTAGCTTCATGATCAACTGAATATGTAATGTTTGGGACGCCTTACTATTGTATATTTAATGATCATACATCTTGTGACTTTTACCTACTTGTTTGTGATTGAGATACTAGGCTTGTTCATGACCATAGGAGACTGTTGGCTTGTAGTAAACCCTCATGTATCTAGACAGCCGTGACCGTATAGCGAGATGGATTCCATTTTATATACGTAGCTGGCTATGTCTGCCCCCGCTCTCCAGTATTCTGGTTCTGGGGCATGACATGGTTTAAGTGGTGGCCCATGCAGGTCTTGTAAATCAAGATATGTGAGGGTTTACCGAATAGATGTCTCAATCAGTATTCGCCCTTGATCTCTGCTCTTATCTTCTGAATCCCTGGATTTTTGTCCTGATCATATGCTTGTATCGTTGGTCTGTCTTGGTCCTTCCTTATTGTTCCCCATGTCGTCTTCTTCAACGGCATCGTTCTTGGACCTACCGGTTAGCAAGGCGGAGCACTTTTCGTGGATCAGCAGCAACCCGGGGATCAAGTCCAGCATTCCGGAGTAGCCTCCAGAGTTGTGCCTTCTGACGGAGAGCCACCAGTCCAGCCAGCTCAGCCTGCCGAACCTGATGATGGCACTTTGGTACGTCTCCTCAGGACCTTGATAGCGTCCCAAGATCGTCGTGGAGATGCCTTGCACCAGGCAGTGACGGATGCTTTGACCAGGGGCGGTCATCAGGGTAACAGTACGGCCAACATCTTCAAGTGCTTGAACCCTCCCTTCTTCGACGGTAGTGAAGATGCTATCGTTGCAGATGCTTGGCTTCATGACACAGAGGTGATTCTAGAAGCAGCCAGGACTCCAGAGAACAAGAAGGTGGCCGTAGTGCGCCTGCAGTTGTTGGATTTGGCCTGCAGCTGGTGGGCGGCTCAAGCCGTTGGATTAGCAGCACCCATTGCTTGGGCCGTATTCAGAGAAAGATTCCAGACCAAGTATTTTGATGCTGTAGCTCGGTATGATCTACAGACGAGGTTCACCAATCTGAAGCAGATGGGCAGGACGGTCGACGGATATGCGGTCGAGTTTTCGAGGCTCAGTCGGTTTGCTCCTACCTTGGTGGCAACCGAGTATGATAGAGCCCAGCGATTCCAACAGGGGCTTCACCTGGAGATTCTATTGGCAGTTGAGCAGTTTGAGCATCAGACTTTTGATGCAGTCTTGAGAGCAGCTAGAAGGCATGAGTATACCTCCCAGAGGATTGTGGATAGGGCCGGAGGTCGGAAGAGATCCCACGGCCAGATGAATCAGTCTTCAGTCCCAGTCCCGGCAGCCAGGGCTTTGACTATTGGAGCTCCGAGGCGAGCGGTCTCAGTAACGTCGGTTCAGCATTCAGCCCCGACGTACCCTCAGCAGCAAAAGCAGAAGCAGTCTTCCGCAATGGGATGTTCTCATTGTGGGAAGCCAGGCCATGTAGTAGCAGAGTATTGCAGGGCACAGGGATTATGTCTGGCTTGTGGAGCAGCAGACCATAGGGTTGGATCTTGTCCGAATAGGGGTGGTTCATCATCGTCCAACCTTTCTAGCTCTTCGGTGAGAGGACCAGCTCCGGTCCAACAGCAGCAGTATCCATTACCGAGGCCCTTGTCGCCTCAATCCCAGGTATTCCAGCAGCAGAACCCCCAGCAGCATACTCAGGCCCAAGCCTTGAGTCAGAATAGGCAGCAAGGATTTCAGCAGAGGGGACCAGCACCCCGAGGGCATGGTCAGGCTATGGTGATGACCGCAGAGGAAGGATTGGCACCAGGAGAGGTAGTGGCAGGTACTATTCTCGTCAACTCCTTTCCAACTTCAGCCTTATTTGATTCTGGTGCATCACATTCTTTTATGTCTGCACGATTCGCGACACGGATAGGATTAGAGCCCGAGTCATTATCGGTAAGGCTTAATATACTTACTGGTAACGGACTTGTGGGAGTCGATAGGGTGTTTTCCTCGTGTCGGATCGTAGTTAGCGGTAAGGAATTTCCTGCTAGATTGATAGAGTTCCCGATGGCCGATTATGATGTGGTCCTAGGGATGGATTGGTTGAGAAACCAGTATGCTAGAATAGACTGCCATGTTGGTAGAGTTATTTTTAGCATTCCAGGCGAGCCGGAGTTTTCCTTTTCCTGAGGCGCAGTTGAGCCTTCTCCTCCAGTGTTGAGGATGGCCGTAGCAGCAGTGCAGTTGCCCCGGATAGTCGAAGAGTTTCCAGATGTTTTCCCAGAAGAGCTTCCAGGTATGCCGCCAGAGCGGGAGGTCGAGTTCACCATCCACTTGATTCCTGGGACAGTCCCAGTATCAGAGGGAGTCTACAGGATGGCGCCTTCAGAGTTGGAGATATTGTACAAGATGATTGAAGAACTTCGAACCAAGGGATTTATTCGTGCTAGTGGATCGCCTTGGGGAGCCCCGATGCTTCTTGTGAAAAAGAAGGAATGTACGTCCAGGTTATGTGTTGATTATCGTACCTTGAACTCGGTGACAATCAAGAACATATACCCTCTTCCGAGGATAGATGACTTGTTTGATCAGCTCAAAGGGGCAGCAGTATTCTCGAAGATCGACTTGCGCTCAGGATATCATCAGATCAGAGTCAGAGAATAGGACATCCCGAAGACTGCTTTTAGATCGAGGTATGGGCATTGGGAGTTACTTGTTATGCCATTTGGAGCGACCAATGCGCCGGCTGTATTCATGGATCTCATGAATCATATTTTTATGTCCTATTTGGATCAGTTCGTGATTGTGTTTTTGGATGACATCATGGTCTATAGCAGGAGTGAAGTGGAGCATGAGAAGCATCTCCGCATGGTTCTTCAGATTCTCAGGGAGC
This sequence comes from Iris pallida, assembly GCA_029216955.1. Taxonomy (NCBI): domain Eukaryota; kingdom Viridiplantae; phylum Streptophyta; class Magnoliopsida; order Asparagales; family Iridaceae; genus Iris; species Iris pallida. The sequence continues at coordinate 9,885,186 of JANAVB010021796.1, forward strand.
ACCAGTTGTATGCCAAGTTCAGTAAATGCGAGTTCTGGCTCGATCGCATTTCGTACTTGGGTCACATCATCACTCGAGGAGGAGTAAAAGTGGATCCCCAGAAGATTGTGGTTATTGAGTCATGGCCAGTGCCCAGCACAGTTGCAGAAGTTCGCAGTTTTCTTGGATTGGCCGGCTACTACCGGCGGTTTATTTCAGATTTTGCTCGAATTTTAGCGCCATTGACCCAATTGACCCGCAAGGATGTGCAGTTTGCTTGGACAGCATAATGTCAGGATTCATTCGAGAAATTGAAGCGAGGCTTGATGACGGCTTCCATTCTCGTGCTTCCAGATGGAACCGGAGGATTCTCCGTATATTGTGATGCTTCGGACAGAGGTTTAGGATGTGTTCTGATGCAGGATGGGAAGGTAATAGCTTATGCATCACGATAACTTCGTGATCATGAGAAGAATTACCCAACCCATGACTTGGAGCTGGCAGCAGTAGTGTTTGCACTTAAGTTGTGGAGGCACTACTTGTACGGAGATAGGGTGGAGATTTTCACCGACCATAAGAGCCTGAAGTATATTTTCACCCAGAAGGATCTTAACATGCGTCAGAGGAGGTGACTGGAGCTTCTTGTGGATTATGATGTCAACTTGCAGTAACATCCCGGAAAGACCAATTTGTGGCAGATGCACTGAGCAGGAGAGCCGGAGTTTACTTCCTAACAGCGCAACCGGAGCTGTTAGCAGATCTTCAGAAGATGGGTATTGAAGTTGTTCTCCCTTCCAGTGTAGCATTGATGGCTAGCATGCAAGTTTAGTCCACTATAGTCGAGAGGATCCGGATGGCATAGTCAGCAGATTCCAAGCTTCAGCGACTCAGAGCAGAGTGTGAGGCAGGCCGGCGACCCGAGTTATGCATTCATGAAGACGGTACACTTAGGCATGGTAAGCGTCTTTGTGTACCCAGTGGAGATCTTGAAAAACTCAAAACATGAAAGTTGTAGATATTTGTCTTGGCTTCAAGAATCTTCATGTCTCACTTTAACTAGAATTCATATGTGACTTATGGTACCTCGCATATCTTTTGGTCCGTGCACCTTGTAACTCGCGCACCCTTTGGTTCGCGCACCTTGTACCTCGCGCATCCTTTGGTTCGCGCATCTTGCACCTTGTGCACCTTTGACCTTGACTTCTTGTCCTGTGTCACGACCCGCACCCTTATGAGGGGCACGAGCACGTGGGTACGTCTAGCCTACGTCGCAGAATCGGCGGTAGAACGCTGTATATAACGTCTGTAAATACCTACGACTAACAGTTAAAATGTACATGTACAGTATATACTCTCCGAATGGAGGTGACATAACAATACAGTCTCAATCACAGAATAAAACTATGGTAGATAGCTCAGAAGGAAAGACATATGATAGATGAAAGAGTAATAAGTCCACAGTCCAGTACAAGCCCAGATATATACAACATCACAGGGTATCAAAATAGAATATAGAAACTACAGTCTGATAAGCTAGCTGGATCGCAGTCCAGTCAAACCTAGCTAACCTACACTACTCTGGAAGTACAAAATCTAGTGGCTCTACTATAAGGTCACGATCCAAAACTACTCCATCTAACTCAAGCCCATAATAGGTCGAGCAGTCCGTATCAGAATCATCTGTAATATATCATAACGGTATCCTGTCAGGAAAATGAGCAAGTACAAATACTAACAGCAGTTCCATGTGAATTGACAAGTTCTATAAGAGACAGTATAATGAACTAGAAGACAAAGATATATGAAGACTTGGAAACCATTCGAAAGCCGAGTTACAACCCTTAAACCAAACAAGGACCGAGGTTGTAACTCTTCTTCCGAGCTGAACTTAGTCTCAAATCAAGGTACAATGTAAAGGCATGTAGAGCATGTGAGTAACTGTATATCATACATGGTGAGAAAGTACTGAATATAGAACAGAACAGAATATATGACAAGAAAAGTAAATATAAAATGTGCCTCGAACATTATAGCCTAATGTGATCGGTATGGGTCAAGAATCAGGCTTCCAGCCGACCGGCTACAAGTACGTGGACTCGGCCCGGCCGGGATGGTAAGCTATGGAGCAAGTAGTAGCACAGGTCAGGCTATACCCATCGTGAGGTGAGGGTATAGCTATGATACAAGTAGTAACTCAAGGTGGGCATTGATCACACTATCTATAATATTCCCCATTCTCCGAATAGTATACGGATCCGGACATAGCACGTCATGACGCGGGATTCCCAAAGAGGGAAGCAAGTCCTCTTCAGGAATCGGCGTCAATACAAGTACGAGAATCAAGACTAAGCAAGTACCAGTATCCCAAGAAATCCAGGAATGACATCTCATGACAGGAATCCGACAATACTAGTCCGTGAACTATCGTGTCTGAGAATCAAGTAAGACACTACGACTGAATCGGATATAGCAAATATCAAGACAATAAAAACTATCAGTGAATGTACTCGCCTGCTGTCCTGAGCTGTAGGATATATCAATGCTCAGAGCGGTATCAGAAGACCTAAATATGAGATACTGTAAGTTAAATTAGGTTTAAACAAGTTTAGGAATGATTTACAATGAATGATATGCAATCTAGGTCAAACTAGGTCTCACTGAGTCACACTAAGTCCTGTCAAGTCAATCTAGGTCAAATCAAGTCAATCCTAGGTCATACCAGTCATCACGGGTCAAAACAAGTCGAAGAAAGTCAAATGGGGTCAAGAGTTGGCCTACAGTTGACTTTTGGTCAACTGGTCAATCCTGGTCAACTCTGGTCAACTCTAGGTCAACCATGGTCAACCCTAGGTCAATGGTGACTAATAGTTGACTTTTGGTCAACTACACAAGTCTAAAGGAATTTGGGACTAAATTGGGTAAAGCGTTGACCCATAGTTGACTTTCGGTCCAAAAAGTCAACCGTGGTCAACCGGGGCCAAGACTAGGTCTAGGCGACTATTTCTAACTATTATCAACCTCTACAACCCATATCCAAGTCCATCTTGGACTTCGAAACTCATATCTTGGCCGTAGGCCAATATCCTATTTTACCCTTAAAAAAGGGTAAAATTCTAGCTTAGGCAACTATCAAGTTAGCCTACCTACGCTTGGTATTTTGATCCGATCTCCCTAGGGTAGTAAGTTACTAGCCTATACATATATTACCTACCAAGATACCTAAGTAAAATGGACATCTAGTCCATGTTACGGCCCATTGTCGGTATCTTAAATATTTCAAGATACGGGATGGTACGGCGCGATACCGGTGCCCTACAACCCCGATTTCCACCCGGGAGCCTACCCGTAAAATCTAAATTACGTATTCTTGCCCCACGCCAAGTTTCAACTCATTCCGATACTCCGAGCTCCGTTTCGTCCTCTAACTCGATTTTCCCCTATTTCCTATTCTAGCCTTCTTCCTATTCTTCCAACTTCTTCCAATCTTTCCTTCTAACTTCTAATTCTTTTCTAACTTCTAATTCCATAAACTTCTTCTACTCTTCTCTACGAATCTATCCATATATAATACATATATATATATATATATATATATATATATATATATATATATATATATATATAGGTAAAAGGGCAGGGTTAATAGGCTTAAAGGCCAAAGGGGGGGGGGGGGTTTCAAACCTGGCAGCAGCCAGGTGCTGCTGCTGCTGCTGTTACTGCAGCATGCTGCTGCTGCTGGGGTGTTTCTTATTCTTCTTCATCTCTTCCTCTCTTCTATATATATATATACTTCATATATTTTTTTTTCATATATATATATATATATATATATATATATATATATATATATATATATATATATATATATATATATATATATATATATTATATATATATATATATATATATATATATATATATATATATATATATATATATATATATATACATAACTAGATATCTATCTATCCATCTAAATATATATATAACACACACACATCCCTATACACACATCCATATACACACATCCATATATATATATATATATATATATATATATATATATATATATATATATATATATATATATATATATATATATATCTATACACTCATATCTATATATATTATATATATATATATATATATATATATATATATATATATATATATATATATATATAAATACACTCTCATAACTATATATATATATATATATATATATAAACACACACACATCCTCACACAACACAAACACACACACATTCTCACCACCCTCATCCTCATGACACCAATTTCATATCAAAATATATACACACACTCACACACATAAATACACATGTATATATATATATATATATATATATATATATATATATATATATATATATATATATATATATACCATTCAAAAAGGATTAAACCCTAATAAATCATTAACCTATTTTTCTAGAAAAAATCTACAAATTGTGGGCAAATGGTAGAGAATCTTCTCCCCTCCATTTATTGTGTGGGACATGAATACAAAAGAGAAATAAATGGAGAAATAAAAGCTTACCTAGATTAGTTGGTTGGAGGAAGAAGAAGACTTGAGAAGAAATTGAATTTGGAAGAGAGAGAGAGAGTTGCTTAGTGGAGAAGGAAGAGGGGGGGGGGGGCTAGTCATGGCCGGCCAAGGCATGGCATGGTGAGGGGCACTTGTAATTACAAGTTTGCCCCTCCCTAAGCCTAATATTAATTAAAATCCAAATTAGGTTTAGGAAGTTGCTAAAAATAATTAAAAATTATAATTAAACTAAATTATTCATGGAGGACTAGTCCAAACTCTTAAACCCTAAAGTTTAGTGTGGTGGGCCATGGTTAGCTAACATGCTAATTACAGCTCAAGTCGAAATTCACCGGGGTCCCGAATTAACTCGAAATGCGATGAAATTCGAACCCGACTCCTATAATAATTAAATAATAATATTCATGAAATAAAATTCTCAAAAATATTATAAAATGGAAAATTACCATTTTACCCCTAACTGGGAAAAGTGAGGGTGACATCTATGCAGCTTGGTGGCCATGGCTTCTTGGTGTACTTCTTCTCGGAAATTGGAGAAGAAGCACAGCCCCGAGCCGCATGGCAGCACTTGACAGCATGAACATTCATGCGGCAAGTCTTTCCAGCCGCAAGACGCATTACACTTCCAGCCGCTTATGCTCACTGTTCCAACCGCATGCACTATTGCCTGGACTTGACCGCATGACAAGTTCATGCGGCAAGTATTCCTTCCAGCCGCATGAGAGCCCTTCCCCCGTGAGCCGCATGGCGTTGTTCCCCTTGTAACCGCATAGCGCCAATCTTCCTAGCCGCATGGAATGTTCTGGCTGAGCCGCATACGCCCCTCCCTTACCGCTGGCCGTATATGACCGATACCCTTCAACCGCATACGCCTTTTCCTTTTAGCCGCATGCGCCTGACCCTATTCAGTCGCATGGACTGTTCTTTTTCCAGGTGCATGAGATCATTCCTGGCCGCATATGCCTGAGCCGCATGGCTCTCCCATAGCTCTGTGTACTGTTGTTTTATTATTATTTTGCCCATGTCTTGTAACCCCCTTGTGTAACTTGAGTTCCTATGGCGTACACCTTTACCTTTATTGTATATTTTTACGCCCATTTTATATCCTTACGCCTTTTATCCTGAACTTGATAAATCACGATTTGATTGACATTATTGAAATAACAATTGTACATGACATAGTGTGACAAGGAACTAACATGACATGACCTGATAGTAGCCCGTCGTGGCGCACTCTCGACCAGTGAACTTGACATGATAACCTGACATGATATACCTTGATAAGCTGTTGCGACGGCTACCTGACATGACATGACCTGTATAAATGACCTGGACACCGTGGACGATTGTGCTTGTGTAAATAATCCAGTCCTGTCTTGCATCATGTCTAGGAGGGGACTCCTGAGTACCACGGTCAGGAGTACATACTGAAATGGACTAAGGCTAATAACTAGATTAATACATTAGTCATAAAGAGATCTCCCAGCTACAGACAATCCCGTTACCTGGGCGCGCCTGGAATCTGTAGCCTGCCGTCGAGTAGGGCACATTTCCAGCACACTGTCATGTGTTGTACCCTTCAAGCTACCTAAGGGTACATGCGTTTCCTAGACGATGTACCCACCTGAATTTAACCCCTAATTTTTGACGTGGGTAACCTGGATGGTCTGCAGGGCTTGTGGCTGTGGAATAATCTCACTGCATCTTGCTAATAACTAGGCATATGATAACCATAGCTAGTTAAAGTATCAAGCCGTACTCATTGCTTGGCCGTGATTGATTGAATGAGGAATAATCCGTCTAGCCTTGATCCTGTATAGATTGTTATATTTTCTTACATTATCTTGCGGATAAATGGGGAGAAACCAAGTTCGGTTCAGATGAAGGGTTACGATCCCGGTCCTTGTTTGGTTTAAGGATTGTAACCTGGTTATCTGAATGGACCCATGGTTATCTTACTGTATATCCTCGTGATGTTATATTTTCTCCAGTTTTACTATTAGTATTATCTTCTATGCTAATTGCTGGTTTTAGTTCCTAAGTGAAGCTTCCTTTGTGGCACTTGCTCTTTCTGGGATCTGACCCAGCTGGTTTTATATGGCCAGATTTCGGAGCAACTCCAGAGGATCTACCGACTTTCCAACCCGATGGTGGCGACTATACGTAACCAGGGCAACGAGTGGATTTATTTTGATCTCCCACTTTATTGTAAAAATATTCTTTTGAGGCGTTTAGCCGACGAGCACCTGTTTAGCTCGATTGTACTTACTTATTGTCTGCCTACGGGCTGTAACATGATTGACAGATCCTAGGGTTGATCATGTATGACTAAACTCTTGCTAGTCCTAACATTTTGTAACGACTAGTTTCATGATCAACTGAATATGTAATGTTTGGGATGCCTTACTATTGTATATTTAATGATCATACATCTTGTGACTTTTACCTACTTGTTTGTGATTGAGACACTAGGTTTGTTCATGACCATAGGAGACTGTTGGCTTGTAGTAAACCCTCATGTATCTAGACAGCCGTGACCGTATAGCGAAATGGATCCCATTTCATATACATAGCTGGCTATGTCTGCCCCCGCTCTCCAGTATTCTGGTTCTGGGGCGTGACACTCCTCCCCCCTCCCTCCTCACCGCCGGCCCCCGCCTCCTCCCCGCCCCCCTCCTCCTCCTCCCCGCACCACCGGAGAGAGAAGGGAGGGGGGGAGAGAGTAGAGGGGTAAAATAGTCATTGTACAGGCCACTTAACCCCAGTTAACGAAAAAGGAGCTAAATGAGCATATTTCATACTTTTGGGTTTGTTAAGAGCATAGAATCTTTTAGTGCAAAAAGCGAGAATCTAACGAGGAACTTTTTGCAATTTATCCAATAGATGATTGCGCCAAATTGTTAAATCCTCAACTTATTATAAATATAAGTCTATGGAGAACCCTCATGAGATTCTGTTATTAAACAAATTCATCTATAATTCTCTTAGTCTTATAAATTAGACTACAACCACAATTATACAATTTTAATAATAAACAAAACAATTTTGTAAATTAGACTACAACCATAATTATATATTTTTAATACAAATTAATTATTGAGTTGTACACATTCAATAGAAAGTGTTTATGTTAACTGTAACTAACTAACAGATAATTGTGTCAAAAATTATTAAACCAGCATACTATTACAAATAGAGGTCTATGGAGAACCTGTGAGGGATTCTACAACTAAAAAAAAATTCTCTCTCAATCTCATAGTCATATAAATTCGACTACAATCACAATTATACAATTTTAATAATAAACAAAACTACAACACCAATTATACAGTTTTAACAATGAACAGAACAGTTTGTAAATGAGACTACAACCACAATTATACAATTTTAATCATAAACAAAACTACTACAATAATTATACAGTTTTAATAATAGACAAAACCTTCTTAATAGTAAGAAAAAGTTTTAATGGAAAACGTGGACGGCAGGATTCGAACCTGCGCGGGCAAAGCCCACATGATTTCTAGTCATGCCCGATAACCACTCCGGCACGTCCACACTGATGTAAATCTTCATATTTCAAATTTATTTTGCTTGAAATAAGTTAGCCATATAAATGAACTTGGTCCTATTAATAGATTAATAGATTAGCCACATTTATCTGAATGAACTTGGTCCTATTAATAGATTAGCCACATTTATCTGAATGAATTAGTCCTATTAATATAAATACTTTATATTTTCCAAAGGAAAAAATAGGGATCAAGTATTTTAGTACTTCTAATTCTAAAGATAGGTAAAATTTTCTTCTCGTATGTTGAGTAATGAATTTCATCATGTCTGAATTTTTCCAAAGCAAAACCACAAACTATTTTTTTCTTAAAACTACTCTTAAAATTTAAAAAATAAAATTATTTTTTAAAGTTACTTTTTGTAAAGCTAAGGCTCTTGATAATTTTTTTTACAAATTTACAAATAAAATAATAAAAATTATAGAAATTACAAATATTATAAAATTACAAAAAAAGATTAAAAAATAAAAGAAGTGATTTTTTTAAAATTTTAGATATCATTTATTTATTTTGTTTTTTTAAGTTTGTAAGTAATGTAATCGTTTTATGACGTAATTAATTTTTTAAAAAAAAAGTGATGTAATATAATCGAATTTGTAATAAAGATTATATTAAATAAAAAAAATTGTCTAACCAAACATAGGGGTGAGCATTATTCAGTTTTGGACCGAAAACCGAACCGAACCGAATAAGAGGTTCGGTTCGGTTTTAAAAAAATTCGGTTCGGTTTCGGTTTTGAAAATACTAAATTTTCTTATTCGGTTTCGGTTTCGGTTTTGGGTTTCGGTCCAAAACCGAAAACCGAATAAGAAATTTTAATTAATTAATTTATATATATATGTGCGTGGGTGTGTGTGTGTGTGTGTGTGTGTCTACTATATATATAAGTATTAATATATATAGGTATATACTAAATATATATAGGTATATACTAAATATGTCTATGTATATTTAGTTACTATATAAATTAACAAAAAAAGCTCAAAAAAAAAAATCAAAAAAATATGAATAAACCGAATAAACCGAAAACCGAATCGATTTAATTCGGTTCGGTTTGATTCGGCCAATTCGGTTCGGTTTCGGTTTTGCTTATTCGGTTTCGGTCCAATTCAGTTTTGAGTTATTCGGTTCGGTTTAAACCGAATAAACCGAATGCTCACCCCTAACCAAACATCCCGATTAGATACATCTGTTTGAACAAAGGTAACCAAAATCAAAACGTTGAAATAATAGCAGTATGCTTTCTGCAAGCCATTGATCGATCCTGTCATATTAAACAAATACTAGTAATATTTGGTCAAATGAAGCTACTTTAAGTCGCCTCATTTACAGACGTCCTAAAAAAAATTATATCTTCCGAGAAGTTGAGCAGCTTAAAACACTGCTAGATTCACTCGACTGAGATTCATCAAGAACATTCAAGCTGCTTATGTTCAATCAAGAAGATCCAAGCTTCTGATTTTGAAGGACTCTACCAACAAAACTTAGGCACAAGGACCAGATGGATAAAAATAGAAAATCCCTAAATTTGGAGGAAGCTAACATTCCTCGTCCACTATAATTGTTGCACCTTCCATCCCTACTCCTATGTCCATTAAAGAAGCCGTATCATCATCCAATAGTTGCGGCAAAGGTGATCCCTGCCAAGAAAAATAAATCAGCAAAGATTAAACTAAATGCCGTTGCATGTAGATCATAGCAGAGGACAAGGTTGCTTCCTAAAACTGGTGTTAAAAAGTACTGTTTGAGTGGTTGCATTCTTAAAAACTAACCTTACACTTCTGCAAATTATAAATGTATATACGCGGTTATCACTTGAAATATATGTGATGAATAGGAGCAAACATCATTGAATCAGTAAAAACCTGTGGTTTTAAAAGGTTTCTTTTGCATATGAGTCCCTTAAATCTACCCTGTTTTACATAAGTCTTTTAGATCTTGGCAATTGCTTAGAAGTTCCCATAATTACAAAGTATCTAGTTATGAGTCCCCCGTTTAACTTAACCCGTGAAAAATGGGAATATTCCATTAAACTAGAAATGAAAAAAGATTTGGACACTTTTACCCCTTCTCATAGCTCTCCTTTCTCCTCGCTCACCCTAACTCCTCCCCCTCCTCGCCCATTGTTTGCGCACATGAGCTCAAGTAGGCAAGAAGGCAGAGGAGGGGGCATCAAGGAGGGAGCAGTGTGATGAGGGTAGAGGAGTTGGGTGACATGAGAGGGAAAATTAGGACTGGGTCTTAGGGTCGAGAGGAAAAGAGATTGGTAGTCGTGGGTTTAGAATGGGAGAAGATAAATGGAGCGAATATTGAGGTGGAGGGAAGGCAGGAGTTGGTGTTAATGGTTTTAGAGTTAGAGAGGAGTGAAAGGGAAGGATATATGGATGTGGAGCGGAAAGAGGAATGAGAAGAAGGGTGATGCAGAATATTAATTTATTTATTATGTTAGGTTTGGGGTACCTTACCTTTCGGCTAACATAGACGAAGGAAAAAAGATAATTGTTGGTGACTTGGGGGACATTCCCATCTAGGCAATTAAAAGATCTTGTCGACTTGTCCAAAAAGTAAGAGAGATTTAGGGGACTTCTTTGCAAAGAACCTTTCTTAAACGGAATTACACAACTTAAAACAAATACATACCTGTTCTTGAAGAAACAGTCTCAACTTTAATCCTTTCAACTTAAAAAAGCTCTCACAGAGTACCTTTAGCTTGCCAATCTATTTTCCATATGAAATGAAACAATAAAAAAATGAATACATGCATAAAACCGACACAAACAGAAATAAAGTGAAATTAATATTGTGCTTAATGTATAATGTGCTGCTTATTCATAATATTACTTAGGCTTGGTTCGGGATTGTTGTTGCTTTTCAAAAGCCCACAGCACAAGCATGTTTTGGCAAGCTGGTGGGAGGCTGTCTTTCATTATCCTTGAACAAGTTCTTAGTATCCTCGAACAAATGATTAACTTAAGCATGCCTTTTATTGACAATTATACCAATTTTGAAATGGTAAGTCTACATCTAATATCCTGCTTAAGTTCAGATCTTTTTATCACATCAATCAAGACTCATTCCGAGTATGTTTCTCTTTCTCTAAAAACTGATTCTTGATGTTGCGTCTAATGCAACCTTCCTCGATCAACTGCTAGACTAATCTCCATCACATGCTCAACTCGAGCTAACCGTCACTACCACGATCCTCTATTCTGGTAGACCACTCCTCCAGGTCCAACTATAAAAAGGCTTTATGTCAAGTTGTTACCTGGTACCAAAACCTCCAACATCTTTTGGAGTGAAGGACTGGATGAAAATGATAAAGATGATACACCACATGGTACAAGTATCAAGGTAAAGGTGATACAATTCCAACACTTTTTTAAAAATTAAAAGACCTCCATTTATAGATAATACAAGCAGATAACAGCATCAAAACTGGATTAGTGTACTTTAGCACATTTAATCTTTCAGTCTTCATACTCTTGGCCTTGTGTGCTTAGCATCTCTTTACTTAGGAAGCCATATTTGAAACATAGCATATTGTTGTCTTGTAATTGAAATCCCCTTATCTAAGTTTCTATAAAAATATGGATTAAATTTTTTTTAACTTAATGATCGAGAGAGGAACACATACAGTAGTGGTAGGCGGCAATTTTCTTGTCAAAGGTGATTTTTCTCCCATGGAAACTCCCACACATTTCAAGGTAATACCTGCATATACATAGGAAACAAAATCTATTACACATTAAAATAATCACTCAGGAAATATGATTAAACACGATATATGTAAACATACAAAGAAGTCCAGAACCCATTTTCTGGGGGCCTGCCGGTCCGGTGGATGGCTTCTCATCTTCAATTTCATGCAAAGCTTTAAGCTCAGCGAATCTGCATTTTAAGTATTATATAAAGGTCAAGGAATTTCCTAGATGGCATTGCAACAATATGAGGGCATGAACAGAAATTCATAAACTATGTAAGAAAAATCAAGTAAAGAGGTATAACAAAGAAGGAAAGCCATCATTCATAAAAAAAAAGAAGTCTACGGCCATTTTGTCTTATTTCATGATTTAAACCTGTCTCCACCTCACATAATCTATTGTAATTAACTTTCAGGAGAGAGTAACAATATGAGTTTCAGCCGCAAAAGTGAATCCATGAAACGGAACTATTTTGTATTTCATCAGCTCTTGGTTTTGGAATATATGTCGCATGTGATGTTGGTATAGATACTACACATAATATAAGTGAAACAAGCATTTATAATGAGATAATACATTAACTCTCATGTATATATCTGTTACATAGATAGAAACTGGAAATAGTAAAAGTATCAAGCATCTTAGAGCAAAGTAGTAGATTACCTAGGATTCAATTGTTTGATCTCCTCTGGATTGTTGGATTGCAACTTAGACATAACAAGACGGACATACCTGAAGTGATCAGGATAAGGTATTGGACCAACTTAAATTTGCTAATGAAAAAAATATTTCAATGCAAATATGTGAAATACTTCAAAATGTAACTAACAAAATACTTCAAATGCAACTATGTTATGGCATATGCAATCCTGCAAGTAGCTGCATTGTGCTCAACAGAATAGTATTTTAGAACTGCAGTAAAAAGTAAAGGACATGAAATTATATGGTTAATAGAACAAAACCTTGTTACAAGTCCAAAGAGATAAAGGAAAGATGAGCATATTAAACAGAAATGCTTCATGTGGAAATCAGAGAGAACCTTGAAAAGGAAGTTTTAGGTGTCAGATAGATCAGAGTAGCTTGATGTGAAATCAGAGCATTTATCAGTGTTCTACATGGCGGTTGAGGCGGCAGCCTAGGCAGTAGGCGGTCTCTCTCCGCACCTCTTTTGCGGCAGCGGTGGAGTAGGCAGGTATGGCGGCGTAGGCGGACGCCTAGGCAGAGCAATACCTAACAAGATGTTTTGACCAAATGGTTTTGCAAGCATTATGGGCCTATGGTTCACTTTTACAAAACTAAAACTTCATAAATATTTGTTCTGCAACTTAGTTATGCATGGAACACCCTTAAAATATGCATATTATGCAAAAAAACAATGGTAAAATCGTATTAAAAAAATGTCCAAAATGTATCAACCGTCTAGACGGCTCCTAGGCGGTAGGCGGTAGACGGTAGACGGATTCTCTCTGTTGCGCACCCGCCTACCGTCGTTTAGAATCTTGGTATTTATGAGATCCTTCATAAATTGTAATACGCCTCAGAAACGGACATGGAAAGATCAAGAAAAAGTACTATAGTTTTATTGAATCAGTTTGATTATATGTCGGAGAGATCTAATATGGAAATATACTTACTTGGAAGATTAATGGAAAGATTTAAAGAAAAAGAGGATTTACATATGATTTTTATTGACTTAGAGAAAACTTATGATCGAGTTCCTAGGGAGATAAAGTGGTAGCATTTGAAGAAGAAACAAGTTTCTAATAGTTATATTAAGACTGTTGAACATATGTATTTTAGAGTTACAATGACTGTGAACTATTGGAGTAGACAATAACCCGTTTCCTATTATCCTATTACCGTTAGCTTATATCAAGGATCAACGTTGAGTCCTTACTCTTTTGTAATACTTATGGATCAAATAGGAATAAGTTTCATGATGTATGATGTTTTTTGATGATATTGTATTTGTTGATGAAAGTAAAGAATGGTTACATGCTAAAATACAAGTATGGAGAGAGACTTTGGAGTATAAAATATATGATTAGTAGAACGAAGAAAGTATTTGAAATATAATTTTAACACGAAGTCAAAGAGAAATGATAGGAGAGTTCATATAGATTGACAAGAGATGCCTAAGAGTGATAGATTTCGATATTTATGATCAATCATTGATGATGATGGAGAGATTGAGAAGGATGTCATGCATAAAACTAAAAAAAAAAAAAAAATGGTTGAAATGGAGGAGTGCTTCTAGAGTACTTTTTTATCACATGATACCTCTGAAATTGAAAAAAAAAAAATCTACAAAACTACTATATGGATCGAAGTATTGGATAATTAAGAAACAACATATCCAAAAAGTTAATGTAGCTGAAATAAGAATGCGAAAACGGATTAATGGCAATACATTAAAGAATATGATTAAAAAAAAAAGGAGTGTATCCGTTGAAAGTTAGAGATAGTGTCTATTATGGACAAGAAAGAGAAAATCGACTTAGATGGTTTGGACATACGCAACATAGACCCATAGATCCCTCCATAAGGAGCGATAATATAGTAGTTAATGGAGCCGCAAGGACTAGACGTAGGGCTACACTAACATGGTTTGAAGTTTTAAAGAAAGATATGAATCTTGTTAGCTTTAGCCCTTAACGGAGCCGATTGGAAGAAGTGGATTCAAACAATCGACCCTAGAAATTTGGGATTGTAGGTTTACTAACTACTTGGTTTTGTTATTTGTTTATTATTAGCTGTTTGTAATTGCATTCAAACTACTTGAATGAATGAGGATTGTGATTAATACAATCACTTCCCTTTCCTCTGTGCACTTACTCTTTTTGTTTCCATTTCCTCATGTTCAGTGCTAATTTGGGAGTGTAAGACATATATGCTTAAAAAAATTGTGACTGCCTAATTGGACAGTCTATCTGCTGAGTGACAGGCCTAAGCACATAGGTGGTTGCCCAATTGTACATCCATGGTAGATTCATCGCCTTATTCACCTACTATTATATTACTCTTTCTGTCAGGAATATGGATCATGCTCTTTGCTTACTGAGCTTAGACTACAAAACCAAAAAGGTACACAACAGGTTTCTGGAAGACCTCTCTCTTGTTGGCCATTACACTATTGACTCCACCAACTAATAGAGGGTTCAACCAATTTCCTAGCAGACTGTCATACATTGGCCAATCAATACATGCAATCTTCTTGTTTTCTTTAGCTCAACAACTGACCTAAAATCCATCGGAAAAAAACTTCATGATGATGGATTTGTTTGCTTTGAGACTTAGCTTTATCAAAAAGAAAATAGGATACTAAAAAATACAAGTTTAAGTTATATATTTATCTATCAAGAAACTTGACAACAAAGCTATGGAGTTGCTGGGAGAAACATGAAATAACCAGGAGAAACATGAAATAACCAATTAGAAGAGTAACTCACCGAATTTCTGACTCCTTCCGCTCACGTGGGCTTACCTGATTATAGGGACTAAAGATTGCATGAACTGAAAATAATCTCCAATATATGTAAATGATCAAAAAGATTAGATGCTACTACCTCACTTCCATTTAGTATTTTTACTTTTGCTAGACGTGCAATCAAAACAAATCTTGGAACCCCACCTTTAGCTGAATCAGTTATAGGATTCTCAGAAAGCCTGATGTCCTTCAAAACATAACATGTGTTAAATCAGGACACAATCTATTAATTAGCATGTCACCTAATAACAGTAAAAGAATGAATTTTTTTTAATGAGTTTTGTTGAGAAGTTGGCTCAACAATAATGGAGTTGGTTCATTTTAGGGAAAGGAGAGTACAATATATAGGGGAGGGGAGGTCCCCCTTCCTAGACATTTCCCGATATGGGACTAAAGCTAAAGAAATGAGACAAATGTATACAAGAGATCTATCTCCTACAAGTTACATACAACTAATTTTATTCCGAGCATACTAGATTGCACAAAGTATTTAGTGTGCTAGGAGTCCAGCAGCTCCTGATCCCCAGTAAAAGGAATATGAGTGTTGCAATCCTTTCTAGTTAATAGTTTCATATAGGTGATTTAGCTAAAGAACAAAGAAAATCATTTTAAGGCCTACCTTTGTTAGTAAGATTCTATACCATACGATGTCTATGGTTTGGGATTCAAACACTAGCTACTACAGAGAAATGTAGGTACAAAGAAGCAAGAGTTAGCCATATCATGTGTAATATACACTATATCTTATAACGGAAAAAAAAAAAATACAGGTGTCACAAAGTTCCGACTAATGCATGGTCACTAGAGGATCAACATATAAACTGTCTTTCCTACTTTACATAAAGGTTGCTTCCACAGCTCGAACTTGGATCTAAGTGCAAGTGTCAAGCCTTATTTTTTGAGCCAAGTAACGCCATTAATTCTTAGCACAATAAAAACATGCATAGCAAATCATCTTTATGCTTCTTAGTTGTGGTCTACCATAGTTGTGCCGCATACTTCTTAAATTCTAGTGCAATTTCCTAGCATACTTAGCATGAAGTGGCGACAGTTACTAGGGCAGTTTGTAGACACCTAGTGGCATAGTTAGACGCTGCCTAGGAGAGTGTAGAGTTAAAGGGGAGGATGAAAAAGAGGGAAATAATAGGAAGAGAAAATCGAGGGAAAGACAAAATATGGTGTTGCTCCCATCATCTACTTCTGTCATTATCTGCAGCACTACCACCATGACCTAAGTAAGGTAGAGAGGGAGTGGGGAAGGGGGGAAGATAGGAACAGTGGAGGGGGCTCTATAAACCTTTGCTTCTGTTACGAGCTTTACAAAGGCTAAGTTAGGTCCATTCTGATTGGGTCCATTTGTTAAATGAATGTGTTATAGTAAACCGAGATAAAACTGAAAAGCAGAAACATGAACAGCAAAGCAGAGGATATAGATTTTTACGTGGAAACCTAAATCAGGGTAAAAAAACCATTAACAGCATAGATTGTTTTTTTACTTCCACTTCCGCTATTTTCAGATTATAGATAATACAAAACAATCAGATTATGACTTGAATAAGCCCCACAGGAACCCTAGATAACAATGAAGGTAAACTATACACAGAATTCCCAAAATACCCCTCTACAAGTTATGACTACAAAATACAATACCAAAGAATTTCGGGACTGATACTCTACAATAGAGTTAGTGAACTGAACCATCTTCAGGAGTTATGATTCAAGAGATCCTAGAGAGTGACCCAATAAATAAAATGAGAAGACCCCTCCGCTTTATCAATCCAAACAATGTCAATGTCATGACTCATACCTGTATTTCACAAGTTTGAACAGGTAGTTCCCTGAAATTTAGATAAGGCCGTCAATCTAACGGTTACTTACTCTTTCTCCTAATTAGTAGCCTTACCTCCTCCACCCTCATTTTATTTTCGTTTCAATATACAATGACAGTAGAGGTCATCCGACTGCAATAGCAAGTCTTCGACATAAAGGGCAAAAAGAAGCAACAATATAGAACAAAGTTTCTCCAATTTAAAGTTTTCCAATACTCCTCTAACGACAATAGGCAGGATGTACTTTCCTATTGTTTTCTAGTTGGTTTTCTTTCTCCATTTCCTCTCTACTGGCATCCAATCTTTACTCTCACCAAAAGGTTCTTGACTTCTTTCTTCCAGAAAATTTCTTATTTCCCTATCTTCCCTCTATTTCCTTTGAGTATATATAATTTTCACTGTAAAAATATAATCATCTGCTATAGTAGCGCCTTAATGGTACCTAGGCAGATGATGTGCCCTATGCCAACTGGCTAGAGCATCCTCTTCTTAGAACATTTGTGTGCAATCTAATCTCTCTTGCATTGTGTGCATCTCATCCATGCACATAAGTGCAAGCAATGCTAGCTCATCATCCTATCATCCCAACCAACTCATCTCAATACTACATGGTATGGTTCTCCACTGAGGAGATCTAGCAAGTTGCAAATTCAAAGTAGGCTTTTCGAGACAAGACACCTCAGCTTAGGCCTACCCAGTGTAAATAGAGCATAATACTACCTCTAGAAGAACTCACGTCTCCTTTTGGGAACCATCCCGTCCTCGTTCCTTTAGAAGATACATGCTGGCCGGACATGTTTCACCGATGCATAACTTGAAATAATGAATGTTAGCTCATCATCCCACCTCATGTTATATAATTTCTATTCCTCAAGAGGATGTAGCAACTAGCAATTTATGAGTCTCATCAAAGGCATCCTTTGACAAAATGAAGCTTATGCATACAAACTAGCTTTTCGTTAGTTTGTCTGCTTTGTGTTACTATATTTTGATTTATGGCATAACCTTCTCATGCTCATAGCTACCATGGTTAGGAATTTGGCACCAACATAGAAAATTGGTTGACATCAGGTTGACATCAGGTCGACAATAGGTCATAAAAACTTTGTGATCCTTTACGGAGCTTGCTTATGCTCCAAAACCAACCCAATTCTGATGCGAGAAAACTTGGATATTCTGTCATGCCTCTAACATACCAGCTGTCACAAGTGGTTTCCATTGTAGGACTTCTTCCCCTTGTCACATGTTGGAAGGGACGAAGGATATTGGCACCAAAAACCCTAGGAGTGGTGCCATTTGCCATGCCTCAAGTTCAACAAGGATATTGGTTTTACAAGTTTATAGCCAATACATTAGATTATTAAACTTTAGAATTAGTAAATGTGACAGGCACCCCTTAGCTTAGAATTCATTGTTTTTTTCACAAACTATTACAGACACTGTGATTAGAATTGAAATGATATTTCCTGACTTTTCCTACAATATCTAGGATGGCCCATAAACATAGGTGTAACTCGCATACACCATTTAGATGCATATTGTAAATGGTTGTGTTATCTCATTTCTACGAAGTAAACACTACAAAGACGTTATGACCAGACATTATCCAATTTATGGAAGAATACTCATCCCGCAACTAACAATTCAACCATCAAAATGAAGACATAGGCTCTGAACTATGAAGAAATCCACAGAAAAGAGAAAAGAAAATGTTAAGTTTTTAAACAAATAAACAAAAATCAAGTAGAATCATCATACATCAACTAAAAAGGAAAAAATCAAAAGACAATTTAAGTCGTATAGTATAAATGATTGAGAATTTGCAGAGACTTCAACAAAAATAGATCATATTTAAATACAGCAATCGACTTTAAGAATTGAACTCACCATCAAGCTAGGGAAAAGGTTAAGTGAATCTACAGATGCTAAATCCCCGATCTCGTTACATCCTGCAAATTTTACTTCTACCGGTGAGTCGTGAGATGAACCGACGGCCACTGGGTAATAAGAATGTAAAATAATCTTGGAGAAAATATAAAGGACTTGAACAACGTATGGTAAATCCATGATAGTACAACAAAAATTACTTTAAAATGTACCTAGGAGGAGGCACTGCAAATTCTCAAAAGGCACAAAATGTTTTTCTTGCAAAGCACCATCATTTGCTAGTTCCAACCCAGGATGGGCATCAGCAGGATAGAATATCTTTTTCAGGTTGTTCTTGTTCAAATGAAGTTGTTCCAAGCTGACATCACGAGATATTATCATTGTATTTGACGAAAGAAATAAGAAACAAATCAATTAGAAACTAAACTTTAACATTCATATATGTTTTCCATCTTACCTTCTAAGATGAGAAAGTTTCACAATTTCATCCCATGAGTTAATCAAATTATCCTCCAAATTTAAGAGACGTAATGAATCAAATCCTTCAACAATACTTCTAACTGGTGCTGGAGGTGAAAGCTATATGTAGCACAACACTATAATTAGTCTTTCATTTTGCTAATAAGTTGCAAATAGGTAAACATCATGAGAATTCGCACTTGATTTCTTACATCACCTGTATACTTTTCCTATTAGTATCATCTGTGATTAAGGCTATGAAATATAACAGACAGGCCAAACTTAAAATAGTTGTAAGTTATAAATTTAATGTTCCAACAAGGTCCACAAACCATATTATTGACAAAAACAAGAGCATGGAGCACATTTAGGACTCACTATAGCAGCTTTGCAAGAAAATAAGCTGCTTAGCTTGTGGAAGCTAATATATAACAGAACCAAACTATACCATTAAAAATTACAAGAACAAACTTGTAATAGAATAGAGCAACCGCAATTACAAAAGAAGAACTCGTGAACCAGTTATACAATGGATTCTCTAACTGTAATTACAGAATAAAGATGTCAGTGCTGACCATTATTGTCCTCAACCTATTTCCCATTAGATGAAGCTCTTCAATTTTAGGAAGTGAAGCTTTGAGTTTTTCAACCTGTTGCAAGTGAAATAGGATAGTTCATAGTACGAGGAAAAGGACGGTTCCAAAATTAGTAATGCATATTTTGACAACTCACTTGTTCCCATGTTACTCCACAGTTGTTGAGTACAAAAATACGGATGTGTTCAAGAGATGGAAGATAAGTTAAATCCCGCTCCATGATATTGCTTGTTAAGTTGAGAACTTCAAGAGCTGGTAAAGCTTTACAAATAGAATTGATATCCTGCAACATACCGTCAGTATTCCTGTTATATGATATACATTTCTCTACAGAAATATGCACATGTTTTCAAAAAGCTCTAGAAATAGCATGCCTTACTATGGCTCAGTACGTTGGATGACTGCCAAGTGCCATCACAACATATGTACTTCCATAAACAAATATATGAACATAAAATAGATGCGTGAAATTGAAGATACCAAATAAACTAGAAGATTATTGGGCACTATGCATGCAGTTCTGTTACATATAGGATGTACAAGAAAAAGAAAGAACACACTGAAAGCACCATAGTTTAGCTAATCTTTCCTAGTGCTTTGACCAAGCATATAGAATGATATGCCCCTTATGCTATAGCTTCATATTCCCCCACTAAATCATTTTTTACCATCAGAAGTTATCTACTCCTATCCCTCAGTAGAAACTTGAAAGTTATCTGATAATGTGATTTGGCTAGTAGCAGAAAATGACCAGACCAAGAACATTATGCAACCCCAAGCACAGCAACTTAATAATATTACTGTCAGATATCCAGTGCTTCGAGATAGTTCAACAATTCGGAGAACATTAGATGCACTCAAAATTCCGAATTCTATCAAAACTATAAATGGTAAAACCGTAAAATTCAATCATGAAACTTTCAAGTACCGTACTGGTTGATCCGCTCACTTTGCTAAAAAAAAAAAATTATGACCTAACATACATGCGATGTGAGTTTCTGTCCTACAAAAGGAATTTGTTACAATGCGATATAGTGGTCGTCAAATGATTCATAAAGAAAGCAGAAATCTGTGATCAGTTCATATCAGATCAAGAGTAGGTTACTTGTGAATGCCTTAGTAAAGCCTTAATTAAGTAGTTTTCTAGGATAAGTTCCACGTGTGAAGTCTCTGAAAATATATGTAGTGAATCTCCACGAGAGCCCTTTATTGTTTTTCCCTTAAAGATGACAAAACCACCTAGAGGTAATTTAGGATATCCAGGAACCAATAAGGTTTCTTTGATATAATAAAACTAGTCTAAGAAAGAGGACTAATAGTACAGTCCAGCAATCTATGTAGCTGGAAGACAGACATCTCCATTGTGTAGTACCATTTGATTTATAAACGACTAGCAAAATATAGGGGCATATTGATGGTGAAGAATTCTAAGAAAAATAGATACCAGTGTAAATACTGCCAATTTCAGACATTATTCAAGAAAAAGGAATAATTACTTGAAAGAAGAAGAAGAAAATATAGTTAGCATCGGAAAATCAGGACAACTCATTATAATCTCAAAACAGGACATACTTGCCACCTTGAAAGAAGATTCCAAGTCAGATCAAGCTCCTTAAGATCTGAAATCAAAAGTACATTAAGAAATTAAAGCTTTCATTAAAAAAATGTCCCGTATGTTATAGAGTATTTGCAGCGCATATCTTGAATGCAAAGAAAAAATGCCATAAGAGCAAGGTTCCAAATGGTAGTAGGCGGGTGCACGGCGAAGAGAGTCCGCCTATCGCCTAGGCCGCCTAGGCGATAGATACATTTTGAACCTTTTTTACTATTTTACCACTGTTTTTTGCATTATATGCATATTTTAAGGGTGTTCCATGCATAACTAAGTTGTAGAACGAAAATTTATAAAGTTTTAGTTTTGTGAAAGTGAACCATAGGTCCATAATGCTTACAAAAATTTTTTGGCCAAAATATCTTATTAGGTTTTGCTCCGTCTAGGCGTCCGCATATGCCGTCTCACCTCCGCCTATGCCGCTAACCTCCGTTGGCCGCCTACTCCACCGTCTACCAAAAAGCGCTGCGGAGAGTCGGAGAGAGACCGTCTACCACCTAGGCGGCCGCCATTTAGAACACTGCATAAGAGCATGCTGCTCTTTTGAATATACTATTTCTTAAAGAATTTGACTAAAAAGAGTCACTTTACGGATCTAATAAGAGAAAGGAGGCTGCTAATTTGCCCGTCCGGGGGCTGGTCCGCTCCCACGTGGCGGGCGCCCATTGGCTCCCCCGCCTGGGTGGGCCCAAGTTAGCAGGGGGGCAATGGTTGCCCGCCACGTGGGCGCGGGCCAGCCGCGGACGGACAAAATTGTTGGAAATTTACTTCAAAACTTCGGATTAAAATCTGCAAGAAAATAAATTAAATTAAAGTTACCGGCCTCCGGGGAAGTCGTGCACGAAGCACTGCCCTAAGAGTTAGTTCAGGTCTATGTGCAGACTGAATCCGAACGCCCCTAGTGGTAAAATCTCCGCTCCACCGGAATCTCGTTGCCGCACAAGACGTCGAGAGAATGACCCCGACTTAGCTCCGCCCAGAGCAACAAATGAAGAACAGTATTTCAAGAGGGAAGAGAATTTGAGAGAGAGAGCTTTCGCAATGATCTTTTTTTTTCATGTAAAAGAGAGGAGGAGGAAACCTCATTATATAGGCTATTTGCCAAAGGATGGAATAATGAAGATATTAAAATAGTCTATTAAATTTTAACGTTACAAAAATTGTAGCACATGATAAAAATGTGATACATTGAATCTGGACATGATTCAAGCATTCAAAAGTTATAGAATTGTAACGGTTGAAAATAAATGACGAGGAAAATAGTTTTTTGTAATTAGCTACAACAATCCCCCCCCAAAAAATCAAGTTCCGAAATAACAGATGAAAGAAACGAAAAAGAAAGTTAAAGGTGAGAAAGATTTCTGGGCAGTTGAATACTATGCATAAATGAGATGGACTACAGCCTTGAATCTCACGTAGTGACTATTGTCTTTGTCTGAAGAAGAACTTGATGGACTATGCCTTGAATCAGTCTTCTTGAACCAGATTCAGAAATTAGCATTGTACGCTAGAGGTACTTGGGTCTATCGGGTGGCGCGTTTGGTTGGCCATGCGCACTTTTACACATTCATGAGAGTTGTCTAGGATCGCCCTGTCCTATAGTCGCGGCCCTCACGACCTCTCATATAGGTAAATCCTTAAAGGTTGGTGATAGGAATCAACCATGCATGTCATGCTTGGACTTATTAAGAGTTTAAACTCAACCTATCCATATCACAAAAGGAACACTGTCACCATAGGGATGAGGTATGAATGTACACATGTACAGCCTCCTGGGCTTTTATTTTAAAGAGAATTTAATCTCAGGTCAGTGTTCCATAATAGTCATCTAGTCCAGCTTGTTTCTACCCATTGAACCGGCTTCTTGGGATCTCCAGTCAGACTCGGTTGGGTTGCCACTGCTGGTGACTATACTATGGGCTTAACCCCATCCCCCTCGATGATTCTAGGATCAATGTCCTAGACAGACCCTTCGTCAAGTGGTCTGCAAGGTTCTTTTCTGACTTTATATAGTCAAGAACCACATATTTGCCCAATAGGCTCTTTATTGACTTGAAGCGCAGCTGCAGGTGCCTGTTCATCTTAGCATTAACAGAATCATGCTTTAGTAGTTCTATAACAGATTTATTATCACAGTTTATAGAAATTGCAAGAAAAGGATGAACAGAAACAGGTATATGCATAATAAGATTTCTCAGCCATTCGGCTTCTGTACATGTAGTATCCAAAGCTATCATTTCAGAGTCCATTGTACTTCTGGCTATGATAGTTTGTTTACATGATCCCCAGGAGATTGCAGCTCCTGCTAGGGTAAAAACATATCCAGTAGTGGATTTCACATCATGTGAATCAGTTACCCAATTTGTATCGGAGTAACCTTCTATGATATCAAGGTGTCTAGAATAATGAAGTTTATAATCTAGAGTACCCTTAAGATATCTAAATACTCTGTCCAATGCAGTCCAGTGTGACTGATTTGGGTTACTAGTATATCTACTTAGTCTCCCAATAGCAAATGCAATATCAGGTCTGGTCCTATTTGTTATGTACATAAGGGACCCAATCATTTGTGAATATCTATGTTGTTCTATAGGTGATCCTTCATTCTTCTTGAGAACAACATTACTATCATAAGGGGTAAGGGCAGGTTTCTTGTCAAAATACTCAAACTTCCTTAGCATTTTCTCAATTGAATGTGCTAAGGATAGAGTATAGCCCTCTTTCCTTTTTGACACTTGCATTCCTAGGATCAGATTTGCCTCACCTAAGTCTTTCATATCAAATTGGTTAGATAAATAATTCTTAGTATTATTTATCAATTCCAATGAAGATCCTAAAATAAGGATATCATCTACATACAAGCATAAGATAACACAACTTTTATTTGTATTTTTGGAATACAAACATTTGTCATATTCATTTGGCACAAAACCAAATTCTATAATGACTTTGTCAAATTTGTTGTGCCATTGCTTGGGAGCTTGCTTTAGGCCATAAAGAGATTTTACTAATCTACAAACCTTCTTTTCTTGACCTTTAGCAATAAAACCTTCAGGTTGCTCCATATAAATCTCTTCTTCTAAATCTCCATTCAGAAATGCTGTCTTTACATCCATTTGATGGATCAGCATATCATGAATGGATGCTAAAGCTAGAAGGGTTCTGATAGAAGATATTCTAGCTACAGGAGAGTAGGTATCAAAATAATCTAATCCTTTCTTCTGGGTAAATCCTTTGGCCACTAATCTAGTCTTATATTTTTCTATGGTACCATCGGCTCTAAGTTTCTTCTTAAAGATCCACTTACAACCTATTGGTTTGCTGCCTAAAGGAAGGTCTGCTAAGAACCAAGTATTGTTCTCCATGATGGAGTTGTACTCATTGTTAATAGCTTCTTTCCAGAAAGGGGCATCAGGAGAGGATACGGCTTCTTCATAAGTTGAGGGGTCACCTTCTATCAAAAATGTGAAGAATCAATCCCTCTCCTAAATTCTTTTCAATCCTTTCTCTTTTACTCCTTCTAGGTTCTATGACTTGTTCAGATTGTGAACTAGGCATTTGGTCATGAGAACTATTAGACGGAGTAAGAGAAGGGTTAGAGGAAGATGAAGGATTTCTATCCTTGAAGGGAAAAATATTCTCAAAGTATACTGCATCTCTAGCTTCAATGATTGTGTTATTAGAGATTTCATTTACTTCAGAATGGGTTACAAGAAATCTATTGGCATTACTATCTAAGGCATATCCTATAAATACAGCATCTACAGTCTTAGGTCCTATCTTCCTCTTTTTGGGTTCAGGAATTCCTACCTTAGCTAGGCATTCCCAAACTTTGAGGTAATTAATCCTAGGGGTTCGACCTTTCCATAACTCATATGGGGTCTTATCATTAGTCTTACTGGGTATCCTATTAAGAATATAACAGGCTGACAATAAGGCTTCTCCCCAAAGATTGTCAGGGGCACCTGAGCTGAGAAGCATGGCATTGACCATATCTAAAACAGTGCGATTCTTCCTTTCAGCAACTGCATTGGACTGTGGTGAATAAGGAGCAGTTACCTCATGAATAATTCCATGTTCTTCACAGAAGTTAGTCATCTCATTTGAGGTATACTCTCCACCACGATCTGATCTAAGGATCTTAATCTTCATATCCAACTGGTTTTCAGCTTCAGATTTATAGACCTTGAATCTGTCTAGAACTTCATCTTTGGTCTTAAGGAGGTAGGTGTAACAATACTTTGAATGGTCATCTATAAAAGTTACAAAGTATTTCCTACCGCCTCGGGTCAAGACCCTATTGCAATCACAAACATCACTATGGATAAGTTCTAGGAGTTCAGAATCTCTATAGACAGATTTGAAAGGTAATCTAGTATGTTTGGCTTGAACACATATCTCACATTTGTGTTCATCGTCTATAGAAGTCTTAGGGATAAGATCTAAGTTCATCATCCTTTTAATAGATCCTAAGTTCACATGACCTAGTCTACCATGCCAAACATTTGATGATTCAATATTTGCAACAAATGAAGGATTAGAACTTTTATTCATAGTACTTAAAATAAAGAGTCCATCTTTCACAAATCCTTTCCCCACAAACAAATCATTCTTAGAAAAAACTACTTTATTTGCCTCCATAACAATTTTGTATCCTGAGGCTACAAGGAGGGATCCACTAACAAGATTTCTTCTGACAGACGGCACATGAAGTACATCATGGAGAGGTAGAATTTTTCCTGATGTCATCTTCAGATCTATTCTTCCTCTTCCCACAATTTGTGCCGTTGAGCCATCTCCTAGGGTCACGCCTCCTCCACCTGATTCCTGATAGGTTGAAAAACAGGAGCGATCAAATGAAACGTGAACATTAGCTCCAGAATCCAACCACCAATCATCATAATGGAAAGAAAGGTTTACTACAGGTTGATAGCTTACAGACCTGAAGGAGCTGGAAGATCCATTCAGAATCATGTTAGCCTCTGGCTTGCCTTTACCCTTGAAGGAGTTCTGGATAGGTTCTTTCTTCCTTTGGAAGCAGTTGATGGCTGTATGGTTGGTTCTACCACACACAAAACAAAATCTTCTTTGATCCTGAGTCTGACCAAAGTTTCTAGGTTTTTGGGGTTGAGGATTTTGGTGGTGATGGTTTTGGTGATGAAGATTTTTGGGAGGAGGTTGAAAACTCTGCTTCTTTTTTAAGGAGGTTTTCTTGGATTTGAGATGGTTGTTTGACTTAGGTTTTTTATGGCTTTCTACAAGGTTTACCTTAGCTGTGGCATTTGACCTAGTTTTGGTCTTGGACCTATATTTCTCTTCTGTTCTAATTCTCTGTAGAGCTTGAGAATATGTAATAGATCCTTGTAGATGTAGAAGGTCTTTTGCCACTTTAGACCAGGAAGGGGGAAGTTTATCTATCAAGCATCCTATTTTGTGCTCAGTAGAAAAGACAGTTCCCTTGGCTTGAATCTGTCTAAGGTGTTCTTGGAACTCATGGATTTGGTCATTGATAGGTTTGTTATCTACCATGACATATTGGTTGAATGTGGTAGAATTGAATCTATCAATTCCAGCATCATCACAACCATACTCATCTTCCAAAGCATTCCAGAGTTCTTTAGCGCTTTTATACTCAAAAAATATGTCGTAGAGTGATTCCGACATAGCGCTTAAGATTCTGTGGAAGCAGTGGTAGTCAATTTCCTTAGGGGTCTTAGGCTTGGTAGAAGAGGAGGACTTGGAAACCCCTACGTCAGACTCAGTCTCATCAGAATCATTTGAGATGGGTGTGGACCCATCAATGGCAGAAATTAGACCTAAGGTGGTAAGCCAAAATTTCATCTGGCTTTGCCACCTCTTGAAGTAGGTGCCATTGAATTTTGCAGGCTTTGCAGAGAAAGTCTCTTCCTTGGAAGTCATGTTCCTAAGGTCTGAAAAAATTATATTTACTCAATAAGATGGTTTAAAGCTAAAATTAACAATTAAAATAATTTTAGTAATAAACCTTTTAATTTTTAGTTTTTCAAGTTTTGATGAGGTTGGGTTAGCTGTAGGGGCCGGATCCCAGCAAGCGGAGGTTCACTAGGAACTCTTAAGTACCGGTCGCTTAGACGATATTTCGTCTTGTTGACAGAAGGGCCATTTCGACTTGTTCCCAAACAAATCTTAACTTTAGAACTTTAAAAATTAAAGAAATTTTACTAAATCAATTAATTGTTTGATTTAGCCTAATTTGATATATATTGAGTAAAAAGAACTAGTATGGTCAAAATTTATAAAGTGTATTGGCTAGCAAATATGTGAAGAAGGTTGACAGTAGCAGATATGTGAATAAGACTATTTGTGAAATGAACAACAGTAGAAGCAACAATATTAATATTGCTAATAGAACAAATTATGTTAAAATGTTTAATAAAAATTACTTCTTGGTATTTGTGACAGCAAGCAATTTGATTTGTATATAAGAGCCACTTATGTATAACAAAGCAACTTTGTATATGAGAAACTTGTGTATATGAAAAAACTGTTGACAGAAACTTTTGTATAATGAAAAACTGTTAACAACTTTTACAACTTGTTTTCAATAGACAAAAGTTAACAGAAACTTGTGCATATGAGACTTTGTATAGGGAAACGTGTTAACCAAACAACTTGTTTTCAATTGACAGAAAGTTATTTGTAATAGGAAGCTTGTTAACAGAAACAGGAAGTTTGTATGAAAAGAAATATAACAAAGAAGAAGACGAATAAATAATTTGTAAAATTGAACTAACTCTTAGATTGTTGGAAATTTACTTCAAAACTTCGGATTAAAATCTGCAAGAAAATAAATTAAATTAAAGTTACCGGCCTCCGGGGAAGTCGTGCACGAAGCACTGCCCTAAGAGTTAGTTCGGGTCTATGTGCAGACTGAATCCGAACGCCCCTAGTGGTAAAATTCCCGCTCCACCGGAATCTCGTTGCCGCACAAGACGTCGAGAGAATGACCCCGACTTAGCTCCGCCCAGAGCAACAAATGAAGAACAGTATTTCAAGAGGGAAGAGAATTTGAGAGAGAGAGCTTTCGCAATGATCTTTTTTTTTCATGTAAAAGAGAGGAGGAGGAAACCTCATTATATAGGCTATTTGCCAAAGGATGGAATAATGAAGATATTAAAATAGTCTATTAAATTTTAACGTTACAAAAATTGTAGCACATGATAAAAATGTGATACATTGAATCTGGACATGATTCAAGCATTCAAAAGTTATAGAATTGTAACGGTTGAAAATAAATGATGAGGAAAATAGTTTTTTGTAATTAGCTACAACAGACAAAATAGACTTTCCATAAGAGAAATACCCAAAACAACAATGCAATTCTAGCAAACTTGTGTAAATATGGAATACCAGCAAATGCTGACAGAAGAATTTCCTTTGAACCCCATGTGCTCAAATTAAGGTTGGGTTTGGAATTGCTTATCATGGCTACTTCTGCTCTTTTTGTTTCATAAAGCGGCCTCAAAAGTTGTTTGGTAACAACATCTTATCAGAAAATCTTTGAAAAGCTAATTCAATTTTGGGACAGCTTTTGGAAGCAACTCATTGGCTGTTCCCAAAAGCTACTTCTGCTGTCCCAAACCAGGCCCAAGTTGCCCAAGATTCTGCAGAACTTCAAGAAATATTAATCCCTTGAAACTGAAGGAAGATCATCAATAAAAAGTATGTAAAATCTTTGTGAACCTTAGTAGCTTATCACAGAAACAAACAGAGTTTGTGAATTCTAAGCTCCAGAAGGGCACTAACTAGGGTATTCTTCTACATTTTAAGAATGGGTAACGAAGCAAAGGGAGTAGAAAGGCTAGTATCAGTATCGGATAAGCTACATTCAAAGTTGTAACTGGGAGTTATGTGCGGTGATCTTTTGAGTGCGGGTGTCTTGAAAGAACTGAGCAGAAGGATCGAGGTTCCACATGATAAGAACATTAAAAGGGTCCATTCAGTAAGCAAGATATCGCTCAGGAATATTGCTAATAGTCACTAAAGTGCCACTTTAGTACACTTGCACCATTTCACAATGCCGTGCGTGTTTAGTTGGTACATATCCCGAACTCGAAGCTAAGTAAATTTACTTCAAGCTTCCAAACAGACCCCAAAAGTAAAGTTCAAGCATAACCAATTTGGTTTCATAGTCAACAGTGTATCATGATTTTGGTATCAATACAGATCAATAGTAGAAAAGGATCCATAAATTGCGGTAACTGACTCGGTGCTAGAGCACTGATCCCATCAGGATCGCCGACCGAGCTGACACCCAAACAAGCCACCGACGCGCCGACCAAATCTTCGAGCCGCTTCAGCCTCTCCCCAACCTTGTCCTTCCCCACGAGCTCGATCGACACCTTCTTCTTGCTCGCAGAGAAGACGTACATTTCGTCTGCATAGTAATCCATAATACACGTCAACCGTTTATTTATTTCATACGGAAACAGAACATAATAATTGGGGGGAAAAGAAACTAAAACTATGTTGCACAGACACAAGCAGCAAATTTTGGTGTCCTATTGCATCTTGGATCGTCCGTGTCAGTGTCCGACACGAAAGCTAGAACAACCGAGACTTGCCTTCCTCTTCCTTGGTGGAGTCGACGCGGTAGCGGAGGTGGAGGGCCTCCGCGAGCGGGATCCCGGAGCTGAGGAACTTGGGCCGCACGATGGAGGCGGACCTCCCGCCGGCGGCGGCGTTGAAGTAGCGGACCCCGCCGACGGAACCGTCGTGCTTCCCCTCGCCGTCGTCCCAGTCGACGCCGATCCAGCGG
Organism: Iris pallida; assembly: GCA_029216955.1. Lineage (NCBI taxonomy): Eukaryota > Viridiplantae > Streptophyta > Magnoliopsida > Asparagales > Iridaceae > Iris > Iris pallida. Next base: position 9,915,672 of record JANAVB010021796.1, read on the forward strand.
CCGGAGTACCCCTCGACCGGGCCGAGGTACCGGACCGTCCCGGTCCGACGGGGGTTTCCGGCGGCGTGGACCCGCTGGCCGAGCCGGAACGCTAGTTCCTCTTCCTCCATTTGTGGAGTCGGTGGTGCAGTGGAGCGAGAGAGAGCGGCGGACTCGTCTTTAGTTCTGCCGAGACTAGGAATGGGCGGAAATGTTAGCGCTTTTTTTACATAATAGTCCCTTAAATATATCTTAGCTTACTTTCATATATCTTAGCTTACTTTCATATAAGCCCTCTACTTCTTGTTATTTCTTTGAAAGTTCGCCAGTTTTATTTATTTCATTAAATTTCATCGAGCATGGGTCAAAGTTTCAAACGCACACCTATTCTTTCCCTCCCTTGTAGCATCCTTACCCTGTGTTTGGGAACATTTGTGAGGATGGAGAGAAAAATTTGAGGGGATAAAAAATAGAGGAGGGGAAAATGAAAGTAAAGTTAATTTTTCCTTCCTTTGTTTGGATGGACAAAATGTATGGAAAAGAAAAGTTTAAAAATAATTTTTTATTTGTTTATGGATAGAGGTACAATTACTATTTTCTCCTTGGTATTCTCAAATGATGATTTAATATTTACTTTTTGAGGGGTGGTGGGATAAATTCACTCAAATTACCTAATGTCTCTCCATTTTTCTCCCACTTTTGGGAGAAAAATTTTTTTGTGGGACCCACCTACTTTTTCCTCTCAAATTTTCCTCTCTCATTTTCTCTCCTCCTTTCCAAACACCATCATTTATAATTTTTCTCTCACTTTTCCCTCAACTTTTTCCTTCCTCCCATTTTCCCCCCTTCCCAAACAGTACCCAATAAAATTTGGGACAGAAAATTTAAAAAAAATAAATATAGGATGCGTTAGATTTGTATGAGAATAGTAGAAAATAATAAAGTGAGTTCCGTCTCAAAGTTTGTGTGGTCAAAAATTGATATGAAAAAATAAATCTAAAATCTAAAATATTAAAGTTGGACTCTAAATTGGAACTTACTATTCTATAAAATGAGTTCCTATAATCTAGAATTTAGAACTAGGGATGGGACTTAATATTCTACAAAATAAGTTTTAAAATTTTGAATGTAAAAGTTGTTGCTGATTGCCCCAAGCAAAAGTTGGAATGTCCTTAGAATTAGCCAAAAATAATGAGAGTTAGTAGGAGTGAGCATTATTCGGTTTTGGACTGAAACCGATTCGAACTGAACCGAATAAGAGATTCGGTTCGATTTTACAATAAATTCGGTTTGATTTCGATTTGAAAATATTAAAAAAAATTATTCGGCTTTGGATTTCGATTTCGGCCCAAAACGACAACCGAATAAAAAATTAGCTTATATACATATTTTTTATTTTATTTTTGAAAGAAGGTAATTGTGGCGAACGCTCCCACCGGGAATCAATCTCCTGACCACTAGAACCGCATGCCTCGCCACTACCACTTAGACTACAGGGTCATTGGCTTATATATATATATATTTGAAGCAATGGGTACTTGTGGCGAACTCGCCTCTACCGAGGCTCGAACTCCCGACCACTTGGGCCGCATGCATCACTCTTAACCACTAGGCTAGAGGTCATTTGCATATATATATATATATTTATATATATATATATATATATATATATATATATATATATATATATATATATATATATATATATATATATATTACTTACTATATATATTAACAAAAAAAAATGGTGTATTACTTACTATATATATTAACAAAAAATTGCAAATAAACAAAAAAAATGAATAAACCGGAAACAGAACGGATTTAATTTGGTTCAGTTTGATTCGGTTATGGGCCTCGGTTCAATTTCAATTTTGTTTATTCGATTTTCGGTCCAATTTGATTTTCGGTTATTCGGCTCGATTGGAACCGAATTAACCGAATGCTCACCCCTAGAGTTAAGTGGGGTTAAATGAGGAAAAGTAGAGTCAATTTGCTTGGATTTGAGAAAGAGTAAAGTGAGGTGTGTTTAATAACTCTGTTTTGGATTGGATTGGAGGTTTTGAGTAAGAGGAGAATTAATAATAAAAAAAATACTTACCAAAATATCTTTATTACATATGTCATAAAATTAAATTGGAATTTTAATTAGAACTTACCAAATATCTTCACAAATGAGGAAGCTAACGTACAGCATATTGAAACCAAAAAACAATGGAAAAAAATTATGATATTTTATAAGAGAAATAAGGGGTATTTATGACTTTTTAAACAAAACCACTCAATCTCTTTCATTAATCATCCGATTTGGGGGGTTAAAAAATTAGACAAAAGAGAGTTAAACAAACCCTCACCTAACCGCCTATAACCCTCTCTCATAAACTTCCACTTCCAAATCAAGCATGGATTTATTTTTTTCTCACTTAACTTATCCTCACTTACTCTCTTGAGTACCCTCAATCCAAGTATACCCTTATTTTTTATAAGAAAAGCTCCATTAGCTCTATTACACATTCTCCATACATGTTATTTTCTTGGGATATTTAGACTTTGGATCTCGAAAAAGTTAGGATATTTGTGTTTTGATCTCCATAATTGACATAATTAGCATTTAGGTCTCCAATAAGTTAGGTCATTTGTGTTTGGATCTCCATAATATGAATAATTAGTTTATGGGTCTCCAATAAGTTAGATTTGGGTCTTCATAATAGACATAATTCAAAATCAAATCAAAAAAGAAAAAACAAAACAAAACAAGAGAGAAAAAAGGAAAAAGAGAAGGAACAAAAAAGAATACAAAAACGAAAAAAATACAGGAATATAATTAAGACTTATAGTTCTAAGTGGTTAGAGTAAAGACATAAGATTCGAGAAATCGTGTTCGAATTCTGGTAGGGGCGATTCTGGTAGGGGCGATCACGACAAACAACTACCTCTTGCAAGCACGTTCTAACAACGGGTTGATGTGAAAATTAAAGTGCGGTGCGGTGCGACACAAGTGCAAGTATGGTGTGGTTGCGGTGTGATGCTACTACGACACATGTGGAGAAGGCCTTTGGACCATGATATGGCCTTTGAACTAGAATTGTAGGCTTTCGGACTGTGACTGTATGCCAATGGCTCGTAACCCATTAGCATACCCCCATTAGCCACTAGCCCGAATTTTAAGGGGGTGGGCTCCGGTACTAGCAGGGGCCAATGGGTCGCTGCCACGTAGGCGCGATCATTGGACGGACGTGTCCAAAGACGGTTCAAATATATATATATATATATATATATATATATATATATATATATATATATATATATATATATATATATATATAGGGGTAGGATCGGATTCGCCCCTATTTTTTCCACCCCCATTATCATCCCTATCTCTTCCGTCGGATTACATCAAATCTCTACATCCAAAAATAGAAACACCAAATCTTCCCAATCTTCCGTATGCTACATTAATATACAAGAGAGAAATTGAGAAAGAAAAAAAAAATCTCTACATCCATAAAATAGAAAGACCAAATTTTCCTAATCTTCCATATGCTACATTAATATACAACAGAGAGAAATTGAGAAAGAAAGAAGAAAAAAAAAACCTTGCTCATTTAATTTAGAATATCTTTTAATTTAGAATATCGAAAAATTAAATGACTGATTTTTTCTAAATTAGGTTTCATATTTTTTGTAACTCGGTCATTTAATTTACAAAAAAAATGACCGAGTTAAACTAGCGGAGGTTTTTTACAATCGAAAAATTAAATGACCGATTTTTTTACAAAGAAACTAAATTAGGTTTCAAATGATCGTACTATTTTTAGAGAATACTTTTTAAAAGAACATCGAAATAAACTCAAGAACAAAGCCTAATTTAGTTTATGTTAAAAAAATCAGTGATTTAAATTTTTTATATTCTCTAAAAAATTTTGAAACCTAATTTAAATCTATTAAATTTTTGATATTCTCTACAAAATTTAGTCGGTTTTAAATACTTTCGGTCATTTAAATTTTGAAGCCTAATTTAGTTTCTTTTAAAAATTATTCTCTAAAAATTTCGTTCATTTGAAACCTAATTTAGTTTCTTTTAAAAATATTCTCTAAAAATTGTGTTCATTTGAAACCTAAGTTAGTTTCTTTAAAAAAATCGGTCATTTAAATTTTCGATATTATCTAAAATAGTTTGAGGCCTATTTTAAATCTTTTAAATTTTTGATGTTCTTTAAAAAATAAATTGTTTCATTTAAATTTGCCAGGTCATTTAAATTTTGAAGCCAAATTTGTCTATTTTTTTTAAAAAATCGGTCATTTAAAATTTGAAGCCTAATTTAGTTTCTTTTAAAGAGTATTCTCTAAAAATATTACGATCATTTGAAACCTAAGCTCGTTTAACTCGATCATTTTTTTTTTGTAAATTAAATGACCGAGTTAAAAAATATGAAACCTAATTTAGAAAAAATCAGTCATTTAATATTTCGATATTCTAAATTGAAAAATATTCTAAATTAAATGAGCAGAGGTTTTTTTTTTCTTTCTTTCTCAATTTATTTCTGTTGTATATTAATGTAGCATAGGGAAGCTTAGTAAAATTTGGTCTTTCTATTTTTGGATGTAGAGATTTTTTTTTTCCTTTCTCAATTTCTCTCTTGTATATTAATGTAGCATACGAAAGATTAGGAATATTTGGTGTATTAATGTAGCATACGAAAGATTAGGAATATTTGATGTTTCTATTTTGGATGTAGAAATTTGATCTAATCCGACGGAGGAGATATGGATGATAATGGGGGTGGAAAAAATAGGGGGTGAATCCGATCCCACCTCATATATATATATATATATATATATATATATATATATATATATATATATATATATATAGCAAATGACCTCTAGCCTAGTGGTTAAGACAGATGCATGTAGCCCAAGTGGTCAGGAGTTCGAGCCCCAGTGGAGGCGAGTTCGCCACAATTGCCCATTGCTTCAAAAAATATATATATATAACCCATTGCTTCAATATATATATATATATATATATATATATATATATATATATATATATATATATATATATATATATATATATATATTCGCCTCCACTGGGGCTCGAATTCCTGACCACTTGGGCTACATGCATCTGTCTTAACCACTAGGCTAGAGGTCATTTGCTATATATATATATATATATATATATATATATATATATATATATATATATATATATATATATATATATATATATATAATGTCAAAAGTTAGGCATCACCGTGGAAGTTTTTTTTTCCCAAAAATATCCTTACTTATATTTACTAATTAAAAAGATTAATAGGGATAACTAGGTAATTATGAGAGGTGTCTTTTGCTCTTTCTAAATAGTCTTACATGCATGTATAAAATAATATAATAATAAATTTAGAATATTTAATATTGATGACTTTTAGTCTTCGCAATAAAAATATACTACTATTATTTGTCTTTTTCAAGTAGTATAAAATACGTGTAACGCACGTGCCCATATATATATATATATATATATATATATATATATATATATATATATATATATATATATATATATATATATAGTCAATGACCCTCTAGCCTAGTGGTAGTGGTGAGACATGCGGCCCAAGTGGTCAGGAGATCGATTCCTGGTGGGAGCGTTCGCCAAAATTATCTTCTTTAAAATATATATATATATATATATATATATATATATATATATATATATATATATGGATCCGGATCAAGAGCCCCGCCCGCGGAGCCCCGCCGAAGCCCCGCCCCCCCCTGCACCATCGGATCGCGCGGGGCCCGCGTGGGGCCCGCCCCCGCCCGCGCGATCCAACGGCTAAGGGAGGGCGGGGCTTCGGCGGGGAAGCGGGAGCGGGGCTCCCGATCCGCTCCCTATATATATATATATATATATATGCAAATGACCTCTAGTCTAGTGGTTAAGAGAGATGCATGCGACCCAAGTGGTCGGAGTTCGAGCCTCAGTGGAGGCGAGTTCGCCACAATTAACCATTGATATATATATATATATATATATATATATATATATATATATATATATATATATATATATATATATTCTTCCAAGATGTTGCATGTTCGAGTAAATAAAAAAAGCACATTTTATGGACCGGAAACAAGATAGTGCAGTACTGTAATTTTGATTTTGATTTCTTCCTTAAAATCAAAAGCATAATAAAACCTTAATGATGTAGCCTAAACCCAGAAATGTTTCATGATGTTTCCAAATCCATAAATAAACATTGTACAGTATGCCATCAAAAGTAAAAGTAACATGCCCAGCATATCCAATTCTCCCAAGACTTCATAATTCTCCATATAATATGACAAATAATAATAATAATAAAAAAAAAAAGGGAAGAAAAAACATACCGATCAACGCTTCCTTCCCAAGAGTAAGCATAAGAAAGGAAAAACTGTAAGAAAAAAAAAGGAAATGAAAAATAGACCGCGGAAGGTGATCGTGTGCGTGTCCACATATCGCATGTCACCACTCCACGGACCCCTCTCTGATGTCTTCCGAGTTCGGAATCCATCCATTTCCATACCCAATTAAAAGATGAAATATAGTTCACGGATCAGAATTGTGAGCCAAATTTGCAGACAATGTAGCTTCGACCCCAAAAAAAAAAAAAAAAATTTTGACAATGCAGTTATTGAGCGTACGCATTTAATAGCCAGTCAATTACTACCAAAGTAATAACGACAATAGAGAAATGAGCAAATAAATTTCGGATAATTAATTAATGTACAAACATAGCCACATACAGTGACGGATTGGACAGTGAGCTGATGACAGTGAGCTGATGACGGTGAAGTATGGGCTTCGTGTCGTGTCCTTTTCTTCAAAATAGCTGTGAAAATAGGAGTGGCCCCAACCGTCAAATTTATTTGACTCAACGGTAGTTAGTTAGGACATGATTTGTTCTCCTCCTATTAAAAAAAAATATGTCGTTCCTTATAAACGGCAGAGGGGACCGAAGTCCGACATATGAACGAACGACACATGTCGGCTCTCCATTAGTCAGATTATGCTCCAGAGATAGCAGGACTTCGGTTTTGTGGGATTCACAGTCCGACTAGGTCTGTTTAAAAAAAAGGCTTAATTGCACTTTGCTACACTCAACTATTCCGTATTTTCAACTTGATACCATAAACTTTTTTTCGTAACAAATTTGTACCTCAACTATTATTTTTTTTCAACTTGATACCTAATTTTTCAAAAATTCCGAAAATGCCCTTTCCTCTTCCTTCCCTCCACCCCCTTCCCCACTCCGGCCACCCCCCCTGCTAGCTCTGGCCGCCCCACCCCCCCCCCCTGCTAGCTCCGCCCCCCACCATCCCCCCCTGCTACCTTCGGCCACCCCCTGCCCCGCCTCCCGCCCCGCCCTCCCTCCCCAGCCCCCCTCCTCCCGTGCTGCCGCGGCCTAGGGGAGAGGCGGGGGCGGACGGGCGGCCGGAGTGAGCAGGGGTGGGGGGTGGGGGGGGGGGGGGGGGGGGGGGGGGCGGAGCTAGCAGGGGGGGGGGCGGCCGGAGTGAGCAGGGGGGGCGGCCGGAGCGTGCAGGGGGGAGGGTTAGGGGTAGGGGTAGGGGCATTTTAGTCCAAAATAACATCTGGGTACCAAATTGTTACAAAAAATAGTTTAGGGTACAAAGTTGAAAAATGGTAATAGTTGAGGGTAGCAAAGTGCAATTAAGCCTAAAAAAAATTCATTTTTAGAATTACATATAAAAGTTGCTATTTTGATCGTCATTGACGTGACTGTCAATATATCCTACAACCCACATGACAACTTTCCATTGGCTCCTTGGTCTGAATTTAAAGGGGATAGATTCCGGTGGTAGCAAGGGGCCAATGGACCGCTGCCATGTAGGTGCGGTCATTGGACGGAAGACGTCCAAGGATGGACCAAATATAATTTTCAAATGAGTTATTTTTATTTATCTTCCAAGTTGCTAATCAAAATAGAGTTAAAACAATTACGGACTTCTCACTAGCATTAATACGAAACAATTTATATAAATTGGACGGGGTTTGCTTATTTCAAAGTGGATGATAAAAATAAAAAATAGTATAAATAAGTTACATTTTCTGAAAATTGTAATTTTTTTGATACTTTTAGTGAATGGTCACTTTCAAATAACTAATTTAGAAGGAGTTGCAAGAGAAAAATGATCTAAATTTTCTTACAAAATCTATAGTTTTCTACAATTTTCCTACAAAAAGGTTGAAGTCAATGTATAGGATTATTGTTAAGCATTTAAATGTTTTTAACACTTGAATCATCCGATCCGAATAAATGTTAAGGTTTGTGTATCGTGTCATGTTGACACAAGTTTATGACATGCCAAGCACGGGACTTGCCGTGCGATGTTTGTCCGTGTCCAGTTTGGGATACGCGAACACAACATGTGACCCGCTTGAATTCTGTATCGTGTCGTGTCTGTATAGTCGGTTATTCGTGGCGGTCGACAGTGGCACGACACAAATAACACCTCTAGTAAGAGTCAACATGGGTGAAAAATGGCTATAAATTGGTGGATTGAGTGACTCTTGTGGTTACCGAGAAGATGTATAAAATTCTAAATATGTGTCGGAAGATCGGTGGATTGACCCACAATGACATATTATATGTCCCGTGCATATCGCCAGGCATCTAAAAAAATAGTTAAAATGAATCTAATTTTTTTTTACTTCATCCATACACAGGAATCAGATTAAATAATTCACATCGAATTGTGACTTCTTACTCCAATTGAACCCATTACTCCTCTCAAATGTAAAATGAGATGCATTAAGAATATTTTGGCAAGAATAAAAACAAATTATATTCCCAATAATTTTGGCCATCTCACGACTATTACACCAACATAAAGTACATATGTACATAAAAAATAAACTAGAATCCATGAGGAAAAAACCATCAAGAGAGCAATATCATTACTAAAATACGTATTACAAATGCTCTTACAAGTTCGACTACAATTTCAAAACCAAAATAGGAGATAAATAACACAATGCAACCCAAAAACGACTCAAAGATCATATTCAAGATGATTCGAACAAAAAACAAATCTTACTTCTTCGTATATGATGTTTTTACTATTATTATTATTTTACTTATGAATGTGTGCATGTCCAATACCTCAACACTAGCATATATCTCCTAGAAAATCTTATCCCGTATATAGTTTGTACCCTAACATGGTCCAAACTAAAAGAAAATATTTTTTTTCAATTATCAACTAAAATTGTATTTTTGTTCAATAAGTTATAAGCACGATTTTTCGAGCAAACAAAATCTTGAAAACCTTCTCACAAAGGTTGAACGGATTACTTCGCAAGACAAGATCATCTCAAGGTCCAAATATGGGAGAAGACAATTCTTGAATGATTGGAAGCAATGGGAGAAGGCAATTTTAGGTTGCATCTTTTAGATCAATTTTCTGTCCACGTAGGTGGAAGCTTTAGAGCAATCATGCAGCCACTTCAAAAATAATTACCCTTGCATATCATATTACAGATATAACCTCTTATCTTGTTAGAGTCTGACAAGCATCGAAACTAGCTACTTTCGTTATACTATTTTCTTTTTTACCAAAACTAATACAAAGTAACTAAATATATATATCATAGGGTTTTTTTTTTTTTTTCCAAGGAGTTTTGGAGGTACCACGAGTTTGAGAAATAAAAATAAAATGTTGTTCACCTAACTATTGTTGGGACGAAGGGGAGAATGTGGAAGAATATGACAATTTTTGACTGAAAGTACTTCGTGAGGACTAAAGGACAGAAGTATCACGATCACAAACACAATCTACACAATTGCAAATACAATAAATTTTATGTGAAAATAAGAAACGTGAAAAAAAAAAAAAAAAAAAGACATGAGACTAATCAAAATTTCAATCCGAAAAAATCTCCACTAATAGATAGAAGAATAGTCCGAGCTCTCTAGCCTAGTGGTATTAGAGCGGACATCCGGAGGGGCCGGCAAGGTTCGAGCCTCTCAATTGTGTGTGTGCGTGTGATTTCAAAAAAAAAAAAAAAATAGATAGAAGAATACATGAGTACTCCTCTCCAACTTCTTCCATTTGCTCAACAACGAATTAGCGACAACTACTCAATGGTAGAAATTAATAACAATTAAAAATTACAAAGTTGTTTGGAGTACGAGAACTCGAATACGATCCAATGTTGGTCTCCTCGGTCGATCTCTTCGAATCTCCTGCAAACTCTTCTAAATCTCCTTCACCGGTCGAGACGATCCGGACCGTCGAAATTTAATCAAAACATACATGATTCAAAACTTGACTTCGGCACAGTCCATGCATAAGCTGATAGATACTGACAGTACACTGTAAGTATATCAGTTTGTCTGCAGTTCCAGTTTCACATGCGTTCCAGAAAACGGTGTAGTACGTCGTCGGCATACGTACCGGTTGCGAATGAAAAGTGGAGCTCAGATATTATCTTGAAATAGTCACATGTCATTGCCAAGAAACAATCTACTGCCATGTCATACATACTTCACAGTCGCTATCAACAAAAAGTGGCCTCACATATAAAATATACTTGAAAACACATCCATTAATTGTTGTCCATTTACACGCCGGAATCTAACTCAAGGCTAGTCCTACAATCCTTACAAGGTTACTTACATTATTTTACTTACATCCCTTCCTTCTTTCTGGGATATGACATTTATAATTAATCATCTTTTGCCAAGAGAATGTTAATTAAAAATCCATATCACTTGGGATTAATTTCCTGGATTTTAGAAGCAACTAATAAACCTCAAAAATCCTTTTAAAAAAAAAGTTTCCTACTTAAAATAACAGCACTGCTTGCCGACGGATGGACGGACCGTTCGGTACTTAACAAAGAGACGCTGAAGTCAATAGGGAGGACCAAGTCAGCACGATTCTGTGTACAATTTTTTTTTTCTCCACAGACATTTATGTTAAAATAATATATATATATAGTTGAGTTAAAGGAGAGGGCCCCACAGAGATCCTTGTCCGAAATCCTCCAGCTCGATATCGTCGTAACTGCACACCGACTGCGGCGGGGCCAGCAGCAGCGCCTCCGACAGCTCCGCCCACATCTCCGGCGACTCCATCCATCCCCACTCGGCGGGGTGACAGTCGGCGAAGGCCGAGCCCGACCCGGACCCGGACCCGGCCCGCTCCAGCGGCGGCGCGGAGCTGGTCTTCCTGGCCTTGGCCTCGTGCTTGACCTGCGACGCGGCCTCGAGCGCGGCCGAGCGAATGTGGCCCGGGTCGGAGCTGATGGGCTTGGGCAGCACGGAGGCGGAGTCCGGGAAGTTGAGCCTGGCGTCGCGGCCCCTGAGCCAGAGGGCCGCGACGTCGTGGGCCGCCGCGGCCATCTCGGGGGACTCGAAGCTGCCGAGCCAGATGCGGGTCTTCTTGCCGGGCTCCCTGATCTCCGAAACCCACTTCCCCCACTTCCTCTTCCTCACCCCAAAGTAAGTGGCAGACTTCACTGTTTCAATTTCCATGGTTTTAAGAAGAGACGGACTGTGTGTGTGTGTGTGTGTGATGATGTTGATGTTGTGGGAATCAGCAACGGAGTTTATTTATATAGACGAGAGGAGAGGAGGAACTATAGGGAGGAAGAGGTGGGTGGACAGTGCACGTGAGCTTCCGAGACGTTGCTACGTAAAAGAGACCGACGATATGATCTCAAACAGTGTTGGAGAGGGTCGAGCATATAGCGGTTGAAAACCAAAAACGAAATTGAATTGTATCTAATTGCATCGAATCTGATCGACTCGAAATATGACAATCGATTCATTACCGGAATAAGCTATATTAGCGACGTCGTCAAATCAACGACGTTTAGCGACGGCGTCGATACAGTTTAGCGACATTCGAATACAGTTTAGCGACGTAATAATTCGTCGCTGATCGTCGGTAAACTGAAAGTAAAATAAAATAAAACAGTTTATTTTCTGTCCAAAATCTTCCTATATTTATTAAATCATAGTTTATAAAAATTAGACCCGGAACAACCCTCCGAATTTTCTGAATTCGCCAACCCCTTCGGTGGAACACTAATCGTCGCTATATATTATTTGATATACTACGACATAATAAATTTGGAGTCGCTAAACGTCGCTATTGCTAAAACTACATCGACTTTTACCGACTATTATGCGACTTTTTTTTCTTCATGAAATTGCAATAGTCGCAAAACGTCGCTCGACGCGCAAACAATGACATCTTGTGACGTTTTTTACATACGTCACTAATGTGCAAAATATTGGCTTTTCTTCGGGCATCGCTGATTTGACTTATTTTGATAGTGGTTTGATTTTTTGGTTATAGGTTCCGTTTTCGGTTTATAGATTTAAAATTTTGAAATATTGGTTCGCTTTTCGGCTCTTGGTCCGAGTAACCAAATCGAAAATCAATTTAGTCAAATTATTCTCAATTTATATATACTAATATTTTGCTAACCCTATCTAAGCGCACTCTCTCATTCCATTCTTTGCTGCCGTTTGTCGTCTCTTCTTTGAGCACCCTCTCTACCCTCAACCTATATATTATAATATTGTTTACTTTATGTAATTGTAATAATTCATAAATGCAACAATGTCAATTTATTTTTAAAGATTTGTTATTTAAATTGGCTCATTTGCTAAAATGAGAATGTCCGACCCATTGGTCCATGAAATCGAACCGACCGACAACCCAACCAAATTAATTTGGTTCAGTTTTGTTCGAGTATTATGAAAAAGGTTCAGTTTTCTGTTTAAAAAAATACGATTTACGGTTGTTTTGATTTTTATATTTTCGGTCAAGTTTGAAACGAACCAAGCCATTGCTCACCCCTAGAGTTGTACTGCTTGTCTGGCCGGTCCAGTCGACCCAATGGCTATATAAACAATGTTTTAAAGCCGGTCCAATAGTCCAAGCCGATTCAATCTAATGGATTAAACCGGGAACAGTCGGTCTAATCTTGAAGGGTCGTCATTCTCTGGCTAGAGTATAGAGTTTGATTTTGTCGAATAAGAAAGAAATTTCACGTTTACATATATCAACAAAGCTGGCATGTAGTGAATAAAAATTGTTCATGTTACAATAAACAAAAGTTCTTTTTTGACCGCGGGGGGTGACGGCGTGCATGCTCGCACGCCGACGTGTCCCCCTGCATCACACTGGGCCCACCCCAAATTTGGGAGCCCCTCTCTAATGAAGGGGCGACACGTAGCCCACGGGCCAGGACTGTGGTCCAAACCCGCGACAACATAGCAACTTCGTACAATAAAATAGAACAAAAGTGCACATGTTTTAATAACTTGGATGGAACATTTGAATAGGTTACGGTTCAAACAAACTAATGAGTTTTTGAATAATTTGTTGTGATCGAAATCCATTTATATTCGAACGATCAAAACTGTCACGCCTTAATTTGGTAGAATTGATAGTCGTCCCCCGGACGTGATGTCGTACGAGCCTAGGTTGCGCTCGCACATGACACATTCAGAAGATTATCCGAAACACAACAGTAAAGAAAGTACGCAGAAATTGAACATCATATTTGCAATAGAAGAAAACTTGTCTTTCAATGATAATAAACTTGTTTACAAGACTCGATTACAAAAGGTGTCGTACGGGCTTACGAATTGACTCAGATGAGATAGTCGTTCCATACATTTACATTCCTTTATACATAAGCAACAAAACACTCTCGTTGATCTGGGATCAGAGAGAGTTGATGCGACATGGCGTGGTCTTCATCGGAGTTTTCAAAATGTTTGTCACTCCCTTTTCTGAAATACGTAAATTTTTTTTTACTTTTTCATGTATATAGTATCTGGCACATGTATCATGATTGCATGTAACCAGTATTTGCACCTGGCCATGACATGGAACAGTATTTCATCGCAGAGTAGTGTGACACCCCTTGTCCTTGTTTGGTTGTAGGCGTGGCTCACTACTTCGATGATAAGATTTCTGGACCGTGTTATGCTTAGGGCTTTATTTAATTAATTAATTTGATTAGTTGTATCATATAGGGTTTAGTCACTTGACTAGGTCATGTTAGGGATTAGGGTTTAGTGGAGTCAGCCCTCACCAATATAAATAATCTCTTTCTCTCTCTCTCTCTCTCTCTCTCTCTCTCTCCTCATTCACTCTTTCATTCATTTTTCTCAACCAACCCACCTAGGTAAGTACATCTTGCACAAATGAGAGACCACTTACATTTTTTATTTCTTGTTATTTCTTTGATATTATTAGTCTAGATTTTTCATCTCTTTATTCTCTACAAGTTTAGTTCTTAGAATTTTTTTTATTTTAACGGCTAGTTTTGTGTAGATATAAGTTTTAAAAACTAAAGTTTTATGGATTTTTATGGTTTTGATCTATCAAACTTGGTTGTTTTCAAAAACTAGTTGTTCCATATTGTAGAAAATTTAATTTTATTCAATTTTGGCTTTTATTTCGCTTGATTTTGAGTCATATATAGCTCAAGTTATGGACATAAGATGTTTTGAGAACTCCATGGCCAAATGCATGATGCCTGGTGTTGGCCCATTGGTCATATGGTAAACCTGATTTTAATAATTGATCAAACTCTGTCTCGATATGTGAAGCTAGTCAGGATGTATCGGACTCTTGGACATGAACAAGAACAGCTATCTACACAGTTCAAGACCGAAGCTATGTTTGCTTGTTCGAGTCTGTATTTCCTTTGAGCAGTGTATTTTTTATTTTACTGAGTCTAGGAATACGTTGTACACTGAATCGTACTGGAAAATAGGCTATTCCAAAATATTTTCAAAATACCTTTAAAATATCCTTTGTTTTGAAAAACATTCTTTTAAACAAAAGCTTTAAAAAGGTTTTCAAAAAGGTTTTCAAAAATCATCAAAAACTATGTTTTTAAAACCTGACCTAACCTTGACAGAACTCGGCCAGAGTTCGGTTGGTGGCCGTTTGATTTTTGAAATCTTCTGAACTTGGTCCTCCTGCAGTTGCGGATTTGACCGAGATTTTCTCATCGAGTTCTGTCCGAATTCTGTCCGAATTCTGCCAGAATTCTGTCTTTGAAATTCCTATAAATAGAGAAGGATTTCGATCATTTTAACTCACTCATTCACTTTCAATCTTCTCTCTATCTAAAGCTTTCAGTCTTCCAAAGAGTTTTCTTGAGCTTTAAATTTCAGATCCCAAGCCAATTACAATCCTCTAGTCGATTTGCCAGTGCGGTATGGTCTAGAAAGTTTCTGAGAGATTGTAATCAGAAGGCTTGATTGAAGAATACCTCTTCACAATTGAAGTTGGACGAGTTCTTCGTATCAAAGCTCGCGTTGTAGAAGTTGCAAGGACTTCGTAAGAAAACTTACGGTTTTGCCAATAGTGGATTCAACTGGTAGTAAGAGTTCTATCGACTGGATTAGTCCTCAACAGAAGGAAACCAGTATACATCGCTGTCTTTGCGTTAGCATTCTTATCTCTGCCTTTACTTTATTTAGTTGTGATTATTATTCTGTGATCTTGCTGCTAACATTTTTTTAATTAGCAATATTCCGCTGCCAACTCTATTCACCCCCTCTAGAGTATTGTGCTTTACGATTTCGTTCCTACAATTGGTATCAAAGCGGGTGTTACAGGTAAAGCAAGGTAACATTGCAATTATTTATTCATTATTATATAGATCACAGTACAACACATGGCAACTGTAAAATTCACAAGTGAAGGCCAGGCCACAAACAGACCTCCACTATTTGATGGTACGAACTATACCTATTAGAAAACACGGATGAGTTTCTTCTTGAAATCTCTTGACTTTGATTTATGGTCTATTGTTATTGATGGCTATCAAAAGCTACCTCGTATAAATGTTGATGGAGTTTTAGTTGAAAAATCCCATAGCAGATATACAGAAGAGGAAAAGAAAAAGGCCACTCTTGACGCACGTGCTATTAACGCTCTATTTTGTGCTTTAAACAGAACTGAATTTAACAGGGTGTCTATCTGCACAACGGCTAATGAAGTGTGGAAGCTACTTGAAGTCACACATGAAGGCACAACTCAAGTCAAAGAATCTAAAGTCAGCAGACTTACTCAAGAGTATGAGGTGTTCAAGATGAAGCCCAACGAAACAGTTACTCAGATGTTCGAAAGATTCTTGGATATTGTAAATCCTTTGTCCTTCCTAGGCAAAGAGTACAGTAACCATGAGAAGATTCGCAAACTCCTGCGAGCACTTACCTAGAACTGGATTCCAAAGGCTACTGCAATCATTGAAGGGAACGACCTCACAACTATGTCCCTTGAAGTACTCATGGGTAAGCTACTCACTCATGAACTGGAGCTACAAGATTTTGAAGAGCCTGCACCAAAGGAGAAGACGATCGCTTTCAAAGCTCAGCACAGAAAAGCTGCTAAAGGTGACTCAGACAGCAGTGAATCTGATGCTGAAGATCAAGCACTCCTAGCAAGGAAATTCAAGAGATTCATGAGACATAAGAAGAGAGCCAAAGAAAACAACAGCAACAACTGGTATCAAGATGATGTTGTCTGCTATGGCTGCAAGAAAAAGGGACACATGAAGAAAGATTGTCCTACAAACTCATCATCAAGCAAGAAGAGCAACATGTATGAAAAAGGGAACCTGAAGAGATCGACATCACGGAAGTATGCCAATACCAGCATATGGCATGAAAGTGAAGCCAGCGACTCAGAAGACGAACAATCAGAAGATGCTGCAAACGTATGCTTTATGGCATCCGATCAGGTACCTACTGAACCTGTAGTTGATACATATGATGACTTCACCTCTGAAAAATTAGGAGATGCCTTCAGTGAACTGATGACTGATTACAGGAAACTGCGTAGCAAGTATCAGACCTCTAAGAAGGTACTCAAAGAGTACAAAGGTGAAATAGGTAGACTTGTAATGCTCGTCTTGCCGTATCAGTATTTTATACGGATACGTATTTATTTGAGTGGTATTTCGTATTTCTCGATTTTTGTGATGTTTTAATATTTTCCGAAATGTTAGATTTTCATGACTTGGTTTAACTTGGATTTGGTTTTATTTGGTTCGGTTCCACTTTGACTTGGTTTGGTTTGGCTTGGACTTGGTTTGGTTAGTTGGTTCTTTATGAGATGAGGTGTATGGCTTAGATTGAGTGGAGAGCAATGAATGGTGGAGATTGCTTGGGCTTGTTATATAAGCCACTTTTTCTCTCTCCCTCCTCATTCACCCTCATTCATTTCTTTTCCACCAGAACCCTAGCCATTAGAGAGAGAGGCAAGTACACCTTGCCGAATGTTGGACGATTTCTATTTCGTTTGCTCCATTCTCTTCCTTGTTACATTCTAAGCATGTTTAGAACTTGGAGTTTTCGGTTTTACCGGATAGATTGTTATAGATCTAGCTTTGAAGTAATTTTAGTTTTTATGGTTTTTGATCTATTTAATCTGATTATTTCCAAGTTTTGATGGTTCTATGTTGTAGAGCATTTCGTTCTGCCCCATTTTGACCTATGGAAGTTCGAATTTGGGCTCCGGATGATGGAGTTATGGAGCTTGAGCACTTGGCTCTCATGGTGTTCTTCTTCTCGGAAGTTTGGAGAAGATGAACTGTGCTTGACTTGACCGCATGAATATTTCATGCGGCATGTGTTCTCTTCAGCCGCATGGCTTTTCCGTAACCCTGTGTACTATTATTTATCATTATTTGCCCATGTTTTGTAACTCCTTATTGTATATTTTTATGCCCATTTTATATCCTTACGCCTTTTGTCATGAACTTGATAATCCCGAATTTATTTATTATGTTTGGAATGATAATTGAACAATGCTTGATAGTGACCCTGAGCCGCAGGGCTCCTTCCTATGCCTTGTCCAGCTATTTAAATTATTGTTATTATTATTTCTGTATTTTTATTTGATCTTAATGATGATTTGTGCCTTGTAACCTCAGCATAACTTGAGTCTCCTGATTGAATGCTTGCACTATACTGTCCGGCACATGTACCCTAAACACGACATTGACCCGTAGTGGTGCACTCATGATTAATGACCTGACATGACCTGATAGTGGCCCGTCGTGGCGCACTCTTGACCAGTAAACTTGACATAATAATGACATGATAGTGGCCCGCTGTGGCGCACTCTTGACATGATAAACCTGACATGATACTCCTTAAAATGCTGTTGCGACGGCTAACATGACACGACAAGAATGAATGACCTGGACACCGTGGGCGATTGTGCTTGTACAAATGAATCAGTCTTGTCTTGCATCATGTCTAGGAGGGGACTCCTGAGTACCACGGTCAGGAGTACCTATTGAAATGGACTAAGGCTAAAAACTAGATTAATACACTAGTCATAAAGAGATCTCCCAACTACAGGCAATCCCGTTACCTGGGCACGCCTTGGGATCTGTAGCCAGCCGTCGAGTAGGGGACATTTCCAGCACACTGTCATGTGTTGCACCCTTCAAGCTACCTAAGGGTACATTCGTTTCCTGGACGATGTACCCACCTGAATTCAACTCTAAATCTTTTAACCCGGGTAACCTGGATGGTCTGCAGGGGCTTGTGGCTGTGGAGTAATCTCATTGCATCTTGCTAGTAACTAGGATTGTGATAACCCTAGTTAGTTAATGTAGAAAGCCGTAGGCAATGATTGGCCGTGATTGATTGGATGGAGTCTAGTCCAGTATAGTATTGTCTAGAAGTGATTGATTGCAAGATTGTACCAGAATGATTGAATGATTGTCACTCCAGATTGTCACTATAAAGATTGTACTCTATTGTCACTCTAGCGTATTGTACTCTTCATTGTCACTTTTATCATTGTACTCTCTCCTTTTCACTTAATGATTGTCACCTCTAGCAATAAATGATCAGAGACTAAGTTCTGTTCAGGCGAAGGGTTACAATCTCGGTCCTTGTTTGGTTTAAGGGTTGTAACCTGGTTTTCGGAACAGTGCCTTCGTCCTCTCTTCGTATATTGCCTAGCTCTATTTATTTAACACGTTCTCCAGTTTACTTTATGTCAAATGATGATGATTTACTTACAGTTTTTCTATGTTCGGGATAAGTGTATTTGTACTGCACGAACCTCGATCCCCCTTACTTATTGTTTTCTCTCCTTGTTGAATGCTAATGTTTGTTGGTTTTAAGTTCATAGTTCGACCTCCTTTGTGGTACTTGCTATTTGGGGTCTGACCCCACTGGTTTTGCATGGCCAGGTTCTAATAGAAGAGCCCGAAGGATCTACCGCACCATCAACTCGACGGTGACCAGCCGGAGCACCAGAGTGCCTCAGTGGGTTTCTTTTTTTTATTCTCCCACTGATATGTAAATTCTCC
This sequence comes from Iris pallida, assembly GCA_029216955.1. Taxonomy (NCBI): domain Eukaryota; kingdom Viridiplantae; phylum Streptophyta; class Magnoliopsida; order Asparagales; family Iridaceae; genus Iris; species Iris pallida. The sequence continues at coordinate 9,935,044 of JANAVB010021796.1, forward strand.
TTTTGCAACGTTTAGCCCCGAGCACGTGTTTAGCTCGTATTTTGGTATTTTCCTTGATATTGTAGCCTACGAACATAAACATGATATGTGTATTCTAGACTATAGCTAGTCCTTATCATGTACGACTAATACTCTAGCTAGTCCTCAGTTTTGTGGTACTGGCTTCATGATCAGTCATGTATATATAGTTCGGGACGCCTTACTATTGTATGTATGATGATCGTACTCTTTGCTCTTGTATAATTGCCTGTGATTGAGATACCTAGGATTGTTAAACCATAGGATTGACTGATGGCTTGTAGAGCAACCCCCATGTCTTGACAGCTTATACGTGATTTCAGAGTATTAACGTACTTTGGGATTACGTAGCTGGCTATGTCTGCCCCCGCTCTCCAGTATTCTGGTTCTGGGGCGTGACATGGTTTTAGTGGTGGCCCATGCAGGTCTCGATTTTCAGATTTGTGGCGGTTACCATGTTTAGATATCTCAATCACGATTATCCTTATTGATCTCCTTCGGATTATTCTCTACCTCTGATACTTGACTTGATATCTGTTTTGATCATTGATCATTCCTGTTCCCATGATTTGATCTTGTGTCCTTCAACTTTCAAGGGCACTGTTCTTGATCCTTCTGATTATCTTGTTCGTGTTTTGCCGAGGGCAGCTCAGCATTCTTCATCTAGGCCAGTTATGGAGGATCAGTCTCAGCATGCAGACAGAGATGTCAGTCCATCCCAATCAGCCAGTCGCTTTTGTCTTCGTATCTTGAGACAGGTGATAAAGTTCATGTATCTGTTTCAACTACGATGACACGTCCTGGGTAGAGTCATGTCTTGAACTAAGTCATTGGTACCGACTTATCTTGAGGCTTGACTTTTATCCATTATTGGGAGTCAGCTTAGGCCAGCGAGGACGTTGGTTTCTACACAACTGACTCAGGAGACATACTGATCCATATGCCTCCAGCCCTTCTTGATCATGATTGTATTTGTTCTTGTGCCTTTATTTACCGCTTACGCATTTATTTATATTACTGATTGTTTTACTTTATTTATATGTCATGATTGATTTATTGAGATTGTAGAGTTTCCTGGAGTTTTGTTTTGTTATCTTGCTCGACTAGCCTCAGGAAATTTCGAAGACGGAATTTTTCTAAGGGGTGGAGAGTTGTAATGCTCGTCTTGCCGTATCAGTATTTTATACGGATACGTATTTATTTGAGTGGTATTTCGTATTTCTCGATTTTTGTGATGTTTTAATATTTTCCGAAATGTTGGATTTTCATGACTTGGTTTAACTTGGATTTGGTTTTATTTGGTTCGGTTTCACTTTGACTTGGTTTGGTTTGGCTTGGACTTGGTTTGGTTAGTTGGTTCTTTATGAGACGAGGTGTATGGCTTAGATTGAGTGGAGAGGAATGAATGGTGGAGATTGCTTGGGCTTGTTATATAAGCCACTTTTTCATTCTCCCTCCTTATTCACCCTCATTCATTTCTTTTCCACCAGAACCCTAGCCATTAGAGAGAGAGGCAAGTACACCTTGCCGAATTTTGGACGATTTCTATTTCGTTTGCTCCATTCTCTTCCTTGTTACATTCTAAGCATGTTTAGAACTTGCAGTTTTCGGTTTTACCGGGTGGATTGTTGTAGATCTAGCTTTGAAGTAATTTTAGTTTTCATGGGTTTTGATCTATTTAATCTTGTTATTTCCGAGTATTGATGGTTCTATGTTGTAGAGCATTTCATTCTGCCCCATTTTGACCTACGGAAGTTCGGATTTGGGCTCCGAATGATGGAGTTATGGAGCTTGAGCACTTGGCTCTCATGGTGTTCTTCTTCTCGGAAGTTTGGAGAAGATGAACTGTGCTTGACTTGATCGCATGAATATTTTATGCGGCATGTGTTCTCTTCAGCCGCATGGCTGGAAATACTTTGAGCCGCATGAGGGTCGAACTCATCTTGCCGCATGACTCGCTCATTCCCAGCCGCATGTACCCTGCTTCTTCCAGCCGCATGAAGGATCAGACTTAGTCTCATGCGCCCTCTCTTCCCGCTAGCCGCATGAGGACTAGTCTCTCCCAGCCGCATATGACCCATCTCCCGCTGGCCGCATATGCGCCACATTCCTGAGCCGTATGAACCCGTATCATCTCGGGCCGCATGTACCCCGACCCGTCCTGAGCCGCATGCGCCCTCGTCCCCCTGAGCCGCATGCGCCCCTCTTGTCTTGGCCGTATGGGTTCCAGTGACCCGGGCCGCATGCGCTCACCTAATTGAGCCGCATGTGTCTTGCCCTTCTCTTGGCCGCATGAGGTTGAGTCCCTTATCAGCCGCATATGCACCCTTCACTCCCTGCCGCATGAGCAGCCATGTTGACCCACCCGCATGGGCTTCTATAAGCCGCATGCGCCTCCTTCTATACCCAGCCGCATGATACTACACTTTTCAGCCGCATGGACCTGAACTCCTTCTTAGCCGCATGGGCTTTTCCCTTATCAGCCGCATGCGCCTGATACCATCCAGCCGCATGGGCTGTTCTCTTCATAGCCGCATGAGATCATTCCTGGCCGCATATGCTTTAGCCGCATGACTTTTTCGTAACCCTGTGTACTATTATTTATCATTATTTGCCCATGTTTTGTAACTCCTTATTGTATATTTTTATGCCCATTTTATATCCTTACGCCTTTTGTCATGAACTTGATAATCCCGAATTTATTTATTATGTTTGGAATGATAATTGAACAATGCTTGATAGTGACCCTGAGCCGCAGGGCTCCTTCCTATGCCTTGTCCAGCTATTTAAATTATTGTTATTATTATTTCTATATTTTTATTTGATCTTAATGATGATTTGTGCCTTGTAACCTCAGCATAACTTGAGTCTCCTGATTGAATGCTTGCACTATACTGTCCGGCACATGTACCCTAAACACGACATTGACCCGTAGTGGTGCACTCATGATTAATGACCTGACATGACCTGATAGTGGCCCGTCGTGGCGCACTCTTGACCAGTAAACTTGACATAATAATGACATGATAGTGGCCCGCTGTGGCGCACTCTTGACATGATAAACCTGACATGATACTCCTTGAAATGCTGTTGCGACGGCTAACATGACACGACAAGAATGAATGACCTGGACACCGTGGGCGATTGTGCTTGTACAAATGAACCAGTCTTGTCTTGCATCATGTCTAGGAGGGGACTCCTGAGTACCACGGTCAGGAGTACCTATTGAAATGGACTAAGGCTAAAAACTAGATTAATACACTAGTCATAAAGAGATCTCCCAGCTACAGGCAATCCCGTTACCTGGGCACGCCTTGGGATCTGTAGCCTGCCGTCGAGTATGGGACATTTCCAGCACACTGTCATGTGTTACACCCTTCAAGCTACCTAAGGGTACATTCGTTTCCTGGACGATGTACCCACCTGAATTCAACTCTAAATCTTTTAACCCGAAGGATCTACCCCACTGGTTTTGCATGGCCAGGTTCTAATAGAAGAGCCCGAAGGATCTACCGCACCATCAACTCGACGGTGACCAGCCGGAGCACCAGAGTGCCTCAGTGGGTTTCTTTTTTTTATTCTCCCACTGATATGTAAATTCTCCGCTTGCAACGTTTAGCCCCGAGCACGTGTTTAGCTCGTGTTTTGGTATTTTCCTTGATATTGTAGCCTACGGGCATAAACATGATATGTGTATTCTAGACTATAGCTAGTCCTTATCATGTACGACTAATACTCTAGCTAGTCCTCAGTTTTGTGGTACTGGCTTCATGATCAGTCATGTATATATGGTTCGGGACGCCTTACTATTGTATGTATGATGATCGTACTCTTTGCTCTTGTATAATTGCCTGTGATTGAGATACCTAGGATTGTTAAACCATAGGATTGACTGATGGCTTGTAGAGTAACCCCCATGTCTTGACAGCTTATACATGATTTCAGAGTATTAACGTACTTTGGGATTACGTAGCTGGCTATGTCTGTCCCCGCTCTCCAGTATTCTGGTTCTGGGGCGTGACAAGACTTACCGACCTACTAGCTGAGGTTAGAAATAATGTTAGTGAGTCTGGTGAGCTTTCTTCAATAAAGCTCTTATTACACGAGACTACCAAGTCATCTGAAGAGAAAGACAAGGTTATTGACCAACTGAAAGAAGAACTTTCTAAAGAGAAGAAAAGTCTTCAAAGTGCACAAATCAGAATGGAAACACTCACTTCTGATTATACTAAGTTGTATGACACTTCCAAAAGATTGGAAATTAGGTTAGGAAAATAGCCTGAGACTGCTGCTTCCTTCCCTAACACGTGTCACTTACCGAAAAATTGAAACATTCCCAAGCCAAACACTGTCAGACCTAACCCTATCAAACCTTTACCCCAAAAGGTTAAGCCCAAACAGGATTATAGGTATGCTTTCTTCTATACTAGAAAACCTAAACCTACCAACCATGCACACCACTCAGCTTTCAACACTCGACATGCACAATGTCATTATTGTGGCCTCATTGGTCATATTTTATCTGCATGTAGAATCAGAAAGCTTGGTGATTTAAATATTTATGCTTGGATACCAAAGGCTAACATTTCAGGACCCTACAAGAAATGGGTACCAAAAGTTTCATCTGCAAACTGTTTTATAGGTGGAACACCTTTTACATGCTAGAAGCAAATGGATCCTCGACAGCGGTTGTTCACGGCATATGACCGGTGACGCTACATTATTTATAATACTGTTGAAGAAAAAGAAGGAAGGCTATGTCTCCTTCGGTAATAATTTGAAAGGGTATATTATTGGTATCGGTGATGTTGGTAAGTCTCCCTATCCTGTTATTAAAGATGTCTGTCTGGTTACCGAGTTGAAACATAATCTACTCAGCATAGGTCATTTGGCTGATCATGGTTATGGCATCAACTTTGGCAAAGACAAATGTATTATAGTTGATAGCTCAACTGGTAGTACTATCTTTGAAGGTATCAGGGAAGACAACATATATGTTTTCTATTTGTTGGAAGAAACTAACATTTCAGGTAGATGCTTAATGGCTAAAAGCGATGAGAGTCATCTGTGGCATATGAGACTCGGTCACGCAAATATGGACACAATATCAAGATTATCCACAAAAAAGCTAGTACGCGGTTTACCGGACATTACATTCAAGAAGGATTCGGTATGCAGCCAATGTGAAAAGAACAAAGCTACCAGATCCGCATTCAAGTCAGTAAACGCAGTATGTACTACTAGACCTCTACAATTGCTTCATATGGACTTATTTGGTCCTAGCAGAGTTGCTAGCCTCGGAGGTAAGCTTTATGCTTTCGTAATTGTAGATGATTTCTCTAGATACACGTGGGTATACTTCTTGACACGCAAGAATGATACATTATTTGTCGCCTTTTGCAAGAAAGTACAGAATGAAAAAGGTTACATGATCACTCGTATAAGAAGCGATCATGGAGGCGAATTCGAGAATGCAGAGTTTGAGCATTTTTGTGACACACACGATTTTGTACACGAGTTCTCCTGTCCTAGAATTCTACAACAAAATAGAGTTGTGGAACGTAAGAACAGAACTCTATCCGAAATGGCCAGAGTAATGTTAAACCAGTTTAGTCTACCCAAATATTTCTGGGCTGAAGCTGTCAATACAGCTTGTTTTGTTCTCAATAGAGTTCTAATTCGACCCAAATCGAAGAAGACTCCATTTGAGTTATGGTTTGATAGAATTCCATCTGTTTCATATTTTAGAATATTTGGTTGTAAATGTTTTATTCTTAATACAAAAGACAATTTGGGAAAGTTTGACGAAAAGGCCGATGAAGGTATATTTTTAGGTTATGCGACCAAGAGCAAAGGATACAGAGTCTTCAACAAACGAACCATGATCATCGAAGAATCAATCAATGTCACTTTTGATGAACTGAATCAAATGACTATCGATGACAATGACGAAGATCCAACTGTACCAAGCTCAACAACAGCTGATTCTCAACCAAGCTCGGCACTAGCTGATCCTCCTAGAGAAGATCCAGGAACCAGCTACCTTCAGAGTCTGCCGAAAAGATTAAAATTTACGGCTGATCATCCAAATGATTTGGTAATTGGTGACATTACCAAAGGTGTAAGTACTCGTACATCCAGTAGAGATATTATTTCTAGTGTTGCTTTTATTTCACAGCTAGAACCCAAAACTATTGATGAATATAGTGATAGTTTTTGGATAGATGCTATGCAAGAGAAATTAAACCAATTTGAACGGAATCAAGTTTGGGAACTTGTTCCCAAGCCTATTGATATCGTCCGGTCATTGGCACCCGTTGGGTATTCTGAAATAAACTTAATGAGAATGGTTTAGTGACTTGTAATAAGGCTCGACTCGTAGCTCAAGGATACAATCAAGAAGAAGGTATCGACTACAATGAGACTTATGCCCCAGTTGCAAGATTAGAATCCATTCGTATGTTATGTGCATTTACATATTTTAATAATTTCAAATTATTTCAAATGGATGTCAAGAGTGCATTTTTAAATAGTTTTATAAAAGAAGAAGTTTTTGTAGCACAACTTCCAGGTTTCACAGATTTTAAAAACCCTGATCATGTTTTCAAGTTGAAGAAAGCTTTGTACGGTTTGAAACAAGCCCCTCGTGCTTGGTATGATCGTCTAAGCTCTTTCCTACTTGATAACGGTTTTTCAAAAGGCAAGGTTGACACTACACTTTTTATTAAGTCCTTTAATGGTAAGCTTCTTTTAATACAAGTCTATGTAGATGATATCATATTTGGATCTACTGATGAATCTTTGTGTCAAGAATTTTCTAAGTGTATGTAGAATGAGTTTGAGATAAGCATGATGGGAGAGCTAAAATTCTTTCTCGGACTGCAAATCAAACAAACTGACAATGGGACGTTCATAAATCGAGCCAAGTACACAAAAGATTTGCTAAAGAAGTTTGACCTGGACAATGTCAAACCTATTGGCACTCCGATGGCAACTTCAACAAAACTTGATATTGATGAACAAGGCAAGCCGGTCGACACACGTAAGTATCGAGGTAAGATCGGTAGTTTACTTTATTTAACTACTAGTCGTCCAGATATAATGTTTAGTGTTTGCCTGTGTGCACGTTTTCAAGCTAATCCAAAGGAATCACATTTGTGCGCAGTTAAGCGTATCTTTCGATACCTCAAGGGTACTTCTTCTGTTGGCTTATCGTATCCTAAAACTAAGTCCTTTGACCTTATTGGTTACTCGGATGCAGATTTTGCTGGATGCAAAGTTGATAGAAAAAGTACCAGTGGCACATGTCATTTCTTAGGCAAGGCTTTAGTCTTATGGTTTAGTAAAAAGCAAAATTCTGTAGCCCTATCAACAACAGAGGCTGAGTATATCGCCGCAGGACGTTGTTGTGCTCAGATTTTGTGGATGAAACAAACCTTAGAAGACTATGATTTATTTTACACACATATTCCCATTTTTTGTGATAACACGAGCACTATTAATTTGACTAAGAATCCTGTATGTCATTCTCGTACAAAACATATCGAGATTCGACATCATTTTCTTAGAGATCATCATCAAAATGGAGATATTGACCTTGTATACATAGATACTGAGAATCAATTAGCTGATATTTTCACAAAACCTCTAGCAGAAGATCGTTTCAATTATTTACATCGAGAATTAGGAATTTTGGACATCAATAATGTTAATTGATTTTATTTTATGATTTTATTTCAATATACAAAAACTGTGTTAGAGACAAGCCAATAAAGAGTCTGTCTGTCAGCACAACTACGGTTGAAGCGAAGCGGTACTTAAGAGTTCCCCGGTGAACCTCCGCCAGCTGGGACAGTACTCTTACAGCTAATCTGAAACAGTCGCTGTGTAAAGAAATTTAATTTATAAAATAATATTAATTATGTTAATTGAAGTTGAAATTACTAATCTTTGAATTAAATATTTGAAATGAGCCAATAAAAAAGAAAGTGTTCCAAACCAAACCCAGGCGAATTCGGCCAGTATTCGGACCGAATTCGGCCCAAGTTCGGTTTAAGGTGTCAGGTTATATAATCAGAACCCGAGAGCCTTTTCTTCCTCATTGCTTCCAAACCACATCAACAGCAGTAAGCAGTCGCGCGAGGAGAACCCCAAACCCTAGTTCTTCACCACTCCTTCTCTCCCAATCTACGTGGTGAAATCCATCCAAATCTTGGATTCGTGCGGAGTTCGTTGTTCTCTACGACATATTCGAATCTCGAGAGGTATAACTTCATATTTCTCCTCCTTTCAATTTCGTGTTATTTCCTTTTATTTTCACAAATGGCACCTAAGGGATTCAACCCCTTTAAGAGGAAGAAGACAACCAACCCAAGTGAGGAAGGTTCATCTTCGGATCCACCCACTAATTCCCTATTTTTGCCAGTCCAATCTAGCGACGGCGCGTTCGACGGATTTTACTTTCAAACCCTAGACCAAGTCTTACTGTGGTATGGAGATTTTTTTATGAGATCTATATGCACAGGCGCACCCATCAAGTGGACTGTATTTTCTGATCATCGCCATTTCTTTGAGGCATTAGGGTTACAGCATTTTGTTAAACTCTGTTTTTCCGTAGCAACTAATGCCATTAGACTATTTTACTGCAATATCATATTAAACACTTTTGATGTAAGCACACGCGTTGGAGGATTAGATATCAATTTCAATGATGTCCTCTTAGCGGAGATCCTTGGTATTCCCAACGAAGGTGAACCGCTTGTTGACATCACTGAGTTTGATTTCCCCGAAGGCACGACACTTACCAGTTTCAAAGCTGAACTTTGTGCACCTGATAGAGTTCGCTCTGGAAAGTTCAAGACAAACAACTTGAACTTGTTTAATTATGAATTGCACCGTATCATTTACTCCACTCTCCTTCCGAAATCTACTTCGAAGGATGATGTCACGTCTCTTGAATTATCTACTATGTATCACATTCTTAAGGGAATTCCATTTTCTGCCCCTAAGACCATTATTCAGATGATGGGATGTTGTCGTGCAAGAGATAGAATTCTCTCTTATACGATGATTCTCCCACGCATCTTCCAGCGTTTCGACATTGACTTATCTACTTGTGCTCAAGACCCTGAGCCCAAGGTTCTCAAGTTATCTCGTCGCAGTATGACTGCATCTGCTCCTCCTACTGCTCCTGCTACTGCTCCACCTCCTCCACCTCCTCAGCTGTATGCTATGACATTTAAGGGCATACACCAGCACCTTTCAGATTTGTACGTCTCTATGACGGACATGGCTCGCGAACGTGAGTTCCGCGACGTCACCCGTTATCAGGCGATTGCAAATTCATTAGCTGATCTTTGTTTCGCCCAGACTGGACATTCAGCCGGTTCCATTTCCTAGAGATCCAGCTTTCTCTGGTTACCGCTATGAGGATGAGGCTGTTCATGCCTACTTTCAGCCCGGTAACGCATATGATTGGTACCGTTCTGACTGTGCTCCTCCTCGAGACTATGTCGGTGAGTTTTACACTGGCGCTCCTCCTCACCCTTCTGATGCGGGTACCTCTGGAGTTGGTCCTTCTGGACATGCTGGTCATCATACTGATGATGATGATGAGGAGGAGGATTTATGATATGTTAGTTGATACGAGACTTAGACATTATCTCCTGTATACTTGGAAATGCTCCGACATTCCAAGTTTTTCTATTTTCAGACTTTATTATCATTATTTCTTTTTGAGGACTTGTACTGGATTTATTTTATTTGATGTCATCTGAACATCTTTATCTTTATCTTTATGAGATTCGTACTTTATGATTCATATCAGTTTATTTACTTAGCATTTCTTTATTTGCTTCTCAACTATAAACTGCCTGTGATATAATTCTTTGTTTATTATAAACTGCCTGAGTACAAATACATGCCTGTGATGTTATTCAAATGCTTTATTATTTCGATCATTTATCATGATTATTTTCTTGTATTTCTTCACTGTTTGTTATTTATACATTGATTGCGGGGGAGTTTTTTACTCTTTTGCAATTATTTTGCTAAGTGACAACGGGGGAGAAAAATAAAGATCTAACATTCTTTTGAGAATATGCAGGACATGAACAATTTTCAATTTTTGATTCTATTTCAAGCTTTAATGTTATATCATTCATAGTTTGTCAATTATCAAATTGGGAGAGATTGTTGGCCCATTGGTCAACCTGATTTTAATAATTGATCAAACTCTGTCTCGATATGTGAAGCTAGTCAGGATGTATCGGACTCTTGGACATGAACAAGAACAGCTATCTACACAGTTCAAGACCGAAGCTATGTTTGCATGTTCGAATCTGTATTTCCTTTGAGCAATGTATTTTTCATTTTACTGAGTCTAGGAATACGTTGTACACCGAGTCGTACTGGCAAATAGGCTATTCCAAAATGTTTTCAAAATACCTTTAAAATATCCTTTGTTTTGAAAAATATTCTTTTAAACAAAAGCTTTAAAAATGTTTTCAAAAAGGTTTTCAAAAATCATCAAAAACTATGTTTTTAAAACCTGACCTAACCCTGACAGAACTCGGCCAGAGTTCGGTTGGTGGCCGTTTGATTTTTGAAATCTTCTGAACTTGGTCCTCCTGCAGTTGCAAATTTGACCGAGATTTCCTCATCGAGTTCTGCCCGAATTCTGCCCAAATTTTGCCAGAATTCTATCTTTGGAATTCCTATAAATAGAGAAGAATTTCGATCATTTTAACTCACTCATTCACTTTCAATCTTCTCTCTATCTAAAGCTTTCAGTCTTCCAAAGAGTTTTCTTGAGCTTTAAATTTCAGATCCCAAGCCAATTACAATCCTCTAGTCGATTTGCCAGTACGGTACGGTCTAGAAGTTTCTGAGAGATTGTAATCAGAAGGCTTGATTGAAGAATACCTCTTCACAATTGAAGTTGGACGAGTTCTTCGTGTCAAAGCTCGCGTTGTAGAAGTTACAAGGACTTCGTAAGAAAACTTACGGTTTTGCCAATAGTGGATTCAACTGGTAGCAAGAGTTCTACCGACTGGATTAGTCCTCAACAGAGGAAAACCAGTATACATCGTTGTCTTTGCGTTTGCATTCTTATCTCTGTCTTTAATTTACTTAGTTGTGATTATTATTCTGTGATCTTGCTGCTAATATTTTTTAATTAGCAATATTCCGCTGCCAACTCTATTCACCCTCCCTCTAGAGTATTGTACTTTACGATTTTGTTCCTATACCTGGGACGATGATCCTTTTGTGCGTGTTGCGCACCCCCGCTCTGCGCACCCCCGCTCTGCGCACCGTGGGCAGTTTTGTCCGTATGCGCAGGGTGCCGTGCGCCCGCGTATACCTCGTGCGCTCGCACGACCGTGCGTCGTGCTCCCGCGCTCCGTACGCCGTGGGCACTTTTATTTACGCACTCCGTGCATCGTGCTTCTGCGCTCCGTGTGCCATAGGCAATTTTGTTTACGCGTAGGGTGCCGTACGCCCGTGCACCGTGCTTCTATTCCCCGTGCACCGTGGGCCAGTTTGTCCGCCGTACCGTGTGCCCGCGACTCGTGCCCCCATTCTCCGTGCACCGTGGTCCCGTACCACGTGCGCCATGCACCAGATTGTCCCGGGACATGGTTTTCTATGTGCCCATGCACCTTCTTTGCTTAGCCTGCCCCATTGTGCCTATGGCACATGAGACCATGTGACCTATGCATCTATTTGTTTGACTTTACCCTTTTTTATTTCTCTGACATGCACATGTCTTGTCCCATGCGCCTGATTTTATGATTTGATATTTTATCTAGTTTTGATGAGTTTATTGATTTGACTTTGATTTTCTGTCCTGACCTTGTGTTGAGAAGACCCAGACTATGTGTCCTATGTGACTTCTGTGTCACGAGGGACCCACGTGACTTTCTGACTTGACCGTGTTCCTGACTTGACGGTGTTTCTGACTTGATTACATGTATACGTGCTGTTACCTTTTCTAAGTGTGTATTGAGATATAATATTAGTGTGCACGGCGGTGCTATTAGTGAGTGCACTGAGGTGACTCTTCGTGCTAAGTGATCTTTCGTGTTATATGTCAATACATGCATCCTCTCCAGCACAGTTGTGGTAATTGGTCAGTAATATTGACGTGGTATATTGAATGTTTGCTTGATGCATTACACTAAGCATGGATATAGATTTGGGACTCTTTGAGCCGAGTGTAGAATTATGCTTAGGGTACACGTACTATGGTACGACATTTAGGAGGATGATCACGTGACCATAGCATGTGATTCCAAGATCAAGATAGGGTTAATCTAAGCAACTTAAATTGGTAGAAGCATTAGGAAGGAACAAAATATCGAGATCGTACGTTACCAGCCACCCTAGGCCCTGTCCTAACGTGACGGGTTGGCCACCACAGATACTGTATAGTCATCCGCACTAGTGGAGTGCAGTATCGGGTTCGTGAATGCTGAGCTAGTTTTCCCTATAGGAGGGTTGGAACTGTTATTGCTTGTTTTAGCGCGGTGGCCTTTCGAGAGACCAGTGCATTTAGTGCGTGCCTGTATTAAATTGGTTGGACTAATCTTGCTTGGATACGTCACGATTTGAGAATTCCTATATTATATACATTACTGGGATAACCTAGACAAATCATAGAAAGCCGTAGAATTGATTGGCCGTTTGTAAACTAACTTGCTTGTGGTATGTTTCTTCTATTAGTAGCTAAGGAACATGGACTATTATGGTGCGTGGTCCAACCCATGTCCTTGTTTGGTTGTTGGATTGGGCTATTGTGCTGCGAAAGGCTATAGACCGAAGTTGCGATAAGAAGCCATTAACCTGACCATGGTTATAGGATGTATCTTATCTCGGCACGATATTGGCACCGTTTGTCCTTGATTGGTTGTAAGGTTGCTGTATTGTTTCGATTATATAGTATAACCCTATAACTCTTGAACAATGTCTTAATTTACTCATTAGATTTGGTCTTATTCATTATGTGCTCCCTTGTGGTACTTGCTATTCGGGGTCTGACTCCGCTGATTTTGTTTGGCCAGATTTCGTAGCAGAGCCTGAGGATCCAGCCTTCTACCCGAACAATGGTGCATACCAGGAGCTTGGGCACTAGGGACCATGAGTGGGTTTCTTCTTTAACGCTCTGATATTTTCTATTTTGTGCTTGACGTTTAGCCACCGGCACCTGTTAGCCGGCTGTTCTGGAGATTAGTTTCCATTTACATAATTATAATTAAATCAGACTGCAGCTAACTATGGTTATGTACTATTGACTCTCGGCACTAGCTCATCATTTTGTGTAGCTAGCCTCATGAATTATTTCGATGAAGCGTCGGGGACGCCTTACTGATTTGTCTTATATGATTATTATTTACTATTTTTCGCTTTGATTGATTGAGACATAGATGGTCTGTGAGACCAGAGGAGACCTGATTGTAGCATGTGTAACGACCCGCTCTGCCCTAGCGGAACGCCGACCCAAACGGTACAAGTACAACGGCTCGAACCCGTCTTGCTCGGCAAATTGACTCGTTTAAGGCAAGGGCAATAGACTTGGCCCTTCAGGAGAATCTAGACTTAGACTTTCAAAGGCACGAAGAGCTAATAATACCTAGAATTATTGATTAGCACTAGATGATACCCTACCGAAGCATAACATATTACCCTTGATTATACTTTACATGGTGAACGTAGAGTCTACTATATTCACCATGTTACAATATAGGGCCAAAATTATTTATTTTAAAATATTTATTTTGGCTTGCTTATAGTTTTATAGGTTACCTTGCTTACGTTTGTACCTAAACCTTATCTAGATTAGGCCGATTGTATGATGGTATATTTTACTGCCAATTTTATTTTCTAAATTTTTGGTATATTTTAGTGTCCTATGGCTTTCGGGATTATTTCCTTCAATATCTTTATCATATTCTAGCATCCCTTAGGATTTATACTCTGTCGCTATTTATAGATTAATATTATTTATTTTTCTCAATCTTCTCCTTCAGCAACCTATTTTCAATTTCTCTATTAGTTTGATCAAATCTTACTACTCTATCTTTATTTAGGATCTAGACCCAATCATTATTTATAGTTTCAAATTCTCCTTTAGCAAACCTGATAAACTCTTATATACCCAAAGTATTTTTACGACTAGTGTATCCAACTATTCGTCTTGACCTTATTTCCAATTGACTTTCTCAGAACCATTTTCGGACCGAATTCTTTTGGAACCATAAAGTCCCAAGGTTAATTGTTACCAAAGAATTGGTTCAACTTAGCTGGTTCACATATCTCCCAAGGGAACTATTTTTCGAAAAATAATTCCAATATGGATTGATATCTCCTAAGTTATTCCAAGTACCGAAAATATTTTTATTTGTTGATTTCCTCCACTCAACTCGAAACTTTACTCTCCCTAGGCAACTTCTTGATCAATTCAAGGCCTAGAAAGCTTTTAAACTCAATGCTTGAGTATCATAAAGCACGAACGGTCAAAGAATTGATTCCATCCTAATATTGAATTTCCTTTAGTCATTGAAAAACTTTTTGAATTGTTGAATTATCCCTTTGAAATTTCCATGGACAAAGTTAAGAAAATATTCAGAGACCTAATATGGCTTCGCACATATGCGTCGCAACCATCTATTTGAATTATAGAAACTGTGAGTATACTGCAGCCAGTTGCGCACTGGCGGGGCATAGACTCTAAGTTGAAGTGATTCAGGTGTTGATAGGTTTTTGGATATTATTGAGACTATATCCTAAATGCATCAAATTTGTCTCCTATGTTGTTCAGCCAGAAAATGGATAAAGTTGATAGACTACTCGAAAACCTATTACTATTCAAGTATGGAGCCAAAATTTCACTGCAGTCAGGTGCACTCTGGCGAGGCATGAATTTGAGACAAAGTTGTAGAAGCATGGAATTTCACAACCAGAAAACCCATGCGCCAGACACTACATGTGCCAGAACTCGGACAGAACACTTCACAGCAAAGTCAATAAGTATAGACATTTGAAGAAGGACTTTTATTTAAATATATACAAAAGTCTATTACATGTCTAGAAAAGGTTGTACAAAGGAGAATTTCTACAAAGGAAAAATCCTAAGCCTACAGCCAGCGGCCACCATGCGCCTCCAGATAGGCGCAGCAGTCACCATGCGCCGCCAGTTAGGCGCAGCAGATACCATGCGCCTCCAACCAGGCGCATCCCACCATCTCCTCAGCAGCTCAGTTATGTGCATCCAGCTCAGTTATGTGCATCCCTTCAGCAGCCCAGTTATGTGCCGCTCTTCCAGCCAGGCTCACCTGATAAGTGCTTCGACTAAACAAAGCATTTAACCCTCTGGCTGGAACCAAGAAAGAGAAGAGCACCTCAAATCTGTGGCCAGGGGAGGCTTCGAAAGAGCCTCCAAAGACCAGGGAAGACCGCAATCGAAATGCGGCTAAAGGAACAGCTTCCAAACCCACCAGAGTGGGCAACACCCACTTTGAAGGAAGAAAGAGCCTAGCACCGCCATTCCGATCTACGGCTCTTCCTGCACAACGAAGACGAGGCCCGAACATCCCTATCTTTGGATGCAACACGCACCTTCCGCCTGCCTCAGAAGCCCTCGACTCCGTCTTTTGGATGTAACAGTCACCTTCAAGTGCATCAACGACGACATGGCGTCTCATCTTCACCCTCGGGAACACTTCGTCAACAGAATGCCCCCGAATACCCAAGTTCATGTTGGAGGTACGTGAGAGAGTGAGAAGCTAACCTTCTCTCCATGCCACTATTTATAGGCCGGACAGATCAAACCCATGCGCCAAGTGGATGGCTCTCCAAATTCCGTGCAATGAACTCACATTAAACGGATGAACCAGACGCCTCGACTTCAGCCAAACGGCTATTTAAAAGCACTCGAGAAGCGAAACAGCCGCATCATTAAAGACGTGTCGGAGGCGCCCGCTGGACAGCACATCACACCCCTTCAAACACCAAGTGCCTCCCACAGATGCGCCCTGTACCGTACGCCTAGGGGAACGTCAACCAACGCGCCCACTCAGCTGTCCATCGAATGTCACCAACATTAAATGCTGAACTGACAGAGTTGCAGCATGCCTCCCCAAGTCTGAACGGTTGACAACTTTGAAATTGAAGCATCCACAACATCAGCATCATCATGACTTTACCCCGACGGCTACTGCCACGTGGCCACCCAACCATCCGCATGCGCCTCAAAAGCCATGCGCCTCAGACCCTTCACTGATCTCTAAAGACAGAAGAAGAGTCTCCAGTTGAAGCTTTTGCATGCGCCTCAAAAGCCATACGCCCCAGACTAATCTCTGATCCCGAAAGACAGAAGGAAAGTCGCTCGCATGCGCCTCAAAAGCCATGCGCCCAGAACGGTTCGTGACTCCTAAAGGTCACGAGCCAAAATCTCATCATGCGCCCAATCCAAGGTGCATCCCATCAAATCATCCTCCCATCAGATCCGAGATCTCCGAGCCATGAGTCGACGACACGTGTCCTTTGACTCAACTCATCCAAGATTTCAGCAATAGAAAGATCTTCTCCTCTGCTACGTGCCGGCTCACAACAGCAGTATCAAAAATTTAACCCCTCGAGTAGGGCGCATCATCCATACGCCTCCATCAGCAATCTCCACGTGGCGTCCCCACGTACCGGCGTATCCTACATATGCACGCATGAGCAGCCAACCTGCCCAGCTATAAATAGAGGGATCATTTCCTTCTTCCACAGATAGACGGATAACGTACAGAATCCACAGCAAACATACAGAGAATCACCAGAGAGGCAGAGGCAGACACTCAACGTCTTTCTCCTCTCGGCAAGCTCCAGCACCCAGAGCAATCTACACCTTCAGAGAACCGATAACCATCGTCAGCCCGTCAACGGAGTCAACGCATTACCACTCGCTCCATTGGCACTAAGGACCCAGCTTAAACAAAAGTGTACTCCTAGAACTACATCTAAGTTCTGTATTGTAATACTGTTCTGTTTGTATTAAAGTTTTCAATCAAACAATTTTAATGGCAAACAAGCTGGCGACTCTGCTGGGGACCTCTTTCTCCTTTTCCGAGAAAGTCGTGTCACAGGCCGACGACGTGAAGGTGGGCTCCTCCCACAAGACGCTGGTCGTGCGCCTCAATCAACAGGCGTACGAGGAGTTCATTTCTGAAGGAAGTGCGAGTCCTTCGAAGCGGCTGCCGAAGCCGAAGAAGACCCGCCGTGTCTGGGTGCGCAAGGTCGACGCCTCGGGCACCACCGCTGAAGGGAATGCGCCAATCCAGCCCTCCCTTCCTGCTGACGTTCTCAGCAACCAAGGTGCGCCCGCTGATGCAGCGCATCTCTCGGGAAAGCGTGCGGCTGACCACGTTCCCCAGCCATCTCCCTCTCAGGCGAGGAAGATGCGTCGACGGAGCAGGGGCGCAGCCAATGCCCCGCGTATCACCTCTGATGCGCCACAAAAAGTCTCTGTCTTTGACAGACTCACTCGCTGTAATGGCGAGGAGAATTTGGATGCTGAGTACTATGCGCCCCAGCGGGCTAGTACAAAGAAATCCAAGGCGGCACGGGCCATGCGCCACAAACGTGCTATGCTAGCAGCAGGCCAGAGGCACGTACTCACAATCACGCGCGCTGCTGATGGCAAGCTGTACAAGGTCGAATCAGGTGCCTCTGCACCAAAATCGAGTCGACCTTCAAAGTCCTCATCTCACCTGGGAGCATCTAATGCGTGCACAACCAAGTCGAGTGAGGCAAATTCAGTGGTCTTGAACTCCCGCGCCTCCTCTGGTTGTGTGTTTCAGGTCCGTTCAAGTCACTTCAAATGTTGTGGTTCCCCCAGTACTGATCGTGATGCCTGCTTGGTATTAGATCAGGGGACGCAGCACTCACCTGTCTACCTCGACGTTTGGCCTTGTCATGCGCCTGAAGGGGGTGTAAAGGTAGCACTCTCCTCCAACGACCTGCGTAATGTGATCACTCACAAGCGCCGGTCAGGAGAGTCGACCAACAGGCACGATGCGCCTCTCACGGGGCATACTTGTGCGGTGGTCACCATCAACTGCTGTTGCAAGGCAGCAGTACCACCAAGGCAGTCAGTCTTCCAGCGGCTGCAATCATCGACACCCCTCCGACATCGCCTCGGGATGAAGGTGTCAACAGAAGAGGAGCCAAGGGTTGCCTCATGCAACGTGATCTCCAACTCCTCGTCAGTCCGGAAGACGACTGGCAATTCCTCGTCTTCATCCAAAATCCAGCCGAGGAAAACCAAGGCAGCTGTCTCGACCTCTGTAGTGTTCGAAGGCACTCGGTCGAGGAAGAAGTTCTTGGAGGAAGCTGGGGGTAGTCAGACCCTTGTTGAGCCTCCTTCCGAAGACGAAGATGTACAAAGCACAGCTGCGGCGGATCTTCATCCTCGAGGCCAAGTCAGCCTCCCAAAAGCCCCTCAAAACGAGGATGTCCCCCAGGACACGGCTGGGGGTAGAGACGAAGAGGCCCTTCAAGACGGAGCTAAGGACAATCAGGCCCTTGCAGATGCGCCCGTCGAGAATGACCTCCAGAATATGGCTGGGGGTGGCCAAGGTGAAACACCAGGAGAGGTGACTCCCCCACATGAAAGTGAGGCCGAGAGCGAAGCCTCAACCAATCCATCCACTCCCGGCCGTGTCATGACAGTATACATGACTGGGGGTGATTCTGAGTCGGATGCGCCGTCGCAGGACATTGTCCAGCGCATAGACTCATTAGAGGGAGGACTCAAAACCCTCTCTGCCTCTATGCAAGTACTGACTCAAGCAGTGTTTGATATCCGGTCGGCCTTGACCAGAACACCTTCAACCGGTCCCGACCCAGGAGCCAATGGGGAGTCGAGTGTACCTCTTTAACGGGCACCCTCGGACACAGAAGCACCCCGGACGTCGGAGCCCTCAAACGCTCCACTCCAGAATGTACCACCTTCCCCGACTCCTAGCTCTACGGAGGATGTGGTCGAAATGATCAAGGACTTGCGGGAGCGCTTCGAGTCCAAAAACAGGCAAGAGGAGCGCCAGAAGATGGGCATTCCCCAGCCTTATCCCCTCGAGTGGAACAAGGTGGTTTATCCTCCAAAATATAAACCACAAACACTCACGCCGTACGACAGAAAGGACTCTCCGCGTCGGTACTTGACCTATTTCCAGTCACAGACGGGGCATCTTCCAAAGGAGGACACGCTCCTCACCAGCATCTTTGTTGGGGCCCTAAAAGGGGTGGCGTATGACTGGTACTGCAACCTCCCCGACAATTCTATATCGTCCTTCGACGACTTGACGCGCCTCTTCCTCGATCGCTTCTACGACGGCGGAAAGGACATGACGATGGCATCTATCATAGAGATACGCCAGAAGGAGAAAGAAACGGTTCGGGTGTTCATCGAACGCTTCCGACAGGCCTGCTTCAGGCTACCTCCGGGCATGCCAGAACATGCGCTCCTCTCCTCTTGCAGCATGAACATGTTGCTTGCAGTGAAGCTCTGGCTCAACTCTACTCCCCCTCCCGACTGGAGATCCCTGATCATCGAAGCTGAAGCCGCAGAAAAGAAGGCGGCCAATGCACGTCTTCTGGGTGTCAGCTTCCCCGCCTTTGATGATAAGGGGAAAAGGTCAGCAGCCAACAACTCCGGACGAGAAGCAAAGGGGAAACAGGCATTAACTTTTAATGCCTCGAAAGGCGCATCTGCGCCTACTCAGAAGCCTCCACTGGCACCGAGACCCAAGGAGGTGTATTCATTCAATGACGAAGACACCTTGCAACTCTTTGAAATACTGAAGCAGGGTGACAAGATCAAGCTCCCGGACCCAAAGCGGCCTGATGAAGTCGGAAAAGTGGACAACCCGAGGTACTGTCACTACCATCGGTTTGTCGGACACCCGACCAAGGACTGCTACGTCCTCAAGAATTACATCCAGCACATGATCAATGCCGATGTAATCTCCGTCGACTATGAAAAGAAGACGGTGTCAGCCAATGTGGTGTCACTTCAGTTCGGCACCTTGCCGCCGACCACCACACAAGATGGCGTCGTCCCCATCCCTAAGGCGACGATGGAGGTGGTGAACTTGCCACCTACCCGTGACAATGCGAGTGGACTCATCCCACTCACCACATCTCGAGGAGAGGTCCTCTGGGTTCACCCCGACCTCGTCTCCGAGGTGACTCAACCGGAGGTACGCTCTACCTCCAAATCAAAAGTCAGAAAGATCAAGTCTTGCCGCACGGTCTCTTCTTCAACGGAAGAGGCACTTCCAGTGCAGACGTGCGCACAACAGAACGCCCAGCCCGGCGAAGCTGCCGCCGAGGTGGTGCCTCCTGGCACCATCCCTGAGGAGGGCCCGTCTAAACCCTCAACAACCAATAAGCAGAAGCAGGTGGAGGCCCGTTTCGACAGACCTCTACGGAAGGAGAATGCTTCGGGGCTAGCCAAGCCCCATAACTTTGACATACTGGCACAACCGGCCAGTACTCCTGCACGCCTGTCTTTGTTTGAGCTCCTACGTCTTTCCAAAGACTCCTGAGAAGCTCTCTGCGAAGCTCTGAAGGACGCTGAATCCTTTCTCAGTCAGGTCAAGCAGCCTGAAGACCTCCCACCGAAGACGAAGTCGAGCAGATCGACCTCGGGGACGGATCTTCTTCCAAACCTATCTTCATCAGCAAAAGTCTAGAAGGAGAAGACCGAGAGTCTCTAATCCAGCTGGCTAAAGAGTATATCGACGTCTTTGCCTGGAGCTACGAAGACATGCCGGGACTCGATCCACAGATCGTAATGCATAGGTTGAACATCTTACCTGATGCCAAACCTATCAAACAACAACAGCGACATTTTCGTCCGGACATCATGAATGCCATCGATCAGGAGGTGGACAAACTCTTGACCAGCAGCTTCATCCGTGAGGAACAACACCCAGATTGGGTAGCCAACGTCGTACCTGTCACCAAGAAGAATGAGAAGATACGAGTCTGTATCGACTTCAGGGACCTCAACTCTGCTTGCCCAAAGGACGAATTTCCGCTTCCAATCACCGATGTGATGATTGACAACACATGTGGCTTTGAACGCATGTCCTTCATGGACGGGTATTCAGGCTACAATCAAATCAAGATGTTCCCCGATGACACAAAACATACGTCATTCAGGACTCCGAAGGGTGTTTTCTGCTACACAGTAATGCCTTTCGGCTTGAGGAACGTCGGTGCAACATACCAACGAGCTATGAGCACCATATTCCGTCAACATCTTCGCAAGACAGTCGAATGCTATGTTGACGACATTGCAGTCAAGAGCCGCCTCAAAGGAGATCACCTACAGGATCTGAAGACAGTCTTCGATCTCATGCGGGCACATCAACTCAAAATGAACTCCGCTAAATCCTTCCTGGGGGTTTCTAGCAGCAAATTCTTGGGCTTTGTCATCACGACGAAAGGCATTCATGTCGATCACGAGAAGACCAAAGCCATCCTCAACATGGACCCTCCGAAGAATCTTCGAGAACTTCGGGGCTTACAGGGACGTCTGGCATACATCCGGAGGTTCATAGCAAATCTCTCTGGTAAATGTCAACCCTTTACTCAGCTCATGAAGAAGGGAGTCTCTTATGTCTGGACAGAGGAGTGCCAAAAGGCTTTCGACGACATCAAAGCCTACTTGACGAGCCCACCAGTCCTGGTGGCACCTGTCGCCGGCAAACCATTTCTCCTCTACGTCCGTGCCATGGATCATTCTCTTGGCGCTCTACTGGCTCACAACAGCGATACAGGCTATGAGCAAGCAATCTACTACCTCAGTCGAACGCTCATCGGGGCCGAACACAGGTACAACCCCGTTGAAAAGGAGTGCTTGGCTTTGGTGTTTGCCATCCAGAAGACTCGTCATTATGTCTCGGGCCAGACAATTCATGTCATTTCTCGAGTCAATCCGCTCAGAGTCCTCATGACGAAGCCAGGATCGTTGAACTCCCGGCTGGCCATATGGGCGATCTTGCTAACACCGTATAATATGGTGTTTGTCCCGCAAAAAGCTGTTAAAGGTCAAGCTCTGGCTGACTTTTTAGCTGCACACCCCATCCCAGAATCCTCAAAACTCTATGAAGACATTTCGGATGAGGTCCAAGAATCCAACGTCACCGAAGGAAGCTCCGTTTGGCAGATGTTTTTCGATGGCGCTTCAAGAACAGACCCCAAAGGCCAAATCATCGCAGGAGTGGGGGTAGTCTTAGTCTCCCCCGATCAGTTGGTCATCCAGCGTGCTTACTCCCTTTCGAAGCCGTGCTCCAACAATATTGTCGAGTACAACGCACTCATCATGGGACTCCAACTCGCACAACAGCTGTGGGTAGACCATCTGGAAGCCTACGGTGACTCCAAACTCGTCGTGAACCAGATTCGGGGGCAATACGAGGTTCGCCATGAAGATCTGATCCCTTACCATGAAGTTGCATTGAACATCATTTCAACCTTCACCGGGTTCTTCATCGAACACGTACCTCGTCTACAAAACTTGGAGGCTGACGCTCTGGCTGGCCTTACAGCCTCATTGGCAGCGCCCCTTGGGACTCAACACTATGTCACGATAACTGGCCGAGATTTGGTTTGTCCTAGAAACAACCTATGCTTGCGAGTGGCTCACGCCATGCCGACGAACACTGGTGTTAATATCCGAGACTGCAGGTTCCCATTCATCGACTTCGCTGTCTACGGAATCCTTCCAGAGGACCCGAAGGAAGCCGTCTCAGTCAAAAGACGCTCTCTTCGATTCTACTACGATACAGCTACCAAAACGCTGTACCGACGCTCCTTCGATGGGCTCCTCCTTCGATGCCTGTCCAACGAAGAAGCAGCCGAAGCTCTTCGAGAAGCTCATGACGGAAGTTGCGGAGCTCATCAACCCGGTCCTAAGTTGCAGGATCGACTGCGACGTATGGGCTATTACTGGCCAACCATGGCCGCTGACGCTGTTGAATATGCTAAGAAGTGTCATGCGTGCCAACTTTATGCAGACTTCATACATACACCGTCTGAACCACTACATCCTACGGTCGCCTCCTGGCCCTTTGAAGCCTGGGGTATGGACATTATGGGACAAATCACCCCTCCTTCATCAAGAGGTTACCGCTTCATCCTGGCCATCACCGATTACTTCTCCAAATGGGCAGAAGCAGTCCCACTGGCGGAAGTAAAGAGCTCCAGGGTGGTCAGCTTTATCAAACACCATGTCATTTACCGTTTCGGATTACCCCGACGGATCATTCATGACAATGGTCCTCAGTTTATCAGCCATATTTTTAGCAGGTTCTGTGACAAGAATCGCATTCAAAATGTGGCATCCACCGCCTACAATCCGGCAGCAAACGGATTGGCCGAGGCGTTCAACAAAACTATCGTTAGGCTGCTCAAAAAGGTCGTGTCATCCAACAAATACGACTGGGACAAAAAGCTTGGCGAATGCCTTTGGGCCTACCGTACAACGGTACGGACCCCAACAGGCAACACACCATTCTTCCTGGTCTACGGGAGCGAAGCGGTACTGCCTCTCGAGATCCAGATACCCTCACTCCGCGTAGCAATAACAAACAAACTCACAGAAGAGGACAATCAACGTCGTCGTCTGCGGGAACTGGAGGCACTCGATGAGAAGCGTCTCCTGGCTCAACAACGCATCGAACTCTACCAAGCCCGTATATCACAGGCTTTTAACAAGAAGGTCAAACAGAGGACTTTCTAAGTTGGCGACCTGGTTCTAGCAGTCAGAAGGCCAATGGTGTTAACTCACAAGACACCAGGAAAGTTCGAGCCCAAGTGGGAAGGACCTTTCATCATTGAGACGGTATACTCGAACGGTGCTTACCGCCTCGCCAAACCCAATGGGAACTTGTTCATGATGCCCATCAACGGCAAGTTCCTAAAGAAGTACTATTCTTGATCCTTCAGACATGTGCTTCCCCAAAGGGGATCTGTGGGCCCAATCATCGGGGCTCACACACAATCTCCTTCCACAAACTCATACGCTTCTGGAACCCAGCTGTTCCGTGGCATCCTTCAGTAGAAAGACAACCACGTCCACATCACCTCTGAGTTGTTCCTCTACACCCGACAAAGCGAAATCTTATACTACGTAAGCCGACGCTACCCTTCATGTTTACCACGTCCACATTACCTCTGAGTAAACATCTCGTACAAACAACCCATGCGTTGTCGTACATTGATCGCAGAACTTCCACGTCCACATCACCTCTGAGTTGTTCAGCGTATCCTCCAGGATCATTCCTACCACGTCCATAATACCTCTGAGTAGGAAGATTCTATCATTTTGAACCCAATGATTGCCATGTCCACATCACCTCTGAGCAAACATGTTGGTTCCTTCAAACTTATTATCTGTACCTAAAAACCAAGGTGCGTAAAAGTTAATAGGTCCACACAAATCATCAAGTTCATAATAACAAAAATGAACACATCACAAAAAAGGTTGTGTGCTTCCTTATTTTCTAAAAAAAAAGAGTACAGAACTACATTATCCTCCAGCAAGGGTTGCAAAAGAACATAAAAAAGGAAGAAGCTACAGTCCCTGAACCTCTCCAGGGTGGGCTGAGAGCTCTCTGACTCGACGTCTTAAGTCGGCTGTACGGGTCTCCACAGTCGCCAGGACTCGACGCTCAGCTTCTTGACGCATCAATTCAACAGCCCCAGCGGAAGTTTCGCTCTCATGCTTCACATCAAGCTGTTGTCGCTGCTGAGCCAAGGCAAGAGTCCACTGAGTAAAAGTCGCTTCCTCCTGCTTAAATGCTGCATGTTCAGCCCGGACACGTTCGGCATCTAACTGGAGTCGGGCCCGTTGGTCCTCAAGACGGCGCATCTGGGTGTTGATCTCTGCGATGTTAGCATCCAACGCAGCTCACGTTTCTATCGTCTTCTTCATGGACTGAGACAACTGCTCTACCGTAGCCTCAGTCTCAGCCACCTCGCGCTCCCAAATGCCTACAGTGGCCTGGTAGGAAGACTCGATCTCGGCAATCAACTTTCCCTTCTCTGCATCTATCAGGACGGAGAGGTCATTGTGCTGGATGCGCTGAAGTTCCGCAAGTCACTCGTCCAGCTCGATCACCGAAGCCTCCAGAATTTTGGCCATATGGTCGTGGCCTTGGTGAACGCGGATCAGCTCAATACAGGGTATTGCCAGAGTTCTTGCCGTCGCAAAGCTCCTGTTGGCATCCATCACCGCAGATACACCCCTCTGTAGCATTTTGTACACCCCCTCGACGAGGAATTTCACATATTCGTCTGCGTCCGCCAGTCCCTGCGGCGTCATAGCAGGAGTTGGAGGAGCTACTACAGTTAGCGGACCGGAAGAAGATCCGCCAACCTCAACCTGCGAGGCTTGAACCTCGGCATCAATAGGCTCTTCATCAACAGGGGCTGGACTGCTAGCCCGAGGAGCCGAAGAAACAAAGGAAGCCCGCACAGGCGTCAAGATAGTACCCCAAGTAGAAGGAGTAACAGAGGGTTCCACACCCTTATCCTCCTCAAGCCCGGAGGAACCACCGACGTCAACGGCCACCTCTTCTACCCCCAACATTCTATCAACAGCCGGTACCTCCCCTGACAGAATGGGGAGATCATCACTTGCCTCTTGACCCGCCTCAGCGGTCGTGATCGGCAGACGGGTCTCGTCATCAAACCCCTCCACAGGGGCCGTATCTGTCACTACCTCCTGATCAGTAGCCGCCTCAATTATTGAGGCTGGGGTAGGACTCGGCAATGCTGCAGCCGACCCCCCTTCATCAAGACAAGAAGGAGAATCAACCCTCTCCTCTATTCCAACCATACCTGTTACCCTCGCAACAGGTTTTTGCAGTTCTGTTGGACCCTCGACATCTAAGGCCGACGCTGTGGCCTTCATCTTTTCGGAAGCTGCTGCATCCTCAGCTTCCCGACTGACATAATTCGGGGATGCTGGAATCTCTACAACAACATCCTCGGTGTTCTCCTCCATGGGAGACATCATAGTTGGCGGAATACGCACTTCAGATGAGCCCGCCATCTCCTTTGGCCTGCTCCTACCAAATTTTGGAGTGCGGGGCTTTCTTTTCAGCGGCTCCTACAAAAAAAGGAGAAGCATGATTACATAAGAAGCTGAACTTGAAACCAGACCTTACGAGATACCTTACCTCTGCAGATGCTGAGTCCGAGGATACCGTCGGTGACGATGCCTTCGTCTGCTTTTTCGATACGGGAGAGTCGACCTTTGTATCTGCACGCCTTTTCGTTTGATCGACCGAGGGTTTTGCCTAACCCCCGGTAGATACAACGGGAGCGCCTCGATAACCCGACTCGGGCGGACGGTACGATCGAGCCTTCGCCAAAGTGTCTGCACCCGCCGATAAATGGGTGCCTGCAATAAAACTGGTCTCCCTATCATATTCGGCGGGTGCGACAGCCATAGCACAGTAAAATCTGGCGGCTGAGTAAAGAATCGGCGGCCGCGGATTCTGGACAGGGAGCGTAAAGCCGGCTCCAGTACATCCGGCATTATAGTAATGCCAAGCTCGTGCACGATCCAGCAAACTTCCAGCGTACCCCAAGGTGACACTGGGATTATCCAACATCAATTGAGCGTACCCGAATTGCCTGGCAAAGCGGCTCGGCAAATATGGTTCCAGGTAACACTGGTTCCTGTTCCGATATACCAAATGGGACGGCCAGATACTTTGCAACCAGCGAAATCCCCATGGAGACAGAGTGGTGGCATCTTCACCCGAGTCCACCAGATCTTCGTTGGCCTCAAAATCGGAAAAGACAGGACCAACTTTGGCGATCTCCCATCCCAGAAGATGGGATAAAACTTTCCTGCAAACAGGGACACCAGTGTGCGACCAATTCCTCTGGTGGAAACGCCGGAGGAATGCATCTCCGGACCTGTGGTCTTCTTCCGAACCCGGGCTCGTCATATTGGGATGGTGTAAAATTAACCACCCCATCAAATAATGAAACGGCAGTTCAGCACGCGAAAAGTTGTTGTTTTTGCCTCGCTCATGAACGACATCTCCCGCAAATTCTCGTAGACCCCGCAGCAGGTTACACACCATTGCGGGGAGTAAAGCTAAAGGACGGCTGAAGGCCAACTTCACAGCCGGCAGAATCAAGTTCCGGGTCACCCTCTCTACAGAGCCAGACCCGCCTGAGAAGACATGGTCCCGGAGCCAAACCATAAGGTACGTGACTAATACTGCTTTTGGCGTCATCCGATAGGTGAGATGCCAAAAACAGCTATAAGAGCGTTCATCCGACTGCTGGTCCTCGCTCTCCAAGGGATTCTTCTCGCCCAACCTGCTCATTTTGAAAAGCACCTCGTTACGAGAAAATGCCGACGGAGTAGAAAAATGGGAAGGATCCTCTTTGTCCTGCCTAAAGATGTGATCTCTCCAAGCAGTCACATGAGGCTGTGTCCCGCCCCTATCCTTCTTCTGCATGTAGTAGTGATGACTCGCTACTTCTTTGAAGACAGCCATCATTTCATCAGCTTTGTCCCCCAAGACCTGGAATTCTTTATTGGTCGGGAAGTACTCCTCGTAAGGTTCCGATCCCCAGGGGAGTTTTGATACCTCGTACATCTCATGAAGCGCGAGCCCTAGCTCCCCCACTGGAGTGAAGAAGGTCCCAGTATGGGTATCAAACATCTCCAAAAGCGCAAGGAACATGTGCCTGTTAATGTCTACACCTGCCTGAGTGGCACGGATCGCGGCGGTCAGCCCAATCTCTTGGAGCTCAGTCTGAAACCGCGACAGGATCCAGTGTGTCAGTTTGTCCCATTTTGAAACATAATGACACCAACCCTCTACCCGAAAGTCTTCCTTGGGATATGATTGTTCCATCAACAACATGCGACGAGCAAAAGTCGAGGCACCCAAGGCAAAAGTATTGACGGGAACATCACTATAAATACTCCCAGGGCGAAGAGTCCGCCAGGTGAAAGAGGTACCAGCTCGCGAGGCGGCCAGAGTATCCCTCTGATCAGAAGAAGAATCAATTCTGATGATGCCTGCTACCGCTCCCCCTTGAGATAGAGTAATGTCCCAGGACATTCTCCTCTTGGAAGCAAGACGACAGAAAGCTAACAAAGGTCACTGACGTTAGAGCTGCCTGACGGTCATATGCACACCCCTGGCTGTAAAGAACCAGTCTTCTTTGACCTTCAGCACCTTGGCTTCAGTAGAAGAAAGGCGGTCTCCGAACAGGAACTCAGGCTTTAAGAAGGTCACTTTATCGGAAGTGGCAGATTTCAGAAGGCCACGTTC
This sequence comes from Iris pallida, assembly GCA_029216955.1. Classification (NCBI taxonomy): domain Eukaryota; kingdom Viridiplantae; phylum Streptophyta; class Magnoliopsida; order Asparagales; family Iridaceae; genus Iris; species Iris pallida. Next base: position 9,963,426 of record JANAVB010021796.1, read on the forward strand.
CATCATCCGTTTGAGGAACCCGTGATGTTGTTCCCAAATTTGAATCATTCTTTCGGGATGCTGATCAAGCATAATAGCCGCTTGAGCAGGGTTTATCACCTCTTCATCATAATCTACTCCCATCTGGCAGAGCCCGGCGTCCAGGAGCACTTCGTTCAAAAGTGGGATAGTCATCGACACTGACAAAAATGCAAAGATAGTAGCGACGACACAAAGATCAGATTCATTCTCGTCAAAAGCGCGTATCAAGCGCATCTGAAAAAAGAAGCCTTGGCGCATCATCAGGGTTTTAAACCCATGCGCGTCAGCGGTAGAGCCTCGGCGCATCATCAGGGTCTAAACCCATGCGCGTCAGCGGTAGAGCCTCGACGCATCATCAGGGTTTAAACCCATGCGCGTCAGCGGTAGAGCCTCGGCGCATCATCAGGGTACAAAACCCATGCGCGTCAGCAACTAAAACCATGGTGCATGATAAAGGCCTGAGCCTATGCACGTCGGCAGGAAAGATATGTTGGCAAATAAGAACGACAGAGGACAATAAAGCTCACCGACTACCGCCGGCCGAACTTCGACAGGCGGGCGGAGAATGTCACTCACGATAGCCTCTACAGGCTCCTTTGCTTTCTCCTTCCCCTTGCCAGCACCGCCGCGAGGAGTCTTGGGAGCCATTTTCTCAAAGAGGGAAAAGTTAGGGTTTTTTTGAAGAAAGTCTCTAAATAAAGCAAAGGCACAGAGTAGAAGAACGTACAGATACGCCCTGTACCGTACGCCTAGGGGAACGTCAACCAACGCGCCCACTCAGCTGTCCATCGAATGTCACCAACATTAAATACTGAACTGACAGAGTTGGCAGCATGCCTCCCCAAGTCTGAACGGTTGACAGCTTTAAAAATGAAGCGTCCACAACATCAGCATCATCATGACTTTACTCCGACGGCTACTGCCACGTGGCCACCCAACCATCCGCATGCGCCTCAAAAGCCATGCGCCTCAGACCCTTCACTGATCCCTAAAGACAGAAGAAGAGTCTCCAGTTGAAGCTTTTGTATGCGCCTCAAAAGCCATACGCCCCAGACTAATCTCTGATCCCGAAAGACAGAAGGAAAGTCGCTCGCATGCGCCTCAAAAGCCATGCGCCCAGAACGGTTCGTGACTCCTAAAGGTCACGAGCCAAAATCTCATCATGCGCCCAATCCAAGGCGCATCCTATCAAATCATCCCCCCATCAGATCCGAGATCTCCGAGCCATGAGTCGACGACACGTGTCCTTTGACTCAACTCATCCAAGATTTCAGCAACAGAAAGATCTTCTCCTCTGCTACGTGCCGACTCACAACAGCAGTATGAAAAATTCAAACCCTCGAGTAGGGCGCATCATCCATGCGCCTCCATCAGCAATCTCCACGTGGCGTCCCCACGCACCGGCGCATCCTATATATGCACGCATGAGCAGCCAACCTGCACAGATATAAATAGAGGGATCATTTCCTTCTTCCACAGATAGACGGACAACGTACAGAATCCACAGCAAACATACAAAGAATCACCAGAGAGGCAGAGGCAGACACTCAACGTCTTTCTCCTCTCGGCAAGCTCCAGCACCCAGAGCAATCTACACCTTCAGAGAACCGATAACCGTCGTCAGCCCGTCAACGGAGTCAACGCATTACCACTCGCTCCATTGGCACTAAGGACCCAGCTTAAACAAAAGTGTACTCCTAGGACTACATCTAAGTTCTGTATTGTAACACTGTTCTGTTTGTATTAAATTTTTCAATCAAACAATTTTAGTGGCAAACAAAAGTTACTTCGGATATATTTGGGTTCTCAAATATTATTAAGACTATATCCATAATATGGTTGTCTTTTCTGCACCATCAAATTATTTTGACTGTTATCCGATTAGAGGATTTGTATTTCTAGCGGCTTTCCATTTTCAGAAATTTCTTATCACAACAAGAAAGGATTGATTTTCTATAAAATTGTACTTAATTTTTCCTAGAACTTATTAGGACCATATCAACCTCTATTGGCTCATTCGCTTTCCTGTTTCAACCTTAGTATGTTGCATATATATAATTTTATATTTATTTATTCATTCATTTATTTATTTATTATTATTATTATTATTATTATTATTATTGTTACATATTTTAGAAGTTGTAGATAGTTGTGGTTAGCTTTATATATTAAAAAGTTGATATACATTTTGTGGATGACCATATGTATATAGTTGATAGCTATATGCGGAGGGAACATAGATTGTTACTTATCTCATTCCTTGTAAGGGATCCTTGGGATTAATATTAGATAGCTAAAGGGTAGAAAAGGTAGAAGAATACCTTGAGTAAGCTAGCCTTGAGGGAGTAGTATACCTAGCTTGTGACTTATTTGGAATAGAATCGTTAGTAGTGCTCGCTAGCGTCTAAACCTCATTCAAAAATGATGGTATTTGACAATTTTGAATTTTATACTTAATGGAAGAGTTATTGAAGATAAAGGAAGACGTAGGTAGAGTTAGCGAGAAAAGTATAGGATTTGGTAATGTTCTCCCATAGAGGAAGTGAATTTGGATATATATAAACATGTGAATATAATGATCAAGTAAAGAAACACTTGACGAGGATCAACTTTTATGGTTAGATGACTACTCTACCTAGAAGGGACGGATATAGCCATGGAAGAAATAACAGATAGGTTCTAGAGAAGGAATAAGCAGAGAGGAATTGAGATAGGACCATTGGCATACAACGATGGATGAAAAATTAATTTAGGTGATTTATGATTCCATATATATATTTAGTTTTAATACCTTGACAGATATCTTAGTTTTATGTAGATACCAAAAGTTCAGCTAGTTAGAGATTGGTTTTGCATGGTATTAGTAAGATAGTTATCTTGTAAGTCTTTTTCCTGGATACCCTATCTTCTGACCGTTGAAATTGTAAAACGATATTCTTTCTATTTCCCTTTGATCATCAATCGGCCCTCAGTGGAAATATCTTACTTGATTACATTCCTATCATAGTTATATTAATCTAATCATCTTTGCTATCCTACCATCATACAATTTTTTATCTTTTCTGAGTCAAAACCCTTGTATCCCATTCCAATTTGAGTTGACATTTTAGTCTCTCGTCTCAAAAGATTCTATTACTTTCAGCCTTCTCAATAAATTGTTGACATTCGCTTCTTTCTTGCCTTTTCTGTTTCACGAGACCTCATGTGATTTTCTCCTATTTTATGATCATGATTTTTTCGTGCCTAAAATAATTTTTGATCACAACAACAATCCAACTATATCTCAGATCAAATCATGATAATTCTGATCGTGTCGATATTTTATCATTGTACCTAGTGATCATGCCTAGAATCCGATCGTGCCTGATGATTTAAATTCCATGTTTGATCAAGGTTAAGTAATTTTGATTGTACCCCGGCCCCTATCCTTGAAGTTTCGAGGACGAAATTTTCTAAGGAGGGAAGGTTGTAAAATCCGCTTTCTGGAATTTAGACTAATTATTGGGTATTTAGATTAATTAGGATTATTAGTTTAGATTAGGTTATTATTATTATTATTATTGTTATTATAATAGTCGGATCAAAAAAATATTATTTTTTTAAAAAAATATTTATGGGATCTTTGATTGCTGCCTGTCCCGATCCCGTGCCCGGGATCCGACCCCGACCCAAACCCGATTTTTTCTCGGATTCCGTTTTCCGAACCCATTCTAAATATAATATATATATATTGGTTTTACTCTAAAAAAAGAAAACCTATTCCTAATCTGGCCCCACGTTCCCAGCTCACTCCCTATTCCTTTCCACATACTCAAACCCACTCTCCCTAGATATTCTCTCTACCACCAGCATCCTCATTATTTGTGTTCTTCCTTCACAAAGGGAAACAAAAGCATACACACCCCCATTCCACCACAACCAGGGCCGGCCCAGGACAGGGGCGAGGCGGGCGACCGCCCTGGGCCCCCAATTTTTTAAGGCCCCCGATTTTTACATAAATATAAATAAACCACCATCAAATAATTTTTTTTTTGGAAAGAAAGGCCAAAAAATTATAGCAAATCAAAGCAGATCTAAAAACTTCTGGATAGGAAAAAAAGTCACATAAGTATTACGTCTCTTCGTCTCCGGAAAAAAAATGAAATTGCCTTAAAAATTTGAAACGGCCGAAAAAATGGAAACCGCCTCAAATAGCTGATTTTTTTTTAAAAACACAGAGAAAATTGCCATAAATATTTCCTTAGTCTCTCTCTCTCACACACACTCTTTGCTCTCTCTCCCGGACCGAGGTTCCGACTGGCATCGGCCATCTACTCCTGCGATGGACCACTACCAGGTATGAAAGGCTCAAAGAGGAATTATGTTACACTAGCAATGTGAAAATATATGTATACTTCACAGTAGGGTAGGACAGTAGAGTCACGTGGGTCTTGACTCTTGGAGTTGGAGAAGGACCAAAAACATTTTGATTACTTGATTTTTTTTCCTATAAACATTTTGATTGCAAGCTTTGGTCCCTTTGGACCTTTGGTTAATGATATACGCATTGACACAAACAAGTGGATTAGCAAGTCAGTAGTCACATCACGGGTCATCATTTTTGAGTCTTGCTGTCCTGGTCCTTGGAGAAGGGACTATCTTCTCCTCTTTTTTTTGTTGCAAGCTTTGCCAAAGAAAAGGTTGTGAGTTGATTACTTAATTTTCGTGACCAAAACCAACAAAGAACTACACTGTAGACGTCTTGCTTTCTTTTATATCTGTTCATTTTTTGTTTGGATTAAATTAGTATATAATTTAATAATTACTAATTTTAATTGGCGTACCAGTTTTTTTTAGCATTTTGTCCACAATAATAGATGTACTCAATTAATAAATGAGTCGAATCAAACTAATGAAGGATGTAGAGATTGAAAGCATTTTAGTGTGAAAGACTATAGAGTTGTGGAAAAAAAAAAGGTGAAAAGGGCCTCATTTCTAGATTTCGCTCTAGGCCCCATAAAGTATAGGACCGGGCCTGACCACAACACTTTCCTTCCTCTCAAACCCCCTTCATTCACCCCACGGAGACCCCCTCGGCCACGCCTCCGGCCGACCCTACCGCGGCTGATCTCCGCACCCGCTGACCGCTGCCGTCCGGAGCACCCCCGCCGTACCACCTCGTCGGCAGCGCACCGACGATGGCCGCCGGTCCTTCCGACCCGCGCCTCTCCGCGGTTACCCCGACCGCTCGGTCCCGAGCACCCCCGCCCTGGACCCCGCGGCCCAGATCCGGCCGACCCGTTGTGCGCACGCTCTCCCGGAGACCCGGTCCTGCTGTCTCGCGGCCCTCCTCGCTGTCCGCGCCGTCCCTCGTGGATACGCCCCGTTGGCCCAGACCCGTGCCCGGCCGCCCCGCTTCCGGCCCTCCGCCTCCGGCCTTGTGGCCGTCGTGCCCCGATCCAGCGCCCCATCGTCGCCCGTGGAACCGCCTCCCGTCGATCTCGATCGATTTCCCGCTGTCCGTGCGTTTCCCCGTGACCCGCGGCCTCCCTCGCGCTTCCCGCGACTGGCCAACGCCTCTCGCGCGTTCCCTTCGCTGTTCGCGCACCCCACGACGCTGTCCGTGGCTTTCTGTAAAATCTCTAAATTTTTACTATATTTTAGTACTTATTTTTTTTGTATTTATACATCGCATAGTCGTATTGTACGTCGCGCGGGAATTTGCATTTTTTCGTATTTACTCGTCGAGTGCGAATATGTGCGAGGTACATATTTTTAGAAAAATAGTTTTTGATTTTATTATCGGTAATGGTTTCAAAATTATATATATAATAATTATTTTTATTAAAAGTTGTGAAAAGTATCTATCGAGGTTGCCAAAACTTATTATTTTAGTTATTTATAAAAGGCTATCTTATTTTAATAAGTGGTAATTTAGAAAAACTAGATTATGTGAATATTCTACTCGTGTAAAGCGCATGAAAATTATTTCATGTATATTTTCAAAATTTATTTTTATTATTTATAATAATTTATTTTGCAAGAAGGTATTTTAAATATGTAAATATTTATGTTTATTTTCAAAATTATTTTTACCTAAATTATTTAAAGGGTATTTTGAAGATATTTCCTACTAATATGTAAAATATATATTGGAATTTTCAAAATTAATTATTATATAAATTTTATAAAAAGATATTTTGGATATATTTGTGATAAATTAAATTGTGATTTGATCTATTGATTTAAATTAAATAGTTTAATTTAAATGTGTAATTTATCTATATTTAAATAGAATTTGGATTTAGATATGAATGTATTGGTTTAAATTTAATAATAGAATTATCTATTTGGGTTTAAATAAATCCTAGTCTCTATCTACATTGGATTATATTTGATTGAGTTACTTTTAAATCAATTTGAATTAAATAGTGAAAAATCTAAGGGGAATTAAAACTCTTCTTAATCCTTATCTAGATAAGACTTTTGTAAACCCCTTGATTTTTCAAAATAAATATTTGTAGAATTTTTGGATTTTTAAATAACTATTATTGACTTATTATATAATTTGTATTATTTTACATATATTTAGTATAGTGCTCATTGGTGAATTTAGTATAAAATTATATATAAAGCTATTTTTCTAGTACATTAAGGATCTAAACTATATTATAAAATTTATTTTCCTAAAAATTTTAGGATTTATTTCATAACTTTTATTATTTTTTACATGGTACTTATATTGTACACTATTTACATAATATAGAATAAATGTCAAATTAGTATTAGATATTTCAGCTTGTATAAATGAGATTAGATGAAGGTTGTTTAAATAAATATTAACTATAGTTATTATCTATAGTAATTTTAAATAATGGTATATATAATTTAGATAAATATAAACTATATTTTAAATTAATACTAATCCTACTTCTACTTGGAAAATATCTCTATCTATATCCTATCCAAACAAAGCAAACACCAATTTATTTAAATCAAATCCTATCTAATTTAGGAGATAAATCTGAAATAAATACCTATATAAATCCAATACATCCCCCTTCTATCATCCATAATTCGAAATTATTTTTAGTCCAATAGAAACTCTAAAATTCGTCATTAGAATTCAACCGCTTTTTAGTAGCAAGAGCAACTTGGAACGACGATATCTCCTACCTCCGAACTCCGTTTTGCCTCCAGTTTTTTTTAAAAGAAGCGTATCGAGGTAAGGTTTCCAAAAACATATTTTAATAGATAAAATTCGTTCTGTAAATTTCTACAAAACTGTTTGAGTATCTAGTGTCCCAAAAATAAACGTGTTTCAGTATTTTTGCGATTTCGGGAGATTCCGGAAACAAAAATACGATCCATTTAGTTTTTCTGAAAGCTAATACGAAAACCTATGTCTCATCCTAATTTTAGAATTTATTAAATAAATCTAATAGGTATAGTATTAATTATAATTAGATAATAGACTATTTTCAGCATCCGGAGATGTTCGTTTGGACCTTAGTTCCTCAGCAGCCGTTGTTCCACCTACTTTCCTGTCTGATCTTCGTCACCACAATGCTCAGGACCCAGGCAAGTATACCTTGCTAATTTACTGTTATATTATTTATTTTTTGTATTATTTACTTTGTTTCATATTGTTAGTTTCCTTTGTTATAAATTGCGCGTCCAAGTCATACTTGGGTACAAGCGACTTTATTAGTCGTTTTACTTTACTATATGCATGTTAACTTAGTTTTAGCGGACTACCTTCTTGTTGAGGGATATCCTTATATCTTCTTTGGCCATGACACCTACACTACACGGTTTGAGACATTTTGTTAGGGCCATGACTTATGGACTGGCCATCTTTATTGTCGTGTAACGGATAGATCGTAACTGCTACGATTAAGGTATAGAGACTCGAGCAGTTACAAAACTGGGCGGGTCATGGACATGACTTGGTCAGTGTGGGAAATATTGGGGAAGGACAGTCGCTAGTGCGTATGGGAATCCAAACAGGTAAACCACAGTCTCCGGATGGAACTATGGCAATTTATTTGCAGATGCCCTCTGACGTTTTGGACGTTACGGACGGATACGGATCACTGGATGCCAGTTACATACACATAGCCTAAAATCCTACCCATGCGCATGAAAGTTGTCCTCTAAATTGCACATTAGGCGGTTAGAATCTCCTTTGCATATTTGTGTCTAGGATAGTCTTTTATATATTATTTTATTATTCTGACAGTTCATATTAGCTTGTTCTTCCTGTATCTTGCTACGTCCGTCTGAGGATCTAATTTTTCCCCAGGTATGTGTTCATGTTTTCTGTAGGTGTTCTAGCCAAGGCCGTGATCTTCTCCATTTCTCGAAGATGATTGCTCTTGGTTCGTTTTTTATTTTGTCGATCGCCTCCTTGTACATTTATTTCATTGAGATAGTTGGTAGTGGACTTTGTCTCCGCCCAACAATTGTATCATAAATACTCAAGTTGATTTTTATATTATTATTTTTTTCATTGTGGATGAGATTTAGTTTGTCTTGGATTACTACATTTTATAGCTTGTGTATCCATACGAGGCCTATGTACTTCGTATGTATACAGCTGGCATGTCTACGTACTTGGTCCTACGTATTTTGGGACTGGGGCGTTACATGTTTTTGTTGTGGCCCATGCAGGTCAAGATAAATTATTTTGTTACTTTACCATACCAAGCAAGCCTGCGGATAGGATTAGAGTCTAGGATCTCATCCACATACTTGACCTTCTCGATTCTATTTTGAATCTCTTGATTTGCATCTTGCTTGATTCCCTCTACCGTTAATTCTTATCCTTCTTTCGTGCTTGATGTTGGTTAGAAAGGTAATCCATACTAGGTAGACTTGTCCCATTGTTCCATCACACCACTAGTTTAACTCTTGTAAGTTGGGTAGACACCTCACGACCTAACATTTATTTTCCTTGTGACCCATATTAACATGATTACTTAGACTATAGCCTTTATAGGACCCTAACTTATCTAGTCCACCAAGCCTTAGATAAAAGACAGTACGATGAATGTATAGGAACAATCACATGACAAGACTTAGATTCTTAAGGAGCTGAACTAATTCTACCTTCTTTCACTCTTACGCTCTCGTGTCTGTGTTTTTACCATCGTGACTAATGCTGCTAAATAGCCAAATTTTTGCAAGCTTACTTTTTATTCAAGCTTGTTCAAGGACATATATTTTATTGGGGGCCCCCACTAACATATTGTCTTGTCAGAACCGGTGCATGATGGTCTGATCAACCTAGTGCACTTTGGTTCGCCTTTCACACTATTATCCTACGTGGTTGAGATATAGTTAAACTTACCCCTTAGAATCTCATCCACTATTGCCTTGACGATTCTTTTTGAATTATTTGGCCGCCTTTGAACCACGTATTCGTATTCGATAATATCGTCTTTGAACTCTATATTTCTTTCGCTTTCACCTATTTTAGAAGGACGAAAGTGCTGTACTTGAATTTCCTCTAGCTATCCTATCTCTTGCGACCATTAACACTCGATGTGACTATATCTTTGTCTTAACTAGTCGTCCCTTCCTCGACCTTCTATCACGACTTCCTAATCACTTCAATTATGAGTGAATCTAATCGTTCTCCTAATCGTGCCATCAACCTACTCCCAAGAAACCATATCTTAAGTCTCTAAATTTTTTATATGGATCCACTTAAAACTTTTAATCTTTTTCTTTTACGTTTATTAGCCATGTCCGTGATTTATTATCTAAATCACGATTTTCTAATGCTTGTTTATGTTGTTTCTTGTCTCGCCCAAGGACTCGTCGAATTGTCATTACCAATATACCCCTTGTGCCTTCTTACCCCCTACTTATTCTTAATTTCGAGGACGAAATTCTTGTAAGTTGGGTAGGATATAAAATCTCTAAATTTCTACTATATTTTAGTACTGATTTTTTTTTTGTATTTATACGTCGCATAGTCGTATTGTACGTCGCGCGGAAATTTACATTTTTTCGTATTTACTCGTCGAGTGCGAATATGTGCGAGGTACATATTTTTAGAAAAATGATTTTTGATTTTATTATCGGTAATGGTTTCAAAATTATATATATAATAATTATTTTTATTAAAAGTTGTGAAAAGTATCTATCGAGGTTGCCAAAACTTATTATTTTAGTTATTTATAAAAGGCTATCTTATTTTAATAAGTGGTAATTTAGAAAAACTAGATTATGTGAATATTCTACTCGTGTAAAGCGCACGAAAATTATTTCATGTATATTTTCAAAATTTATTTTTATTATTTATAATAATTTATTTAGCAAGAAGGTATTTTAAATATGTAAATATTTATGTTTATTTTCAAAATTATTTTTACCTAAATTATTTAAAGGGTATTTTGAAGATATTTCCTACTAATATTTAAAATATATATTAGAATTTTCAAAATTAATTATTATATAAATTTTATAAAAAGATATTTTGGATATATTTGTGATAAATTAAATTGTGATTTGATCTATTGATTTAAATTAAATAGTTTAATTTAAATGTGTAATTTATCTATATTTAAATAGGATTTGGATTTAGATATGAATGTATTGGTTTAAATTTAATAATAGAATTATCTACTTGGGTTTAAATAAATCTTAGTCTCTATCTACATTGGATTATATTTGATTGAGTTACTTTTAAATCAATTTGAATTAAATAGTGAAAAATCTAAGGGGAATTAAAACTCTTCTTAATCCTTATCTAGATAAGACTTTTGTAAACCCCTTGATTTTTCAAAATAAATATTTGTAGAATTTCTGAATTTTTAAATAACTATTATTGACTTATTATATAATTTGTATTATTTTACATATATTTAGTATAGTGCTCATTGGTGAATTTAGTATAAAAATATATATAAAGCTATTTTTCTAGTACATTAAGGATCTAAACTATATTATAAAATTTCTTTTCCTCAAAATTTTAGGATTTATTTCATAACTTTTATTATTTTTTACATGTTACTTATATTATACACTATTTACATAATATAGAATAAATGTCAAATTAGTATTAGATATTTCAGCTTGTATAAATGAGATTAGATGAAGGTTGTATAAATAAATATTAACTATAGTTATTATCTATAGTAATTTTAAATAATGTTATATATAATTTAGATAAATATAAACTATATTTTAAATTAATACTAATCCTACTTCTACTTGGAAAATATCTCTATCTATATCCTATCCAAACAAAGCAAACACCAATTTATTTAAATCAAATCCTATCTAATTTAGGAGATAAATCTGAAATAAATACCTATATAAACCCAATACATCCCCCTTCTATCATCCATAATTTGAAATTATTTTTAGTCCAATAGAAACTCTAAAATTCGTCATTAGAATTCAGTCCCGCTTTTTAGTAGCAAGAGCAACTTGGAACGACGATATCTCCTAGCTCCGAACTCCGTTTTGTCTCCAGTTTTTTTTAAAAGAAGCGTATCGAGGTAAGGTTTCCAAAAACATATTTTAATAATAAAATTCGTTCTGTAGATTTCTACAAAACTGTTTGAGTATCTAGTGTCCCAAAAATAAACGTGTTTCAGTATTTTTGCGATTTCGGGAGATTCCGGAAACGAAAATACGATCCGTTTAGTTTTTCGGAAAGCTAATACGAAAACCTATGCCTTATCCTAATTTTAGAATTTATTAAATAGATCTAATAGGTATAGTATTAATTATAATTAGATAATAGACTATTTTCAGCATCCGGAGATGTTTGTTTGGACCTTAGTTCCTCAGCAGCCGTTGTTCCACCTACTTTCCTGTCTGATCTTCGCCACCACAATACTCAGGACCCAGGCAAGTATACCTTGCTAATTTACTGTCATATTATTTATTTTTCGTATTATTTACTTTGTTTCATATTGTTAGTTTCCTTTGTTATAAATTGCGCGTCCAAGCCATACTTGGGTGCAAGCGACTTTATTAGTCGTTTTACTTTACTATATGCATGTTAACTTAGTTTTAGCGGACTACCTTCTTGTTGAGGGATATTCTTATATCTCCTTTGGCCATGACACCTACACTACACGGTTTGAGACATTTTGTTAGGGGCGTGACTTATGGACTGGCCATCTTTATTGTCGTGTGACGGATAGATCGTAACTGCTATGATTAAGGTATAGAGACTCGAGCAGTTACAAAACTGGGCGGGTCATGGACATGACTTGGTCAGCGTGGGAAATATTGGGAAAGGACAGTCGCTAGTGCGTATGGGAATCCAAACAGGTAAACCACAGTCTCCGGATGGAACTGTGACAATTTATTTGCAGATGCCCTCTGACGTTTTGGACGTTACGGACGGATACGGATCACTGGATGTCAGTTACGTACACATAACCTAAAATCCCACCCATGCGCATGAAAGTTGTCCTCTAAATTGCACATTAGGCGGTTAGAATCTCCTTTGCATATTTGTGTATAGGATAGTCTTTTATATATTATTTTTTTATTCTGACAGTTCATATTAGCTTGTTCTTCCTATATCTTGCTACGTCCATCTGAGGACCTAGTTTTTCTCCAGGTGTGTGTTCATGTTTTCTGTAGGTGTTCTAGCCAAGGCCGTGATCTTCTCAATTTCTCGAAGATGATTGCTCTTGGTTCGTTTATCATTTTGTCGATCGCCTCCTTGTACATTTATTTCATTGAGATAGTTGGTAGTGGACTTTGTCTCCGCCCAACAATTGTATCATAAATATTCAAGTTGATTTTTATATTATTATTCTTTTCATTGTGGATGAGATTTAGTTTATCTTGGATTACTATATTTTACAGCTTATGTATCCATATGAGGCCTATGTACTTCGTATGTATACAGCTGGCATGTCTACGTACTTGGTCCTACGTATTTTGGGACTGGGGTGTTACACTTTCGCAGCGCATCGTGACGCTGTCCGGAGACTCTCGAGTCCGTGACGGCGCATCCCGAGTCCGAGGCCACCCTTCGGACTCCGTCATCGAGCCTCTCGGTATATTTCTTGATAGTCAGAGTAGTTCGTCCCTCCCGTAGAGTCGATGATGACGCGATTCCGATTCCGCTATGGGAATCGGTTTCGAATAGTTGCGATAGTGGTTTTTCGGACTTTCCGAGTTCGTTTCTGATTTAGTCTTTTATTCTGTGGTATTTCCTTGGTATAGTTGTGTTCTGTGATACTTGGGTTTTGATTTTAGAATATATCATTATTCCACTTGGTTTGCATGTGCTGTGTGTGTCTTTAGGCTACTATTTTTATTGGTAACTATGGTGTGGTGTTGCTTTGGACTTTCGAAGTCCTGTGATTTCGGGTGGGTGACTATGTGTATTATGGTTATTGGTTGTTGGTTGGATTTTGGAAGGGTTGGAAGTAAATATAACTACTTTCTGGATATTTTGTATCGCCAAGTTTGGCTAGGTTGTCCTAGTTACAAAGAAGGTGCTGTCCAAACTTTCCAAATATATATATAAATATATAGTCTTTATTATTGTTTATCAAAATGGTTTGGTTCTTCTCGGAAAAAATATTATTTATAAACTTTAAGTTTTTAGGAAAAGATATTTTGGTATTGTTGGCTTCTAGTTGATTTTCTGTAACCACCCTTAGGTGACGACCGTATCGGTCGAATGAGCCTTAGCGAAACGCAAGCGCTACGGGACATTCCTGTACGTTGAGGCGTAAGCTAGCAACGTGAGATTTGCATGACCAAGTCTGAGACGCCCATTTTCTATAATTTATATTTATATTTAAATTATATTATATTTTATTTTTAGAATTTGTTACTGATTTTAGTATCTTGGGTGCAAGGCCTCGGCCTTCTAGTAATGTCCCAAATTCGTGATACGTATTTAGTATACGTATACGTATTTTGGATCCATATTTTATTTAGTCATGATTAGTTATCTTGGTTTATTTTGCATTGGCTTGGTTTTATTGGCATTGATAGTTCAATTGGTTTTAATGGTTCATTGGTTTATTTTTGGATTAGTGAGGCTTGGTTTATTTCATGATTTATTTGGTTTAAATTGCTAGAGAGAGAGTTTATTGGCCTTGACTTGGTTCATCTTGGTTTATTCCTGGGTTGGTTCGGTTTGGTTTGGTTTGCTTGGTTCATTATGAACCATAGGGGTGAACCCCCTACCTACCACCACCATCTCTATTGATTAACCCCCTTCTCCTTTCTCTCTCTTCATTAATCATCTTCTTCTTCCTCATTTACTCCTCACCTACCAGAGGGAGAGAGGGGTTTAGGCAAGTGCAACTTGCTTCATGGAGGAACTCTAATTTTATTGTTGTATTCTCTTCCTTACAGTATTTTAACTTACTTTAGTACTTGGCATTTTTACTTTCTATGGCTAGATTCTTGTAGATCTAGGTTTATACTATTTTCGGATTTCTTGGGTTTTGATCTATTTAATCTTGTTATTATCAAGTTCTGATGGTTTCATGTTGTAGAAAATTTCGTTCTACCCCATCTTGACCTATGGAAGTTCGGATTTGGGCTCCGGATGATAGAGTTATGCAGCTTGGAAGCCATGGCTTACGGTGTACTTCTTCTCGGAAATTTGGAGAAGAAGCACAGTCCCGAGCCGCATGGTAGCACTTGACCGCATGAACATTCATGCCGCAAGTCAGTTCCAACCGCATGCACTATTGCCTTGACTTGACCGCATGACAAGTCCATACGGCAAGTATTTCTTCTCAGTCGCATGACTGAGGCCCAGTCCTTCCTGGCCGCATGGATTTCCAGCAACCCTGAGCCGCATGAACTTAACGCTCGCGAGCCGCATAGACCGCAGTTTTCCAACCGCATGGGTTTGCTTCCCTTGACCGTATAGTCATTGCTCCCCGCAGCCGCATAGGTTGCTCCTCCTCGGGCCGCATGGACTTGATTGGTTATTTTAGCCGCATGTGACTCAACTCGGGCCGCATGGACTTGATTGGTTATTTTAGTCGCATGAACCCTTGATTGAATACTAGCCGCATGGAGACCCGCCCATTTCCAGCCGCATTGGACTGAGCCGCATGTGCCCTATTTTGCCTGGCCGCATGGGGACTAGTCCTTATCCAGCCGTATGAGTTGATCCTGTCGCATATTGTTCCCCAACCGCATGAGCCTAATCTACCTGAGCCACATGGGCTCGAATTCTGACCCGTATTGATCCAGCCGTATGGACCGATCTTCCTGAGCCGCATGGCTCTCCAATAGCCCTGTGTACTATTATTTTATTACTATTTGTCCATGTCTTGTAACCCTTTTATTGTATATTTTTACGTCCATTTTATATCCTTACGCCTTTTGTCCTGAACTTGATTGACATGATTGAAATGTTAACTGATATGACATGATAGTGGCCCGCCGTGGCACACTTCTGACAAAGTACACTTGGCATGATAACCTGACCTGATATATCTTGAACAGCTGTTGCGATGGCTACCTGACATGACCTGACCTGTATAAGTAACCTGGACACCGTGGGTGATTATGCTTGTACAAATAATCAAGTCCTGTCTTGCATCATGTCTAGGAGGAGACTCCTGAGTACCACGGTCAGGAGTACCTACTGAAATGGACTAAGGTTAATGACTAGTATAATTCACTAGACATGAAGAGATGTTCCCCAGTTACAGGCGATCCCGTTATCCCGGCCGCAAATGTTTGGACTTGTAGCCTGCCGACGAGTATGGTACATTTCCAACCCACTGTTATGTGGGGCACCCTCTATTGTCACTTTAATGATTGAACTCTATTGTAACTCTAATGTATTGAACTCTCTAAATTGTCACTATAATATTCGCCTGGATAACCTGGATAGCTGCAGGGCCTGTGACTACTTGGAGCATCTCATTGCATCTTTGTCACTCCCCAATCCTGGAATACGTATTTTAATACGTAAACCGATAAATTATATTTACCTTAAATTTATACGATATTTATTATGCAGTATTTCTTCATGCATTTCCTAAAAATATTCGACAAAATATTATTTTCTAATTTATTTTCTGCATTTGGGCCTACAGTTTTGGCTCATTTGGGTAACCTATTCTTGGTTCACCAATGGTTCATCATGAACCCTTTGGTTCATCATGAACCCATGGGTCCAAGATCTTTATATATAACTCATCTCATTCTCTCTCCTCTTATTTACTTCCTCTCATTTATTTTCTCCACCAACCAAGGCAAGTACCAACTTGCTCAAGAGATGGATCCATAATTTTGTCAATGATTTCTTACAAAACTATTTGCCAAAACATGTTCTTCTCCTCAATCTATACTAGTTTAGAACTTGGAAATTTCTATTTTGAAGCTTTGATTTTTGTAGATCTAAGTTTTAATCATTTTCGGATTTCCTTGGTCTTGATCTATTTTCGTTAGGGTTTTGTGGGTTTTGATGCTTCCATGTGGAAGAGAATTCCATTTCACCCAAGATAGAACTTTGGAAATCCGGATTTGGAGTTCGGATGGCCAAGTTGTGATGCTTTGAAGCCTTGGGTTCATCCATGATGTTCTTGCTGTCTGGAGAAGACAGTGAGCAGTGTGCAGAGCTGTTTAGCTTACGCACACTGAGCTGCGCGCGCTCTTTAGCGTGCGTACGCAGACTTGGGTACGCTTCCTGTTGGAAGCGTGTCTCTCTCAGCGTGCGTGACTTTTCACCTACGCTGCTCTCTCTGTAGCGTGCGTGACTTTTCACCTACGCTGCTCTCTCTGTAGCGTGCGTGACTTTTCACCAACGCTGCTCTCTGTAGCGTGCGTGACTTTTCACCTACGATGCTCTCTCAGCGTGCGTGACTTTTTACCTACGCTGCTCTCTGTAGCGTGCGTGACTTTTCACCTACGCTGCTCTCTCTATAGCGTGCGTGACTTTTCACCTACGCTGCTCTCTCAATATGCGTGACTTTTCACCTACGCTGCTCTCTCAGCGTGCGTGACTTTTCACGTAAGCTGCCTTGAGTGAGCGTGCGTGACTTTTCATCTACGCTGCCTTGAGTGAGCCTGCGTGACTTTTCACGTACGCAGCTCCCCTTGAGCGTGCGTGCTTTTGTGCGTACGCTTTTGATATTTTATAAGATAATATATACCCATTTTATATCCTTATGCCTTTTGTCCCGAGCATGATATGAGCACTAATGTGACCCCGGAGAACAAAGTGTTCCTACCCGATACATGTACCTGAATGTCCCAGTTCTTGTTCATGCTCGACAAATGACTCGTAACTCCACGTGGCGTATTTGCAATGATGCATTACACTAAGGAGGGTAGAACATGTTGACATACTGATTGACATGGATCCTCTTTGGGGTACTCGTACTAAGAGTACGACTTTAGGAGGATAATCATGCGGGCCACAGCATGTGAGTCCAAGATTTCACCTAGGGTTAAATTAGGCAACTTAACATACTAGATGCATGGGGAGGGCAAAATCCCGAGATCGTGTTACACCAGCCGCCTTGAGATATTGTCTCGACGCGCCGGCTGGTCTCCGCGAATACTGTGTCATCTGCAACGAGTGGATAACTGTATCCGATTAATTCCTGCTATATATTATATATTTTAGCAAGGTGGCCTTACGAGGGACCTGTGCTCAATCATACCTGTCTACGCGAACCCCTGGGTTGGCTAGCCTTGCTGGAAAGATACGATCTGAGGATTTTCTAAATAACATGATGCGAGGATAACCTCGTCCCACTAGAAACTCGTAGACTTGATTGGCCGTGAAAACGACTTGCGTGTATCTTATTACCTTCCGTGAATAACTGAGGAAAGCGGACTGTCATGGTACGTGATCCAACCCATGTTCTTGTTTGATTGTTGGGTTGGTTATCGTACTATGACAGGCTGTGGACCGAAGTTATGAACGGAAGACTTATTCTGGTTGTGAAGTGCTACTTCTGTGAATGACCGAGGAATATGGTCTATCATGGTGATCCAACCCATGTTCTTGTTTGATTGTTGGGTTGGTTATTGTGCTGCGATAGGCTATCGACCGAAGTCACGATCAGGAGATTTTATTGTTTATACCTTTTTAACTTATGTGAAAGTTATAGCGTACGACACGTCCCGACTCCATGCGGCACCTTTTGTCCTTGTTTGGTTGTAAGGGTGCCATATGGGTTCGAGGATGTTGCGCTACCCTATAATCGTTGCATAAGTATTACTATTATCAATCATTCTATTATCTGGGTTTTTAATCTTAACTCTTGTGCCCCTTTGGCGGTACTTGCTATTCGGGGCTGACCCCGCTGATTTTGTTTGGCCAGATCTCGTAGCAGAGCCAGAGGACACGATCTTCCTCCCTGACATCCATGGTGCATACTAAGAGCATGGCGGTTCGGGGACTCGAGTGGATTTCTTCTCCACCACTCCTGCTTATGTTTTGTGCGGCATTTAGCCACCGGCACCTGTTAGCCGGGTTACATGATATTTTGTGTCAGTACAGAATTGTAAATAAACAGACTGCAGCTGTGTATAATTTTGTACTCCTGACTCTCTGAGATAGCTAAATTATAAAGCTAGTCTCTCATGATCATTTTGATGAAGCGTCAGGGACGCCTTACTGCTTTATCTTTAATGTTCATTTAATTGCTGATGTGACTTGATTGATTGAGACATAGAACTCTGTGGGACCATAGGAGACTTGATTGAAGCATGTACCCCCTAGTCTCTCGACAGCCACGATCGCCGTATGACGTTACGTACCTCATGGAGTAGCTGGCCTAGTCTGTCTCCGTATTTCGGTACTGGGACGTGACAATCTTGCTAGTAACTAGGATTGTGATAACCCTAGTTAGTTAATGTAGAAAGCCGTAGGCAATGATTGGCCGTGATTGCTTGGATGGAGTCTAGTCCAGTATAGTATTGTCTAGAAGTGATTGATTGCAAGATTGTACCGAAATGATTGAATGATTGTCACTCCAGATTGTTACTATAACGATTGTACTCTATTGTCACTCTAGCGTATTTTACTCTTCATTGTCACTTTTATTATTGTACTCTCTCTCATTTTTACCTTAATGATTGTCACCTTTAGCAATAAATGATCAGAGACTAAGTTCTGTTCAGACGAAGGATTACAATCTCGGTCCTTATTTGGTTTAAGGATTGTAACCTGGCTTCCGGAATAGTACCTTCGTTTTCTCTCCATATATTGTCCAGCTATATTTTATTTAGCATGATTCTCCAGTTCTTTTATGTCAATGATGCATCTCTTAATTATTCTCTCTGATTGGGGCCAGTGCTTTGGTATAGCACAAACCTCAATCTGTGATACTTATTGTTATTATCTTACATGTTGAATGCTAATGATTTGTTGGTTTTAGTTCCTAAGTGAAGCCTCCTTTGTGGCACTTGCTCTTTCTGGGGTCTGACCTAGCTGGTTTTGTATGGCCAGATACCGGAGCAGCACCAAAGGATCTCCCTGCTTTCCAGCCCGATGGTGGTCACCAGGCGTAACCAGGGCATCGAGTGGATTTCTTTTTGTTCTCCCACTGTAATATTGTAAATTATTCTTTTGAGGCGTTTAGCCGACGAGCAAGTGTTAGCTCGATTGTACTTATTTACTGTCTGCCTACGGGCTATGACATGATTGACAAGCCCCGGAAGTTGATCATGTATGACTGAATTCTTGCTAGTCCTCACATTTTGTAACGACTAGCTTCATGATCATTCTGAATATATAATGTATGGGACGCCTTACTATTGTGTATTTGGTGGTCTGACATCTTGTAATTATTATTAGTTGGTTGAGATTGAGACAATAGGCTATTTTATGACCTTAAGAGACTGATGGATTGTAGTAAAACCCTCACATATCTAGACAGCCGTGACCGTATAGCGGTGTGGATTCCATTCCGTTATACGTAGCTGGCTATGTCTGCCCCCGCTCTCCAGTATTCTGGTTCTGGGGGCGTGACATGGTTTAAGTGGTGGCCCATGCAGGTCTTGTCAATCAAGAAATGTGAGGGTTTACCGGATAGATGTCTCAATCTGTACTCGCCTTTGATCTCCACTCGTATCTTCTTATCTCCTTGAGTTCCTGACTTGATAACATGCTTGTATCATTGATCTATCCTGGTCCTTCTTTAATATCCCTGATGTCATTTGCTTCAGTGACATCGTTCCTGTTGATCAGCCAGAAGGAGCTCAGTCCTCAGCAGCAGCCTCCCGAGCCGTGCCTCCTGGAGAACCAGTACCACCAGTTCAGCCCGTCCAGCTAGCAGGAACAGAGGATGGAGGCTTGGTAGGACTCATCTGTGAGTTACTTGCGTCCCAAGATCGTCAGGGAGATGCCCTGCACCAAGCAGTATAAGATGCTCTGAATAGAAGTGGTCCTCGAGGAAACAGTACGGTCAACAGTTTCAAGCGCCTGAACCCTCCATTCTTCGATGGCAGCGAGGATGCCATTGATGTCGATGCTTGGCTAGCTACAGGATATAGAGGTGATTCTCGAAGCCGCGAAGATTCCAGAAGATGAGAAGGTGGCTGTGGTGCGCCTACAGTTATTGGATCTAGCCCGTAGTTGGTGGGCCGCACAAGCAGTGGGATTGGCAACACCTGTCTCCTGGGCAGTGTTCAGCGAGAAGTTCCAGATCAAGTATTATGATGCAGTGGCTCGATATGACTTGCAGACCAGGTTCAGTAATCTTAAGCAGATGGGGAGGACGGTCGACGGTTATGCGGCCGAGTTTTCCAGACTCAGTCGGTTTGCTCCCACCTTGGTGGCAACCGAGTTTGACAGAGCGCAGAGATTCCAGCAGGGACTTCACCTGGAGATTATATTGGCAGTAGAACAGTTCGAGCATCAGACCTATGATGCGGTATTGCGAGCAGCAAAGAGGCACGAGTATACCTCCCAGAGAATAGTGGACAGGACCGGAGGTCGGAAGCGGTCCCATAGCCAAATGAATCAGTCTTCAGCCCCAGCCCGGCAGCAAGGGCTTTGATTATTGGAGCTCCGAGGCGAGCGGCCTCAGTGACGTCGGTTCAGCACTCAACCTCGACGTACTCTCAGCAGAAACAGAAGCAAGCGCAGTCTTCCGTCGTTGGCTGTTCTTATTGTGGGAAGCCTGGACACGTGGAAGCGGAGTGTCGCAAGGCATTGGGATTGTGTTTATTGTGTGGAGCACCGGACCATAGGGTGGGGTCCTGTCCATTCAGAGTTGATTCAGCATCGATAGTATCTAGTCCTTCGGTTATGGGACCAGCACCAGCACCAGCTCCAGTTCACCAGCAACAGCAGTTCCCGTTCCCGAGGCCATTGCCGACTCAGGCCCAGACTTTCCAGCAACAGAACCCGCGTCAGTTTGCCTTAGCCCAGGCTCAGATTCAGAATTGGCCGAGAGGTATATGTGTCCTCTCATCTTGCTTTCCTACCGTCATTATGCGGGGTGCATGACGTATTTCATGTATCCTAATTGCGACGAAACATCCCGGACCCGAGCCATATCCTAGGTCATTCGAAACTGGTTATTGGTACCAACCTTTTCGTATGAGGAGAGGCCCGTGTCCATGTTTGACCAAAGAGAGAGATCTCAAGCGCAAGACTATCGGTTTAGTCCGTGTTGCTTAGAGTCATCCCTCTTTGGGAGAGTCAAACTTAGGAGCATGAGGATGATATCTGATCAGGTCATCCCGGCTGGTTTGACTCGTAAGGTATAATATCTTCCTTATGCCTTACGCTTCGAATCCTTGCTTGCATGAATGATTGTATGATTGATTGGTTGTGGTAGATTGCCTATGATAGAATAGCTTTCCCTTACATCTCTAGCCTCTTGATTAAATTCCGAGGACGAAATTCTTTTAAGGTGGGTAGGATGTAATGTCCCAAATTCGTGATACGTATTTAGTATACGTATACGTATTTTAGACCCATATTTTATTTAGTCATGATTAGTTATCTTGGTTTATTTTGCATTGGCTTGATTTTATTGGCATTGATAGTTCAATTGGTTTTAATGGTTCATTGGTTTATTTTTGGATTAGTGAGGCTTGGTTTATTTCATGATTCATTTGGTTTAAATTGCTAGAGAGAGTTTATTGGCCTTGACTTGGTTCATCTTGGTTTATTTCTGGGTTGGTTCGGCTTGGTTTGGTTTGCTTGATTCATTATGAACCATAGGGGTGAACCCCCTACCTACCACCACCATCCCCATTTATTAACCCCCTTCTCCTTTCTCTCTCTTCATTAATCATCTTCTTCTTCCTCATTTACTCCTCACCTACCAGAGGAAGAGAGGGGACTAGGCAAGTGCAACTTGCTTCATGAAGGAACTCTAATTTTATTGCTTCATTCTCTTTCTTACAGCATTTTAACTTACTTTAGTACTTGGCATTTCCACTTTCTATGGCTAGATTCTTGTAGATCTAGGTTTATACTATTTTTGAATTTCTTGGATTTTGATCTATTTAATCTTGTTATTATCAAGTTCTGATAGTTTCATGTTGTAGAGAATTTTGTTCTATCCCATCTTGACCTATGAAAGTTCGGATTTGGGCTCCGGATGATAGAGTTATGCAGCTTGGAAGCCATAGCTTACGGTGTACTTCTTCTCGGAAATTTGGAGAAGAAGCACAGTCCCGAGCCGCATGGTAGCACTTGACCGCATGAACATTCATGCGGCAAGTCAGTTCCAACCGCATGCGCTATTGCCTTGACTTGACCGCATGACAAGTCCATGCGGCAAGTATTCCTTCTCAGCTGCATGACTGAGGCCCAGTCCTTCCTGTCCGTATGGATTTCCAGCAACCCTGAGCCACATGAACTTAACGCTCGCGAGCCGCATAGACCGCAGTTTCCATACCGCATGGGTTTGCTTCCCTTGACCGCATAGTCATTGCTCCCCGCAGCCGCATAGGTTGCTCCTCCTCGGGCCGCATGGACTTGATTGGTTATTTTAGCCGCATGTGACTCAACTCGGGCCGTATGGACTTGATTGGTTATTTTAGCCGCATGAACCCTTGATTGAATACTAGCCGCATGGAGACCCGTCCATTTCCAGCCGTATTGGACTGAGCCGCATACGCCCTGTTTTGCTTGGCCGCATGGGGACTAGTCCTTATCCAGCCGTATGAGTTGATCATGTCGCATATTGTTCCCCAGCCGCATGAGCCTAATCTACCTGAGCCACATGGGCTCGAATTCTGACCCGCATTGATCCAGCCGCATAGACCGATCTTTCTGAGCTGCATGGCTCTCCAATAGCCCTGTGTACTATTATTTTATTACTATTTGCCCATGTCTTGTAATCCTTTTATTGTATATTTTTACGTCCATTTTATATCCTTACGCCTTTTGTCCTGAACTTGATTGACATGATTGAAATGATAACTGACATGACATGATAGTGGCCCGCCGTGGCACACTCCTGACAAAGTACACTTGGCATGATAACCTGACCTGATATATCTTGAACAGCTGTTGCGACGGCTACCTGACATGACCTGACCTGTATAAGTAACCTGGACACCGTGGGCGATTGTGCTTGTACAAATAATCCAGTCCTGTCTTGCATCATGTCTAGGAGGGGACTCCTGAGTACCACGGTCAGGAGTACCTACTGAAATGGACTAAGGTTAATGACTAGTATAATTCATTAGACATGAAGAGATGTTCCCCAGTTACAGGCGATCCCGTTATCCCGGCCGCAAATGTTTGGACTTGTAGCCTGCCGACGAGAAGGGCACATTTCCAGCCCACTGTTATGTGGGGCACCCTCTATTGTCACTTTAATGATTGAACTCTATTGTCACTCTAATGTATTGAACTCTCTAAATTGTCACTATAATATTCGCCTGGATAACCTGGATAGCTGCAGGGCCTGTGACTACTTGGAGCATCTCATTGCATCTTGCTAGTAACTAGGATTGTGATAACCCTAGTTAGTTAATGTAGAAAGCCGTAGGCAATGATTGGCCGTGATTGCTTGGATGGAGTCTAGTCTAGTATAGTATTGCCTAGAAGTGATTGATTGCAAGATTGTACCGGAATGATTGAATGATTGTCACTCCAGATTGTTACTATAACGATTGTACTCTATTGTCACTCTAGCGTATTGTACTCTTCATTGTCACTTTTATTATTGTACTCTCTCTCATTTTCACCTTAATGATTGTCACCTTTAGCAATAAACGATCAGAGACTAAGTTCTGTTCAGGCGAAGGGTTACAATCTCGGTCCTTGTTTAGTTTAAGGATTGTAATCTGGCTTCCGGAATAGTACCTTCGTTTTCTCTCCATATATTGTCCAGCTATATCTTATTTAGCATGATTCTCCAGTTCTTTTATGTCAATGATGCTTCTCTTAATTATTTTCTCTGATTGGGGCCAGTGCATTGGTATAGCACAAACCTCAATCTGTGATACTTATTGTTATTATCTTACATGTTGAATGCTAATGATTTGTTGGTTTTAGTTCCTAAGTGAAGCCTCCTTTATGGCACTTGCTCTTTCTGGGGTCTGACCCAGCTGGTTTTGTATGGCCAGATACCGGAGCAGCACCAAAGGATCTCCCTGCTTTCCAGCCCGATGGTGGTCACCAGGCGTAACCAGGGCATCGAGTGGGTTTCTTTTTGTTCTCCCACTGTAATATTGTAAATTATTCTTTTGAGGCGTTTAGCCGACGAGCAAGTGTTAGCTCGATTGTACTTATTTACTGTCTGCCTACGGGCTGTGACATAATTGACAAGCCCCGGGGGTCGATCATGTATGACTGAACTCTTGCTAGTCCTCACATTTTGTAACGACTAGCTTCATGATCATTCCGAATATATAATGTATGGGATGCCTTACTATTGTGTATTTGGTGGTCTGACATCTTGTAATTATTATTAGTTGGTTGAGATTGAGACAATAGGCTATTTTATGACCTTAAGAGACTGATGGATTATAGTGAAACCCTCACATATCTAGACAGCCGTGACCGTATAGCGGTGTGGATTCCATTCCGTTATACGTAGCTGGCTATGTCTGCCCCCGCTCTCCAGTATTCTGGTTCTGGGGCGTGACACTTCTGTTTGGACCGTTCGCGGCACTCAGAGCTCGCCTTAGGATTAATTAATTTATGTAAAAATTTGTAAGGGCATAAGTCCAGTTTTTTCTTTATTTCTCTGTGACCATGTATTGTGTAGCGTAGCTTTTTCTTATTTTTCTGGAATGTTGATTTCGCCGTTAAACGCGTAGAATATAAAATGGATATATATTTTATAAAGAAAATTAATAAGTTTTCTCACAATAAATAATCTGGTAATTTAGCAATTCACATTTTTTTCTCATTTAAAGAAAAGTCTAGTTTTATATATATATTATAAAATACAAAGTTTTGACAAGTTAACCTATAAATCGCTATTTTTTCCAATTAAGTGAATTAACCGGTTTAACCAAGTAAACGATAACCAACGTAGCTTGCGACATTAGTCGTGTTTCGGTAGTTAATTAAATAAACTTAAAACCTGACTAGGGTCTGCTTCTAGAGATTGTAACTAGCACACCTATAATAGTTTCATTATGGTTCTAAGTCAAGGTTCTCAACTGTAGGATCTCGGAGACGTACTTGACTTTCTCCTCGGTACCGACATTCCCGATCCAGTCAATCAACAGAGGCAAGTTACGGTTATGTTTTCTTGTATTTTATTTAGTTATTGTCAAGTTGCATGTTTAAACCACATTGCTACACGGAACCCTCTCCTAGGGTTCAAAGATTGATTGATATTGATTGTGGGGATATTGGAGAAATAGTGTAGCGTTTATGACCAATATCCCTCATATTGCATATTGTTATTGTGCGAGCTTACCCCTCTTACACACGGGAATAAGCCGTATCGTGTCGCTAGGATGCTATTTACAATCCAAGCCGGTCATAGACGTTACATATTCAAATCACATTATTTTAAGAAATGAATTGTTAAATTGCTGGAAAGTATTATTTCAAACTGTTTAGCCTGTACTTTTCCATTATTATTTGAAATGTGAGGTACATAGACATTGAGGATGCTGAGCAATTGTACAATAGCTACTATGACCCGGTGCTTTACCCTGCGGTGTTACCAGAGTCCCCCTTGGAGGACGCAGAACCAGAGGCTGGTGAACCGACCGCTTAGCTAGTTATTTTTCTCGTTATCTAGTTTATTTGTGTTGGAGTTGTAGATTTTGGTTTCAGTATTTTATTTCAGTACTTTCAGTTTCAGTTTGTACTTTTCGATTGTTGAATAAAAAGTTTTTAAATATCCGTATATTCGAGTTGTGACAAATGTATAAATGTTGTTGTGAATACCTGCATAAAGAACAGCTTACTGCCGCCGTCTCACAACGGTGCAGGCTAGGCATGATCCGGTTCGACCCAATAATTTGGGATCGGGTCGTGACAAATCCATTTATATAGAAAACCAAGAGTATGTAGCATTTAATGCTCCTGAATATAACCCAGACGGCATACCGTCGGTATGGACCGGCATGTCGTCGGTATGCCGTTCTGAACAGTAACGGTAATAATTATATCCGTTATGGAGGATTTATTGCTAGCATTTAGTGCTAGTTTGTCCATTCAAAAATTGAATCAGGTAAACCGGTATACCGTCGGTATGCCACGGTATGCCGTCGATATACCGATGTTCGTCACAGAATATTTCGTGTCTAACAAAACGGTATACCGTCGGTATGCCGTAGTATACCGTCGGTATGCCGAAGTTCGTCACAGAACATTTTGTGGTTCACAAAACGGTATACCGTCGGTATGCCGATGTTTATCACAGAATATTTTGTGGCTAAAAAAATGGTATACCGTCGGTATACAACGGTATACCGTCGGCATGCCGATCTTTTAGACATTAATTTTTGACTGAAAAATTAGAAGAGCTTTATGTTTTGTCATCCAACCTTAGGTGTTTACAGAAAGACCTAGACCTTGTACAAACTCGACATCTTGAATTGTTGAGAGCCGTCTTCAAGGATCACTGGTCTTTTCTTCAGTCTTCTTTTAGGAGTTTCCATAAGGCTTCGATGACTTGGCTTGAATGGACAGGACTTATGTAGTACAGCTTTTGAAGTAATATCAATCTGAAATACAGAGAAAACTAGACTACGAAGATGCTATTAATGTTATCAAAATAAACTGTGGCAACACAATAGATATCTGCGGCGGAAAAATTTCTGGGGTTGTGAGTTAGATAACAACTTTTCGGTCCCCTTCAAGGCGATCCTTAGATGTAGATCGGTACTTCAGTTTACTATCTGTCGGATCATGCGGGATGGGGCGAACACTGATCTTTGGCTCGATCCTTGGATGGACAAGAGATTTCTGCTGGAGTCCTTAGGTGAGCTTATGGGCAGAGAGGCGGGCAGAGGGCTGAAATGCAGTTGTATCCTCAGAGATGGGACTTGGATGCCAGAGGACTACCAGTACACAGTACATCTAGGAGAGGAGATCCGCCAGGTGCCTATTGATCCTCACCAGCCTGGAGATTTTTGGAGATGGGACCCGCCGGATGCTGATGGGGGTACAAAAGGTTTCCGCTTCAAAACCTGTTACAATCTGGTACGGACTCTCCACGACAGGATTACGGACTTTGACTTCATCTGGGGAAAGGGGGTCGCCCGAAAGATGTAGCTCTGTTTCTGCAAACTATTATTAGGCCGGTTGCTGACGAAGGACAGACTTCTTAGATTTGGGGTGCAGGTCTCTGACCCGAAGTGCGTCCTATGTGGTGTGGAGGACGAATCCATGGGACACCTCTTCTTTGAGTGTCCTGTGGCTTGGCATATTTGGGCCGAGCAGTGTGGGAGGTCGTTGGGCGGAGGAGGAAATGATAGAAATATCCGGGGGATCATCACCTGAATCAGGGATCGTCGAGGTATGGAACATGGTTGGGCCAAAACGGACAGAATCCGCATTGCAGTATCGGTCTGGCATGTTTGGCAAGAACGTAACAGGCGAATCTTCGAGGACCTTAAAAATCTCTCGTAGGAATTCTACATAATTTAGAATTCGATGTATTTGTAATGACCCCTTAACTGGGGTGGGAGAGTTGTAAAAATAGTGTATTGGAATACCTTTATTGAGATTTGCGTGGAATAAAATTTATCCTTATTCTTATATATATATATATATATATATATATATATATATATATATATATATATATATAGCGCTAATAATTAAGATTTTAATTTGTGTGTGTGTGTGTATATATGTATATAAAATCGGTCAAACCGAACCGCAGTCTCGATGATCGGTCCACATCCTAGCGGCGCATGGTCCCAACCGGTTTTTACTAAAATCACATCACACCAAACTCTATTGTTCTTCTATGGAGCTCATGCAGTGTACCAATTAATTGCGATATTCCTCACAGAATAGAAGATGACGTTGACGTAGGCGTTTAGTACAGCTGGAGAGAGTGGCACCCTCCTCGGTGGCGTGGCGCCACACGTTGCTCTGGCGAGAGCTGGCTCCCATCATTTCTGAGTGTGCTTTTTTGACTCTCGACCCGGTTCTTTCTGGACCGGCAGGTGACGGTTTGACCGGTGGGCATGCACGGATGTACGAGCACCAGCACGGAGTACAATGAACCGAGTCATGGGCAATCGCCAGCGAAATGCACCTGGGCTTTTCAGATCTTGTCGGATTTTAATTAATGATGTTTGTTTTGGTTGCACAAAGATCAGATCCGGTGGGGGGCTCTCCTTGTGAAACAGGGACCTATGTCATAGGATAGGGATAATGTTAGGGTTTATTGGGTTTAATTTACCACTACTAACTTCATCCCACAATTTTATTTCAGGACAATTTAAGTATTTATTCATTAAATTTTGTAATACATATAGTATGTTACTTAAGTGGTTTTACTAATGGACAATGTTTAAATTCTATAATAATCATTTATTTTTATCACCAATTATTGTAAATTCGGATTCGGACTCGGACGTGGATGAAGGACGAATAATGGAGTTGGCACGGCTAACATCGGATACGGAGGAGTAGTGTCGCGTCGTCGTGGGGGGCAGCGAGGCTGTTGAGCAGTAAGGCAGCGAGGCTGCAAGATAGTGGTGCGTGTTGAACAACTGGGCTGCGTGGTAGCTCTGCCGAGTTGTAGCCAAATTCAGTTTAGTAACTGCACTATTCATAATGGAGTTACTCGTCTTCCGTCCACGACTCTATTGGGTGGTTACAGATGATCAGGTGACTGTTCTCCTATATAATAGCTCCAACACATAGTGCTTAAACAAGAAAAGTAAGAGAGAGAAGAGACATTTGAGAGTTTTACTCTCTAGCTAGCATTTTTTTTTTCAACAACGCTCAAGCACTCATCCCAGGGATCCATAAACGCATATGCACTTGTCCGAGAGATCCATCAGTGCATATGCACTTGTCTGAATTGTTCGATCAAGGAGAGTGACAAGAAACGTTAAAAAATTCTTCAAAATTTGTTGGTTCCTGGACATTCAATAAAGACGGTTGAATAGCGCTTTTAAACAACGGTGATCTCGATAGGCCCAATGGACAATAGTGCTAATTTGTACAACAATTTCGACTATTTTTTTATTCAGCAGCTCATTCTTTTTTTAGTGGTTTTCACCATTGTGTACTCACTACAAAAATACATGCATACAACGACGGAACAAGTATGCCGTCTTTTTGTTGCTAAATGAAAATAGGGACGGCCCGGTGACCAAAACAATCGTCGACAAACACATTGTCGATATCTAAAAAGGGTTGTTGATTAGTTCTCATTCAACTATCTACCAACGAAATAGCAACCAACAACTCATGTCTTGTAAGCATGTGCCTCACACTTTAACCACTTGAGTTAGAATTTTTTAATTAAAAATAAATCATATTTGATAGTTAAATGCTTAGTTAAGTTTAGGTAGTTGTTTAGTTATCTTTTTATTATTTGTTTATTTTATCTAATCGTTGATAATGTACATACGGCTTAAACGTTCATTTTTTAGCCGTTTCCAAACCACGTTATAGTATTATATTTTCTATTATATATATATATATATATATATATATATATATATATATATATATATATATATATATATATATATATTGAAAAAAAGTAATTTTATTAAATCAAATAATCAACATTTACAAACTTGACACCGATAGCACCCGTCAAGAATTAGTCCCCATAGACCCCATCCCCTTGACATCATATTCAATATTGCGAAGAACGCCAATATCAATTGTAGTTATCCCATCGAAAATTCAAGAATTTATTTCCTTCCATATATGCCAAACTTCCGATGCCAGTTTGGTACAGGCTTTCGAAACCAAACCGTACCCATACTCATTTTATCTCGAAACATCTGAATTGCTTCAGCAAGGTCCATCGCACCTCCCCTGCGTAGATTTAACGCCTCCAATTGCTTATCCCAAATCTGTCGAGTGAGACATATTCTCCCAGGGTTGCAGGTTTGAGCAACGGAGGGAAGCACTTTAAATTATTTGATGTTAGAATTAAAGTGAGGTGGGTGTGGTGCAGCATGGAGCGGACATGATGTGGTCTGCATTGGTGCGCGTGTGTGTGAAGTGATGCAGGTGGAGGAGACATTCGGACAGAATTTGTAAGACCTGGTCATACAATACCTAAAACTTGTTCCTAAAAAAAAATTTCAGCCCAAAAGTTTTTGCCGGGTCCTAGTTTTAAAAAACTTAGGCCCTAACGGGATTATTTGGATTCATGGCGATCCCTGCCTCACAGGCTTTATATATGTTTTTTTTCCCCTTATATGATCACAAATTGTTTTTAACTATTCAATCACATACATATTTTTGACAAATAAAAATAAAATTTATCATTTTTTTTTATAATATGATAAATGTGTGTCGCGATTGCCCTTATAACTTACTCGGGGATTCTTGATAATTTGATAATGACATTCGGGGACTACTTGATAGTTTTAGGAGAATTAAACTTTACTTTTTCAATACATTTTTCAAAACCAACCCATTATATTTTGTTTATGATTGGTAATGGACCGGATATTCTACCGGGTTCAAATCGGATATGCTTAGTATCCATATCCAGTCTGAAAAAGTTGGACCAAATTTTTTTTTGAGCCCAGCCTTTACCCATTTCACAAGCAAGTTAGGGTTGGGTTGAGGTTCTTTTAGGCCAACGCAACGCCTAGACAATTGTCATATCTATTCACAATTTAAAAAGTCAGAAGCCCAACTCAAGGCCCAAAACATCCAATCCAACCTCTCTAGGGCCCATATCAATTTACATAGAAGTTTGGAACAAAGAGTCTTGTATGTATTTATTTGTTAATGATAACTCCACTCTTTTATCTAACATAGACTTGGGGGCACACTGAGCAAAGAATATCCATCTTTCTGCCAAACAGAATCCATTGAACTGTTAATTTATAAGATACTTTTTATAAATGTAAGCTATGTATGTAAGTCAATTTGTCCCGATTGTTCAATCGTTTGATAATTTAAAGTCATTCTTCGATAAAGGATCACTATGAGCCAAGACTCGAGAAGAGTTGTTCTTTGGAGAGCACAATACGATAAAAAATTGTAAGCTCAGAGGGAGGGGTGTGTGTGTGTGTGTTTGTGTAGGGATTATTTTTTATCGTTGGCTTCTATGGTAGAATCAATCGAAGAGGCATGAGAGGATGCGGTTTACCATGGGGCGGATGCTACTAGTTCGAGTCCACTTATCTCTAGTATGCGAACTTAGCTGATACTATGATAATACATAATTTTTATAATTCGACAGTCCGTTATATGATTTATCATCCATGGACATTGATAAGATCAATATAGGTATTTTAATATATAAAGGGTTAAGGAAAAAAAAACCTAGAAGAGAGTTGGGAAAAAAATTATTCTAAACATGTGTGCGAGAAAATTTAAACTTATGCCCTATAAAGAAAACATTTAACTTCTTTATCAACTAGACCAAATGGTAACAATAATTACACTAGTGATCCATGTATATATACAAAATTTTCGAAAAAACATCAACATATCTACAAATCAACTCTGCCCGAAAATCCAATGGAGACAAGCTCCCACTTCTTCATACATGAATCTGTCACTTATATGGAAATTTTACCTTAATTTAAACCTCTCGAATGATTTTTCTTATCTTTTATAGGACAACGATGCAATTTTAGAATTATAAATTATGTTCACGTTTTTTTGTTAATATATGATTGAACATTTTATCCTTTATATAAGCCTCTAAAATATATTTTAAATATCCTAAACCTTGTTAACCGCTTAAAACTCTTTAAAATAAAACTTGTTAGGTAGCCAAGAACTTAGAAAATTTAAAAGAAACTATCCAAAAATTTGTCTTACAAGGAAAAATTTGATGACAGAGAAGGTAGAGCAGATGACCGAGTCTCTGGTATCACAATTAAGGACGTATCCAACTATATGTTGGGGTGGGCCATCCCCCCCCACTCCCCCCCCCCCCCCCCCCCCCCCCCCCAAAGAAAATTTCATTCTGTTTTTTTCTTCTTCTTCTGTGTGTTCTTTTATTCGTAATTTTTATATGGGTTAGTCCACCTCTAATCCATCCTAATCCACTGTAGCCTTCTCTAGTTTCAATTTCTGGATCTGTCCATGATCACAATTGTATCTTCTGGTAGGAGATGAACACTAAAGAGGGAAAAAAAAAAAGGAAATATAAGAATAAAATGGTAAAATATATATAGCTAAAGTCGATGAAATGTTTTTTTAATGGATAAAAGATAGGACAGAGATTTATATTTCCATAAATTCTAAGAAATTAGCAAGATTTAAGGAGTTTGTAAAAATGTAATATACTTGAAGGACTTGTATAAAAAGAACCCCAAACGAAAGAATGTCATCCATTTGTTCGGACTTTGCATATCCATTCCTTTCTGCATTTTTTGAGCGGGAAGTGATGCGGAGCTCCACTTCCTTCCCTCTCTCCTCCAACCCCACCCTCACTTCCCGATCCCCCAAAACCCTAGAAACTAGGGTTTCTCTCCGCACCTCCTCCTCCATTGGCGCTCCACGCCTCCCGTCCCGGCGAGCTCGCCATGGCTCCGTCCGCCTCCCAAGGAACTCTTCGGTTGGAGTTGGTGCGAATCGATCCCAAGTAACGGAAGCCGATCAGTTGCAGGCCTCCTCCACTTCCTCCACCACTTCCGGCGATGTCGTTAGGGAATTCTACGATAGGATCAACCGGCGCGATCTCGCCGGAGTGGAGGATTTGATCGGGGAGGACTGCGTCTACGAGGACCTCATCTTCTCCCAACCTTTTGTCGGTCGAAAGGTCGGATTCTTACTTATTACCTTGTTTTTAGGGCAGATTTGGCACCTATTTTGGCGTGTCCTAGTGTATCTTGGAGCGTCCCTGACGTGTCTGATACGTGCCCGACACAACATGATACAGACACATCATGGATTGTTGGAGTATCCGTGCTTCGTAGTTGACTTAAACTCGTCTATGCGATTACTAAAGTGTCACTTAAAACTCCTCTGCTTTTGTTCTGTTTTTTTGTTTGTTTATTCTTTCTTTTAATTCAATTACTTGGAGTGACGGGCAATTAAGAAACAACACGTCTAGAAAATGAGCCTGGATGAAATAAGAATGCTAAGATGGATGAACAACAATACATTAAATGAGACGATAAGATTTAAGAAGTGAGTATATCTGTGGTAAGTTGGACTTGACGCTAATTAAGGATAAAGACGAGAACAAATCATTTTAGGTGGTTTGGACATCTTGCAAAGCAGGTCAATAGATTTTGTTAGTCCCGAAGACAGATCAAAGAGTGGAGAGATCCAGGGAGGCATAGAGATTTATGCAAGACTCAAAAGTCTGCTCTCTACCCAACACGAATGAAGCACAATAGAACATGTTACAAACTGACTATAAAGAAAATGTAAAATACATTAACAAACAGAAAAACCGTTCTTCTCTATGTGTTCGTAGACACTACAATGAGATAGAACAAAATAAAAAGTAAACTCTTTGTTGGGGTGAACAAGTCACCGGTGCTCAAAGCAAGATTCGTCCTATAGACGATCTGCCCCCAGATACCAGCAAGTTCATAAGAGAACTATTGGAACGCGCTGGATCACTTTCGGGAAGACCTGGAACTCAAATGAGCATAAAATGCTCTCTGCGACGCATAGAAAAGCAGTGGTGGAGTATTGCCGCATAGGGTGGCTGCTATGTGGGTATGTGTTGCCGCATAGACCTTCAGGCAATAGCAATGATATACTCTCTCTCTCTCTCTCTCTCCAACTAAGAAAACGACCCCCCCAGAAAGAGAGGTCACATATAAATAGGGAAGGTTCTCACCTACCCCTATGCGTGCCCATACCCTGCCAGTACGGCCTGTCACATCAGTCTGCACGCAGAACTGAATTGACAACACCATACCTCTATGCGGCTCACGCAACCTATGTTAGATAGCACTGACCGCACTATGCCCATGTCCTCCACACGCAACCGCTAAGTCAACTGAAGCATAGCAGTCTAGCCGCATAGCCGCTTGGCTGCATAGCGTGTGGATGCATAGCTCCTGGCCGCATACACGCTTGCCTCATAGCGCCGCATGCACCCGAACTAGCAACCGTGCAAGCAACTCACGCATAAAGGAAGCGCACGAGCGCCATGCTACGATGCTAAGTGCAAAGTGCGCCATCAAGCGCCACGTTGCACCCTTCGTCCGAGTCGCTAAGCCCCTATGGGGCTTAGCTCTTATTGATTCCCAAAGTGAGTGACAAAACAAATGTTTGTTCCTTGTGATTTAAACTTAACCCTCTAGGAAAGCCAACTCACACCCCATGTGCATATGGCAACACAAGCATAACTATTATATTGAGATATACACCATGGTGGTTTTCCAATGTGGGACTAAAAGTTCACTAAAGCCAACTAAAAACACCAATATATTTACACTAGTAACGGGGAACAAGATAGTAGTTAAAAGGAGCTGTTATGTGACTAGAGTAGGCCTAACCTAATATGGGTTGAAACCATAAAGGACATGATTTTTTGTTAGTGCTAGTGAGGACATTACCCTTAACGAAGTTGAATAAAAAAAGGAACGAAACACCCCGACCCCAAAGTTTGCGCTAAATGCTTTATTGTCGTATGTTCGGTCATGTTTCCTGGAATTGGACCAATCCGCTATTTGTGGTTTACGTGCATTCAGGAACTGGAATCCCATTTGTGAATCTTAGTTCCCAACTATGTTGCATGGACGCAGGCTTGATACGACACGTTTCAGACACGGCGACATTGATTCGTCGCTTATTTTGGTGTGTCCTAGTATGTGGTATGTCTGATACATGTGTCATGTACATGACACGTCACGTACATGGCACAAACATTTTTAGTGTCCATGCTTCTTAGGTTCCCATTTATAAATACAAAAATTGCAGAATTAAAACTCTCCTTTTTGTGCTAATTCCGGTTCATGAAGTGGAAACCAACAAAGAGACTACAAAGTCACAATGGTAGCTTTCATCAACATGTCCCAAGTTTGTGTTGGCTGTTTGAACCTTTTCTTCCATTCAACTCTGATGAGGGCAAGGTTCACAATATAGGTATCATCAGTGTTGTAAAAATTCCTCTAGGCGGCCGACTAGTCCCCGACTAGTCGCTAGTCGGCCGCCGCCGACTCGACTAGGGGCTAGTCCCCGACTAGTCACTTGTCGGCCACCGTCGACTCGATTAGGGGCTGGTCCATCCAAAAATTAGCTAAATTGGTACTAGTCTGGGCTGCCGTCGACTTCGTCAAGGCAGCCGTCGTCGACTCTTTACTTTGTTGCTGTCTTTTTCTATTTTTGAAAAAAATGACTAGCCTACTCATTTTTTATTTTTACTTTTGCTTTGTTATCTCTTTGCTACTGTTGTTGTGGCTCTTTTTTTAATTTTTGCTTGTTACTTTTTTTTGTTTTTGCTTGCTACTGCGGCTGTAACTCTCCGTGCAAAATATAAGTTGTTAACATATTATTTAAATATTTATCGAAATAGAAATTTATGCAAAATAATGAATAAGAAAATGCACTGTAGTCTGCGAAATTAACATATTATTTTTTTAAAATATTTTTATAACATATTATATATATATATATATATATATATATATATATATATATATACCAGCCTTTGGAAAATCCACAAGATTGACATCTTCATCATCATAGAACCCAAAATCCCCCCCAAACGTCTTAAATCTACCCAGTTAGCGTTGGGCCTCCCCACTGCGATTGCTGGCAGGAACGACATTTGGATTCTCGGATCGAAGGACATTAAACTCGACATCATTCAGGACTCCCAACAAGCCCTCTCCTGCTGGGTCACCCACCCATCTCTCCCGAAGCGGGCCATTCTTTCTGCGGTCCACGGTAGCTGTGTCATCTCTGATCGTAAACACCTCTGGAACGACCTTCTCGACACCTATCTCCACAACTCCAACACCCCCTGGCTTTGCATAGGGGACTTCAACGCCATCACTTGCAGAGACGAGAAGATTGGAGGTCGTCCTACGCCACTATCAGCCATACAAGACTTCAACGACTTCATATTCAATGCTCACCTTACTCCTCTCCAGTTCCAAGGCAGCGAATTCATCTGGTGTAACATGCAGGAAGGCGACCGCCTTCAATATTCCCGTCTTGACAGAGCCCTCACCAACTCTCACTGGCACGACATGAGGATCAGCTCCACCCTGTCTCACCTCAACTCAACAGAATCCGATCACGCTCCTATCCTGGTGGAAATCAAAAACAACACTCACCAACCCAAAAAGAACTTCCAATTCCTCGACTTTTGGACTGACCACCCGCAGTTCTTGCCCATCGTTACAGAAGCGTGGAACAGTCAGGACTCCCCTAATCCTCTCACTCGGGTAAGCAACAAGCTTAAAGCCACCAGGAAAGCCCTTTCCAAGTGGAGCAAACTAGCCTTCGGGGACATCTTCCAAGCGATTCGCATCGCCGAAGACGATGTGACCCGAGCAGAAGCCTTATTCCTATCCGATCGTTCTCCTGCAGCTAGGAGAGCCTTGAACCTAACCAAGGCGATGCTCAAATTCAGGCTCAAAATCGAGACCGACTTCTGGAAGCAGAAAGCCAGACTGAAATGGGACAGCGACGGGGACAAAAATTCTAAATACTTCCACGCCTGCGTCAATGGCAAAAGACAAACTATCGATACACCAGATAACCGACGAGCAAGGCATCATCAGAACTGACCACAAGGAGATCCAAGAGGCGGCCGCCGATTACTACGCTAAATTATTCTCCAAGGAGACGGTACACAAAGACACAACCTTTCTTGACCAAATACCCACTATCATCAATGACGCCGACAACGCTCGGTTGGAGCGACCCCTGTCAGAGCAGGAAGTGAAAGACGCGATTTGGGCCTTGAACGCTCATAGTGCCCCCGGGCCAGACGGTTTTTCGGGCACCTTCTTTCGCACCTGCTGGGATATAATCAAGCAGGACATCACCGAAGCGGCTATTGCCTTCCTCGAAGGAGCTCACTACCCCAAAGCAATCTCCAGCGCCAACATCATCCTCATCCCGAAAAAAGATAACCCTAACTCCTTCCGGGATTTCCGACCCATCAGTCTTTGCACATTCACCAACAAAATTATATCCAAGATAATAGCTAATAGAATGACAGACATGATCCCCAAAATCATCTCGGAGGAGCAAAACGGATTCGTTCGAGGAAGGAACATTCAGGACAACATCATGCTGGCTCAAGAACTTATCACTTGCATGAAATTTCCGGCTAGAGGGGGCAACATCGCCATCAAAATTGATATGAAAAAAGCATATGACAGACTCGATTGGCAGTTCATGATCTGGGTCTTCAGAGCCTTCGGATTCTCAGAGAACTGGACCAACACAGTGTGGAGAGCCGCCAGCAATTCTTGGTTCTCCACAGTTATCAACGGCCAATCCGATGGATTCTTCAAATCCAGCCGCGGAGTTAGACAGGGCGACCCTCTTTCGTCCACGGTATTCATCATCGCTGCTGACGCCCTGAGCAGAAACCTCAACAACATGGTCAACATCCCTAACTTCCAGCAATACCACACAGCCAGCGGATGCCCCACCATCACCCACCTGGCCTTTGCTGATGACATACTCATTTTCTCATCCGGAGATATCGGATCGATGGAGGTGGTTCATAACACCCTTGAGCGGTACTCCAGATGCTCAGGCCAGAGGATCAACCAATCCAAGAGTGTCATCTACGCCCACCACAGCATCAAATCCGAGAACGCTACCAGACTCACCCATCTAACTTCCTTCACGGTGGCACATCCTCCTTTCAACTATCTTGGTTGTCCCCTGGTGTACGGTAAATCTAACGCCAGCATCTTCGAGAACTTGATCAAAAAAATCAGGAACAAGATCGAAGGATGGCATAATGCCACCCTATCCCCAGGAGGTAAAATTATTCTCATCAAACATGTCCTCAACTCTGTCCCCATCCATACCCTAGCTGCTTGTTCCCCAACCAAGAAGGTTATCGCGTCGATTGAGCAAATATTTTGCAAGTTCTTCTGGGGGCACAACAAGGGGCAAGATAAACACCACTGGGCCAGCTGGGATACTATGGCAGCTCCGATTGCGATCGGTGGGCTCGGTTTCACCAAACTCGACCACATCGTCAAAGCGTTCTCGATGAAATTGTGGTGGAAATTACGCTCAAGCCAAAACCTGTGGACCAGGTTTATGAAGGCCAGGTACTTCAAACACACCCATCCAGCGATGGCCAGAGCTAACAGCAGATCTTCAGCGGCTTGGTGCCGTATTTTACGGGGCCGAGATCTGGCAGAACCCGCGATCAGACTTCATCTGGGTTCAGGCGAGGCCAACCCATTCCTGGAGAGATGGATCGGAGACAGCCTGATCCCAAACATTTCAGATTCCCCCAGAAACAGCAAGATCAATGACCTGTGGAACCCCTCTATCAACGTTTGGAATTGGGACAAGATTCGCGATTGGTCCGGCAGCGACACGGTCGACACCATTCGTCAGCACGGACCAATGCTTGGCCCGACGCAGACAAGCTGTGGTGGTCGCTGGATAGTTCTGGAGCATTCTCTGTGCGATCGGCGAGAATCGCGATCCAAGAGAACGGTCACGACTGCTTCATCGCGCGATACTGGCATTCTTGCATCCCTAAGAAATGGTCGTTCCTTCTGTGGAGAGTCATGAGAAAGAAACTGCCAACCGACGATATCATTAACTCTATCGGAATTAGCCTGGCGTCTACTTGTAATTGCTGCACCGAGCGTCAGACGGAAACTATTGACCACATCTTCCGGGACGGAAACCTCCCTGACAAAATTTGGAGCACCCTAAATCGCATCTACAAAGCCAACCCAGGAGATGGGCGCTTTATCGATCTTCTGGACCACTGGGGAGCTGCGTCTCACGGCCACCAGATCGTTGCAGCGGCCGCCACCTGGACAATTTGGAAAAATCGCAACAAAGCGAGATACGAGGAACACCAATTCTCTGCCGATCAGCTAATCCGGGAGATTCATTGGCAATGCCGCAAAAGGAGTTCACTTTGCTCCCATAGCTCTACGGCATTTTGGCATACGCAACCCTCGTAGTTTTGGCGGCTGCGGTCGCTCTTCCCTCTCCCCCCCTGTTTTTCCGTTTGGTGGTATACTTTTTCGGCTTTTGCCTTGTATTCGTGTCAGGCTTCAGCATTTTGAGCCTTGATTAATAAAAAGAGGGGTTCTTTAAAAATATATATATATATATATATATATATATATTAAAAATTCTAAACCGACTAATCCGACTAGTCCCCGAGTAGTCCGATTAATCCGTAGTCCCCACGAACCGACTAGCGGCCGACTAGCGATTTTTACAACCTTGGGTATCATAATCGGTATCAGATCTTACTATAAGTATTGGTATCAACACTTTCAATGATTTCGGTTCGGAGTATCGGATTCTTCGTTTCGACATTTTGATAAAAAATATTTTATAAAGATAAAAACATTTAATGCGTATTTAGACATAGTTTTAAATACTATATGTTGTTTTTAGTTAGTTTTAAATGGAATACTATTCAACATTGCTAAATTGTTCAGCCACAATAGATATTATTATTTATTTACTTGTTCTTAGACATAGTATAACTGTTAGAAATCAATCAAGCAATATAC
The DNA here is from genome assembly GCA_029216955.1 of Iris pallida. Classification (NCBI taxonomy): domain Eukaryota; kingdom Viridiplantae; phylum Streptophyta; class Magnoliopsida; order Asparagales; family Iridaceae; genus Iris; species Iris pallida. The sequence continues at coordinate 10,003,623 of JANAVB010021796.1, forward strand.
ATATATCAAGGCATCAAGAATATCAGACCATAAAACAACAAACCACAAGGAACAGAGATTTGAAACAAGTTTGCAGTTATTAATATATAGTTTATGAAGAGAAAACCAAGATAGAAAATCTTATCTTATAGTATTGTATAGTAACAATGCTATCAAGCTAATCACAACAATACTGTTGCTTACCTTAAAGAAAATAGATGTCCTGACTCACCGGTGCAACGGGTACAACGCCGCTTTCTCACAGGATAAGATAGTTCTGAACGGAAAGGCTCCACTTGCTATTACGTTCACCTCGACTAGTACTCAGAATACCGAAACCTCAAAACAGAATATATCAAGGAGAAAGAGGATACGAGAGAGAGTTTTTCCAATTTGTGTGTGTCCTTGTTGTGTTAACAAACTGCGCTATTTAGTAAATTTATAGTGCAAGAAATTATTTGATCATTAATACTAGCTACGGATGACCATGAATACCATTCATAAAACCACCCACTAAATCTTACGTTTTTCCAAGGAAGCCGGCCATGCGTTTTGATACTGGAAATCAAAGTCAGAATAAGAATATGACTATTCAAAGCTACTTTGGAAATGCTTTTATTGCAAAGTTAATGGTCATGTGTTTCCTTATGACCATTTAAATACATATTAAATGATTTTGATTTCCAAAATTCAAAATTGCAATGAAGCTGCTACTCACAAGATTAATGGTGATCAAAGTCATTTAATCATGGACAAAACGTTTTCTATTTTGATAACACATTATTTATCTAAGGATTTCCATCTAATTGACATACATCCTAAGATTAACATACTATCTCATCTCATGTAATTAGGCAAATGAAATTGCCCATTACAACAATTCCAGCATGGTTTGTTTTATTTCGGTTTCTTATTCTTAGCCTTGGCCTTGTCTTTAGTGATGGTTTTAGATTGAGCATTCACATGGTTCTTTTTACCAGTTATCATATTAACCTTAGGCTGGTACTTAACCGGTACACCATGGACTTGCTTACGGTGTTCCTCTTCTATGCTTATTGCAACCATGAGATCATCCAAGGTCAACTTTCCTTTTTGATGCTCGAGTGTCATGTTGAGATTTTCCCAAGATTTCGGGAATTTCTCAACAATTGACTTTACCAGAAACTTCTCGGGAAGTTTCATTTCAACATCAGCTAGGAATGTTCCAAGTTGATCAATTCATGCGTCTGTTCATATACAGACTTGCCTTCTACCATATGATATTTCAGGAATTTGGAAACAGAATACTTTTCGAGCCCTTGCTCTTCAGTATTATTTTCCAGTCCAGTTCATCCCGTAACGACTTCGCAGTGTACGAGTCGGAAGAATAGACATCGAAGTGTGTATTCGACAAAGCTGACAGAATCACTCCTCGACCTATTTGGTCCTTCTCGGTCCACACAGCGATTTCAACCGTATTGGGATTCGTATCAGTTGGTTCATGTCTAGTCAACTGAATCACCGTTAAGTGTCCCTTCATCGTAAGCCAAATCTTTATCCGTTGTTGCCAACGTTTAAAGAACTGACTCGAAAACTTTTCCGGCAATCCGGATAAGTCGACTTTTGCGGATAATATAGAGTTAAAACTTGAACGAGACGCATTATGTGTAACAAGATGCATAGTACTAGACATTTCAGAATATAATACCACGTTTTAAAACACAAATTAGCCTGTTTTCTTTAAGATTGTCAAATTGCTTTATGGTTTGAAACAAGCACCTAAACAATGGCATGAAAAATTTGATAAAACTATTTTGTCATTTGGCTTTGTTGTAAACGAAAATGATAAGTGCATATACTGAAAGGTTAAAGGTGATAATTGTATAATACTATGCCTGTACGTTGATGACATTATGCTGATAGGATCGGATGTTGATATAATCACTGAGACTAAGCCATACTTGAAAAGTAAATTTGAAATGAAGGAAATGGGTGAGGCAAATGTGATTCTTGGCCTCAAGATGATTTGTTCGACTGAGGGTATAGCCATTTCTCAATCTCACTATGTTGAGAAGAAAATTGAGAAATTCGGTTATAAAGATTGTAGAATCTCTAAGACACCATATGATCCTTCTGTAGCTCTTTTCAAGAATGAGAGTGGTGTTCCAGTGTCTCAGTTGAGACATTCTCAGGTTATTGGGAGCCTTGCAGTATTTGGCAAATGGCACGAGACTCAAAATTGGCCAGATATACAAATTGTCCCAATAGAACTCATGGGGAAGCTTTGGATAGGGTACTTCGGTATCTTAAGGGCACAGCGTCAGTGGCTACAAACTATGGAAGATTCCCTGAGGTTCTCGAGGGATATAGTGATGCTAGCTGGATAGCCAAAAACTCTGGTAGTAATGGGTGTACAAGGTATATATTTACATTAGGCGGGGGCGCTGTCTCCTGGAAGTCTGTCAAACAGACTCTTGTGACTCGGTCGACTTTTGAGGCTGAGTTATGTGCGTCGGACACGACCGGAGCAGAGGCAGAGTGGCTGTATGGGTTGCTGGTACAACTACCCATTGTAAACAAACCTCTGCCTCCAATTGCTGTACATTGTGATAGTCAAACCACAATTTCAAAAATAAGAAGTCGGAAGTTCAATCAAAAGACAAAGAGACACATATAAGTTAGACTAAAGTCTATAAGGGAATTAGTGTCTGATAAGGTGATGGCCGTTGACTTTGTTAATTCAAAGGACATCATGGCCGATCCCTTGACTAAAGGACTTGATCTATCCTTAGTCCAAAAATGCAGGCTGGGGATGGGACTGAAAATCCATCGGTGATACATCTGCAGCAGTAACCCAACCTACCAAGAGAAGATCTCACAAGGAAGGTTCAATGTGGTATAAACAAGCTATTGAATGTGTCAGACTGCACCTAAATTAGACTGATACTATATATCTGGAGTTTGTCCCTGGCACAGCTGATAACTGCTAGTAGAGTAAGAGTCCTAACTCTGAATGGGATCGTGTTTTCTAAACGAGATGCGAGCAGTGCATCCTTGAAGACGCCCAACTAAGTGAGAGCTGTCGTTTGGCCTCGACTAGAGAAAAATGGTTATTTCTCGAAGACACTCATAAAACAGGATCAGGACACATGGCTGTAATGTGTCAACCCTAAAGATCACTACAGAACCTATAGCTTGTTGTTACCGATATATTCCATAACACGAACGACATAAATTCAAGGCTTAGTTCCATTTATACGAGTGGTGGCAGAATCGGATAACTTAGGTAGTGGTTCAAACCGGATGGTACTATTACTGAAAGGTGTGCTATTATAACCTGTTGGGGCACAACGGAAATAAACCCAAGAAATCAGAGAATATCTCAGAGAAAATTTACAACCACAAAAACAATGATTTACGTGGTTCAGCCAAGTTGTCTATTTCCACAGACGAGGGTGATTTTGTTCCACTATGAAGAAGAAAAGGAATTACAATAGCTCTCAACACTTCTCTCCTTGCACTCAAGAACTCTCGATAAAAAAAATCTCTCAAACTTTTGTGTTGAACTTATTCAACAACTTTAGCTCTCTTGTGTCGAACTTATTCAACAACTTGAGCACAATTGAGATACTTGTGTTGAACTTATTCAACAACTTACATTGAGCACTCTTGGAGGTGTATTGTGGAGAACCTTTAGACCCCTTTATATACCATGACAAATGACTATATATGGAAATCCAATCCTATCACATATTAGAAATCCAATCCTATGTAGACTCATATATTAGAAATTCAATCCTATGTAGGCTTATATTGGAAATCCAGTCAAATATATGGTCAAAGTCAACAATGGTCATGGGCCTATTTTTAGACACTTTCCTTTATATCTCCACCTCGGCAAGGTTTTGCCACAAAATCGAGCCGAGACTTCTCCACCGCATAACTTCACCAAATCAGTCACTCGTCAATTCCGTCCCTAAGGGCTTTCAAGCAATTGGTAGGATTTGGAGCAAGTCCAAGCAATGTTGGAACTTAGCTCCAGGAACAACCTTAGTCAACATATCAGCGGGATTGTCCTTGGTATGCACTTTTTCAAGTGCAATGTCAGTGTCTTCTACAACATCCCGTATGGAGTGGTAGCGAACATCAATATGCTTGGTCCTCGCATGATGGACTTGATTCTTTTCCAAGTGGATAGCACTCATGTTATCACAATGCACATCAACTATATCCTGCTTCACCCCCAAGTCATTAATCAAACCACGAAGCCATAGGCCTTCTTTCACTGCCTCCGTCACTGTCATATACTCTGCTTCTGTAGTCGATAGGCCAACCGTAGCCTGCAACATAGACCTCCAACTGGCTGGTGTACCATGTAAAACAAACACGTATCCAGTAGTTGACCTGCGTCTATCCAGATCACCAGCATAGTCCGAATCCACATATCCACTGACTTGACTAAAGTCTCTACGAAAGTGTAATCCTACATCAGTGGTGCCCTTCAACTACTTGAATATCCATTTCACAGCCTCCCAGTGCTTCTTTTTCGGATTAGCCATAAAGCGACTAACCACACTTAAGACTTGTGCAATGTCTGGTCGAGTGCACACCATAGCGTACATTAAGCTACCAACTGCACTCGCATAAGGAACTCGAGCCATGTGCTCCTTCTCCTCATCTGTAGTAGGGAATAACTTGGCTGGGAGCCTAAAGTGGCCAGCCAAGGTAGTAGAAACAGTCTTTGCATCTTTCATACCAAAACGAGCAATGATCTTCTCAATGTACGACTTCTGAGACAAAGACAATTTTCGTTTCTCCCTCTCCCTTTTAATATCCATCCCCAAAATCTTCTTGGCTCCACCCAAGTCTTTTATCTCAAACTTCGAGCTAAGTTGAGATTTCAGTTTATCTATCTCTACCATACTTTTTTTAGGCAATAAGCATATCATCCACATAAAGCAATATATAGATATAATCTCCACCACGAAGTTTATGAAAGTAAACACAACAGTCACACTTACTTTGGGTGAAATTATGCCGTGTCATGAAGGTGTTGAACCGTTTGTACCACTGTCGAGGCGACTGCTTCAATCCGTACAACGATTTTTTCAACAAACACATGATTTTCCTTGTCAACCACCTTGAAGCCCTCCGGTTGATGCATATAAATTTCTTCGTCAAGGTCGCCATGCAAGAATGCCGTCTTCACATCGAGTTGCTCTAACTCGACATCATGATGAGCTACCGGGCTCAACAATACGCGAATAGAAGTGTGCTTGACCACCGGAGAAAAGATCTTATTGTAGTCCACTCCCTCCTTCTGCGCGAAGCCCTTTGCCACTAATCTTGCCTTGAACCGAGTGCCACCTGACTCTGGAGAAGCTTCCTTCTTCTTGTACACCCACTTGCAGCCTATAGTCTTTTTGTCTTTGGACAATGGAACCAGATCCTATGTACAGTTTTTGTGGAGAGACTCAATCTCTTCTGCATAGCCACCATCTAGTTCTCGTTGCTAGTATCTTTGATAGCCTATCTGAATGTGATAGGCTCGTCATCTTCCACTGGTAGTGCATATACCACCACATTTAACTGTCCATAGTGCTTTACCGGTTTCTCAAATCCATACATGTGTACTGGCTTGACCGATCTCCTTGACCTAGTGGTGGCTAAGGAATTTTGCTGCTGGTGCTGCTCATCCTCTAGTTGTTGCTCTTGTGGGGCTTGATGAACATCTTCAGAAACCTCCACCTCATCTGATGCATCTTTAGACGACTCAATCTCAACAGTTTGAGATTTGCTAGATACACCATTATCCTGATCGGACTCACTTTTTTTGCTCGAAACCAACACTGAAGACTCGTCGAATGTGATATCCCTGCTGATTAAGAACTTCTTATTCTCCAAGCAATACAGACGGTAGCCTTTCACTCCTTGTGCATATCCCAAGAATATGGCTTTCTTGGCTCTTGGATCTAACTTACCCTTATTGACATGATAATAAGCTTTGCATCCAAACACGCACACAGTGCTGTAATCTACTGGTTTGCCAGTCATTACCTCATATGGAGTCTTACAATCTATAGTCGGAGTTGGTGATCTATAACCAATTACCGCGCCATGTGTATAGCATCCGCCCACCATTTGTTGCCTAAACTGGCATTGGAGAGCAAACATTTTGCTTTCTCAAGCAAGGTTCGGTTCATCCTCTCTGCTAACCCATTCTGATGCGGTGTGTTCCTGACAGTCCAATGTCAAACGATACCTTCTTGAGCACAAAAATCTTTGAAAGGTCCATAGGTATATTCAGTTCCATTATCAGATCTCAATGTATTAACCTTTCTGTCCGTTCTGTTCTCCACCATTGTTTTCTACTGTTTGAACTTTTCGAACACTTGATCCTTGGTTTTGATGAAATACAACCGAACATAACGTGTATAATCATCAATAAAAGTAACATAGTACCTTGCTCCATTCTTAGAAGAAATCTTGCTAGGTCCCCATACATCTGTATGCACATAGTCGAGAATACCTCTTGTCTTCTGCTTGCTTATACTGAAGGTCACCCTGTGCTGCTTGCCATAAAGGCAATGCTCACAGAAATTCATACTTGGTTTCTTTAAGTTCTTCAGTAACCCTTGCTTGCTCAGTAAAGACAGGACTTTCTCGCTCATATGCCCAAGACGCATATGCCAAAGACGCGTGCTATCAGACAAATCAGATGTACTTACTGCTAAAGTCCCAGTTCCAGTGCTTCCCAATAAGATATAAAGGTTATCCTGTCGGTGACCTTTCATCACCACCAAAGAGCCACGAACAACCCGCAAGACTCCCCATCGGCAACGAACTTATTTCCATTTGAGTCAAGCGTACCAAGAGAAACAAGATTTTTCTTGAGGTCGGAAACATGTCTGACATCGGCCAAAGTCCGCACAATTCCTACATACATTTTCAGTTTGATAGACCCAATTCCAACAGCTCGATGTGCGTTGTTGTTGCCCATCAACACAGAACTACCATCTATCGCCTTGTAGGAAGAAAACTACTCCCTTTTTAGACACATATGGTACGAGCATCCGGAATCGAGAATCCAACGGTCACTTATGTTGTCATGTGCCACCGAAAAATAGACTCTGTCACTGTCAGCTTATGAAGCACAGTTTGCTTCATCACCTTCTCTTTCTGTCTTATTCTCCTTTTTTTATTCTTTTTCTTTTTCTTTGGATGAGGACACTTATTTGCATAATGTCCTTTCTCATTGCAGTTGAAGCACTTCACTTTCTCAATAGGTGTCTTGGACTTGAATCTTGACCTTCTGCTATAAGATGCTCTATCGTTTGTCCTTACTCTTGCCGTCAAACCTTGTACTTGGTCTCCACTGTTTCCGCCATTAGAAGCCAACCTCCGTACCTCATTAGACAATAAGGCACTCGTAGCCTCTTCTACAAAAATTGAGTCCTTTCCGTACAGTAATGTTTGAATAAGATTCTCATAAGAATTGGGCAAATAAAATAATAGGATTAACGCCAAACGATCATCTTCTTCATGTATGTCAACATCCTTCAAGTCGAAAATAATTCGATTGAATTTTGAGATATGATCCCGAATTGACATACCTTCTTCCATCACTAGTCTGTAGTACGACTTTAACATGTAAAGTTGATTGGTAAGATTTTTCGTCATGTAGAGTGATTCCAACTTTAACCAGAGCCCACTGGCGGTGGTTTCGTCCTTCACAGAGTATACGACATCCCTTTTCAAACACAGGCGAATAGCGGTACATGCTTCGAGATCCATGTCGTCCCAATCATCATCGGTCATGTCAGCGGACTTCTTGAATTTTTCCCGTAAAGCTTTGTGAAGCTTTTGAGATATGAGAACGTCATTCATCTTGCTTTTCCAAAAGCCAAAATCATTCTTCCCATTGAACTTCTCAATTTCATACTTCCCGATCCTGCTTGATGGAGCCATATCAAGAATCTACCCAATTAATTTTCTCTAAGAACTTTGTCGGACACTTTGCTAGACTCCCAAAGCTCTGATACCAATTTGTTGGGGCACAGCGGAAATAAACCCAAGAAATTAGAGAATATCTCAGAGAAAATTCATAACCACAAAAACAATGATTTACGTGGTTCGGCCAAGTTGCCTACTTCCACAGACGAGGGTGATTTTATTCCACTATGAAGAAGAAAATGAATTACAATAGCTCTCAACACTTCTCTCCTTGCACTCAAGAGCTCTCTATCACAAAGATAAAAAAATTACTCAAACTTTTGTATTGAACTTATTCAACAACTTTAGCTCTCTTGTGTCGAACTTATTCAACAACTTGAGCACAATTGAGATACTTGTGTTGAACTTATTCAACAACTTACATTGAGCACTCTTGGAGGTGTATTGTGGAGAACCTTTAGACCCCTTTATATACCATGACAAATGACTATATATGGAAATCCAATCCTATGTAGGCTTACATATTAGAAATCCAATCCTATGTAGACTCATATATTAGAAATCCAATCCTATGTAGACTTATATTGGAAATCTAGTCAAATATATGGTCAAAGTCAAAAATGGTTATGGACCTATTTTTGGACACTTTCCTTCATAACCCGTACAATTTATCTAAGAATTTGTGGGGGTTGTTGTAATTGGCAATTTCATTTGCTTAATTACATGAGATGAGAAAGTATATTAATGTTATGATGGATGCCAATTAGGTGGAAATCCTTAGATAAATGATGTGTTATCAAAATAGAAAACGTTTTGTTCATGATTAAATGACTTCAATCAACATTAATCTTGTGGGTAGCAGCTTCATTGCAATTTTGAATTTTGGAAATCAAAGTCATTTAATATGTATTTAAATGGTCATAAGGAAACACTGACCATTAACTTTGCAATCAAAGCCTTTCCAAAGTAGTTCTGAATAGTTATAAATCTTATTCTGACTTTGATTTCCAGTATCAAAACGCATTGTCGGCTTCCTTGGAAAAACGTAAGGCTTAATAGGTGGTTTTATGAATGGTATTCATGGCCATCCGTGGCTAGTATTGATGATCAAAATAATTTCTTGCACTATAAATAGTGCAGTTTGTTAACACAACAAGGACACATAGAAATTGAAAAAACTCTCTCGTATCCTCTTTCTCCTTGATAAATTGTCTTGAGGTTTCGATATTCTGAGTACCAGTCGAGGTGAATGTAATAGCAAGTGTAGCCTTTCCGTTCAGAACCGTCTTATCATGTGAGAAAGCGGCTGTGTATCCGTTGCACCGGTGAGTCGGGACCCTACTTTCTTTAAGGCAAGCAACAGTGTTGCTGTGATTCGCTTGATAGTATTGGTACTATACAGTACTATAAGATAAACTTTCCTATCTTGATTTTTTCTTTATAAACTATATATTACTAACTTCAAACTTGTTTCATATCTCTGTTCCCTGTGATTTGGTGTTTTATGGTCTCATATTCTTAGACATAGTATAACTGCAATAAAATAAACAGTTTGAAGGGAAAATATTAATATCGACTAATGTTATGAATTTATAGATATACACATTGGACAAATAGTAATGGTTACATAGTGTCGATAGGAAATGTGTTTGAAACACTGTAACATTGTCAACTTAATCATTGTGTTGATACTAATTTTCCATTCTCTCTCTTTCATTCAGTTTTTCTGTGTCGAATTGAATGGAAAAGTGACCTCCACATCAGTATCGGCTGGTATCATATATGGACAAAAACTGATGCAGTACGGCCACTACGTACCGATATCGGCTGATATTGTGAACTATGGTTAAGGACATGTCCTCTGTAAGACTAACAAAAAAGCAACAATGGTAACTTTACCTTTGAAAAATACCAAGGTAGTCGTTTCCGAAAGAAGTTTGTTTGCTCAATTCAAGCCAACCAAGCAAGTAAAAGAACTGGAGTATGACAACCAAACAAATGGTTTTGGAAATTCATTCTTTTCAATTTCAACTTCATGACACCCGTTGCCTTACCGCTTGGCCACGCCCCATTTTGATTTATTCAATGAATTCATGGAATCTAATTAACAGTGAACAAACAGGCTGAAGCCTGAAATACAGAGATACAACATCATTATATAGCTGGAACAGAAGTATATAGGAAGATTATTCCTCATTATTGGTGATAGAATCTAGAGCAAAGAAGTGTAGACAAAAACACTTGCTAAATTAGTTACATTTACAGTAACCTGTTGAGAGTACATAATCTGTGCGTTGCATACGCTTCGTAGGAGGCTGCATGTTTTACCTCTCAATTACGAGATTGCTGTGAATATGGTCACTCTTCGTTCTTGTATTATCTAGTAGCTCTCGAAAATATTTCATATCATGGAATTCAAAATACTATGGGGAGGAAACATTTGCAAGAGGGCATCCAGGAGGATATGGCTTGACCCTCCCTAGACCCTACATTAGTAGGAGCCTCAGGGCATTAGGTTGCCCTTATGACGAGAAACCATTTGTGTCATTAAGATAAAAAAAAATTATATTCATCACGAGAAAGATAATTATCTTCATCCTCCTCACATGTTCTTGTCTACCGTTTTCCAATTGTTAACTAGGTGGTATCTGAGCTAGAATTTGGTAAGTGAATTATATCGTTTGGGCTTCTTATCTCACCAAAAGTAGTAATGTGAAACATCTAAGTTAAGTCATTATTTGGGTTGCACTCCAGAAGGTAATCAAGGCAAAGGATATCCTGTAAAGATTGGCAAATTATACTAGTGATGAAACTTTACGAGAGAAATCATCGAAGTAGCTAAGGAAACAATTAATGAATCTAAATCAAAGGTCTATGCTTATTTGGTATTAAGAGTAAAAACTGAGCGAGGAAAGATATTTATAGACTTGCCAAGATTAGGTATGAAGACAAAAATATTAGCAAAAAAGAAACGAATACAAGGATGGGTAGCAAGTTATTTTTACAAGTTGCTTAGCTTCAGAACAGTAAGATGTGATGCAGGTGAAGGCAATATTATAGACAACAAATGATTGGGATACTTATCCTAATTTTCTGAACTCTAATTGATTAATATTGGCTGATAAATTATATTTATGAACTAGGCATAGTTAATATCCATATACTTAATCAATTTCAATGCAGGCTATTCTTGAGTTCTTCAAGAAGTTTACAGAATCCATCAGTGGGGACCTTCAATTTGTTATTGATGACATTTGCGATGATGATACATTGGCTGTTGGAGTTACCTGGCACTTGGGTATGTCAAATTTCTTATCTTATTTGTATAGAGTAAGAAAACCAACTAGTAACTTTTCTTCATTAGTGAAACTAAAAGTAATTAAAATGACAGAGTGGCAAGGCAGGACTTTTCCATTTAGCAGGGGGTGTAGCTTCTATCGTTTGGAGGTATTAGATGGCCGGAGACAGATCATGTACATTTCTTTCTCTTATTCCAACTTGTTTCTCAGTAGATACTAGTAGAATTTGTATTGCCGTTGAGCTTTTGAGGCATTGCATTATGAATTAGAGAAATACAAAGATGAAATGAAGGGGGCCCCATCACGGTAACTGGAAGCACTAGGTTTTCCTCGTGTAGAATTTGTAAAGGATATATGCGATGACAATTTGTGTTTTTCCTCTTCCAATGTTAGACTAAATCAAGATATCCGAAAAATTGACATCGTTTATCCTTCGTGATTGTCATGCTGTGTCATCACTCACGATTGACCGACCAAACTTAGCAGGCTCTCGAGAATATGGCATGTAATTACTGGAGAATTTGCTGTCACATAGTTATTATCATAATTCTTTTCATTTATGTTTGATGTCTAACCATGATCTCATCAATGTGGTTAGATAACTGCACTTGCCAATAGTTTTGTATGTATGATTTATATTATATCATATCATATACTAATGATAACTCCTTGATTCAGTTATGGGCGGGACTCTGTTGAACCAGCCACTAAGCCAGGGGAGACAGCACTGGTATGTTTGTCATTCATTGCTCAAATGGATATACCATGTATTTTTCTCTTAAAACAGAATATATCCGTTTACTATTTCAGTCTCTCTCTCTCTCTATATATATATATATATATATATATATATATATATATATATAAAACCGCACGCGAACCCTAGGGTTTTCCTAACCCCTCCTCCCCAACTGCCGGACCCACTAGCGGAGGGGAGGAGGAGGCCGGGGAGGAAGGGAGGGGGCGGGCGGCCCCCTCTGGCAGGCGGCGGCGGCCCCCCAGGCGGGGGGGGGGGGGGGGCTGGAGGCGGAAGCCGGAGGTCAGACGGACCCCCATCTGCACAGACGGCGACTCGGGAGGGGTTGGCGACGGCCAAGGGGGGGCGGCCGACCCCTCCCAGGCGGTGGCGGAGGGCAGGATGGCCCGGGGGGCTGCGGCCACTCCGGCGGACAACGGGTTGGATGCTCCTATGTTCGAATTCGGATCGGGATCCGGGGCTCGAAATGGCCGGATAGATGATGATGGTTGGACGACGGTGGTGAGACGACGTCCGGGAGGGGGAAGAGGGGCTCAAAATCAAATAATGAGTCGGACGGGCCCTGGGAGGAACGGGAATAGGTCTACCATCGGCCTAGGTAGCACACGACGACAGGGAGGAGGACCGGGGAGCACTGCGTCTGGATGGCGGCCAAAGGCGGTGGAGAAAGGAAAGGGTATTGCTGGAGATGTCGTGAGTCAGGGGCCTCAGTCCGCCACTCCCCGGACGGAGACAGACGGGCCTCGTCCCAAATCCTGGAATGATGTTTGTATGCCGGGTAGGAACAAGAGTCCGGTGTCGATGGAGTATGTGCCACCGATGCAGGTAGGAGGAGGCCTCCGAGCATATTTTCCAGCTGAGGAGATAGCGGAGGTCACGGACTTCTGGAAGAACACGCTGGTGATGTATGTGTTGGGAAGTAAACCGTTCTATGGACAGATACGGGGATATGCAGAGCGGGTATGGCGTCCCAAGGGGAGCATGGAGATCTTCTCCCGTGAGAATGGGTATTACTTTGTGAAATTCGGCTTGAAAGAGGATGTGTCCAGGATTATTCAAGGAGGGTCCTGGTCCTTTGATGGGCGGCTCATTATCCTGAAGGAGTGGGCACCGGAGTTGAGATGTGAGAAGGAGGTGTTGAATGCGATTCCCGTCTGGATTCGCTTTCCTGAGTTTCCGGTGAAATACTGGAGCATCCCTCTGCTAATGAGATTAGCTAGCTTGGTCGGTAAGCCGATCAAGGCGGATGAGGCTACGGCTTTCCGTACCAGACTGATGTACGTCAGGGTTTTTGTGGAGATAAAGGCTGGGACGGAGCTTCCGAGTATTCTCGAGTATCAGGCAGCGTCCGGGGAGGTTCTGACTTAGGCCGTGGAGTATGATTGGGTCCCCCCCAATGTGTTCCCTCTGTGAGTGCTTTGGTCACTCATCTAGTGCTTGCCTGACTAGAGGGACGGAGACAGCTAGGTCCTCGGTAGTGCAGATGGAGGTAGTTGAGCCAGAGGTGGCGTCCAGTCTCATCACCGGAGTGGCAGCGACAGTCAGGCCGACGGAGGAGGACTCCCTGATGGAGGGGGCCAGGAGGTCAGAGACTAACACGCCGCCTAGACATGAGGGTTCTCAGGGCGCGATAGTCCCGTTCAGGCCCCAGAGGAGTATGGTGATAAGGGGTATGAGTTCTCTGGATAGCAGACAGGATGGGATGGAGACTTCTATGGTGGAAAAGGTCTATAGCATGAAAAGGCATGCCCCGTCCCCACGGAAAGATGAGCTCCAGCCAGGGGGGCTCGATGATCAGACCGTGGCCAACCCAGATTGGACCTTGACACTTTCCAGGATTCAGGCCCATCTGGCACCCTCCTCGGGGACGGGGATGTGGGAGGATATAGATCTGACGGACGGGACACTTTCCTCGGGTGTTAGTCCAGATGGAGTACAGGGGGACCCCACATTAATTAATTAATGTCGGTCCTTGCCTGGAACATTCGTGGGGGGTGTTCCATTGGAAGATGGAGGGAGATTAGTGGCGTTCTGAAGAGGGAGAAGTGTGACATTTCTATTCTACTTGAGACGAAGATTAGAGGGGCGACTATGCTATCTCGCAGGACGCCTGTAAACTAGGCACATACTCACAACCTGGATCTTTGCGATATGGCTAGGATCTGGGTTCGGTGGAACAGAGATAGTTGGGAGGGGGAACAGGTTCTGATGACAGAGCAGCTTATTGGCATATCCTTTATGAACAAGGAAGGATTCCGTTTCATTCTTGGAGCAGTTTATGGGCACAATGATAGGCGGCTTCGGAAGACCTTGTGGGAGGACATTGTGCGCGTAGGACGTATGGCGGAGCACCTGCATCTCCCCCTGCTGCTTATGAGAGACTTCAATGCCATGCTGCATCGACAAGAGAAGGTGGGAGGTCGTCCGGTGCCGGATCCGATCTTATACGACTTCCAGAGGTGTCTCCTCTTGTCTGGGCTGAGGGGACTGGAGAGAGCAGGACACATCTGGACCTGGCACAATAAGGCGGTTCACAACAGGATCGCCTGTCAGCTTGATAGGGCTTTGGGAAATAACGAATGGTTTCGCTATTTTCCGAATTCCATGGCGGAAGGGCTAGCGGCAGGGACCAGCGATCACTCCCCTATCCGGGTTGGTCTCTCTGAGAGGCCCACTTGGAAGACTCGGCCATTCCGGTGCAACAATGGCTGGTACCTTTCTGCTGGATATGAGGAGGTTGTTATGGGAGGGCTGCAGTATACTCGGGAGGGCACGGCTCAGTTTTGCATGGTTCACAAACTCAAACATGTCAAGAGAGCTATTCGGGATTGGGTGAAGAGGATGCCGCGGTCTTCCCTGGAGGATAAGGAGACCGAGCTTCGAGAGGTACAGGAAGCTTTGCAGACTGATATGCTGAGCGGGGAGTTGGCGGCTAGGGAGAGGGTCCTGATTGCGGAGGTCAACATCATGAGGCTTCAGCAGGAGATTAGTGCGGCCCAGAGGGCCAAGTGTTCCTGGCTCAAGGATGGGGATCGCTGCACCAAGTTCTTCTACGATGTGATCCGTGCCAGACAGTACCGGAACAGCATCCCCAGGCTGCTTAACGGCGAGGGTAGGCTTGTTGGAGACCCAGTGGAGATTCAGGAGGAGGCAGTCAGGTTCTATTCTGACTTATATCAGCAGACTGATTATCCCATCACGTTTCCAGGCCTTGTCACGAAGAGGCTGGTGACGCACCATGGGAATAGCTTGCTGTTGGCCCCTGTAAGATTGGAGGAGGTGGAGGCTATTGTGATAAAGGCAGATCCTAATAAGGCTCCGGGGCCTGACGACTTCTCTTGTGGGTTCTTTAGACGACACTGGGGTGAGCTAAAGTTCTCAGTACTGGAGGCGGTGCATGAGTTTTTCTTGGAAGGGAAGTTATTGAAGGAGCTGAATCACATATTCTTGACCTTGGTTCCGAAAAAGGAGGGCGCGACATCCCTCGCCGATTTCAGGCCTATTGCGTGTTGTAATTATCTATACAAGATAATTACTCACCTCATGTGTCGTCGTATGGAGGGGATTATGCAGGGCTTGGTGTCTCGGAATCAAGCGGCTTTCATCAAGGGGCGCTGGATTGCTGAGCACAGTCTTCTTGCACATGAGATGGTGAGAGATTTCAACAAGCCGGGGGGGATGAAGGCCTGTGTGAAGCTAGATTTGCGGAAAGCTTATGACACGGTCAACAAGGACTTCCTTTGCCACCTTATGCTTGCTATGGGGTTTGATGAGAGATGGGTGGCGAGGGTGAGGGAGTGCATATGCTCCCCCACATTTTCTGTCCTCATACAGGGTACTCCATATGGATGCTTCATGAGCAACATGGGACTACGGCAGGGGGATCCTCTTTCCCCGTACCTGTTCACTTTGGTGATGGAGTACTTCACTTGTATGATGGACCTGGATGTGCATAGTAGGAAGATTGTCCTTCTCTTCAGGCTGGTCAAGCCGGTGGTGTCACACTTGATCTATGCTGACGATCTCTTGGTATTCTTGCATCCATCTATGAGGGACATGAGGGCGCTTTCAGATATTATGTAGGAGTTTGGGAGGTTGTCCGGTCTCCAGCTGAATAGGGAGAAGAGCAGAGTTTATTTCAGCTCTCAGTGCACCCTCAAGGAGGAACGGGCCCTTGCTCTGGGAGTGGAGAAAGGAGAGTTACCGGTGAAGTACCTGGGGGTTCCGTTGACGGTCAATTATGCTAGTGATCAGGATTGTCACAGCCTGGTGGATTTTGCCCAAAGAAGAGTGAAAGACTGGCAGGCAGCTGGACTGTCTTTTGGTGGCCGTATTGAACTGGTGAGGTCTGTTATTTCTGGCATCGCTATGTTCTGGTTGCAGTCGATCCAGATTCCAGTAGCTACCATAAGGAAGGTGGAGACTATATGTGCTAATTTTATCTGGAGAGGAGGTATGCATGCGATTGCTTGAGAACAACTCTGCCAGACCCGGGAGGGAGGAGTGGGGTTGCGACCTCTTCGGGCGGTTAGGGAGGCATTTGGGGGTGGGGATGACATGGCAGTTCATCAAGGGAGGATCGCTTTGGGCAGAGTGGCTGGCTAGCAGATATTTGCGGCGGACGAACTTCTAGACATGCAGGATTGATAACAATTTCTCGGTCTCATTTAAGGTTATCCTTAGGTGCAGACCGGTTCTACAGTCCGTTATTTGCAGGATTATGAAAGATGGAGCGAACACTGATCTCTGGCTAGACCCGTGGATAGGTAATGGTTCCCTTCTGGAGATCTTGGGTGCACAGATGGACAGAGAGGCGAGCAGGGGGGTGAAATGTAGTCGGATCATCAGGGATGGGATCTAGAGGTCTGAGGAGTATCCATTCACTGCTCAGTTTGGAGAGGCGATTCGTCAGATCACTATAGATACTAGCCAGCCTGCTGACTCCTGGAGATGGGCTGACCCTGGTTCGGATTGAGGGTCAGGGACATTCAGTTTTAAAAGTTGCTACAATCTGGTTCGGACTCCACAGGACAGGATTGAGGAGTATGACTTTATATGGGCAAAGGGGATTGCTCGTAAAATGCAGCTTTGCTCATACAGACTCCTTCTAAGCAGGTTGATGACGAGGGACAGACTTCTCAGGTTTGGGGTGCAGATTCTAGACCCGAAGTGCGTACTCTGTTCAGGTGAGGCCGAATCTTTGAGCCACCTATTCTTTGAGTGCCCGATGACTTGGCATATTTGGTCTGAGCAGTGTATGCGATCGATGGGCGGAGTTGGCAGTGCTAGAGATATACGGGGGATTCTCAGCTGGATCAGAGATCGCCGAGACATGGACTCTGGTTGGGCCAAGATTGCTAGAGTTCGACTTGCAGCATCTGTTTGGCATGTCTGGAGGGAGCGTAACAGACGTATCTTTGAGGGGCTGGCTACTCCGCCTGTAGGAATTCTTCATGATATAGAATTCGATGTTTCTGTAATGGCCCCTTAACGGGGGAGGGAGAGATGTGAGGATAGTGTATTGTAATACCTTTACTGTGATTTGCGTGAAATAAAATTTACCCTTCACCAACAAGGGTGGGTTCCGATTCTTACTTGGTGCTGTCTATGGGCACAATGACAGGAGGCTGCGGGAGGTCTTGTGGCAGGACATCATTAGACTGAGTACATTGGCGGTGCATCGTCATCTCCCCCTGCTTATTATGGGAGACTTCAATGCCACGCTATACAGGGGGGAGAAGCTGGGGGGGCGGCCGGTGCCGGACCAGATACTATCTGACTTTCAGTCCTGCCTTCTCCAGTCCGGGCTCAGGAATCTGGAGAGGGTGGGGCACATATGGACGTGGCACAACAAGGCGGTGGTTGGCAGGATGGCCTGCCAGCTTGATCGGGCTTTGGGGAACAGTGATTGGTTCCGCCTATTCCCTTCTGCTGTTGCTGAGGGGCTACCTGCGGGGACCAGTGACCATTCGCCGATCCTGGTGCGCTTCGTGGAGAGTCCCAGATGGAGAGCCCGTCCGTTCCGGTATGACAACAGTTGGTTCCTCTCGCCTGGCTATGAGGAGACTGTGGCGGGGGGTCTTTGTCAGGATGTGGCCGGCACTGCTCAGTTCCGTATGGTTCACAGGCTGAAGAAGACCAAACGCGCCATCAGAGACTGGATGAGGGCCCTCCCCCGGACCTCCTTACAGGAGAAGGAGGCGGAGTTGAGAGACCTGCAGTCAGACCTTCAGGGAGACATGATGAGTGGGGAGTTGGCGTCTAGAGAGAAGAAGTTGGCTGCAGAGGTCAACACCTTGAGACTCCAGCAGGAGATTAGTGCGGCCCAACGGGCCAAATGCTCCTGGCTCAAGGATGGGGACCGTTGCACCAAATTCTTCTATGATGTCATTCGGGCTCGCCAGCACCGGAACTGCATCCAGAGACTTCTAGGCAGTGATGGGCGTCTTGTGACCGACCAGGTTGCTATCCAGGAGGAGGCTGTCCGGTTCTACTCTGAGCTTTATCATCAGACGGACTATCCCACGGCTTTCCCGCATCGGACTACGAAGACGTTGATTACTGAGTATGGCAACAGTCTTCTTATGGCTCCTATCCGGATGGCGGAGGTGGAGGCGATTGTGATGCAGGCTGATGCTTCCAAGTCCCCTGGGCCGGACGGTTTCTCCAGCGGCTTCTACAAGCGACATTGGGGTTCCCTCAAGTTCCAGGTTCTAGAGGCTGTTCAGGAGTTCTTTGAGACGGGCAAGCTCCTGAAGGAGCGGAACCACACCTTCATGACGCTGGTGCCCAAGAAGGAGGGGGCGACTTCTCTTGCTGACTTCCGACCGATTGCTTGCTGTAATTATTTGTATAAAATAATTACTCATCTTATGTGCAGGAGGATGGAGGACGCTATGCAGGGCCTGGTTTCTTGGAATCAGGCGGCATTCATCAAGGGGTGGTCTATTGCTGAGCATAGTCTGTTGGCTCATGAGATGATTCGGGAGTTCCACAAGCCAGGGAGGATGAAAGCATGTGTGAAGCTTGACCTGAGGAAAGCCTACGACACCGTCAACAGGGACTTCCTCTGTCATTTGATGGGTGCGATGGGCTTCTCCGAGACATGGGTGGACAGAGTCCGAGCGTGCATCACCTCCCCTACATTCTCGGTTCTCATCCAGGGTATCCCTTACGGGTTCTTCGGCAGCAGCAGGGGACTTCGGCAGGGGGACCCGCTTTCCCCCTACCTTTTCACCCTCGTGATGGAGTATTTTACCTGTTTGATGGACATCGCGGTGCATCGGGAGAGGATTGTACCGATATACAGTAGGGTGTCTCCGGTGGTCTCACACCTCATTTATGCGGATGATCTATTGGTATTGATGAGGCCTTCCATGCGAGGGATGAGGGAGCTTGCGGTGGTGATGGAGGAGTTCGGACAGTTATCGGGTCTTCGGTTGAATAGGGACAAGAGCATAGTTTACTTCAACAGCTCTTGCACCTTGAAGGAGGAACGGGCCCTGGAACTTGGGGTGGAAAAGGGTGACCTCCCGGTGAAATATCTGGGGGTGCCACTATCTGTCAATTACGCGAAGGACCGAGAATGTCAGAGTCGGGTGGACTTTGCGCAGAGGAGGGTAGAGGGCTGGCAGGCGGCTGGCCTATCTTTTGGAGGGCGTATTGAGCTGGTTCGATCGGTTATATCTGCTATTGCTCTATTTTGGCTCCAATCTATTATGGTCCCTTTGGCTACTATCAGAAAGATTGAGGGCATATGTGCCAAGTTCATTTGGCATGGGGGGATTCATGCCATCTCTTGGGAGCAGCTCTGTCGTCCTAGGAAGAAGGGAGGTGTGGGTCTGCGTTCTCTGGTTTCTGTCAGGGAGGCGGCGGGGATCAAGCTGGCGTGGAGGTTCCTTCAGGGCGGCTCTCTTTGGTCGGCTTGGATGTCTAGTCGGTACCTCCGGGGTAGGAACTTCTGGGTATGTGACATTGACAACAACTTCTCTGTGTCCTTCAAGCATATCCTGAGGAACCGACCTGTACTTCGGAAGGCGATTCGGCGGCAGATGAGGGAGGGAGGGGAGACGGACCTATGGCTTGATCCGTGGATTGCTGGTCAGTCTCTCCTGGAGATTCTGGGTCCCCAGACGGATGGTGTGGAGTACAGAGGTCTGACTTGTAGGCGCATCATCAGGGGTGGGGCCTGGAGACCAGAGGAGTATCGTTTCACTGCTCAGTTAGGAGGGGAGATCAGGCAGGTACAGATAACTCCTGATGTACTGTCTGACGTCTGGGTTTGGGCCCCTCCCGGCTACACGGAGGGTGCTGGGGAGTTCAGATTTAGCAGCTGCTACGATCTTGTTCGTTCCCACTTCGACAAGATCGAGGAGTATGACTTTATATGGGGGAAGGGCCTTGCCAGAAAGATGCAATTGTCTGCATATAAACTGGTGCTGGGCCGGTTGCTTACTAGGGACAGACTGCTTCGGTTCGGGGTCCCTGTCCCTGACCCTACGTGTGTTTTGTGTGAGGCAGAGAATGAATCCATTGGGCACCTGTTCTTTCAGTGCCAAGTGGCGTGGAGCATCTGGGCAGAGCAGAGCCGGAGATACTTGGGAGGGGTTGGAAGGGAGCGTGACTTCATAGAAATCCTTCAGTGGATTGGAGATGGCAGGGGCCGGGGGCAGAGCTGGGCCAAACGTGCTAGATTGAGGCTTGCTGCATCAGTTTGGCATGTCTGGAGGGAGAGGAACCGGCGCATTTATGAGGGACTGTCCACCCCACTGGTGGGCATCCTTCATAACATTGAGTCAGATGTACTAGTAATGTCCCCCTGAGTTGGGATTGTATCTCTATGTTGTAACCTTATTGCGATGATTGTGGAATAAAATTTACCCTTTTTTCCAAAATATATATATATATATATATATATATATATATATATATATATATATAATCACACACCTACTCTCCTAACGGACTCGTGGCTCGAACACCACCCAGCCGGTCCAGGTACCAGTGTGCTCACCACTTGAGCTACCAATACTTGGTGCATATATATATATATATATATATATATATATATATATATATATATGAAAAAAAAAAAAAAAAAAAATATATATATATATATATATATGAGGAGGGATCCGCATCTCCTCATTTTTTGCATCCCTAAGCATCCCCATGTTAACAACCGTTGGATCTTGTTTTAGTCATCTAATATTAACCGTTGATTTGAACCATTTAAATCAATGATTAAGATTATATGACTTAAAATACATCCAATGATGGATAGCATGGGGATGCAAAAAATCGAAAATGCGGATCTTTCCTCTCTCTCTCTCTCTCTATATATATATATATATATATATATATATATATATATATATATAAACTATTGTTTGAAAGAATAATATGCTTCTATGTGGGATCGAACCCACCCGACCATGATACTTACGTGTCCACCTCCTTGCCACTTGAGCGTGCACAGAGAGAGAGAGAGAGAGAGAGAGAGAGAGAGAGAGAGCTTTTATTTTTTGTGAGATAAGACCATTCATTAACGACCGTTCTTGTCCTGGGATACTAGCACCAAGACCCATTCCCATTCTCATTTTTACTTTTCCTGGGCTTCGGTTCGAACCATTCTCACTCCCCTCCTACTAGTGTTACCACTAGTGTCACGACCCGATCCCAACATAATGGGTCTAGTGGGATGATGTCCAGCCTGCACCGTTGTGAGACGGCGGCAGTAAGCTGTATTAAGCAGTGAAACACAACATGCAAAATATCTAACGGAAATAAAACTTTTTTTTAAAACTGAAACTGGTCTGTAATGGAAATAAGACAACATCACAATTCATTTATTACAATTGTTCAAAAACAAAAGGAAAAAAAAAACTATGCCAACATCTATGGTTCCGGGGTTCCTGGTTCTGGTTCAGCAAAATCTGCAGGACCCAAGTCAGGCCCGTAGAAAGAACGGTAAGCTAGCTCCTCGTCGCAATCACCTAAAAATATTGGGTCTCCAGTCAGGAGTGAACAAGAAACATATTTCTTCCACATCTAGCATTTCTAAAATAACAATAAATGAAAATGCGAGACAGTTTAAGAAGCATTATATGTTTTTGTAAATAATAGTAAAAGACAACAAGCAATATGGTCTCAATGTCAAATATGATGCAATGCTAGTGTTTTGAGTATATAACAGGGCCTGTGACCGGCTGGGATAGAGGCAATATATATACTAACGTTTCGGCCGAAACGAATAGCATACGGTACGGCTCAACCCCCTGTGTGGTAGAGGTTAGCGCGAGAGAGACAAGCGAGAATTTTGGCTTTGATCACATACGTTATACTACTCCCCCAAGCAATCCCCGAGTCAATGAGTCAATGAGTCAATAAGTCAATAAGTCAATATAGCAATCCAGCAATCCGTCAAAAGATGTAGAGTCCGAGAGGGATCCACGGTGAATCAGTGTCACTATACTATATGAAATTAACTGATGCATACATTTAATTATTAAAGTAAAAATACAGACATTGAATAGATATGAAACTTGCCGCAGACGGTTCCTCGGCGTGGGCAGCAACAAGTAGATAACTGCTAAAGTTTTAGGGATCAGAACCTACAAGATCGTAGTACCAGATTTTAGTAACTGAGACTACACTTAATTCTAAGGAACAACACTATGGGCCGAGTCTCGTAGGTTGGGGAACCTAAATGAAAAATAATTGTATATTTTTTTAAGAATAGATTTTATTACAAAATAATAATTGACAAAATAGTCGTTTTTGAATAAAAATATATGTTTTGCCGTAATAACAAATATTAAGAAAATAATTTTTAAATCGTATTTTTAGAGATTAATAATCTTAAGGAATTTAGATTTTCTAAACTAATTTTTTTTCTAATTAGAAATTATTTACCGATCAAATATTAGTAAAACAATTTTTCTTAGAAAATACATTTTTAACCATTTATACTATTATTACAGCAACTCTAATACAAACACAAATAATAATCTCACAATATTTACTGCTTAATCTATAATTTCTATGATAACCATTATACTAACACATTCCTACACAATGAACCAACATTATTACTACAAAACTAAACTATTACAATTGGCCAGGACATAAAATGGGTTCTGTGAAAATGACAGAAGGTATTCGGGACAGGAATTTACCAACAGTTTGCACGAAGGAGCATCGAGGGGAGGCCTCGGACTCGGAACAAAGCGTCGGGACGCCTAAAGGAAGCCGGACACGGACACGTGCACGCACGGCACGCGGGGGCTGACACACGCGGGAGGGCGCGCGCGGGCTGGGGCCGGCTGGTAGGGCGCGCGGGCGGGGGCCGCGCTGTCGGGCTGACGCGGGCGGGGCCGCGCTGTCAGGGGCCGGCGCGGTGACAGGGCGCGGCACGGGCTGCCGGCTCTGTCGCGGGAGCGACGCGGGGACTGGCTCGGAAGGTGGGGGAAAGGGGTCTGGATTCGGAGAGGGCGGCGAGGGGAGTTCGGTGGCAGTCTCGGATCGGAAACCGGTGGAGTAGATTGGGAGATAGGAGAATTTTGGTGGAAGTGGAGGGTGAGAGTTTCTGTGAATTTGGGGAGATGGGTTTCTGTGAGTGTTACGTAGAGAAGAGGAAGAGAAGGAGGAAACGTGGGCACGCATGGAGCGGATCTGAGAGAGAGAATCGGGTGAGTGGGAGACTGGGTAAGAAAGGAGTTTGGGTTTTGGGCTTAAGTCATTGGGCTCCAAAGTGAGAACTAACGAAAAAAATAAAAGAAAAGAAGCCCAAGACAACTCAATTAATTAATAACACAAATAAAATTATCATATACAAATTATGGGCTTCACAACCTTCTCTCAGAAAATTTCGTCCTCGAAATTCAACCGATAATGAAAGAGAGGGTTAGGACATACCTAAAAAAGATGAGGATGCTTCTCCCTCATCTCGTCCTATCGCTCCTAGGTAGCCTCGCTTGGAGAGTAGTGACGCCAAGCTATCTTGACTAGTGGGATTACTGCACGCCTCAGTCTCTTCTCCATGCAGTCGATGATCTCCACTGGTTGCTCTGGCACGGTGATGCTAGGTCCAACCTCCAATTCTGAATGATCAACAACGTGGCTCGGGTCCGGTATGTAACGCCTCACCTGTGATACGTGGAAGACGTTGTGCACGCCTTCGAGACTGGAAGGTAGATCCACTTTGTATGCTACCTCTCCGATTCCGCTCAATACCTCAAATGGACCGATGTAGCGGGGACTCAGCTTCCCAGCTTGGCCGAATCTGATTGTGCCCCTGGTAGGTGATATTTTGACAAACACCTGATCTCCGGCCTCAAATTCCAAGGTTCGACGCCTGCTGTCCGTCCAATGTTTCTGACGATCCTGTGCAATCCTTAGTGTCTCTCTAATCATCTTCATCTTCTCGGTTGCATCTGTAACCATCTCTGGTCCCAACATGACTCGATCTCCAACATCGTCCCATGCTAGTGAAGTGTGGCAACGTCGACCATATAAAGCCTCAAAAGGTGTCATCTGAATACTGGCCTGGTAGCTATTGTTGTAGGAGAACTCTACCAGGTGTAGGTGATATTCCCAAGATCCACCAAATTGTAGGACGCATGATCTCAACATATCCTCAAGCGTCTGGATAGTCCGCTCGGACTGGCCGTCGTTCTGCGGGTGGTATGCCGTGCTAAACTTCAGTTGCGTGCCCAAGCTCTCCTGCAGGCTCTTCCAGTAATGTGAGGTGAAACGGGTATCCCTGTCGGATACGATGCTGACTGGAACTCCATGAAGCCGGTATATATTCCGCATATAAAGAGCTGCGAGCCTCTTGGTGGATAAACCAACCTTGAAAGGAATGAAATGGGCAGACTTAGTCAGTCTGTCCACTATT
Organism: Iris pallida; assembly: GCA_029216955.1. Taxonomy (NCBI): domain Eukaryota; kingdom Viridiplantae; phylum Streptophyta; class Magnoliopsida; order Asparagales; family Iridaceae; genus Iris; species Iris pallida. The sequence continues at coordinate 10,028,488 of JANAVB010021796.1, forward strand.
ACCCATATAGCATTCTTCCCTCCTTGGGATCTGGGTAATCCTGTTACAAAGTCCATAGTAATATGCTCCCATTTCCACTCCGAAATGGAAAGCGGTTGCAACAAACCCGCTGGTCTCTGGCGGTCTGCCTTTACCTGCTGGCAGATCAAACATCTGGAGACGAATTCTGTCACGTCTCGCTTCATTCCAAGCCACCATACATGGGTCCTCATGTCCTTGTACATTTTGTTAGCTCCTGGATGTGTAGAATGCTGCGACTGGTGCGCCTCCTTCATCAACTCATTCCTCAGTTCGCCAGTAGGTACGCAAAGTCTCGTGCCGTGCCTTAATGCTCCATCTCCAGCTATGAAAAATCCTTCAAGTGTTCCAACTAGTACTTGATCTCTTAACTTGCACAATATCTCATCCTGGAATTGAGTCTCTTTGACTCTGCTGATCAGACTGGACTGCACTTGTAGCTGCATCATAGGCGAGTCTATGCCTGGTACAACTGCTTCCTTCCCAAGCTTCAACATGATTTCCTCTGGTAGCACGATCTCCAATCCGAGCTTCTCCATGTCTTCCAGTAAGTGACGGTTCTTTGTCAAGAACATAGCCATCGGGTACCTGCTAAGTGCATCAGCGACAACATTAGCCTTACCCGGGTGGTATTGCAGATTGATGTCAAAATCCTTCATAAGCTCCAGCCATCGCCTCTGGCGCATGTTGAGCTCCTTCTGAGTGAAGACATATTTGAGACTCTTGTGGTCTGTGTATATGTCTACCTTCTCGTCATAGAGATAATGCTTCCACAACTTTAGGGTGAAGATGACTGCTGCTAGCTCCAAGTCATGCGTCGGGTAGTTCTTCTCATGATTGCGTAATTGCCGAGATGCATAGGCAATTACCTTCCCATGTTGTTTTATCACACAGCCCAATCCTTTGCCCGAAAGCATCACTGTATATAGAGAATCCACCTAATCCGGATGGTAGTGTCAATATAGGTGCGGTTGTCAACCTTCTCTTCAGTTCCTCAAATGACGCCTAACATGCTTCGGTCCAAACGAACTCTTCGTTCTTCCTGGTTAGCCTCGTCATAGGCTCAGCAATCCTTGCGAAGTCCTTAACGAACTTCCTGTAATATCCTGCTAAGCCCAAGAAACTTCTGATCTCCGCAACTGAGCTGGGGGTTTTCCAAGATTCCATTGCTGCTATCTTCTTAGGGTCCACAGATACCTCTTCTCCTGTGATGACATGGCCAAGAAAATCCACTTTATCTAAGAAAAATTCACACTTGGACAGCTTACCATAAAGCTTCTCCTTCCTCAGAGTCTCCAAGACAATCCGCAAGTGCTTCTCATGCTCTTCTTGGGTCTTTGAGTAGATCAGAATGTCATCAATGAAGACGACAACAAACTGATCCAAGTACTCATGGAAGACCTTGTTCATAAGATTCATGAACACAGCTGGGGCATTAGTAAGACCGAAGGGCATGACCAAGAATTCATATTGTCCATACTTGGTGTTGAATGCCGTCTTCGGAATATCCTCCTCTCGAACCTTGACTTGGTGATATCCTGACCTGAGGTCAATCTTCGAGAAAATCCTTGCTCCGCTCAGCTGATCGAATAGGTCATCGATCCTGGGTAGAGGGTACTTGTTCTTGATGGTGATGTTGTTCAATGTTCGATAATCTATGCACATCCGCACGGTTCTATCCTTCTTGGGCACGAACAAAACTGGTGATCCCCAGGGCGAAGCTCCATCTCTGATAAATCCCTGGGCCTTCAGCTCGTCTATCTGGCCCTTTCATCTCCTTAGCTTCCTTGGGGTTAACTCTGTAGCTTCTCTGTGAAATAGGGGATGAGCCAGGTACAAGATCGATAGTGAACTCCACGTCTCGATCAGGGGGTAATCCAGGTAGATTGTCAGGAAGGACATCTAAGAATTCCGCTATCAGGGGATGAAGGGGTCTGGGATCTTCTGTGATGGATGTGTAGGAGACACTCCAAGCTCTCTAGTGCTCGAGCTACTTCAAATTCAGGTCCTCCAGGTGGACTAAAGATAACACAACCCCGATGACAGTCTATCAGGACGTGTTGCTTGCTCAGCCAATCCATTCCCAATACTACATCGTAGTTAGGGAGAGGCATAACAAGTAAGGGTGCTAGAAAGGTATGACCGAAAATGGTGATGGGGCAGGTACAAGTCTCTGTGATGGGGATTGGTCCCCCTCCGGTCATAACTCTACAAATTATCTTACTACACCCTACATCTATATGGTATGCAGTAACAAATTCCGAAGATATTAAACTGTGCGAAGCTCCAAAATCAAATAGGCATAAAGCTGGGTGCGAGTGTAATAAAATAGAACCTGCGATGACATCTCCTTCAGGTTCTTGCTCCGCTTCAGGCTCCTCAGCGGCCATGGCAAAAGCTTGTCCGGTCCTGTGCTGGTTGTAATGCTGCTGCTGGGTAGGAAGTAGACCCTTCTGTTGTCCAGCTCCAGCTCTGTTGAATGTCGTAGGGCAGTCCCTGATCTGGTGGGTGGCAGACCCACAAGAAAGGCAGTGACCCAGTCTCTTCCTGCAGATATCTGATGTGTGCCCGGGTCTCTTGCAATAGGTGCAGGTGATGTTCCTCTGCTGGTTCTGCTGGGGTGCTTTGTGCTGCCGTTGCTGAGAGGGCTTGTTGTTGTTGTTGTTGGGCCTCTTGAAATTGCCCTGGTGGTTGCTGCTGAATCTGGGGTGCTCCCTCTTGGTTTGGCCGGCTGAGCTGGCCTCCACATCTTGAGCCACCTTCAGCATCTTGTCATATGTCTTGGCTCTATTTGCGACAACCATGGTGTTTCCTCCCGCAGTACATGCCGGAACTTCTGGGTACGCTCCACCGGGTCTGCTACCAGGCGAGGTGCAAACCTGCCGAGTCGGTTGAACTCAGCTGCATACTCTTCGATAGTACGGTCTCCTTGCTTCAAGTCGTGAAACTGCCTTCCCATGGCTTGTAGGGCAGCTTCTGGGAAGAACTTCTTGAAAGATCGCCAGGGGATTTCTCCAGCCTGAAATCTTGGCTTGTTCCTGTACCATATACTAGCCAGATTCTGTAACTGTAGAGGTACAACCTCTACCATGAGGCCGGGTGGGATTTGAGCAACGCTGAGGATGCGCTCCATGTCATCCAGCCATTCGTCCGCGTATATAAGGCCTTCAGTTCCCTTGAAAGGCCGCGGATTCATCTTCTTGAAGCTTTCAATGTCTTCAACTTTCTCCTGGATAATAGATTGCCAGTCAGAATTATATTTCTTCAATGAAACATAAAACTTATCAATTCCACTTTTCTTACCTTGACAGTCCCTGGTTCCTTCTATGATGAGTCGAGTGCTGCCATGTCGACATTGTGGGCATTCTCCATGCCCTCCCTTGTGATCGCGGTCTGCTCGCGGTTCACTTCTGCTTGAGCCCTCTGGGTCTCAAGTACTCCTCGTAGCAGGCCTACGAGCTTGGCGGGGTCCACTGGCACTGGTGGAGCAGCTGGAGGATTCGCGTCATCAATCGAGAGTGTAGGTCTCGGGGGAATCGGTGCAGCTGCATGCGCGGTGGAGGTATATGCAGCACGGAGAGTCCGTGCAGCACGAAGACGGGTAGTGGGCTGCACTGGAGAGGGGTCTAACTGAGCCTGGGTAGGTGTGTTCCCGGAGGAAGAGACCTCTTCGTCTGTAGGCCCAGAGCGAGTCGTCTTTCCTTTCGCCATATTCTGAAAGGTTTGGGTACACACATAAGCAAGGGAGCCTAATAAATCTATAAGCAAGCAAAAATAGATATTACTATATGTAATTTTGGTCCTATGATGTAACATGGTGAAAATCATCTAAGTGTTCTAGTTGTTTCTAGAGTCTGTTTTCCTAAAGTCTCATCTAAACCTAGGTTAAGTTACAGAACTGCAGGCTGGTCTTAGACTAAGTTGACTAGACCAAATTACAGAACGGACCTGCATGGGCCATCACTAAAAATATGTCACGACCCGATCCCAGTATAATGGGTCTAAGTCGAATCGTGCCCAGCCTGCACCGTTGTGAGACGGCGACAGTAAGCTGTATCAAGCAGTGAAACACAACAGGCAAAATATCTAACGGAAATAATTTTTTTTTTAATTTAAACTGAAACTGGTCTGAAATGGAAATAAGACAACAACATAATTCATTTATTACAATTGTTCAAAAACAAAGAAAGAAAAAAGAAACTATGCCAACATTTATGGTTCTGGGGTTTCTGGTTCTGGTACAGCTAAATCTGCAGGACCCAAGTCAGGCCCGTAGAAAGAGCAGTAAGCTAGCTCCTCCTCGTCGCAATCACCTAAAAATGTTGGGTCTCCAGTCAGGAGTGAACAAGAAACATATTTCTTCCACATCTAGCATTTCTAAAATAACAATAAATGAAAATGCGAGACAGTTTAAGAAACATTATATGTTTTTGTAAATAATAGTAAAAGACAACAAGCAATATGGTCTCAATGTCAAATATGATGCAATGCTATGCTAGTGTTTTGAGTATATAACAGAGCCTGTGACCGGCTGGGATAGAGGCAATATGTATACTAACGTTTCGGCCGAAACAAATAGCATACGGTACGGCTCAACCCCCTGTGTGGTAGAGGTTAGCGCGAGAGAGACAAGCGAGAATTTTGGCTTTGATCACAGACGTTATACTACTCCCCCAAGCAATCCCCGAGTCAATGAGTCAATGAGTCAATAAGTCAATATAGCAATCCAGCAATCCGTCAAACGATGTGGAGTCCGAGAGGGATCCACGGTGAATCAGTGTCACTATACTATATGAAATCAACTGATGCATACATTTAATTATTAAAGTAAAAACACAGACATTGAATAGATATGAAACTTGCCTCAGACGGTTCCTCAGCGTGGGCAGCAACAAGTAGATAACTGCTAAAGTCTTAGGGATCAGAACCTACAAGATTGTAATACCAGATTTTAGTAACTAGGACTACACTTTAATTCTAAGGAACAACACTATGGGCTGAGTCTGGTAGGTTGGGGAACCTAAATAAAAAATAATTGTATATTTTTTTTAAGAATAGATTTTATTACAAAATAATAATTGACAAAATAGTCGTTTTTGAATAAAATATATGTTTTGTCGTAATAACAAATATTAAGAAAATAATTTTTAAATCGTATTTTTAGAGATTAATAATTTTAAGGAATTTAGATTTTCCAAACTAATATTTTTTTTTTCTAATTAGAAATTATTTACCGATCAAATATTAGTAAAACAATTTTTCTTAGAAAATACATTTTTAACCATTTATACTATTATTACTGCAACTCTAATACAAACATAAATAATAATCTCACAATATTTACTGCTTAATCTATAATTTCTATGATAACCATTATACTAACACTGTCACGCCCCGCTCCCGTAGGAGCGATCGTCCTCGCTAAGGCGTGATGCCGCACGAGCCTAGATTGCGCTCGTGCAAGGCGGGTTCCATAACGGCCGATTTCAGCGGCTGCAACGGGATCGTCGCACAGGAGTCCCATGCAGAGACATTGAATAATAGCAGCGAAAATTTGAAGCAAAACACAAGTCATTCCAAAACACTCTTTTATTGATATTGAAACAAAAATTACATTGGGGCGCAAGGCCAAGTTTACAATTCTCTCAAGCTCACATTACAAGTCACTCAGCTCTCTCTCATCTCTCAATTACAAGTCTTGATCCAGCGGAAGCTTCGGAAGGCGACGTCCATACATTATGTCCCGTATAAGTCTTTAATCCATGCGGCTGCACGCTTCGAGTCGCCAAGGAACTCCATGCCTCGACGCATCCAAGCGAGCTCCGCGCCACGAGCTTCTACCTGTGCCTGCACATGTAAACTATGTGGGTGTCAGTACTCAACTGTACTGGTGGAATGAGCTCCTCGCCCACCCATACAAACCCGACACGTTTGATTTACTTTTGTGCAACTTAGTTCCCTTTATGATTGTCTTTCTACTCTTGCCTTAGGATCAGTTTTAGGACCGACGCCTTGCCTATTTGTATTTCAAGACCATCCCGTGCTTGCAACATCGATGTCGACTCAACAACGTTAACCTATCCAGTCGTGCTTGCCTTTCGGCCAAAATCAGAGACGCAACTACGCGATAAGGCTCCATTCCTTGTGACCGTGCTACGAATCCATCATACCGTGCCAACAACTCAATGTGACTCAAACGTATCGCCGCCTTGCGGCCCTTTGCTACTAAACCATCATCCGACCCAATCCAAGACTTGTGGGCTAAGTGCCACTCGACCAACTTTGCCTTGCGGCAGTTCCTGACTTAGACTCAAGACAACTCAAACCAACTTATGCAACTTATATTCCGACAACTTAAGACCTGACGCCACATCTCGTGCCGTAGCACGTCGCCTATGTTGATGCCAATCTTAGGACCAAACCTTGTGTTCTAACTGTACACCCATCCAACTGACTCAATCCAAAGGCACACACGCGGATTTCCGCCCGTGCCGACCCATCTATATGAATTGGTCACTAATATCACAAGCTATCATGGACTATAGCCTTGCCATTCGGCGACCCTTTCAGTGCAAGTAGCTAGCCCCGCTGAAAGTTCCCGAATGACCCGAGCGGTTCGTCCAGCTACGGCTATACCGTGTTTCCCTCCGGAACGCCGCGGTCCCATGGCGCCCAGGGTTGTCGCGCGTGGAAACTCCTCCTTGTCGACAAGTTGTCCAATGACCATGCAAGACTCGACACAAACTGACGTCTCACACAGTCATTCCTCTTCCAATGTCACCATCTCTTTCAAAACCAATATCAAACCATCTATCATTTGAGACCCCTCGACGACCCACGGTCGCGAGCATTCTTTCTATCATTTGAGACCCCTCGACGACCCACGGTCGCGAGCATTCTTTCCATGTTACCATATCATTTCATTCAGCTCAATGCCTATTCAATAATCCTTTCTCCAAAACTCATTCAACCAACCGTGGTTCCTGCCTTAACACTAGGTCCGTGTATCGTGCCTCAAACCGACTTCCGATCTACGCGACGCTATCGCCCAAGTCATAATTTATATGACGGGCCTTGGGATCGTGGGACTATTTAACCTGACAACCGCAGAACGAGCGGAACAGCACTTCGAATGACTTAGGTCGACCAACATAGCTTTGCCTAACTTACTCAAGCCTACAACTTAACGAGCAAAGGCCGCGTCAAGCCTTGCCACGATGGAACGTGCCGTGCACGCGTTCAACTTTGAACGACCAAGTCATTTGGGTGCCTAGACTTATGGCACAAGCTGTGCAACGCAACTTAACTCATGGGGCAAGCCAAGGCTATGCCAAGCCTTGGACGACAGGACCGTGCATGCTTTATGAAGCATTCATGCGGGCGACGCCTATGACTTAGGCTATGCTCAAAACTTCGCCGACTCAACCAACTTTCCTTCTCCCAAGCCACGGGACGAAGGATCGAGTGTCATTTTCAAAGCACGCCGTGCACCAACTCTAAGACGGCCGTTGGACCTTTCCATATTCTAACTCAATTCAACCCGTCGGGATTATTCCCTTTAGCTATGTGGATTCGTCTCTTTTATTATCAAGCCTACTTGTGCAAGTTGAAAACATGCGATTTATTATGTGAAGGGAAAGATGAGGCAAGTTCACCGAAACTATCCCACCTGAGCGTGCGGTCGCTTCGACCGAGCGATGTCTTCGAGTAGCCGTTGCAAGGCTAAGTCCGAACGCCGTTGGCGTTTTAATTCTGCCGATTGACTGAGCGGGACGGGGCACTACATCATACACCACTCAGAAAAAGTTTCGTCCTCGAAACTAACTGAGTACACTTCTCGACTTATCCCTCGACTCAACATCCTACGTTTCTCGCACACATTTCTCCTATGCGTTCCCTCAATTCGAGCCACGCTCGTGCTATCCACAATCCTTTCTTCAAAATTCACGATCTCAAAATCCTCGACGCTTTCCCGTTCCTCAAGTCTCACTTGATTCAACGTATCACTTAGTATGGATCGTGCACATATCTTAGGCGTCCCCAAAATACATGCATTTCAACCCAGCCTTGTGATAGTGAATCCAGTTCCACCTATCGATTCATCCACTCGATCCCAAAATCAATCACACCGATGCTAACCCTCGCAACATTGGACATCTCGCCTAGCCGCTAGGCAATCTCTTTAGGCTAAAGTCAATTGTCAGTATTGGAATCACAGTTCCCAAACAACGATATCAACACTGACCCCATCCTAAGGTCAACCAAGTTGATAGTACGGGGTTTTCTACCCAAGCTCGCATCATTCTGATTTCTAAACATCGAGCATCGATTCCCTACACACATCCCAATAATCATCGCACGGGGTTCGAGTCATTCAGCAAAGCCATCCTATGACAACTCACATTCAACCAATTTCACGACGTAACAAAATCGCCCGTTTCAACAAACCATCTTCGCCTAGTCAATCTCTTCGAACACGTTCGACATAATCCATCGCTAAACCATAATTTCACATTCCTCATTTCCTAAGTCATCTATTCCAAATTCACGTAATCGATCATGGGGTCGTCTAGCTTAACAATATGTTGCACCCCGATCTCACGCGAGTCAGATTATCCACGATGGGCACGAATCACCATGCACGCTCCCGTGAGATAATCATTCTCATCGGGACGTAACTCTTGTTTTGTGACCAGACTAATTCATTCTCGATGCGCGGATTGGACCTACTCAATCCTCAAGTTTCCTTCATTCATCCGTCGCAAGTCCAAACATCCTCGAATTCACCTTCGCGTCAAACCGACAAGTCGAGACAATCAACATTGCCGCGTCCTGATTTTTCGAGTTCGATCATTCCCGCGACATGAATCACCATGTCAGCGCTCACGCAGAACGATCACCCTAAACCCGACGCAACGCATGGACGAGGCTAGAGTTGCGCTCGCGCAAGACAAGATCGTCGACGTTGTGGCTATCTGCGTAACCATCAAGACACAATCATTTTCATCCAACATCCATCTCGATCAAAATCCTAAGTATCGCATCCAACCGAACGATAACACTTGCACGATCGTCATTCGCCGAGTCAGAGTACCCCCGAGTTATCGCATATCGATCTTTGATACGCCTCAATACCATCGATGATATGCGTAACCTGACGATCTTCTTTTGCAACAAGTTCCGAGTCGTGCGAACGATGCTATCGTCCGACTGGATAGTCTCCTTGTCATTCAAATTCAAGTTCGATCATTATCCCTCGAATCATTTACAACATCAATTTTCCTCAAACCCAAATTTGCGTATTGTTCATCCGTCTATCTTAAGTCATCGACCAACATTCAATCCAATCCTTAGAGTCATTCGCGTAACTTCCAAAATCAAACCCTTCATGCACGCTGTCTACCTGTCGTGCTAACTTTTTGTATACGATCCGTATCAATTTCCTCGATCAAGTCATCCATTTGTACACCCTAACTTTTCCTCAATTCGATTTCACCTACTCAATCATTCTTGCGTTTCATACTTCACATAATCTTCAATCCCGTGCACGTTCCGTGCGCGTCAATTTCTAAGTTTTTCGAATCTACTCATCAAACTTCCAGACAACGACTCATTCAATCGCACCCGATCTAAGGCTTTGCATATGTGCGACGCATGCTGATAGACTCACCGACACCCCGAATCCTCAATCGATCGATCGACATTCCTGAGACTATCGCATACACCACTCAGGAATGAAGTCATTTATCAAATCCTCAACTTATCATTTGATTCACACTCTACTTCCTCGAATTTCGTCCGAACGATTTCTTAGATTTCAAGCACGCTCACCTTATATCGCACCGACGATAACATCGTCGTTCGATAGCATCTCTATCGATAGTCATCTCACTTTTACTCAATCGAGTTCAACTCATTCTTGTTCGACACAATTCGAATCCCGCACTCGACTTTTCTAAGGTCGACACGACTTTGGTGTATATGCCCGGCCCGACTTAGTCAATCGCGCTTACGCGAACCATCTTTTTGTTTCTTATCAAAAACTGTTCTCCTATGTTTTGCAAAATAGATAGACTTATTGTATGGACATCTCGTGGGACAATTGAGAGAGAGCGCACCAACGATATCAACTTGAGGAAGCACAATTCAGAGTTTGCGAAAACAACGAGTTAAAGAATTCAATCGATAGTCCAAGGACGTAAAGCCGTGCTCTGATACCATTATGTCACGCCCCGCTCCCGTAGGAGCGATCGTCCTCGCTAAGGCGTGATGCCGCACGAGCCTAGATTGCGCTCGTGCAAGGCGGGTTCCATAACGGCCGATTTCAGCGGCTGCAACGGGATCGTCGCACAGGAGTCCCATGCAGAGACATTGAATAATAGCAGCGGAAATTTGAAGCAAAACACAAGTCATTCCAAAACACTCTTTTATTGATATTGAAACAAAAATTACATTGGGGCGCAAGGCCAAGATTACAATTCTCTCAAGCTCACATTACAAGTCACTCAGCTCTCTCTCATCTCTCAATTACAAGTCTTGATCCAGCGGAAGCTTCGGAAGGCGACGTCCATACATTATGTCCCGTATAAGTCTTTAATCCATGCGGCTGCACGCTTCGACTCGCCAAGGAACTCCATGCCTCGACGCATCCAAGCGAGCTCCGCGCCACGAGCTTCTACCTGTGCCTGCACATGTAAACTATGTGGGTGTCAGTACTCAACTGTACTGGTGGAATGAGCTCCTCGCCCACCCATACAAACCCGACACGTTTGATTTACTTTTGTGCAACTTAGTTCCCTTTATGATTGTCTTTCTACTCTTGTCTTAGGATCAGTTTTAGGACCGACGCCTTGCCTATTTGTATTTCAAGACCATCCCGTGCTTGCAACATCGATGTCGACTCAACAACGTTAACCTATCCAGTCGTGCTTGCCTTTCGGCCAAAATCAGAGACGCAACTACGCGATAAGGCTCCATTCCTTGTGACCGTGCTACGAATCCATCATACCGTGCCAACAACTCAATGTGACTCAAACGTATCGCCGCCTTGCGGCCCTTTGCTACTAAACCATCATCCGACCCAATCCAAGACTTGTGGGCTAAGTGCCACTCGACCAACTTTGCCTTGCGGCAGTTCCTGACTTAGACTCAAGACAACTCAAACCAACTTATGCAACTTATATTCCGACAACTTAAGACCCGACGCCACATCTCGTGCCGTAGCACGTCGCCTATGTTGATGCCAATCTTAGGACCAAACCTTGTGTTCTAACTGTACACCCATCCAACTGACTCAATCCAAAGGCACACACGCGAATTTTCGTCCGTGCCGACCCATCTATATGAATTGGTCACTAACATCACAAGCTATCATGGACTATAGCCTTGCCATTCGGCGACCCTTTCAGCGCAAGTAGCTAGCCCCGCTGAAAGTTCCCGAATGACCCGAGCGGTTCGTCCAGCTACGGCTATACCGTGTTTCCCTCCGGAACGCCGCGGTCCCATGGCGCCCAGGGTTGTCGCGCGTGGAAACTCCTCCTTGTCGACAAGTTGTCCAATGACCATGCAAGACTCGACACAAACTGACGTCTCACACAGTCATTCCTCTTCCAATGTCACCATCTCTTTCAAAACCAATATCAAACCATCTATCATTTGAGACCCCTCGACGACCCACGGTCGCGAGCATTCTTTCTATCATTTGAGACCCCTCGACGACCCACTGTCGCGAGCATTCTTTCCATGTTACCATATCATTTCATTCAGCTCAATGCCTATTCAATAATCATTTCTCCAAAACTCATTCAACCAACCGTGGTTCCTGCCTTAACACTAGGTCCGTGTATCGTGCCTCAAACCGACTTCCGATCTACGCGACGCTATCGCCCAAGTCATAATTTATATGACGGGCCTTGGGATCGTGGGACTATTTAACCTGACAACCGCAGAACGAGCGGGACAGCACTTCGAATGACTTAGGTCGACCAACATAGCTTTGCCTAACTTACTCAAGCCTACAACTTAACGAGCAAAGGCCGCGTCAAGCCTTGCCACGATGGAACGTGCCGTGCACACGTTCAACTTTGAACGACCAAGTCATTTGGGTGCCTAGACTTATGGCACAAGCTGTGCAACGCAACTTAACTCATGGGGCAAGCCAAGGCTATGCCAAGCCTTGGACGACAGGACCGTGCATGCTTTATGAAGCATTCATGCGGGCGACGCCTATGACTTAGGCTATGCTCAAAACTTCGCCGACTCAACCAACTTTCCTTCTCCCAAGCCACGGGACGAAGGATCGAGTATCATTTTCAAAGCACGCCGTGCACCAACTCTAAGACGGCCGTTGGACCTTTCCATATTCTAACTCAATTCAACCCGTCGGGATTATTCCCTTTAGCTATGTGGATTCGTCTCTTTTATTATCAAGCCTACTTGTGCAAGTTGAAAACATGCGATTTATTATGTGAAGGGAAAGATGAGGCAAGTTCACCGAAACTACCCCACCTGAGCGTGCGGTCGCTTCGACCGAGCGATGTCTTCGAGTAGCCGTTGCAAGGCTAAGTCCGAACGCCGTTGGCGTTTTAATTCTGCCGATTGACTGAGCGGGACGGGGCACTACAAACACATTCCTATACAATGAACCAACATTATTACTAGGGAACTAAACTATTCCAATTGGCTAGGACATAAAATGGGTTCTGTGAAAATGACAGAAGGTATTCGGGACAGGAATTTACCAACAGTTTGCACGAAGGAGCACCGAGGGGAGGCCTCGGACTCGGAACAAAGCGTCGGGACGCCCAAAGGAAGCCGGACACGGACACGTGCACGCACGGCACGCGGGGGCTGACACACGCGGGAGGGCGCACGCGGGTTGTGGCCGGCTGGTCGGGCGCGCGGGCGGGGGCCGCGCTGTCGGGCTGACGCGGGTGGGGCCGCGCCTGGGCGGGGCTGACGCGGGCGGGGCCGCGCTGTCGGGGGTCGGCGCGGCGCGGGCGGCCGACGCTGTCGCGGGAGCGACGCGTGGACGGGCTCGGTGGGTGGGGGAGAGGGGTCTAGATTCGGAGAGGGCGGCGAGGGGAGTTCGGTGGCAGTCTCGGATCGGAAATCGGTGGAGTAGATTGGGAGATCAGGGGAATTTTGGTGGAAGTGGAGGGTGAGAGTTTCTGTGAATTTGGGGAGATGTGTTTCTGTGAGTATTACCTAGAGAAGAGGAAGAGAAGGGGGAAACGTGGGCACGCATGGAGCGGATCTGAGAGAGAGAATCGGGTGAGCGGGTGAGTGGGATACTGGGTAAAAAAGGAGTTTGGATTTTGGGCTTAAATCATTGGGCTCCAAAGAGAGAACTAACGAAAAAATGATAAAAGAAAAGATGCCCAAGACAACTCAATTAATTAATAACACAAATAAAATTATCATATACAAATTATGGGCTTCACAACTAGACCTCCCCCTTCGTGGTGTTCTACGTGTATATTATATCATGCATATATGATGGAAGTAACTAGTAAGGTTATCACTTAGATACAACTTTTTATAAACTTGTATCCATAACTATCAATCTAGCTTCTCCATTTTATTAATAACACATTAAATTAGTAGTAGTTATAATTTTTCTCGAAGCACTAACATATGCACATTTTTGGGTACTATTCAAGTGTATGCCAATTGGTTGATAAGGATGTCATAATTGTTGTTTAGAAACTTTGTATCGGGACAAACAATAATCTTAATCCCCAATTCATCCGTACAATCTTGCCAAGATCTAGGTCATTGAAGGATGATGATAACCAAACACAGTAGGTTAGAACGCAGATGCCAAGTTGTTCATGGAAAACCTCTCCACTGCAAAGAGTAAAAAACCACAAGCCAAGTCTAATGAATCCTTGCAATATAAGCAATGTCATTCGAACATCTTTGGACCCCTTAAACAAAATGGTTCAAGTTATCCCTAAACACCCAATAGAGAGTACAAGGGTAATAAACCCAAAACGAACCCGAACACTTTCTGACAGGATTAAAATCACTCACCCTGATGATTGATCCCTCCCTGCAAATAAAAGCATTTGATGATCAGTAGTTGCCCAATCCAAAGTCCCAAATCTCCTTGAAACCCAAAAGAAATCTCCAATCTCTCCCTTGCTTCTCTACCTGGCTGTTGGAATCAACTCCTAGAAACCCTACATAAGGAAACCACATGGAGACCTCATATAGCCTCAACTGAACCACTAAACCAAATTAGAAAACCAATCTAGTCGGCCAACTGAAGCACGCAGAACTAGAATTCATCTACTGATATTTTCCTTCATGCCCCAAGTCGGTCTTCTGATCAGTAGATCTTCTGCTACTGCTCCTTAGGCTAGTCATTGTCATCTGATCGAATGATCAGCTGTCAGATGATCAATCATGACAGGCCTACAAATCACGAGTTCTTACAGTAAATTGATGCTCTGGGGCTCTTGTTCCTGGGGAATGGCTTGAATCCTCAAGAGGGACGCACTCATCCCAACACATGGCTTACTGTGTCAAAGCTCCTATTGAGCAAGTTGAACTGTTAAAATTAATTAGTTAATGTCTTTCTATTTTTATCCAAGCTTTACAATAACTGGGATCCAGTTAATTACTAATTGCTTGGATATCAAATTACCTGGTATTGTATTTTCGTATCCTTTTCTCTAACAGTGAGTTTTCTTGGTGAGAGCATGCAGGTCCTTATTAGAGCAGTGACATGGATACTGCAACGATTTCCACAGCTTGCTGACAGGTTGTAATGGATAACTCCACTTTACCTGGTTCTGTATAAAGTTTCTACTTTAATAAGGGATCAAAACATCTTCTGACTGAATATTGTGATAAGTTACAAGCAAAAGTAAGGATTAGAATCTTAAGATTTGATTGTACTTTCCTTCTGATTGAATTCCCTCTATGGGGTATTTGTGATATATATGCCGAGGCCCAGGTCGGAGCGTGTTAACTTCTCTTATTGGATACAGAGCCGACCATACACGATTCCTCTGATGATTAAATCGATCAAAATTCACAAAAGATCATAGGATATTTCATTAATTTCAGTGATACTACAAACTGTCTAGATGTGGTCCATACACCTGAATGATGAAGGATATGATTAAGAGTTGGAGGTGAAGGACACTGAGCTTAAGAAGGTCCATACAAATAATAATAGGGCGAATATGCTCACAAAAATTCTGTCTAGGAAAAAGATTGAGCTATGCAGTCATTTTACCTAGTTGTAAAGAGTGAGATTTGTTCAGATGGTCTCCTTCTATGTGGAGGACATCATGAGTGCGACGAGCATGATTCGTGTGTCAGAGAAGCTCGAAAGAGAAAGAAGTCGAGGATCGACAGTTCAATTTTTGGAGCCAAAATATGAAGAACAGTTCAACTAGTATGCTGATATATGGTCTGCAGGCTACTGTAATATCAATATTTTTTGGAGAGCAGCCGTTTTTTAGGCTGGTATTCAAACTGGTATACTGTTCTTGAGCGAGTTGAGCGGAAGTTGGGTTTCGGCTCAAATTTTGTTCAAATTTCGATATTTTTGATACTTTCCAATTTTGAAGAGTTTTGAGAGAAGTTTTAATAGGGTTTCTCATTCCATATTGGAAGCATACGAAGGTCAAGATTTTGACGACCTTGCAACTTTCAAGGAGATTTGGGAGAATTCCTTTTGATTCGGAAGAGATCGCTGGAGAAGACCCACATTGCATCGCCTTCGAGTTCAGGTAACTTTCTAATTCTCAATTGTAATCAATTCCCGTCAATGAGTGACCCATAGAAAGTAAAAGGATTTGCTTTTTTGGTAGAGATGAAAGAAGTTCTTCTTCTTTTGTAAATAATTTTTCTAATAATCAAGAATCTAATTTTTGCAAAAAAAGTGCATATCACGGTTTGTAAATTCATGTCCAAGTACTTATCATTTCTGGGCTCGTAATTGCTATCCTATTAGGTTCAGTCATCATAGTTATACGATATCCACAAACCATTCCGACCGACGGTCAAAATTTATTCGATTATTCATTATCAAATAGGTGTGAGAAATTGGAGAGGAGTTGATGTATTCTTCTATCTGTTAGTGAACTTTTTTCTATATTGTACTCGGATCTTTTCGTGATTTATTTTTCACGTTGGATTTCAACGTCAAAAATGTTGTGTTCGTGATTGTGTGGCTTGTGGTATTTTGATTGTAGTTTTAGAAGATACTTCGAATTAGTTTAGTTGTCACAAAGTACTTTGTAATATGGAATGATTTAAATCCGTTATGTTTCCGACCTCAGTTTCCAAAATACAATATTAAAAGTTCTAATTTTTGGGGTTATTTGTACTGACACCCTCTATGTTTTGTGTTTATTAAGTGGACCTTCCCTAATTTAAAAATAAGTACACTGACACCTTTGTCCTTTATATATATTTTTAAAGTAGGGATGGTCAGTGTAAAATCATTTACATAAATTATAAAACTTAAGAGTGATCCGTGTATTTAACACATAACGTAAGGGGTGTCAGTGTATTTATTATTATAATTTTTTTTTGAACGGAACTGAGTTGTTTATTAATTGGCAGAGTTCTTGTCAGAGATAAAACTCGTAACCTCATTATCAAGGTTGTTACTAATACATGCCGGAGCAGAGAAAAAAACAACTAAGGATGATGAAGAAAGGATAGTTTGTTGGCCAAACTGTGGGCAACCCTGTTCCTCGTTCTTCTGACGAATGTAAATTCATGAGATTTTGATAATGCTCTATCTCTCTCTGAGTTGAACGAACCAAGTCGGCTATCCTCCATGGTGTCAGCTCTCTTCTTCTCCCTTGAAGATCCTGTGTGTTGTCAGTGAATCACCTTCAATGCAAATGTTCTCCGCCCTAGTCTCCCTGGCTAGAAGAATGCCTTGGCGGATGGCTTGGATCTCTGCCGCTAGGCTATTGTCGGCAACGTAGGATTGTGCCGAGTACCAAGTACTGGCCGCAACAAAAGAGCCTTCAGAGTCCCTCGCAATTGCTGCTGCAGCAATGGCTGTGGAGGTAGTGGCCCCATCGACGTTGATCTTAATTTCACCATACTTTGGGGGAATCCAGTGATCCATCCAGTTATTATCATTGCGAAGGTCTTGAGTTTTATCCAAGTAATTTGAATCACTCTCCGAGTAGCAATGAAACAGCGCGTTGGCTTGGGTGATGATACGTTGAATGTGTGGGGCTTCATGTCGAAAAACACACGCACATCTGGCTTTCCACAAGGCCCAAAGGTAGCTAGCTCCGATCCTAAACGCATGCGCCTGTGGATCATTTAGCCATTCCGCGAGGAGAGTGTGGATGTTGTAATGACTCTCGATCCGGAGACCTATCTGGCTAGCAAACCATCCGGCTCTGGCAATGTGACAATGTAGGAAGAGATGGTTATCATCTTCGTCTTGGAGAAGACGCAATGGACAAAGCTTGGAACTGGTTGGTAGACGCCTATTGATGGCAGTGAGAAGAGGGAGTGCATTGTGTAGAAGGCGCTAAATGAATAGTTGTATCATTGGCGCTAGTAGTTTAATGTTCCATAGCCGGCACCAAGTGTTAGGGTCATGCGTTGTGTAGGAGCTGCTTGCAGTTTGCCTTCGAATCGTTTCATATGAAGATTTAGTAGAAAATGATCTGTCTCTGGAATCCGTCCACATGAGGCTATCTGTGCCATCCCCATCGATAAGGTCGATCTCCATAATAGCTTTGGCTTCCAACGGGGAGAAGATAGAGTGTATTAGAGGAGCATTCCATGTTCTCGCAATTGGGTCCATGAGGTCCCTAACAATCACAGGGCCATTGAGGGGCAAGTCGCGCGTGGCGATTCTGAAGCCAGGCAGATTTGGCACCCAGGGTTCTGTGCAGATGTCCACCCATCCGCCTCTAATTCTCCAGTACAGTTTGGTCGCCATAGTATGCCGCATATCCAGGATACTTGACCAGATAGGGGAGGCTCGTCTTGTTTTGATTGCAGTCCAAAGTGACGAGTGCTGTAGATGCCCCTGAGAAGTCGAGCCCATAATTGATGAGGGTTCTCCAGGAATCTCCAAAGGAGTTTACCAATAAGAGACTCGTTGACCCATTCTAACTTCCTAATGCCGAGACCTCCCTCCTTTGGTTAAGCGATCTTGTCCCACGCAAGGAAGTGGAGCTTCCTCTCCGCAGGGTCGTGCCCCCACCAGAAGGAGTGTTGCTGTCTAGCCAAATTAGATGTAATGTGTCAAATCCCTATTTTTAAAATTAGTATATGTCTGAATTTCGTATTTGGGGGATTTTCAATTTTCGTATTTATTTAAATTTTTAATTATTTTCTGGACTTGGGTTTGTCTTAGTCGTTGAGTCTTGACTCTTGGTTATCGTTGCCATATTAATTTACGGATTGTATTATTTTTATTATTATTTTGGAGTTGGTATTTTAGTTCATTGTTATTTCCTGTGGATATGAGGTCGGATTTAGGTCATAGATTGATTGCATGCTAGGATACCCAACAAGATTGACAGCCGTAATCGTCGTATGATGTATTCGTACCTTATACGGTGTAGCTGGCCTTGTTCGTCCCCGTATTTCGGTACTGGGGCGTGACACGGTTTTAGTGGTGGCCCATGCAGGTCTCGTTTTGAGATATTGTTGGGTATCACATGATTATTGATCTCAGTCCACTATTCCTGGTATTCCAACTTGTTACACTTGTCCTTCGCTCCCTTGAACTTTGAATTGGTCCTCATCTCTTCCTGAACCTATTTTACTTTGTCCTGTCTTATTCGTTGTTATCTACCTTTATTCCTTGTTATGATAGACATGGTCCTGTAGTTGGCCATGTCGATCGCTTTATCAGTTAAGACGTTATCTTGTCTTATCATTGGGTTACTCGTTATCTATCTTGGGTTCTGTACTCTCTACCGGTGTTTCGCCTTGGTTGATTTCTTGTTATCCCTTTCGTGCGTTGACTTCGTGTTGACTTAGTATCATTATCGTCCTCTTCGAGCGTTTGCTTGATTGTTGTAGAAGGAAGATTTCACCAGGACTCTGAGATTGGATATTTTAACATTTGTTGAGTATCTAGTGGATATTCTTGTATCAATTCAACGTATTTGATTCTGGACAGTTCCACAATCATGATTATTTGTTTCAGATATTATTTTGATTATAAATATATTTTCTATATACTATGTTTTGACATGGATTTTGGATTTTGAGTATTTTTCTAGAAAACTATCTTGTTAAAGGTGTTTTTGGATGTATATTATGATTGACCTGGATTTTGAATTTTGATTATTTTCTAGGACTGTCATGTTATATTGTTAGATGTTTTGTGATTTTAGTGACTTGGACGTTTGGGTTATGAATGTGATTCGTTTTGGATATTTGTCAAGAGTGACCGGGTGACCCTAGTATACATTGATGGCGTGGTAACGAAAGTTGCAGCTGCTCGATTATAGTGCCATGGTGGATCTTTTGCAGCCATTCCGGATGGCGTGACAGAATTATCGTGACACACATTATGCTCGGATATTAGGAAACTACGGTCGTCGGTTGAGACAAATATCCTAGATTTTATGATTTTGTGGATTTTTATGCAGTTGGGATTTCAGGTTTTCTGGTACTATTTTTGATATGTTGTACTTGTTTTAATTTATGGGATTATTTTGTACATGTGAATTTTGTTTTTCGAGATTCCTTCGATGTTGGATTTACCTTACGAGTTGATTGTGTAGCTAGATATTAATCTCTTCTATGTTTTCAGATTGATATTTTGTTCATTTGTAGTTGTATTACTTGATTTCTGTAAGGTGTGTAGAGTTTTCAATATATATATATATATATATATATATATATATATATATATATATATATATATATATATATATATATATATATATATATATATATATATATATATACTAGTTTTAAAAATCCTATTATGATTTCGAGGACAAAATTTTTGTAAGGGGGGTAGGATGTCAAATCCCTATTTTTAAAATTAGTATATGTCTGTATTTCGTATTTGGGAGATTTTTAATTTTTGTATTTATTTAAATTTTTAATTATTTTCTGGACTTGGGTTGGTCTTAGTCGTTGAGTCTTGACTCTTGGTTATCGTTGCCGTATTAATTTATGGGTTATATTATTTTGGAGTTGGTATTTTAGTTCATTGGTATTGCATGTGGATATGAGATCGGATTTAGGCCATAGATTGATTACATGCTAGGATACCCAACAAGATTGACAGTCGTAATCGTCGTATGACGTATTCGTACCTTATACGGTGTAGCTGGCCTTGTCCGTCCCCGTATTTCGGTACTGGGGTGTGACATAATGGCTTTAGGAATTTTGTATGTCGACATGAGATAGACAGGGATGGAGCCCAGGGTGGATTTGATTAGGACCGTTCGCCCACATGCGATACTAACTTCGATTTCCACTCTGATAATAGTGCACCACATTTATCATTTTTCGTTCCCAGAATACGTATTCTAAGTACATGTACTGCTAGAATGTATTTATTTAATATTTATCATGTATTGTTCTGTATTTAAATTTCTTTAATTTTCTGCTAATTATTTTTCTGCATTTTACTTTCAGCATTTTACTTCTGCTTTACTTTTGGGTTCGGCCCGAGTTGGTTTATTTTTCGGCCTCGGATGGTTTAGCATGAAATCCAACTCCCCACCTACCACCACTCCTTCATTTAAAACCCCAAAATCCTTTCTCTCTCTTCATTCATTACTTCTCCTTCACCATTACTCCTCTTCTTCCTCCATTACTCCTCCCCACCTACCTAGCGTCATAGGCAAGTGCCAACTTGCTTCTTGATGGATCTCCATTTTTGTTGTTCCATTATCTTCCTCTCAGAATTTTTAGATACTTTAGTACTTAGCATTTTCAATTTCCATGGCTCATTTCTTGTAAATCTAAGTTTAATGCATTTTCGGATTTCTTAGGTTTTGATCTAGTAACTTTGTTATTTTTCAAGTTTTGATGGTTCCATGTTGTAGAGAATTTCGTTCTACCCCATTTTGACCTATGGAAGTCCAGTTTTGGGCTTGGAATGAAGGAATTAGGGAGCTCGGAAGCAATGGCTTCCCATGGTTCTCCTTCTCAGAAGAGTGGAGAAGAAGGGCAATGCTTGACCGCATGAGTTTTCATGCGGCAAGTCTTCTTGAGCCGCATGAATAGTTCGGCAGCATGAAGAGTAGCTGGCCGCATGAATAGTTCGGCCGCATGAAGAGTAGCTGGCCGCATGAATAGTTCGGCCGCATGAATAGTTCGGCCGAATGAAGAGTTTCGGCCGCATGGAGTTCTAACCGCATGGAGTGTCCGGCCGCATATAATTCTGGCCGCATATGACTTAACCCTGTCTTCCTGGCACTGTTCAGCCGCATAGTGCTTTTCAGTCGCATAGTGCTTTTCAGCCGCATGGCGCTTTTTAACCGCATGGACTTGTATTTAAACTGAGCCGCATGGGTCTTGTTTTAACCCTAGCCGCATAAGCTTGATGCTTCCCAGCCGCATGGGACCCAGCCCCTTAACCGCATGAGCCTCGTATATCCAGCCGCATAGGCCATTAGCCGCATGACCCTCGGCTAGTTGCCGCATAGTCCTGTTTTTCTCTGGTAGTGCACTCATGGCCGCTTGGCCCTTGTTGCATGATTTAGCCGCATAAATAGATGTCCAGCTACTGCCATTCAATAGTGACTTTTTACTGTTTCTTGACATTAATTAACATTAATTGTTATCTTGACACTAATTAACAGGGATTGTTATCTTGATTTAAAAATTAGTCATGCGTTCCTAGTTGGAACTAAGAGACTGGCTAGTCGTCTTATTAAAATTAATGAATAAGACACGTTCATATTAATTATGAACTATTGTAATCGATTGGCCGATCCCGAATATTGGCATACAGGCATACGCAGGCTTCAATTTATTTATTTTTCTACAAAAGCAGCATGTGTACTTTATGGTCAAGGCATGATTTATTCCGTGGTTAGTTTTAATTGTTGCATTACGCTATGTAAGACCTACAACCTAACTGCACAAGTATCGTTGTAGAGTTGGGCATATCGTACTTTGTACGGAAGTACTCATTCTGAATAACCATGATCCACGGCATGGAATTTCACTTAACATAGAGGCTACTACGTTAAATAAAATAATGATTGCATGGAGAGAATGGATTTCCGAGTTCTTACATGGCAGCCCTCTTTGGGACTATTAGTGCCCGACAGGCCGGCTGGTTCCCACATATACTGCAAATCTGTCACACGGACAGGGAGCGGTATCTGCTTATATTATTTATTGTATATTGATGACGGACGTCCCGCTGGGACTCGTCTAATTCATGATTGGCGCAATTGATTAACTGGGTAGACTAGCCTTGCTTGCACATAGTAAGAACTGAGAAATCCTTTATCGCATAGTCCCAAGATAACTTGGAACCCACAATAGCAAGCCGTAGTAGTTGCATGGCCGTTTAAATTGATTTGGTTGTGTACTGTACCTACTCTGTTGACTAAATGAGATGATCAGAGTGTCGAGACATGACGGGCCAACTTCTGTCCTTGTTTGGTTGGGAGGTTGGTTCGAAGTGTCGTGATGTTATGTGAATTCCAGTAGCAAGCAGAGATCTATTATTGTATTCTCTTATTTACTGGTTTAAATTTCTCATATCGTGCTTCCTTGCGGTACTTGCTATTAGAGGTCTAACCTCTCTGGTTTTGCATGGCCAGATTTAGAGCCAGTCCCCGAGGGCTCAGCTTACTTCCACCTCCAAGATGGTCAATACTAGAGGAATGATCGCAGGAGAACTCGAGTGGGTTCCTTACTTCCCCGCTCGTTTTTGTTATTTACTTTATACTTGCCGTTTGGCACCGACATGTTAGTCGGATTGTCTTGCACTTACTTTGCATAATTGTAACTAAGTCAGGCTGCAGCTGATAAACAATTGTGTATACTTTACTACATCTTCTGGCTATGTTTTGTAAAGTCAGATCTCAAGAACATTTTGACTGAGCGTTTGGGACGCCTTACTGCTTTATCTCACATGTTCTCTATTACTGTTTCTTGCTTGAAGGATTGAGACAATAGACGTGAAGTGACCATAGTGAGACTTTCATGTAGTATGCACCCCCTCGTCTTTTAGACAACATTGATCGTATTATACGGTATTCATCTATTCGTAATACGTAGCTGGCTGAGTCATTCCCCCGCTCTCCAGTATTCTGGTTCTGGGGCGTGACAACATTTGTCAATGAGAGAATTGTAGGTTGAAATAAGTCCAAGAGTTTTCTCTGAATGTTTTGCTGCTGGTTTTGCTGTTTGGTTTTGATGGATGCTTTTCTGAATGGTTTTCGATAATTTAACTCTTGTCCGTTTTCATCGATTTTCATAGCATTCATTCTTGAGAATTCTGAGAGAAAGGAACATAACGAGATGGAGTATTAACCAAACATTTGGTACTATCGCAGGCGGACGTGTGAGAGAAGGCTAAGCACACAAGTGTTCCTCTCCTTCTCGGCAAATCTGTAATTGGTGAGTATGGATTCTCTGTGGTGGTTTGTCCCTTCTTCGCTACTCCTTCATGCCAACTAAATAAATTCTCTTGTTGCCATGCTACATCAGTTGATCGATAACTTGATGCGTTGAATGCCATAAGTCAATACCACTAAGAAACTCGAGAATGGACATTGAATGAATTGATTATGCTGTTAATAATGAATGAATGAAATGCTATGAGACCCTATGAACATTGAAATGATGCTTGTCCCTTTGAACATTGAAATGCTGCGATGAAATGAACATTGAAATGCGATGAATTGATGCCTAAGATGGTGGAATATGAAATACTGAGAAATGAACATGTTGCCTCTTTACTTTCGATATTATACCATGCACACTATACTTATCGAGTCAGACATGCATTCGCATAGTCATGGACAACTTGTATACAAGATATTGTTTTCTCGAACGGTACCCGGGACATCGAGACCGATTCGGCCTAGGAGGAATCGTTACGTGCTTTGGTGGCACGTGGTATCAGGACATTCATTCGGACTTGCAATCCGAATGAGTGGCGCATCGCATACCCTACGAAGTCCTATATGGCAATGTCCGAAATGGTATATATTATAACACCAGTGATCATGTTGTAAGGATGCATGCTAATCAATGTCTTGTGCAAGGGCGGTAAGTATTATTATTATCCTGTATCTTATGCAGGAAAGCTGGATTTCGACCGATGGTAAAGTAAACAGTTGTTTTCGTATAATATCATGTTGCCTCCATTATGAATTGCTAGTCCCTAACAATCTTATGATTTAAAATGCTTGTCATAATAACAAATGTCGGTTTGGCTGAGTGGGCCAACGGGGCTCACCAGCGTATTTTTGTAATGTGCTGACCCCTCCTCCACAGGTACTGGGGAAGGTCCGGGCGCACGTTGGAACTAAGACTTTTTGAGTTGCTGCTATTTTCAAGTTGTTTTCAATAAAAGACGCAAAAAGTATTGCGGACTTTTCAAGATTGCTGCATGGATTTTCAAATGTACTAAAGGGGCATAATGTATGGAACGAGAAGTTATTTCATGGCAGCCTATCAGTTGTTTTTATTTTCATGAATAAATGCAGCCGGAATGACATTTCAAAGAGTACCGAGAGAAAAGTTGTATCTTGCTACAATTATCAATAAAATGAATATTTTTTCCTATTCTACGTACTCAATGTTTATGCAAATGTGGCTTATTTTCAAATGTTTCAAAATGACACAAATGTGTACGTTCTTGTCTTGTACAAGTGCAACACCAGACTTGTACGACATCACGTCCTAGCAAGGACGAACGATTCGGCGTGAATCAAAGCGAGGACGAGCGATCCATGAATCGGAGCATGACAATAGATGATGTCTCAGGTACTTGTCACCCGTGTTCATGGTCGTTAGGTGAAGCATAGTGGAGAGCTGTTGACGTTCTTGAAGAGGGACCTGCCTACTGAAGTGGTTGCTAGATTTCTCGAAATTCACTTGCCGTCCCGACCAAGTTGTTAAGGTGCTCAAAATGCTCTACACAGCGGCCATGGAAGCACGAGACGCCTGACCAAAAATGAAAATATCATCAGCAAATAGTAGGTGCGAAATAGGAGCATATTGATTAATTCACACTCTATGGAATAAATCATCCAGTTCAAATTGATAAAAGAGCCTGGATAGAATCTCTGCACATAGAATGAAAATGAATGGTGATAATGAAAATGAATGGTGATAGAGGGCATCCCTGTTGAATCCCTCTAGTTGTTCTGAAATGGCCTTCTGGGACACCATTGATGAGAATCGAGAAGGAAGATGTAGTAATGCATTTCATTATAAGGCCATTGGAGTGCCCCTGGATACCCATCCCATGAAGCACCGATTTGATGAAAGGCCAAGAGAGGCGATCATACGCCTTAGACATGTCTATCTTCAGTGCATAGGAGTTTTTCTTTTTGGGGAAGAACTTCATGGCGTGTATGATTTTCTGTGCGATGACGATATTGTCGGAGATTTGTTTACCTGAAACGAATGCATTATGGAAATCCGAGATAAGTTGGGCCATTAGAGGTCTTAAGCCGTGCAGTTAGAATCTTTGAGATCGTCTTATATGCAACATTGGACAAATAGATTGGCCTGAAATATGCCGGAGTGGCTGGATTGGTTTTCTTAGGAATAAGTACGATGTTTGTCGGTGTATTTATTTTTAAACTAGAAGAGATCTGTGTAATAAATACAAAACATAGGAGATGTCAGTATAAATAATTCAAATTTTTTTTATAGGTAAGTTAAAGTTCTAAACTTGCTTCCCATGTCAGAGATGTTTAAATATGTTAACAACACCGTACTTTATTTAATGTCATTAATTATTTCCAATCTCCAAAATAAAAAATACAGTTGACATGTCACTGAAGATCACTGTCACGCGCCGGCTAAAACTATGATTTGCTATTTTATGATTCTCCATATGATTGCTTTTTTTATGGAAAAAGAAACGATTAAGATGGCAATGCTAACGAACTTAGGGAATCCATTAATGATTTGACTCATAATTGGTTAGCTCGAGTTTGGTGACTTGTTTATTCTCTAACGCGTTGCGGGATTCTATGAGCCAGATGTGCCGAAAGTCCATTTAGACATGGTCTCCAATTTACTACTGCTGCTACTTCCTCCACACATGTAGGTCTCGTTTGGTTCGCAGAATGGGAGGAAAATGAGTCAATTTTTTGACAATTTTTTTGGAAAATTATAATTTTTATTGATTTTTCTTTTCGATGTTTGAAAATGTCAAAAAATTTGGAAAGTAAAATGAATCTTCAATGTGGGAAAGTGATTTCTTGCTTGGATGGATCCTCCTAATTTCTCTTCTCTTTCTTCTTAATTTTTTTGGCACCCAAACATAGAAAAATAATCATTTTCTTTTTCCAACCCGATAATTCTGCGAACCAATCGAGGCCATATAGTTGCTAAAGTCCATGTCATTGCTAATCTGTCTTCAGAGACCATTTCAATGCAAGATCAAGATTATTATGTCCATCCGCAGGTTGATGGCAGATTTTAGTGACATAATTCGTGCTGCCATGCCATGCATATCTTTGGCTTGCTTTTAGTAAGGATCTTGCTTGTTATAAATAAGAAAATTGCATCTTGATTCTCTCTTCCTCTCCCTCTCCTCTCCAGGAGAGTAGAGAACACTTGTGTTTTCCACTTGTAGACCTTGAATTTTGCATCAAGACAATGGCTTTCAAAACTCGTAACTACCAAACAAGTCTGATCAACAACTTTGGGAAATTTTCGATGAGCCTGGGCAACTTTTGAAAAACTACACTAGGATCAGACATGACGCTTTTCATGTATGTTCATAGAGTAGAGTAAGTCATAGCGAAGGGCGGGATGATCGGACATGGCTGGTCCAGGATAAATCTGACAAGACTTTGAACTTGAACAACCCTTTTTCTGCATAGAACAACTCTTCATACCTAGCGTGATCTGGGATGACCCATAATAAGAGTCACCAAAATTAGCTCCGGCTAGGACAACCCAGCTCCTCGGGCCGGCCGGGTATTGCTTGAGTGACGTCCAAATTGATTTGTTGGATCCGGGTCCATGATAACATAACGGGTTTGCTTGCGAAGTTCAACTTCCCAACTCTCTCTCTCTCTCTCTCTCTCTCTCTCTCTCTTCCTAGAATAGAGGAGTATGTCGTGCTCTCCTCTATGAATATGAATATGAAGCATATTTTTTTTTTGCAGTTGTTGTTGTTACTGTTGATGTTGTTGTGTCAGCAACAACAAGAATGTCTGGGCAGGCCGCGTTCTTCTCCCTCCCTCTCATCCCACTTATCCAAATAACCCCCTCTTTGTTTCTTATCTTTCTTTTCTAACTACACTCTTTCATGCATTCATGTTAAAATCCAAACTTGTAATTTCTAACACATATTCTCCCTCCCCCTTTCCCTCCTTTTTCTCTCTCTCTCTCTTCTCCAAAAAATAGCAACAAGAAGAGAGAGAGAGAGAAAGAGAGAGAGGAGGGAGAGGATGATCGATGAGGTGAAGAAATAATTCTTTGGAATCAATGAAAATGAAATGGAATTGTTGTATTTGTAGCCTTGATAATATGATGATCTAAGAGGAGAGCAGAGGGAGATGGGTTGCATTTGCTCCAAAGGCATCAACCACGACGAGATCGTCGCCGAGGCCCACAGCTTCAAGCAAGAATCCGTGAAATCCCTCCGCCTCCTCGCCGCCTCCGCCTCCAGCTCCAAGAAGGGAGAGCCCGCCCCCGCCGAATCCCTGCATTCTTCCGGCAACGCCGCAGGCGACGGCTCGTCCAAGTCGCGGGCGAGCGTCTCGGCCCCCGCAGACGATGCAGAGAAGAAGGCGTCAAGGAACTCCAGCGTGCACCGCGTTGCCAAAAGCAGCAATCCGAGAGGAGGCGTCGTCGACAACGAGTCCGACCCCGTAAGGATCTCGGACGTGCCCAGCGGCGCCTCGGGGTGGCCCAGCTGGCTCACCTCCGTCGCCGGGGACGCCGTAAAGGGATGGCTGCCGCGTAGAGCGGATTCCTTCGAGAAACTAGACAAGGTCTAGATCATCACTAAGTTTAATTCTTGTAACGAAACAAATATATATTGAAGCTCAGCACATATAATTTTCAGATTGGACAAGGAACGTACAGCAGCGTGTACAGAGCCCGCGACCTCGAAACCGGCAAGATCGTCGCGCTCAAGAAGGTCCGGTTCGTCAACATGGACCCCGAGAGCGTAAGGTTCATGGCGAGGGAGATCCACATCCTCCGCCGGCTCGACCACCCGAACGTCATCAGGCTCCAAGGGATAGTCACCTCGCGGATGTCCTACAGCCTGTACCTCGTGTTCGAGTACATGGACCACGACCTCGCCGGGCTGGCCGCCACGCCCGGCGTCAAGTTCACCGAGCCGCAGGTCAAGTGCTTCATGCAGCAACTGCTCAGCGGACTCGACCACTGCCACGGCCGCAGGGTCCTGCACCGGGACATCAAGGGCTCCAACCTCTTGGTCGACGGCAACGGGGTGCTCAAGATAGGAGACCTCGGCCTTGCCGCGCTCTTCGACCCCGACAAGAGGCAGCCGATGACGAGCCGTGTCGTGACGCTGTGGTACCGGCCTCCCGAGCTGCTGTTGGGTGCCACCGAGTATGGCGTCGCCGTTGATTTGTGGAGTGCCGGCTGCATCCTTGCGGAGTTGTTTGCGGGAAAGCCTATAATGCCAGGAAGAACTGAGGTAACCTTAAGTTGTACGGATACGGATACGGATACAAACACAGACACGGCAGGATACGTACATTTTCAAATAGGCACAAACTACGTTGCGCAAAAATTGTGCAGGTGGAACAATTGCACAAGATCTTCAAGCTTTGCGGATCGCCTCCAGAAGAGTACTGGAAGAGGTCGAAGCTGTCGAATGCAACTCTCTTCAAGCCTCAGCACCCGTACCCGCGACGCGTCGCTGAGACGTTTAAGGATTTCCCACCGTCGGCTCTGGCCCTCCTGGACAAACTACTTGCAATAGAACCAAAAGATAGGGGAACGGCAGCTTCCGCTCTTCAGAGTGAAGTAAGTTCTTTTTTTTTTTTTTTTTTTTTTTTTTTTTTTTTTTTTTTTTTTAGCTACAAGTGTCAGTTCGTATGATTTATGCCTCTTTCTTGGTTGTATATTGCTTAAATTGCATTACCAGTTAAGTTAGAACCCATCAACTTGACATCTTAGGTTTGTAGCAAGACACTCTCCCCTGCTTATAACCCTTGGTAGCAATCACCCGAATAAGAAACGTATAATACTTCCGTACTTTTGACATATTCAAATTAATATACAAAATTTTAAGCATGTGGAGTTGTAAACGTGTCCCGTATGAATTATTGAAAAAATTGGCACAAAAAAACGTGATGGAAATCTGTTTAATTCACCAAATTTGACAACTTGTTTAAGCATGTGAAGTTTTTAACCTCAATATTTCCATTTGAGGAATATTTGACCGACTTTTTTAACGTATTTTACTTGCATTGCGCCGCTTTATACTCTTACTTTCTCCGTCCCGAATTTTTTCCGTTTGCCGAATTGCAATCTGGCACACCATTACCGAGGGTTCATAACAGGTAGAGCCATCGAGCGCTAGTTGTAAAATTTGATGAACCATCATACCCTACCTTAATATATTGTGCATGATTCGTCAATGGACGAGAGAACCACAATTTATCACAACAAATTCAGGATGAATGGCTTTTTCAAAGTATTTATGAATTGAGAAATATTTGCAAGTTACTCGTGTGTTTTATACTATTTTGCAGTATTGGCCGACACCGATACGATTTGTCAAGTCCTGATCCGGTACTGACCGACGATACCGACCAATACTGACATTGGGGGTCTCTTTTCTCGTCAATTCGGCAAAGAAAATTGAATGAAAAAGAGACTTCAAAATTATTTTGAGGGAAAGGACATTTGAGTCATTGACAATAGTATTTATTCTATTAACTCTTCAAAATTATTAGGGTCTGTTTGGCAATGATGTTTTTACCGAATTTGGAAAATTTTTGAGCCGGTCGTTTATGAAGTTAAAAAAAAAACTTGTTTGGTAATTTTTTTGAGTCTCTGATTTTGGTCGGTAACCCCCCCAAAAACTAGAACAATGTAATTTTGGATGTCTTTATAAACACCCCAAATTGAGGTGTTTTGAGGGTTTCTATTTTTTTTCTTCTTCCATTTATATCCTTATAAAAAAAAACACAACTATAACTACTAATACCCTGCCTTATTTCTTCTTTCTCATCTTTGTTTCTCTTGAGGTCCCACCTGACGGTTACTTCCTCTAAAATGTGAGTTATTTAAAATTTTGCGGTCCATTTGATGTGGTAGTGAATGATTCTCTCTCAATATTTATGGTTTATTACTTGCCAAACTATTTCATGCTCGTTAGTTATATGAGTGTATAAGCTATTGTTTGGGAGGACAATGATATAATCTTTCTTTGGAAGGACTTTTGTCTATATACGGGCAAATAAGTAATTTTATTGTTTTAAAAAACCTTTAGAACCATTCTTTAATGAATTACTTAGCATAGATTAGATTGGTTTAAAAGCCGCTACTTGAAACCGTTCAAACCGGATCTCTTATAACCGCTCGTAACCAGTAGTTTAAAAATACTCACAACTACTACCCAACAATTGCCAAGCATAACCTTGAATTTTTGATGAAATGAACTGTGAACTTGTGACTGTGGTTGGCATTTTGTTGGATGCTCTCACTTAAAATGTAATGTTTGTCGCTATTCGTTGGATATACAAAAGTTGTCATTGTCTTGTTTGAAGTATGATGGCACACCTGAATTATCCCTGACTGAAGATTACGCTAGTCTTTCCTTGGTAGATTTGAATTGAAGTATGATCGTCACTTTTTCTTTTTTCTTTTTCTTTCAATTGTCTAAGTTCAATATGCTCTGTCCTTCATGTTAGTAGTCTTGTGGTGACTAATGTGGTAAAAGTAATTATCAGTTCTTCACGACAAAGCCTCTGGCTTGTGATCCTTCGAGCTTGCCCAAATTTCCACCAAGCAAGGAGTATGATGCTAGACTTCGGGATGAGGAAGCTAGAAGGTATTTTTCTTCTTCTTCATATTTTGCACATATGCACAATATTATGTCATTTCCCACATAGAACACGTACAAGCTATTATTTATTTGTCCTTTATTTTCTTATAATAAATTTGTCTCCAAAAAAATTTGTTTTGACAAACAATGTGATGCCTAAATTCTAACAGACAAAGAGAAGCTGCAGTTAAAGGCCCAGGAACTGAATGTGGACAGAGAGGTACAAGAGATCCCAAAGCAAACCCAGCACAAACTGGAATGGGAAACCAGGTATTATTATTATTTTTATTTTTCTGTAATATTTTCTTTTTTCATGGTGGCATATATGCAAATAATTAGGAGGAAAGAAATATTGTAAATGCTGTTTAAAATTTGACATGGAGTCTTGATTGGTGTCTTCAAGTTCTTCGTCTAATGGAAGTGTTTGGGTTTTATGGATGGTACAGAGACAGACAAATTCCAAGTGCTGCAGCGTGCGGTACAATCCAATGGAGGACAGTGGTTCAGGGTTCCCTATCGATCCCCCGAGTAGCACGATGCACCCTGGAGCTTACGGAACATCGTGGAACAAGGGCACGAGGAACGATGGAACGGCTCCTGGCCGCTCCAGCAGTACTGTGAGGGCATCAAATGTGCCAGAACTGAGGGCACAGAGATCATACATGCCTCAGTCTGGGTATACCGGTGATTTGTCAAACTATTCAGGTTTGGTGGCAGCAAGGAACAGTACAAGCTCTAAATACAATAGGCATGATGTTTCCGAACCCTCTGAGAAGCAGAACGCGTTAGATAGGCCTGTTTCTTCTCAAAAGAAAGATGACAGAGTAGGAGGGAAGGATTCTACAGTGGTAAGTTCAAGATAGTTTCCCGTGATCTTTTCTTTTTTGGTCCAACCTCACGGATACAATTGTCTAAAGTTGGATTGTGAGTTAGTTGGCTAGTTAAAGCACGGACACTGCAAAAACCATGTCGTGTTTGTGTCATATCGTGTTTTGGATATGACACAGCCACTCCAAAATGCATCAGGACATGCCAGAATCAGTTCCGTGGCCGTGTCATGCATATTCTAGCCTTTGCAACATAAGCTATAGTGTCATATCCTATTTGTGCTCTTCAACATAGGCTGTAGGGGAAAACATGAGAAGATTCGGAACTTTTATTTCGTACACCTTGTATTCCTGCATTACTGTACAGTCATCGGGAATTTAATTTTGAAAATTTTAGGAACAAGATATTATTGAAGGTTACTTTGAGGTTTTTTTTTTCTTTCATAACTATATAGTGGTCGCACTTAAAAGTGCAAATATTGTTTGTATAACTTATATAGTGTACTTTAAAGTGTTGTTGTTTGTTTTTTCATCGTTTTAAAGTGCTTTATAAATATATGAATTGACTATTTTATTCTCAAATACTATGACATCATTTTAAACACAAATTTACTAGTATAAATAAATAAAATTTAATGAAGGATTAGAGTTCACATGTGGTTCGTTGCAGCCAAAAATGCAAAATGAAAAATTATTACAGAGAGTTTTCCACTTATGAAGGAAAGGTTGCTTGGACATATTTGTAATATTTAAATTTATTGAAGGATAATTGTCTTTTTTTGCACTTAAGATAAGTTATAATTGTAACCTCAAGATTTGATCTTACAATCACTATATAGTGATGAGCACTTTAAAGTGTAAAAAACAAACGTCTTAAGTTAGTGGATCCTGTACTTGTTTGAGCACTAATGCTCAGCACTATATATTGCAAAAAAACAAACACCCGTGGGGCATGCTATTTTACTTCATGTAATAGCTGATACTGGTGCAATTTAGGTCTGCAATCTGTTGCAACCATGTTGAAAAACACTTGATTTAGAATAGTGAGTGTTTTTCCTTTGAGTTATCCCTTCTCCTGAAATAATGTCTTTAAAGGTTTAGTTATAAATTCAAAACAGTTATAGTATTAATGGAATATAAAGTTTAACATAATTAGACAAACTGTTGGTCATTTGTTAATTTTGAAATGTAAGACTAGTATCGTTTTCGTTATCAGCCATACAAACTATAATAACTGATATGGTTGAGGAATTTTATGGTATCCCTGTGACAATTATGAGATTCCAGTCAACTCGTGTTATCAATAGGTAACTCTTGAAAAGAAAGGGTTTTGCCTTTGATATGTATACTTGTGTGGTACTTATTAGCAAGGTATCAATATCGGACCCTTCCTATGAGTATCGGGATCGGCAATATCGGCGGTTTCGGATCGGAGTACCGGTTTTTTTGGTATCGGAAAGCAAATAATTATTAAAGTTTTAGAAAAAAAAATATTTTATACATTTAGGTATAATTTTAAGTATTTTCTGTGTTTATTCTTAGAAGTTTTGAAATTTAATGAAATAGTAGTCACCCTTACCGAATGATTTACTTGCGATAGATAAATTTTCTTCTTTTACATGCTTTTACAACATTAATATGCTTACACCCTTGCCGATTTGTCTTTAATTCGTTCAATTTTCTTTGCAGAATTGACTGAAAAGAGACCCCCAATGTTGGTATCGGTCGGTATCGGATTGGGATATGCCAAATCTTATCGGTATCGGCCGATACTGCAAAATATGCTTATTAGTGGCACAACATGTGCCTCATAAGTTTGCAAATGGTCAACAGTTTTGCCTATTTTCCCAAGAATTATAGCTAATACGATTGCATATCTGAAATTTGAGCAGGGATATGGCAATAAGAACAGACGAATCCACTATTCTGGACCACTGATGCCCCCAGGTGGAAATATGGAGGACATGCTCCGAGAGCACGAAAGGCAAATCCAACAGGCAGTACGGAAAGCACGCATCGACAAAGCAACCAAGAGAGACTTCTGAGAAAGGCATGAAGCAAAGAAAGACTCATCTCAGTGAGTGCCTGAGAAGCTGGGTTCACTTAATTCACATGCCCTCAAATTCGCAACAAAGTGAGAAAGCAGAGAAACCTGAAATCAAGGATGGGAGCTATGTAAAAGCAGAACCATCATGGGAATTTTTTTTTACTTCTTCTCATTTACATAAGAAAGGTGGTATTATAAAGAATTAAAGGTTTATGAAGGTTTCTACCTTCTCGGTTGCTTAATTCGCAAACTAAATCCAGGACTGCATGCCGAAGTGTATATTCTTGTTCTTCTTTCTGTCAGGTAGTTTTGGATGGCCAGCTTCTGGTTAGTAGTTTTTGCCATTTTCTTGCTTGTGTATGTAACTATGTTAAGGAGGGAGAGGATTGGTTTGAGGAAAGCTAAAAGACTGAAATATTTGCTCCAATGTACTATTTTGTAAATCACAGTTAGCTTCTCAGGTATTCAATGGAAGTATGTTTATAAAACCATGTATATGATTCCTTTTATTGCAACATTTGGATGCTATTCTATATCTATGAAGTCTTTTGAATGCGTTTCACTCCCAAAGTCCTTTTATTTTTGTCATGAATACTTGTATGATGAGGAAACGTGTTTCCAAGTTATCGTCACCACTATATATCACTCTTAAGTCTGATAAAAAATGGTTTTGCTACCTTAAGGTGCGGATATGAGGAGGATACATGCCATCCTTTTCCGCAATGTTGCTAACAAATCCTCAGACTTCAAAAGGTCAAGGTAAGTAAGTTATGGATTGCATTATACCGATCCAAGGTTGTACTTGATAGTGTAAATAGGAAGATCATCTAAGTTTCCTGATAGCATCCAATACAATTAACATACTTTCCTGTTATCTTCCGATAAATGGGGTAATACTGGTATCAACAGGTACACTTTTACATCACAACAGTGTAAATGAAGATCACAGTCATGCAAAAGTAGTCCAAAATAAAATTTTGTTGCATCTCTCTATCCAGTTTGATATTGATAACTTTATAATGTGCTCCAAGTTCGAGGGGAATTTGCACATGACAGTAAACATCTAAAGTTTTTGATCCTCTGGAGGTATGATCATAGGGTGGAACTCAAGATATTTCAAACTAATTGGTGAATGGAAAGGCTCTTTTGTGATCTTAGTTAGTCTTCTCAGATTGGTAGATCAAGTCCAGTTCATCACTATCTCATCAGATTATGGTCCATGTCTTCGGCATCTCAGATCAGAACTCTGGAAAGGAACTTGATTATGTTATTTCAGGGTAATTGGTTTCTAGGTGGAGACTTCATGTGGTCAGATTCAGAAAAGAGAAAAGAGGTGTTTCCCCAAATTCAAAGGACTAGAAAAGTTTCAATGAATAAACTTATTAGAAAGCAAAAAAGTTTGATGTTCAATTGATGGGTAGAAGCTTTCATATGGTCCAACAAAAGCTTGACAGATTCTTGTTTCTTCGAATAGGAGACTTAATTTCCATTATCTTCGTGTTTGGGGCTTGCCATGGTTATCTCGGACCATTGACCTATTGTGCTTAATTCACTAGGGAGACAGCTATTAAAAGGTCTCCCTTTCGATTTGAGAAATTTTGGTTACAACAAGAATCATTCACATATTTAGTTTCGGTGTGGTGGGCAGAATGTCCTAATGGAAAAATGCTTCTCATACCATTGTCAAGAAACTGAGATATTTATCAGAAAGAATGCAGGAGATACTTTGGTAACATCATAGAGAAAAAAAAAACTTAATTAATACACTGAAACAAATCTCAAGCCTAGATGTAATGGAGGAAGAGGAAGATTTAACATCAATTACAAACAGATGATGAATGACTGCTGGAAAGCTTTACCAATTTGCAACCAATGGGGGAAACTTATTGGAGGCACATCTAGAGATCAATGGATAGTGGAAGGGAGATGACAACACTGCTTCTTCTTCTTCTTCTTCTTTTCCATTTTGTTGCT
This sequence comes from Iris pallida, assembly GCA_029216955.1. NCBI lineage: Eukaryota > Viridiplantae > Streptophyta > Magnoliopsida > Asparagales > Iridaceae > Iris > Iris pallida. Next base: position 10,064,522 of record JANAVB010021796.1, read on the forward strand.
AATGGAAGAAGAAGGTTCAACAAGATGACATCAATCTTTCATGAGAATATGGAATACACAGAACATTATGACATTGCGATGCAGTTTGATAATCATTTCAGTAATATATCTAACAAAGTTGAGAACATAACCTGTTATGTGATTGGAACAGATTGTACAACACATATTGACTGTGGACCTGGTGATCCGGAGCACCCTTTCTCTGAGGAGGAAATCAAGCCAGCAGTCTTTGAATTTAGACCAATTAGTCTTCTCAATTAATTCAGTTTATAGAATCCTCACTAAATTGTCAACAAATAGATTGAGACAGGAAGATTGAAATGTTAGTGGATTTCAAACAATCAACCTTCAATGTTTCCGCGGCACAAGAAGTAATCTCTAATTGATTTTGATTCTGTTCATTGAGAGTTCATGAAGAAGCATAGATTAGAGGATTTGGGTGGAGATTCAAATCATGGGTTGCTAATGCATTGAAAGATGGTTGTTTCTATGTTTTACTTAATGGTATCACCCAAATCCTTGGCGAAACCTTCCGAGTCCCTTGGACTCCTATGAGCTTCAAGCTCGGTCTTGGCCTGGAACTCAACCCTAAATTCAGTCCCTCTAGCCTCGACTTCGGCCTCCTTGGGGCAAGTCCCGGCCCCCATCTCATCAAAAACAACATAGAACATGCCTCCTCCTTCTCCAAAGATACACTCACTTTTAGCTTAAAATCTCTGTCAATTTACATACACATCAAATCTTAAGACTGACCCGAGAGTCGGAGTGGCACCCACGGAGCTATCCCCGTCCCTCTCACGTGTATTCGTGTACGCCATAAAAACAAGAAGATAAACATGGTCGAGAAGTCTTACTAGTCAAGGAGGAAAAGGCTATTGATTCGATCTACGAAGCTTTTCGATGGTTCTCGCCAATATATCAACAGTAAAATCACTTACAAGTCGTTGGTACACTGTAATGTAATCGCAATGTAATCAAATAAAAGAAATAATATTTTTTTTTATTTGATTACATTGCAATTACGATTACATTACAGTGAAGCAAACGGGGTCTAGGTTTTTATCATCCGCCAATTATTAAATAGGACAACAGAAGGAGGTTATATCGCACTTCAGTACAATCACTGTTGAATATATAACAAGAATTCAAGCTATATCTGTAAGCGAGAAAAGAAAAAAAAAAGGTAGCAACAGAAGGTACTATCATACAGAAGGCTATTTATAAGGGCACAGCCTTTTTTACTCGGGGCTAGCCAGGATTAGGGCTAGCCAGGCTTTGAGGAACTTTTACTCGGGCTGTCCAAATTTTCTATTCAGGGGCTGTCCATTTTCTTCTTCTCCACTCTCTCTCTTCACAAACCCTACCTTTCTTCTTCTTCTATCCATCTTCTTCTTCTCCACCATTTTCATTCTCACATCTTCATCAAAACCCTAGTTTTTTTCTCATCATCATCATCTTCTTCTTCTCCACCGTTTCCATCATCACCATCTCCATCAAAACCCTAGTTTCCTTCTCTTTCCCAATTTCGATGGCACCCAAAAAATTAAATAAACCCTAAAATGTATGAAAATAAGGTTAAATACTTCTTTCCTCACAAAGAATGCATGTAAATAAATCCTAAAATGCATATTTCACTCTATAATCAAGATTGAAATAAATCCTAATATATTTTTTTCATTCGAGAATGTCGACTTTAGGACTGCCAGAAATTGTGGCAGTCCTGAAAGGAACTTGCTGTACAGCAAGTATCTTTCAGGACTGCCTCAATTTCTGGCAGTCCTCAATATGTCTAGGACTGCCAGAAATTGTGGCAGTCCTGTTGTAGAGCATGTCCCTTTCAGGACTGCCACAATTCCTGGCAGTCCTCATTACTTCTAGGACTGCCAGGAATTGTGGCAGTCCTCATTACTTTCAGGACTGCCACAATTCCTGGCAGTCCTCATTATCTTTTATACCTACCACTTGGATAGCCCTGAGTAATTTTTTCAGTGACAAACTTGTAAATAATGAAAAACTAACACTTGGACAGCCCTGAGTAAAATGTGCTGTGCCCTTATAATTTACCCATACAGAAATGTGTTCAGAAAAAAATCCTAACATTCTCGATAATTTGTTCTACTTTTAGCACCCCCCCCCCCCCCCCCCCCCCCCTTCAAAACAGAACCGTCTGATGCTAACAAAGAAATCAATTCGACGTGGTCAACTGTTAAACCTTTGTGATTTCTTACCATATTTTAATAATTATTCCGAAGGTTTGACAGTCACAAGATCATGAAACTAAGGAAAGGAAATCAATTCCTTGTCATTTACTTTCCTTTGGAAAATTTTATTTTCCATTGATTTTCCTTTCCGATGTTTGAAAATGCCAAGAAATTTGAAAAGGAAAGTGATTACTTCAATGTGGGAAAATAATTTCTTGCTTGGATGGATGGAATCACTTTCTCCCCTAATTTTCCTTCAATTGGAAATTGCTTTCCTTTCCTCCTCAATTCCTTTGGCACACAAACATATAAAAATCATCACTTTTCTTTCCCAATCAGGAGATTCCGCGAACCAAACGGGACCTTAGGCCTCGTTTGGTCCACGGAATCATGGAGTTAAGAAAGGAAAGTGATTACTTTACTATGTTTGGGTGTCACAAGGTATTGAGGAGGAAAGAAAAATGATTTCCAATGGAAGGGAAATCAGAAGGAAAAATGATTTCATCAATCTAAGCAAGGAATCACTTTCCCATATTGAAGTATTCACTTTTCTTTCCAAATTTTTTGGCATTTCCAAACATCCGAACTAAACGAGGCCTAAGTGATGCATTCACAAAGACAACTCCCTATAAAAAGGACAGAAATAATTAGGAGAACGTTGGAAAGATCGAAATTTGGCCCCAGAATGAGAACCCTGATTAAGAGGAAAAAAAGAAAAAAAGAAAAAAAAAAAGACTTAATGCTGACATTAGTCAAGCAGAGGACTAATATAATTCCTTCTGTAAATATTGCACAGAGAGAGCTGGTGGCTCAAAACTTAATGCAGACATTAGTTCATGTTCACTACCGTTATCGAGTATTGTCTTTCTATTGCATAATGTTCGCGTTCCTAATGTTATAGTGACCATTTTGATCTTTCCATAATGTTATTCTAGTTATGATATGTTTTTTTTGACCTTAATTATATGCACCTCACATATTGACTGTCTGATTACTGTTAGTTGTATGTGTGTTGTGTTCACACACACATGAGCTAGCAAAAGTTCAACTCCCTTACAATAATTTTGACCGTTATGAACCCATTAAACTTGTAACATCAACTCATATCCAGGTACAATGTACCACATGGTTTTTCATTTGAATTTTGTAACGTTCAGTATTTATTGGCTGGATTAAATTGTCTTCATTCTCCTTTATTCCCAAACCTTAGAGAAAAGCCTATATATTGAGGCCAATCTCAATACTTTGAACATACAGAAAATTACTACAAAACACTCTCTCTCGCTCTCTCAAATTCTTGTCACTACGAAACTCTTTTGTTCTTGGTTTGTTGCTCTGGGCAGAGCTAAGTCAGGGTCAATCTCTCCGAGTTATGTGCGACGACGGGATACCGGTAGAGCGGGGGTTTTACCACTAGGAGCATCCGAAAAAAGTCTGCACATAGATCCGGATTAACTCTTAGGGCAGTGCTTCGTATGCGACTTCCCTTGAGGCCGGTAACTTTAACTTCTTTTATTTTGTTTGTAGATTTTTAGAGAAAAAATATCCAACAATGTAAGAGTTAATCGAGACATTTTTTTTCTCTGTTATGTGTAATCGGAAAAGAAAAGAAAAACTTAATTTTTTCACGTTGTTAACTATTTATCCAATTCCGGAACACACCGTCAATATGCGATCATAGATTGGGTGCGAGTTGATCCAGTAGTTGCAGATTAAGTTTCTGAAATATATTGCATTCAGTCTTTTGAATTTGACATATCAATATGTGAGCCTACTAATGATGCCAACAAAAGTCTGATCTGAAAATCAAGGTTTTGTGATAACTCTCATCTTGACCGAAAGATGAGTTGTGTTAATCGACACATTATTTCTGTGTCACGTGTAAATAATAATAATAATAATAAATCATTAAATTTACATGTTATTAAATATTTATTGAATTTGAGAGCACACCGTATATATGCTCATAACTATGCTCAATTCAAGAGCAGTTGTATGCTGTTAAATGCACATTAAATTCGTTACATGCTGTTAAATATTTATCCAATGATCTATTTTCTTTTGGGAGCCGTTACAGCTATTCTTTTAATTCTTTCTTGCGTCACCTTGCCTAAATTGGATAGTTGTTGGGTTTTTTTTCCACACATTTTGGTAAAAAAAAATTCGTATATATTTACATGTTAATATTATAGAGTATAATTTATTTATTTTTTGATAAAGAAATTTTCTTAGTTTGCATACTTGCATGTTTGGTAGACTATCATAAATAATATATATATTTGTGGAACCCTTACAATTATTGTCTATACCAACACTAGACTATCAGAGTGGGGAGACTATCATACAAATATATATATATTTGTTAGAAGCAACTCAAGTCAATTCCAATTAAATGTGTATTATGGATTTTGAATGTGTGTGATTGTATATAGCCAACTATATGTGTAGTTATCAAATCGGAAAGCCCTAACGACATGGAATATTGTTGAATTATTTTAGTTAGTTAAAGTATCATGATTTGTGTTAATAAACGTTCCAAGAATGATGAAGGTAACCTTTCACTACCCATTATCAATATAATATTAGGATTCTTACTTAGTGCCGTTAAAAATGGGGTTGTCACTGTCCAATGGGTATATATGTGTGGAAAAATGCATATGCGGAGTTTTCTTCCCTACAAATTAACACATGTTTATCCTGGCCCTTAACCTCCCCTGCATGATATCAATATGTTTTAGGAAACAAATGTTTATTTAAAATTTCTCAATTTTTTTTTCCTTGAGTTTCATTATATAGTTAATTTGTGATACAAATTACTAGTCTATTGAAAGAACTTATCATACATGGGAGCTGTTACTATAATACCATAATGCTTTCAGAGTATATGATTCAGAGGAAAAGCCTATATAATTCTGCTCAAGGGACTACCAGTAGTATTAAGTCATATATACTTGTCCTATAGTATTTGTTGTTTTGCATTGCTCAACTCTATCAATTATCAAATTTTATGAGACCAGAAACCAAGTGGGATTGGTTTATGATTGAAATTGTTGCAGTACATATAAGTGTTGTCCCTACAACATTTTGCTCTTCGTGTGTTTTACTTCAGTTTTCTGTTAGCTTAGTCTAGGAAGTAGTTGAGTTTGTATGTTTTCCTTGTTCTATTCCATGGTCATATTCTTAATATACAATTAGGGCTTGAGAATCTGTGCTTACATGAAGACGATTAGAAGACATTTGCTCTGGAAGTCTTCATTATATACTCTTTTTGTAAAACTGAAATGGAAAAAGAGATACAAAGTCATTCCATCTTGTTAAGGTCTTTTGCATAATTTGAACAATTAAAGTGGTTATATTCTGATGCATTTAGTATTTTTTTATATTATTGTTTGCAAAAATAAAAAGTTTATTCCAAACTTGAAAAAGAATAGTACAAAGTACAATGAATTCTGGGGAAGTACAACTGTAGGAATCTTATCAGAAGACGATCACTTTATCCCTTGGACTATGTGAACTTGAAGACTGTAGCCTCTGAAGAATGCAGCAGCAATTTTGCAAGAGTTCTTGATCTCTGTGCATATGTCCCTGATGATTTCACAATGATTAGAAACTCTATTTATAGAGTTCAAGAAATAACTGTTTTAGCAGTTATTCTGATGTGTGCGAGGCTGGATTGCGCCAACCTCCTGTTGCGCCAACTTTCATTCAGTTGTTAAGTCGTGTACTAACTGTATTTAGACGCGTGGAATCATGTGATTGAGATGCGCGTGGTCGTATACAGGATAGTAGACACGTCTTGAGAGATTAGTGGCATGTGCGCCACGTCATCCTGCTTTAGAATGTAAGTTGTCTCAACTTCATCAGGTTGCGCGAGCTTCGGTCAACTGCGCCTGATTGAGTCGCGCCTAGACACGTGGCAGCTTTTGAGCAGAAGTCATTTGGATTGCGCCTAGGCGCAACTAAAGATTTTGTCTGGATTGCGCCTAGGCGCAACTTACGAAGTGTACAGGACAACTGTCTACCAACTCCCCTTGAGCGGCACAATTTACGGGATTTGAAGAGATTTTTCTCGTTCACTGTGATGTCAGTCGTCAGTGTTGTCAGGTAATGATAGCCATTAAGTGTTAGACACCATGTAGATTTTGGCGCAATAAGACTGGACGCAGTCTGATATGTGGCGCAACCTGTTCAACGGCACAGTCTGTTCTCTGAGCTTCATATCAATGGCGCAACCTGATCTTTGGGGCGCAACTTGATCACTGCTTAGTATGTTCAGGGCACAACTTGATTTTTAGGCCCTACAAGACCATCTTCAAAGTTTTCAAAACTTAAAAACGTTTCAAAGTTTTGAAATACTTTGAATTTTAAAAAAATTTGACTGAGTCAAGTTGTGTCAGTCAACAACCGGTCATCATATTTAAATCTCTTTCTCGAAAACACAAAACTTTCTCTTCATCTTCCCGAGTTTCATTGATAATTTTCGGTTTCCCATGAGGAATATGAAGAGTCATTTTGTTGATATATATGTAGTAGTTGATCTTTATGCTTTATTTTTCACTTCTGTTCTTCAATGGCCCCCAAGAAGAAAGAGATGGAGACAAATGTTGACCTATAATCAAGTCCCCTGAAGCGGGACATAATGTTGCGCCTACAACTTATCTGTTGGAGGCTGACCCGTCGCTGAGAGCGGCGAACTTTTTAGACTGTTTTGGTCTACACTCGACAGTCTTCAATCACTTGAATGGTGGGCCATCCTCCGAAGGGCGTGGTGATGCGGAGGGGTTTCTTAATCTGATGTGTCGCTCGGGGATCCGCAACATGCAAGAATTGGACGCCGCCCTTCGTCAGCCTGATGAAGGCAAGAACAAGAAATAATGTTTGGGCGTGCCAAAAATTCTATTCTCTTTTCTTGTGTCCTTGTCTGTAGGGGTCCACCCATCTTTATCTAAAATTTCTGATATTTTGTGTGGCTGTAATTTTGAATAGCACACGAGGTCGTGTGCCTTTGGCTAATTCTTTGTTTAATATTTCTTTGAGAGACACATGGCAGCCATCACGTGGTCTGAAGCGCCTATTGTTTAGTTCTTTCCCAAAATAGGCTCCTAGAATGATGCACCTATTTTCTTTCTTCAGTACTTTAAAAAGGATAGCCAAAATGAAAGAGCCATTCATTCTTTCTCAAAACAAATGGCTTCTCACAAGGTCCCACTTGCGCCAATCCATTCTGATGTTATTCTTTTGTATGCTGCGTCTTCAAAAATTGGTAAGTCTCGAAGAAGAATCAATGGTATGAATATTCTTCTTTCGTACCACTTTTGAAGATAGGTATTGATCTGCATGTTGTAGACACTGTTGATATACGCTAATTATTTCTGAGAATAGGCGCGCACTGTGATCCAGTACTTAGTCTCAATCATAGGCGCATATTGTTGATCTGCGCCAGTGTGATCAACTTGCACTGTGGAGATATGCGCCTATTGATCGGCGCACATTTTCGATATGCGCCTATTTGATCAGTATGCAGTGCTGATGTGCGCCTGTTGATAGGTGCACACTGCTGGTTTGCGCCTGTTGATAGGCACCGCCTGTTGATAAGCGCACATTGTTTGATAGATTCTGCTAACTTTTCCTGTTTTGTTAATATTTGCAGGGATTCAGCTAGCAAGCTTCTTCAGGACTGGCATTGGTGATTTGGATGTTGCAGAGGGCATTCTTCTGACACTCACATCAGACAGCTCATGTGGTTCTGACACTCAAATCAGACAGCTCAGGACTCTTCATGTTCAAGAAGGGTCTTCCTCAAATGGTAGGAAGAGCCTATACACATGAGAGTTGGATGGTGGAGACGCAGAACTAGGAATTGTATCACAAGGGTGATTTCGTTCCTAGTTCCCCTGGCGGGTCGTCTTCTCTCCACCAGTTGTATTGACAGCAGCTCATCTTTGGGTTGTTGCACTCTGGGGTTCTCCTCTCGTCTTTCTGAGAGAGAAGACCAGAGTTGATTCCATTGTCTGGCTCGTTGTTTCAGGTCGAGACGACAAGGAATTGCCACCAACAAATAAGAAGATCCAAAGATGTAATTGACCTTCATTAGAAAGAAAATCAGAGATGTAATAGATTTTTATCAAGATGTATCTATGCTTTTTAAAGAAGGAATAAAGAAATGATTGTCTCATTATTCTCCTTTTTATAATTCAATTTTGACATGCTGACATAGATAACAGAATGCAGATAGAATGCGAATGTGGCAAGTTGTTTGACGTGGCTATTTGGAAATCAGAGACATGGATTCTCATTATGATAAATGAATGAGTAATCGATCACTTCGATTTTAAAGGGAGAGACATTGAATGAATGAATGGTCGTTCAAACTCTCGAAGAAAAGAATAGATGAGTGAAAAGTCATGTCAGTTTCAGAGAAGGGACAATGAATGGTCAGTTATAAATGAATGAACAGTTATAAATGAACGAACAGTTGTGCTTCTTTCCAAAAGTTGTATCAGTTCTCGAGGCTGATTATCTATTTGTTTTGCCTATAAATAGAACAAAACTTTTGTAGATATTGTCAATCGCTTTCCCTTCTGTACGAAAATGTCTTCCAAAGATTTACTTGCTCCGAAGATCGAAGAAGAAACCGAGATACTCCCTACTGAGCCTCCCGTGCCTTCTCGAAAAGAAAGAGGCGAAGGCTCAACTGTTCCTCCTGCGCCAGGACAGGATTTGATCTCCAAGTTAGTGGAACCTGGGAAGACTGTCGAAGAAGAGGCATTGAGGATGGCTGCCTGTAAGTTTCTTGTGAGTTCAGACAATGAGATGTTTGAACTGTTGGCAAACTATGTATTTAATCATGAAGGATCAGGGCCTCCTCCCCGTCCTTAATATTTATGTAATTCCATGAATAAAAATGAACTTTTATTTACATCATGTTTCTGAAATAAAGTACATTTTGTCTTTATACATAATATTTCTTAAGAAACTTGCCATTGATAGGCATCATATCAACTCTGCCATCCATATCTATTAATTGATAGGCTCCATTGGAGAAGACTTAGTTTACCACATACGGCCCTTCCCATTTTGCCTCGAACTTGCTATTGCTCATATGTGTCATAGTCATAGGACGTCTACTGTGAGAACCAACTCACCTTCTTGAAATGTCCGCACTCTGACTTTGCGATTGAAAGCTTTTGAGATCTGGACTTGATAAAGTTCAATATGCTGTTGAGCCAGTAACCTTTTCTCATCGAGCGCCTCCAACTCTTGAAGCCGAAGACGATCATTGTTTTCTGTAGTAAGTTCGTCAGCAATAGCGATCCTCAATGATGGAATTTGAATTTCCAAAGGCAGAACAGCTTCACACCCATATACTAGAGAAAAAGGTGTGCAACCTGTAGGATTACGGACAGTAGTACGATATTTCCATAGACATTCTTCAAGTTTATCACTCCAATTACGTTTGTTGATAGAGACAAACTTTTTGAGGAGTTTGATAATGGTCTTGTTGAATGCTTCAGCCAACCCGTTAGCCGCAGGATTATAGGCCGTCGAGGCAACATTATTGATTCTGTTGTCATCACAGAACCTATTAAACTTTTGGCTGATGAATTGCGGTCCATTATCATGGATGGTTCGACGAGGGACACCAAACCTGTATATCACATGATGTTTGATGAAGTTGATGACACTACTCGTTTTAACTTCAGCCAATGGTATAGCTTCTGTCCACTTGAAGAAATAATCAGTTATAGCTAAGATGAACCGATGTCCTTTAGATGAAGCAGGATTGATAGGGCCAATTATATCCATGTCCCAAGCTTCAAAAGGCCATGAGGCAGCAGTCGGATGAAGAAATTCCGATGGTTCGAATGAAATCTACATGAATCTGACATGCACGACATTTCCTTGCATAGTCAATAGCATCTGATACCATAGAGGGCCAGTAGTAGCCCATACGTCGAATACGATCTTGTAGTTTAGGACCAGGCTGATGTGCTCCACAAACACCATCATGAGCTTCACGTAATATCTGCTTTGCTTCATCACCAGCGAGACACCTCAAGAGTAATCCATCAAAAGTTCTTCGATAGAGTGTTTTAGTAGTATGATTATAATAGAATCGAAGCGATCGACGACGGATACTTGTAGCTTCTTTAGGATCTTCTGGCAAGATGTCATGTACTGCAAAATCAATAAAAGGTGCTCTCCAGTCCTCACAAGTGACGTTGACTTCAATTAGGTTGCTGAATTCAATGTTGTGGTTATTTTCAACACAGAATAGTTTCCTATTAGAGATAACAACCATATGTTGTCTTTTGATTGGAACTGCCAATACCGCAGCTAGGTTAGCTAAGGCGTCGGCTTCTGTATTGCATGCACGATGTACATGTTCGATGAAGAACCCTTTGAATAAAGAAGCTATCTTGGTTGCTGCTTCATGATATGGTACTAGATCTTGATGTCGGACTTCATATATGCCTCTAACCTGATTAACAATCAGTTTAGAGTCGCCATGTACTTCGAGATATTCGATATCCAGTTGTTTGGCTAATTGGAGTCCAATGAGCAAGGCATTGTATTCTGCCACATTGTTAGAGCATGATTCATCTAAAGAATAGGCCCTTTGAATAGTTAATCCATCGGGTGAAACAAGAACAATTCCTACTCCAACTACAAAGGTACCTCCAGGTCCAATTCTAGAAGCTCCATCAAAGAACAACCTTCAGGTAGGAAATTCTTCTGAGAACATATTTGATTCTAATGTTTCGTCCGTAATCTCATCATAGAGTTTAGATGTCTCAGGGACATGATGAGCTGCTAAGAAGTCAACAAGTGCTTGGCCTTTCACAGACTTTTGAAGAACATAAACCATATTATATTGTGCTAGTAATATGGCCCATGTGGCAAGCCTAGAATTGAGTGTACTTGGCTTCTTCATTAAGACTTGAAGAGGATTGACTCGGGATATGACATGAATAGTTTGGCCTATGATGTAATGTCTTGTCTTCTAAACAGCAAACATTAAGGCTAAACATTCCTTCTCTACCGGACTATAACGATGTTCAGCTCCAATCATCGTTCGACTAAGATAGTAGATGACTTGTTCATGACCTTCCTTGTTCTTTTGAGCCAGCAAAGCTCCAAATGAATGATCCATTGCCCAGATATACATTAAAAAGGGTTTTCCTGAGATCGGTGGTACAAGAACCGGTGGACTCATTAAATACCGTTTTATGTCGTCAAATGCTCGTTGACATTCTTCTGTCCAAACGAAAGATACACCTTTCTTCATTAATTGAGTAAATGGTCTGCAACGTCCAGATAAATTCAAAATAAACTGCCTGATATACGCAAGTCGACCTTGGAATCTTCGTAGCTCTTTTAGGTTGCGTGGAGGACGCATCTCTTGAATGGCTTTGATCTTCTCGGGATCAACGTGTATACCCTTAGAGGTAATGACGAAGCCGAGAAACTTACCACTAAAGACACCCAAGAAAGACTTGGTGGGGTTCATTTTGAGTTGATGCTGGCGCATTAGATTGAAGATAGTTCTTAAATCTTGAATATGATCTTCTTTGAGATGACTTTTGACAGCAATATCGTCAACATAGCATTCGACAGTCTTTCGCAGATGATCGCAAAAAATAGTACTCATAGCCCGCTGGTAAGTTGCACCTGCGTTCTTAAGACCAAACGGTATGACCGTATAACAGTACACACCCCGAGGAGTACGAAATGAAGTATGTTTCTCATCTTCAGGATTCATTCGGATTTGATTATATCCAGAAAATCCATCCATGAAAGAAATTCGTTCGAATCCACATGTATTGTCGATCATGACATCAGTAATCGGGAGAGGAAACTCGTCTTTAGGACAAGCATCATTGAGATCCCGAAAGTCTATGCAAACTCGAACCTTTTCTGTCTTCTTCAGGACTGGTACAACGTTGGCTACCCAGTCAGGATGCTGTTCTTCTCTGATAAAACTGCAAGCTATAAGCTTTTCGACTTCATCATCAATTGCATCCGTCATTTCAGGCTTGAATCATCGTTGTTGTTGTTTGACCGGCTTGGCATTCGACAGAATGTTAAGCTTGTGAGTTGCAACTTGAGGATCTAATCCCGACATATCTTCATAACTCTAGGCGAAGACATCAATATATTCACGAATAAGATGAATTAACTCTTGTTTATCATCCTCTAGGAGATTTTTGCTAATGAAGATTGGTCGTGATACATCCTCCTCTCCAATATCGATTTGGACAAGTTGATCTTCAGTAGGCGGTTCTCGTTGTTCGAAACGAAGTTCCCACTGATTGTCCATCTTTTGTGCCCAAGGGTCTACTTCATGAGCTTCTTCAATGTCATCTTCATCTTCTTCCGGGAATTCGGTGGACACCATTAGAAGATACTGTTATCCGATGAACATGACCAATGCTGGTATCAAAATCTTATGAGATAGAATCAGAAGAGTTTGAGCGTTCTTCTTCAACAGATTCAGAAAGTTCTGGAGTTAGAAGTGGTGACGTATAACCTAGTCCTCGTTTCGTTTTACTGTGATATTGTTGTGATTTTTCTTTTGGAACAGCAATACGAAGGGGAGTCAGCCTTTCTTTACCATTGTTGAGGCATGTTCTGAAATTATAGCCCATTTTACGGATGATGGCTTTGGATTGTGGACTATAGCGACGTAATTGTAGCCTTCCTGTATCATCTCTATTATCATTATAGAGCACAATTTTTGGTTCCTCTCTTTTGTTGAAGAATATAGACTTTTCATCTTTCTTTCGAGACGGTACTAAGAAGTACGACTCTTGTATTGAATCCAATGATACCACATTTCGCAGAGATAATACGACTTCTATTGTAAATGGTTTAAAGTTATCTAGCATATCCAAATAACACTGAGTATAGTAAAAAAATATCAGTATACTGCAAAGGAGATGCTTTATTGATTTTTACACCATCATTTACAACAGGAACTTTAGCCTTAGTAGGCTTAGTCAGATTGATGACAAGAGGGGGAGAAGAAGAACGAGAAGGAGGAGGGAGCTTCTTGCGACGAAGGTCGATTACAAGCGGCTCAGAAGAGGTGAGCTCTCTTTGTTCCCGACTATCACCCTTGGGCTGCTTCTCATGGGAAGGAAGATAGATAGTCAGTGATTTGGAAGACTGAGGACATAAGGTGCGTCCTTTGACGGAAATCACCAGAGTATCATTTGGCACACTCTTCTGTTCTTCATCCGTGTCCATTTTTAGTACTACCTTCATGAATTCTTTCTTGTACATGCGAGAATCGTTGCAGTATGCTTCAACCCCTTTGAAAGGATTCAGATCTGCAACCTCTTTTTGGACTTCTCCATTACCATCCATATATTTGAAACATTGGTGGAGTGTAGAGGGTACAATATTGTGTTCATAGAGGAATGACCTTCCCAACAAAGCGTTGTATGAGCCATGATTGTCAATAATATAGAAAGTTACCTTTGTACGAAGATTGCCAATTTGAAGTTTTAGGCGTATCTTCCCCAAAGGTTCACTTCTTCCTTGATTAAACCCCAGGATAGTAGTAATAGTCGTAGAAAGGTTATGCACTGGGATCTTCAAAGCATCCAGTAAAGACTTCGGTATAATGCTAAGTGCGGACCCTAGGTCAATCAGAATGCGATCTACTTTCATGGTGTCCACATACCCCGTGAAATAGAGAGGACGATCATGACGATTGTCTTATAACAACATGTCATCTTGTGTAAAAATGATATTGGGCATTAATTCAAATACACTATGACAATGTGCACAGCTCACTGGCTCCTTTTCAGACTTTTTGAAAAGAGTAAGACAAGCGTCAGCCTGTATCAAGGCTTCACTTAACGTCTCTCGAGTCTCTTTTGAGAGACGTAAGAGTTCAAAGATTGACAATCTTGCTGGAGTATTAGCCAATTGAGCCAATATGTCAAAATTATATGGCTTCTCAAGTCCGAGAGATAAGGACTTCTTCAATGCTTTATCAAAGCGGACATGTTGTTTCCTCTTGTCGGCTGCTGTTGGTTTAAGAGGAGATGGTTCGACCATCGACAAGGATGTGGATGGTATATTCTCGCCAGGAGAAGATGATGAAGGAGGAACATCAGGAGATGGAGCAGGGCCCTCTTGATTTCCGAAATACTCCTGAAGATAGGGTTTTCCTGATCTAGTGCCCATTAGAATTTCTTCTTCTGTTACTGGTTCAAAGGATACCATGTTACAGTTCTTGGGTTTAGATCTGGAATGCTTCTTTTGCTTAGGAGAGGAAGGCGTTTCAAATTCTGCTACCAGATTTGGGTGAATCCACATAATCTCTCCTCTGTCAGTTGACAGCAGAACAAGACCTTCATTTTGAGGAGGTGGGAGATTCACGATCTCAAGAGTAGTCCTTGGAATGGGGACAACACCATCTTGCACAAGTTGCAGTGGAAAATCATCAAATTGTAGAGAAACTACATTAGCAGTCACCGTTTTCTTATCCTGTTGCAGAGTAATTGCTCCAGAGTTGACCAACTCTTGGATTTTACCCTTGAGCACATAACATGCTCTGGTTGGATGTCCTATAAATCTGTGATAAACACAGTATTTAGGATGATCAGTTTTACCCACTTTTTCTGGCCATTTTGCCTCTGGAAGCTGAAGTTTATTGCTTTTGATCAAGCAATCGAAGATGCTTAAAGTATCATCTTCATCAAAAGAATACTCTTCTTTTGGACGAGTTGTCTTCTGCGGTGGTGCTGATGGAGTGGATGCCGTCTGAGTGACGTTGACAGCCAAAGATTCCTTGCCTAGATTAATGGCCAACGTATCTTTACTCTTGCGATTATTCTGACGATTACTACCCCCGGGTGTAGAATGTTCATCTTGGTTAGGATGAGTCATTTGGACTCCTAACTCCTTGAACATTTCGGCACTGACCTCGGCTGCTTTGGCATTGACAATGAAAGAAGGCCAATCCTGGAATTGTGTAGATCCTGTCCACATACTGATAATAGGCAACATTGATTTGCAAGTGTCTATTGTTACAGCAGATGGAGTTCCTAAAGGCATTTTGAGTGCCTCTCGGCGGAATCTTTCAATGAAACTCTCTGTGGATTCATTATGCCTCTGTTTAATCTTAATGAGGGCAGACATCGTCATGTCGTTGACTCCTTCGTAGAATCGTTCCAAGAATATTTGTTTGAAACCAGCAAAAGAAGTGATGCAGCCATCAGACAGGCTACGATACCGGTCGTATGCTGCGCCAGCTAAACAACCGACGAACACTTTGGTTAGGAGAGCATTATTTGGCTGTAATTGATCAGTCATCACTTCAAAATGATTGATGTACTGACTTGGAGAAGTGCTGCCATCAAACAGCATGATGGTTGGGAGCTTATATTTAGGAGGAAATAGAACCTCCTTCCACTCTATAGGATATGGTTGCTTTATACCCAGTCTTTGTAGGCCATCATTCTGCTTGAAGGCCTCAAACTGAGTACGTAAGAGTTTCACAGCCTCATTAGCATCCCCTGATGTTTGGGAATTGATAGGCTGGTTAGAAGTGTTAGGAGGAGGAACAGCATGGTAATTACCACCCCCAGCACCAGACTGACTGGGATCAGCTTGAATTGGCACGGAAGCAACCTGAGGAGTTGGTACCCCCAAACTAGCAGGTACGGAAGATGCTATAAGCTCTGGATTTGTAGCTGGGTTTACAATCGGTGGCACTATACGTTGAGCCATGATTATAGTATGCATGCTTGCGACCATCTCTGCCATGGTCTTCAATTTGTCCTCCAATGCAACAATTCGTTGCTCTTGACTGGTTGAAGTAGAGGCATCTTGATCTTCCGTAACGGTATATGCCGTCACTTCTCTTGCTGCTATTGATGAGATAGTTTGTTCAGAACTTTCACTATCTGCATCAAACTCTGAGAAAGAGTCTTCTCCTACATGAGCGATGGGGAGATCTTCTTGATTAAAGACACCTTGGTTCAAATGTCGATTTATCTATCTAGTGTATTGAAAGACACCTTTACTGGATGCATAAATCCGATCCAAGTATTGCTGACTAGGATTACGAGATGCATTACGTCTTGGACGTTTCCCACCCCCAGTGCCTTGAGAAGTCATGTTGACAGAAGCATATAATAGCTCATCTTCGTCTTCTATTATATGTTCATGTGTTGAAGCATAGTTCAGACGATCGAAGAAAGTTCGTCGAGCCGATTGGCAACAACAGTTGATGACGACTTCATGAAGGCAGTGGCAATTTGAAGCACGATTTGGAGGCGAGGGAGACATCCCTATAATTTTCCGTCTTTGTGTAAGACGTTGCCGCAAATCAGTTACAACTACAGGACCAGAAGAAGATGGAGGAACATATTCCCTAATGATGTTAGGAACATGTCTCCTATTCTTCAAATGTTTAGTTCCCTGAGTGTACAAAGATGTACTCAACTCATTAGCATAGGTGGTTGGGTCTTTCTTTTCAAACTTTGGCTTTTGGTACAGATTGGCCTTTGGCATAGGGTTCTTACGTTTCGCCAAAGTTGAGACTGGTTGACGCCTATTAAGATAAGCGCGTAAATCTGAAAATTCTGCTCCAGGTGTCTCTGTTCGTGATACCCTCAAATTTTTTTGCTTGGATCTTAAAATTTGCAAGGTAGGAAGGTCTTGACCAAACCCATAGGGGTAGGTAAGATACCTCTTTGGTCAGTATTTTTTCCAATATCAGAGATCCAAAGATCTCTGTTTAAAGGAATAGAATCTGATAGATCTTCCCCTGAGTCATAGAATAGGAAAGTTTGAGAAAAGATCAAAGGGTGCTTTCCTTTATTTTGTGAAGGGTCAGCTAAGAAGCCTTTCCCTTTGTTCTGTCGCGAGATCATTTTAGGCACAGATTGTGCCAATTGAGAAAGTGTCAAAGGACTCTTCCCTTTGTTCTGTCTAGTGTTAGCACTAGAACATTGATTCTCCAAGTTCAGAACTTGAGAATTAGAAGAGGGAATAGCCAAAAGACTAGTTCCCTTGAGTTGCGCCAGAGTAGCTGTAGTGCCCCGACCCGCAAGATGCCTAATGATGGATGGTTGGTTCGATGAAGCCTTATTGGACTTGGGTTTTTGCGAAGGATCGCTTGGAAGGCTATGCGATCATGGCGGGAATCGTCCTATGTAGGTGAGTAGTGTTGAACCCTTCAAAGATCCTTTAGCTTCACGCTTAAAATAAAGGATAGTGTGCTATGTTTCTTATTGTGTTGCTTAATAACACCTTGCATGGAATTTGGAAAGATAATGAAAGATAATAATCACCTGAACGTAAACTATTGTGGCTAAATAAATTTGTATGCTTGTACGATGTTACGATGAATTACATGACAGGTGAAGGCAAGTCCCAAATACTTGGGCGGTGAGTATATCGAGCTTTGGCTCAATGAATAGATGGTTACACAGATATTAAGACCCAAGAACTGGACAGTGAGTATGCTTGAATTATGTTCGAATGAATGTATGCTAAACAGATGCTAAGTTCCAGAAATTGGACGGTGCGTACATTGGATTGGTTGGAAAGATGTATGGTATCAAAGATGTGGCAAAGAGATTGGGTAACAACATTCTATTATCCTGTGTCGATGTAGAATGTTGATTGCACTAAGATCCTGGATTGGGCAGATGGTAATGTAAGCGTTGGCTCAAGGCAAGATGGCAATATGAATGAGAATGGTGGCTGAACTACTTAGTTTTTCTTATCATGCATTATATGTTTTCTTCTTAGATAAGTTGCATATAGTTGCATGGTCATGGACAACTTGTCGATAAGGTGTGGTTCCTCGAACGGTATTCCTGGGCCATGGAACCCGGTTCGTCCTAGTGGGAACAAGGATGGTGTCGACGTACTGACATCGGGATTACAGGACTTGCAGTGGGGGCTTGCTACCGCCCACTGAAAGGACGCTGAAATCCCATGGTGCTGAAGTAGTAGCACGGTGTTTCGGAAACCTCCCATGGATTCGCTCCCCATTTGGAGTTAACCGTTCACCTGAAGATGATCCAAGATGGCGTGTCGCCAGTGACCTTCATATAGATAGGTCCAGTGCTAATGATGTCTTATGCAGGCAGAGTAAGTTATTACTTAAATACAGGGAAGGATGTCGGCTGTTGGTAAGAATCACCTGAATGGTGATATATATATTGAATCATGATGTTGTTCCTAACAATGTCTTGTGCAGGCAGAGTAAGTATTATAAATGTACAGGGATGGCTACACGACCGTGGGTAAGAATCACCAAAGGGTGATAACAGTATGCTTTAAATTAGGTTGGTTGTGAGATTTGCATGCTTTACTTTTTGTCGGCTATAACATGAAATTGACCCTAAGGCAACGAGAAAGACCACAGTTAATAATATTCTGTAACATGATTACTTAGTGTTGTCTTCTTAGGTGAGTTGGGCCAGCACCGCTTGCCAGTACATTGATGATGTACTGACCCACGTTGTGGGCAATATTACAGGTGTATGCTTAGGGAAAATTTTGTGAATCAGTGCTTGGCATCGATGAATCGGATGGGTGTACAGAAGCTCTTCTTTCAAGACGATGTCTTCTGCTATACGGGACATAATGTATGAAACAGTGTAATTCAGTTGTACCAGTGAGATTGTAGCCATATTGGCAAGTTCATTGTAAAGAAGTCGGTATATTCAGTTGTAGCCTAAAGGACAGGTGTATACATTCAGTTGGCTATTCAAAAGTCTTGTAATCCATTATGATTATCAATAAAGAGATATATTTCTTCATATCTTGTGTGACTTCAATTTATATGCTTGGTTTGCTGCGTTCTCGATGTTTTCTGAGAAATACCAGGAACTGTAATGGTTTTGCCTTGTACAAGTGCAATCTAGACTTGTACGGCATCACGTCCAGTGGCTAGTTTTCGATCCTCCGGGATCGGGGCGTGACATAATGGTATCAGAGCACGGCTTTACGTCCTTAGATTCTTATTCGATTTGTTTCAAATCAATGTTGTTACTAAGATGATTCTAAGCTGCTTTCGCGATGATTCAAAGATTGCTTCCGCGATTATTCAAAGTTGCCTCCGCGGTGAATCAAAGTTGCTTCCGCGAATACTTAAAGTTGCTTCCGCGATGAAATCAAAGTTGCCTCTATGATGATTCATAGTGCTTCTACGATTATTCTTTGTTGCTTCCAAACTATTCTATGTTGTTCCCTTGACTGAAAGTCCGTTGATCATTCTAACCTCTCACTGGGTGTTCCATACAATAAGTCTAAATATGTGGGCTGTGATATGTTTGTTTTGTTGAATTTCTAAAAGATACCAAAAAGAATAACAATGATGCGATACGATAATAAGTTTGTGATGTATGCTGGATGTCTTATGTATGGGATTCATTGAAGTCGATTGTTATGCAGCAATCGACAGTGGGTGATGGCTTGGTATATTGGAACTGAATGTGCATGGATTTCAGTGAATGTGAATCGACAGAATCTTGAGTCGATATTTGTGGTCAGCATAACCACTGCAGGATGGATAGTCCATGTTGGACGTTGGTTTGATGCGAAGGAATATTGTGTTGGGAATGGCTTGAGCTCTGAGTGGTATATTACATATACCCTCATCGTGATAAGATGTCCCTTGACCCTTGATGTGTTTATGATCTTGTGATTGCTTTACCTATAAGGTATTAGATGGTATCGAGTCGTAGCTGAGCTTACGATTGATACATGACGGCTAGGAATGTCCATTGATGATTAAGTTGGATGACCCGTTGTGAGAATTTGATATGTTCAGATGAACCATCGCTAGACCATGTCAGTTAGCATTATGTTGGGTAATAAGAGAATTGAGAATATGAAATGAATGCCTTGGTTGGGAAGAAAATAAATTTTATATTTAGGCGAAGACTTGAATCAGTTAGGTAAAGTAAGGATTGTAGGCTTGGTAATGATGGTATGGTGTTGCTATTGAAAGATTTTGCGAGAACAACTATGGACCGAATATTGAACGATGTTGGAATTGAGTGAAAGAAATTACATGTGGGATATTGACAGAATTGGTGGTGATGTTAGACGCTTATTGGGATGTTACGAATATTTTAGAAGATGCAGAGAGTTGCATCGACCGAAAAGATTGAGAAGGGGATTGAGGAATAGATGATCTTAGCACGTGGTGCAGTGTGCTTGAGAGAAATTGATGTGTCCCGAATTAACAAGTTATGACCCTTGACTATTTTGAGGCATAGAGAATGAGTACTTGTCCCTTAATGCATGAAAGAGTATATGTTCCTTATGAGAGTCGAATGGCTGGGATACAAATAAGTATCGAGGTATAGCGATATGTAATAGACCATGTCGGTAGATGATGTTGTCGCATGAATAACAAGTTTGGTGGAATATAGAATTGTGGGATTATGACTTAGCTAATTGTGTTATGTCATATCCACTAAGATGATTGAAGTACGAATGCTAGATGATTGGTGCTATAGAGATTGGATCGATGCATGAATAGTAAATCTTGTTATGGAATCACAAGGAGATGATGCAAAACAAATATTGATGGTTAACGTGAATTGCTAAGAGATGACCGTATTGGGTGCTAGAAAATTCATAAAGGATGCCTCGGAAGAAATACGATTATGTAGTTGCCTTATTTTGTTGATTAAAAGAGTACATGCCGTATCGATGATCTAAAATATGGGAAATAAATATGTCGCAAGGAGACCGTAGGGAAGAGATCATAAGTGATAAACTATTAAGATAGCAATGTCGAATGATGACTCGGAATAGTTGACCCGATTGAATAGACAATTTGAGTACGATATGAGGATACAAGTCGGATTGAATAAGTGATGCTATGTCTATGCAAGTGAAAATTGAAATGTTGGGATATTCGATTGAGGAGTTTCATATGATAGCTTCGAGATTGACCCATAGAGTTGTGGGATAGAATTATTGGCTAGAATTGTCGGATAGATTTGGTCGGTTGCGGGTAAGTCTAGAATGAGACTTCGTTGGGTATGACCCGAGTATGAGTACGGGTAGAAAGACTTGACCCTAGAATATTGGTTGGTTGCTTAGAATGTTGGTTGGTTGCCTAGAATGTTGGTTGGTTGCCTAGAATGTCGTTTAGTTGCCTAGAGTGTCGGTTGGTTGCCTAGAATGTTGGTTGGTTGCTTAAGTTTCAGATTGGTTGGCTATGTTCTTCAGTTGTCCGTGTTAGAAATAAGTTCATAAGATTGGGGTGGTGTTCCATGTCCCTAAGTTGGTCAGACCATAGAGTTGCCCCTATGATGAGAATTGGTTGCCTCTAAGATAAGAGATAAGTATGTCCCTGATAGCTACTCATCTCATATGAGCTAGCTGAATGTTTGGTTTAGCGTAGATTTGCTGACCATAGAGACGACTGAATGCTAAGTTGACTGTTGGAAGACCGTAGGATGTCCCTATTGGTGTTGCGTGAGTATAGTCGGAATGAGTAAGATGTGTTGGAAGGTAGGCTTCGGAATGGAATGGATATTTAGGAAATTTGATGTTATAATATTGGATGGGATGATGGATCATGTTGGTTTCGAAATTTGGTTGCCTTGTTGGAACGTCGAAAATTGTTAGAGCTGGTTGGATTTGGTTGATTAATACTAAGCTGCGTAAATTGATGGTAGTGCCTTGAGACAAGTTGGAATAATTTATTGATCGGATCAGCATTGAGAATAAGTGTAACGACGGAATTGGATAGTACATGTAGCCGAGATCGGCAAGAGCGAATGTGAATAGGAAGGACCCTCGGG
Organism: Iris pallida; assembly: GCA_029216955.1. Classification (NCBI taxonomy): domain Eukaryota; kingdom Viridiplantae; phylum Streptophyta; class Magnoliopsida; order Asparagales; family Iridaceae; genus Iris; species Iris pallida. The sequence goes on from JANAVB010021796.1 coordinate 10,086,525, forward strand.
ATTGATGTTGCTGGAATATAAGAGTGGCTTATGCGAGAGGATAATATATTGGCTTGATCAATACGAGAAAATATTGGAGTACAGCGAGAAATGTTACTAGAGTGGAATGATGGTACAATTTGAAGGGTGGTACGATTCGAAAGATGGATTATGATCAAGAAATTTACAAGTGCAAACAAAGTATATGGATGCGAACGATGATGAGTACAAGATTTGATCGATGAGAATTGGGGTATCAAAATAAAATGTGGCTATAGGATTTATCAACTTTGGTGGCATGAATGACAATGAACTTGAAAGGAATACTTGATACATCTAAGTCGGAATACTTTGGAAAATTTTGGATCGATTGTGGAAAAAATTTCGAGTTGGAATTGGTAACATCTATTGTGTTATTAGTTGGTTGGAATATTGAATAAACAAGTGGGATTATACGAGATGCTCAAAAAGAATTACTGATGTTCGAAAAAGAAAGTTACACCGTAGCTCGTTCGCTTTCTCTATCACTAAACTTGGCTGAAGTGCATGTATTTCGGGGACGCCTAAAATATGTGTATGATTCCAACTAAGTGATATGCTGAATTCAAACGAAGCCACGGGGATGATTATCATGTGCTAAGGATTTGCACGAGTGTCGGAGGAAAGATCAAAGACGGTAAACTATTTTGAAGCAATTGGAATGCTATAACGAGACGGTATATCACTTGAAATCGATCGAGAGATTGCAGAGAAATATTAAATGGTGCAATTTGATCGTTGAGAAGTTTCATGAAAAGTCGGTTGAAGTTTTGGAGATGAGTTTTGTTTTAAGTTTCGAGGACGAAACTTTTTCTGAGTGGTATATATTGTAGTGCCCCGACCCGCAAGATGCCTAATAATGGATGGTTGGTTCGATGAAGCCTTGTTGGACTTGGGATTTTGCAAAGGATCGCTTGGAAGGCTATGCGATCATGGCGGGAATCGTCCTATGTAGGTGAGTAGTGTTGAACCCTTCAAAGATCCTTTAGCTTCACGCTTAAAATAAGGGATAGTGTGCTATGTTTCTTATTGTGTTGCTCAATAACACCTTGCATGGAATTTGGAAAGATAATGAAAGATAATAATCACCTGAACGTAAACTATTGTGGCTAAATGAATTTGTATGCTTGTACGATGTTACGATGAATTACATGACAGGTGAAGGCAAGTCCCAAATACTTGGGCGGTGAGTATATCGAGCTTTGGCTCAATGAATAGATGGTAACACATATATTAAGACCCAAGAACTGGGCAGTGAGTATGCTTGAATTATGTTCGAATGAATGTATGCTAAACAAATGCTAAGTCCCAGGAATTGGGTGGTGCGTACATTGGGTTGGTTGGAAAGATGTATGGTATCAAAGATGTGGCAAAGAGATTGGGTAACAACATTCTATTATCCTGTGCCGATGTAGAATGTTGATTGTACTAAGACCCTAGATTGGGCAGATGGTAATATGAGCGTTGGCTCAAGGCAAGATGGCAATATGAATGAGAATGGTGGTTGAACTACTTAGTTTTCCTTATCATATATTATATGTTTTCTTCTTAGATAAGTTGCATATAGTTGCATGGTCATGGACAACTTGTCGACAAGGTGTGGTTCCTCCAACGGTATTCCTGGGCCATGGAACCCGGTTCGTCCTAGGGGGAACAAGGATGGTGTCGACGTACTGACATCGGGATTGCAGGACTTACAGTGGGGGCTTGCTACCGCCCACTGAAAGGACGCTGAAATCCCATGGTGCTGAAGAAGTAGCACGGTGTTTCAGAAACCTCCCATGGATTTACACCCCATTTGGAGTTAGCCGTTCACCTGAAGATTGTAGTGCCCCGACCCGCAAGATGCCTTATGATGGATGGTTGGTTCGATGAAGCCTTGTTGGACTTGGGATTATGTGAAGAATCGCTTGGAAGGCTATGCGATCGTGGCGGGAATCATCCTATGAATGTGAGTAGTGTTGAACCCTTCAAAGATCCTTTAGCTTCACGCTTAAAATAAGGATGAGTATGCTATGTTTCTTATTGTGTTGCTCAATAACACCTTGTATGGAATTTGGAAAGATAATGAAAGATAATAATCACCTGAACGTAAACTGTTGTGGCTAAATAAATTGTATGCTTGTACGCTGTTGCGATGAATTACATGACAGGTGAAGGCAAAGTCCCAAATACTTGGGCGGTGAGTATATCGAGCGTTGGCTCAATGAATAGATGGCAATACAGATATTAAGATCCAAGAACTGGACAGTGAGTATGCTTGAATTGCATTCAAATGAATGAATGCCAAATAGATGCTAAGTCCCAGGAATTGGGCGGTGAGTACTCTGAGTTTGGTTGGAAAGATGTATGGTATCAAAGATGTGGCAAAAGGATTGGGTAACAACATTCTATTATCCTGTCGCCGATGTAGAATGTTGATTACGCCAAGACCCTGGATTGGGCAGATGATAATGTGAGTAATGGCTCAAGACAAGATGGCTAGATGGCAAGATGGTAATATGAATGAGAATGGTGGCTGAATTACTTAGTTTCCTTATCATGCATTATATGTTTTCTTCTTAGATAAGTTGCATATAGTTGCATGGTCATGGACAACTTGTCGACAAGGTGGTTTCTCGAACGGTATTCCTGGGCCATGGAACCCGGTTCGTCCTAGGGGAAACCAATGTCGAAGTAGTGGCAGTCTGAAGTAGTAGCACGGTATACAGGACTTGCAGTGGGGCTAGCTACCTGCACTGGCAAGGGCGCTGTATACCTGTAAGACGGTCTAGGATGGCGTGTCGCCAGTGACCTTCATATAGATAGGTCAGGTGCTAACAATGTCTTGTGCAGGCAGAGTAAGTTATTACTCAAATACAGGGAAAGATGTCGGCTGTTGGTAAGAATCACCTGAACGGTGATATTCATATTGAATCATGATATTGTTTCTAACAATGTCTTGTGCAGGCAGAGTAAGTATTATAAATGTACAGGGATGGCTACACGACCGTGGGTAAGAATCACCAAAGGGTGATAACAGTATGCTTTAAATTATGTTGGCTATGAGATTTGCATGTTTTACTTCTTGTCGACTATAACATGAAATTGACCCTAAGGCAACAAGAAAGACCACTGTTAATAATGTTCTGTAACATGATTACTTAGTGTTGTCTTCTTAGGTGAGTTGGGCCAGCACCGCTCGCCAGTACATTGATGATGTACTGACCCACGTTGTGGGCAATATTACAGGTGTTTGCTTGGGGGAAATCCTGTGAATCAGTGCTTGGCATCGATGAATCGGATGGGTGTACAGAAGCTCTTCTTTCAAGACGATATCTTCTGCTATACGGGACATAATGTATGGAACAGTGGAACTCAGATGTACCAGTGAGATTGTAGCCAAATTGGCAAGTCATTGTAAAAAAGTCGGTATATTCATTTGTAGCCTAAAGGGCAAGTGTATACATTCAGTTGGCTACTCAAGAGTCTTGTATTCAGTTGTAAACTCTGTATTCCGCTGCAAGTCTTGTAATCCATTTTGAATATCAATAAAGAGATACATTTCTTCATAAGTTGTGTGACTTCAATTTATCTGCTTGGTTCCGCTGCCTTATCGATGTTTTCTGAGAATTACCAGGAACTGTAATGGTTTTGCCTTGTACAAGTGCAATCTAGACTTATACGGCATCACGCCCAGTGGCTTGTTTTCGATCCTCCGGGATCGGGGCGTGACATAATGGTATCAGAGCACGGCTTTACGTCCTTGGATTCCTATTCAATTTGTTTCAAATCAATGTCGCTACTAAGATGATTCTATGCTGCTTTCGCGATGATTCAAAGATTGCTTCCGCGATTATTCAAAAGTTGCTTCCGCGGTGAATCAAAGTTGCTTCCGCGAATACTCAAAGTTGCTTCCGCGATGAAATCAAAGTTGCCTCTATGATGATTCATAGTGCTTCTGCGATTGTTCTGTGTTACTTTCAAACTATTCTATGTTGTTCCCTTAACTAAAAGTTCGTTGATCATTCTAACCTCTCACTGGGTGTTCCATACAATAAGTCTAAATATGTGGGCTGTGATATGTGTGCTTTGTTGAATTTCTAAAAGATACCAAAAAGAATAACAATGATGCGATGCGTAAGTTTGTGATGTATGCTGGATGTCTTATGTGTGGGATTCTTTGAATCGATCGTTATGCAGCAATCGACAGTGGGTGATGGCATGGTATGTTGGAACAGAATGTGCATGGATTTCAGTGAATGGGAATCGACAGAATCTTGAGTCGATATTTGTGGTCAGCATAACCACTGCAGGATGGATTGTCCATATTGGACGTTGGTTTAATGCGAGAAAATATTGTGTTGGGAATGGCTTGAGCTCTGAGTGGTATATTGTATATACCCTCGTAGTGATAAGATGTCCCTTGACCCTTGATGTGTCTATGATTTTGTGATTGCTTTACCTATAAGGTAGTGGGTGGTATCGAATCGTAGCTGAGCTTACGATTGATACATGTTGGCTAGGCGTGTTCCTTGATTGTTAAGTTGGATGACCGTTGTGAGATTTTGATGTGTTCAGATGAACCATCGCTAGACCTTGTCGGTTAGCATTAAATTGGGTAATAAGAGAATTGAGAATATAAAATAATGCCTTGGTTGGGAAAGAAAAGAATTTCAGATTCAGGCGAGTACTTAAATCAGTTGGGTAGAAGGATTGTAGGCTTGGTAACGATAATGTGGTGTTGCTATCGAATGATTTTGCGGGAATAACTATGGACCGAATATTGAACGATGTTGGAATTGAGTTAAAGAAATTGCATGTTGGATATCGATAGAACTGATGGTAATGTTAGACGCTTATCGGGATGTTGCGAATGATTTAGAAGATGCAGAGAGTTGCATCGACGACCGAAAAGTTAGAGAATGGGCTTGTGGAATAGATGATCTTAGTACGTGGTGCAGTGTGCTTGAAGGAAATTGATGTCCCGAATTAACAAGTTATGACCCTTGACTATTTTGAGGCATAGAGAATGGGTACTTGTCCCTTGATGTACGAAAGAGTAGATGTTCCTTACGAGAGTCGAATGGCTGGAACACAAATAAGTATCGAGGTGCAGCGATATGTAATAGACCCTGTCGGTAGATGATGTTGTCACATGAATAACAAGTTGGATAGAATATAGAATTGTTGGATTATGACTTAGCCGATGAGTTATGTCATGTCTACTAAGATGACCGATATATGATGCGAGATGATTAGTGCTATAGAGATTGGATTGGTACATGAATAGTAAATCTTCTTATGGAATCAGAAGAAGATGATACAAAACTAATATTGATGCTTAACGTGAATTGCTAAGAGATGACCGTGTTGGTGTTAGAAAATTTATAAATGATGCCTCGGAAGAAATATGATTATAGTTGCCTTATTTTTGTTGGTTAAAAGAGTACGGACCGTATCGATGATCTAAGAATGTGGAAAACGAATATATCGCGAAGAGACCGTAGGAAAGAGATCATAAGTGATAAAGTATTGAGATAACAATGTCGGATAATGATTCAGAATAGTTGACCCGATTGAATAGACATATGAGTACGATATGAGGATGCAAGTCAGATTGAACAAGTGATGCTATGTCTATGCAAGTTGGAAATTGAAATCTTGGATACTCGATTAAGGAATTTTATATCATAGCTTCGAGATTGGCCCATAGAGTTGTGGGATAGAATTATTGGATAGAATTGTCGGATAGATTTTGTCGGTTGCGGGTAAGTCTAGAATGAGACTTCGTTGGGTATGACTCGAGTATGAGTACGGGTAGAAAGACTTGACCCTAGATTGTCGGTTGGTTGCCTAGATTGTTGGTTAGTTGCCTAGATTGTCGGTTGGTTGCCTAGATTGTTGGCTAGTTGACTAGATTGTCGGTTGGTTGCCTAGATTGTTGGCTAGTTGCCTAGATTGTCGGTTGGTTGCCTAGATTGTTGGCTGGTTGCCTAGAGTGTCGGTTTGTTGCCTAGATTGTTGGTTGCTTGATTAAGTCTCAGATTTGTTGGCTATGTTCTTCAGTTGTCCGTGTAGGGTATAAGTTCATAAGATTGGGGTGGTGTTCCATGTCCCTAAGTTGGTCGGACCATAGAGTTGCCCCTATGTTGAGAATTGGTTGCCTCTAAGATAAGAGATAAGTATGTCCCTGATAGCTACTCATCTCATATGGGTTAGCTGAATGTCTGGTTTAGCTTAGATTAGCTGACCGTAGAGACTTGATTGTATGCTAAGTTGACTATTGGAAAACCGTAGGATGTCCCTATTGGTGTTGCGTGAGTATAGTTGGAATGAATAAGATGTGTTGGAAGGTAGGCTTTGGAATTGAATAGATATTTAGGAAATTTTGATGTTATAATATTGGATGGGATGACGGATCATGTTGGTTTCGGAAATTGAGTTGCTTTGGTTGAAATATTGGGAATTGTTAGAACTGGTTGGATTGGTTGATTGATATTGAGCTGCGAAAATTGTTGGTAGTGCTTTGAGATAGTTGGAATAATTTCATTGACCGGATCAAGATTGAGGATAAGTGTAATGACGGAATTGGATAGTACATGTAGCCGAGATCGGCGAATGTGAATATGAATGACCCTCAGAATTAATGTTGCTGGAATATGATAGTTGCCTATGCGAGAGGATAATATTGTTGGCTTGATCAATACGAAGAAACATTTGAGTACAATGAGAAATATTACTAGAGTGGGATGATGGTACAATTTGATGGATGAATCAGGATCGAGAGAATTTATGAGTTGCAAACAATGTGTATGGATGCGAACGATGATGAGTACAAGATTTGACCGATGAGAATCGGGGTATCGAAATAAAATGTTGCTATGGGATTTATCAACTTTGGTGGCATGGATGACAATGAACTTGAAAGGAATACTTGATATATCTAAGTCCGAATACTTCGAAAAATGTTGGATCGGTTGAGGAAAATGTCTTGATTTGAATTGGCAACATCTATTGTGTTATCAATTGGTTGGAGTATCGAATAAACAAAGTGGGATTATACGAGATGCTCAAAAAGAATTACTGATGTTCGAAAAGGAAGGTACACCGTAGCTCGTTCGTTTTCTCTATCACTGAACTTGGCTGAAGTGCATGTATTTCGGAGACGCCTAAAATATGTGTATGATTCCAACTAAGTGGTATGCTGAATTCAAACAAAGCCACAGAAAGGATTATCATGTGCTAAGGATTTGCATGAGTGTCGGAGGAAAGATCAAAGATAGTAAACTATGTTGAATCAATTGGGATGCTGTAACGAGATGGTACATTACTTGAAATCAATCGAGAGATTGCGAAGAAATATTAGATGGTGCAAGTTGATTGTAGAGAAGTTTCATGAAAGCTTGGTTGAAGTTTTGGGGATGAGTTTTGTTTTAAGTTTCGAGGACGAAACTTTTTCTGGGTGGTATATATTGTAGTGTCCCGACCCGCAAGATGCCTTATGATGGATGGTTGGTTCGATGAAACCTTGTTGGACTTGGGATTATGTGAAGAATCGCTTGGAAGGCTATACGATCGTGGCGGGAATCGTCCTATGAATGTGAGTAGTGTTGAACCCTTCAAAGATCCTTTAGCTTCACGCTTAAAATAAGGATGAGTATGCTATGTTTCTTATTGTGTTGCTCAATAACACCTTGCATGGAATTTGGAAAGATAATGAAAGATAATAATCACCTGAACGTAAACTGTTGTGGCTAAATAAATTGTATGCTTGTACGCTGTTGCGATGAATTACATGACAGGTGAAGGCAAAGTCCCAAATACTTGGGCGGTGAGTATATCGAGCGTTGGCTCAATGAATAGATGGCAATACAGATGTTAAGATCCAAGAACTGGGCAGTGAGTATGCTTAAATTGCATTCAAATGAATGAATGCCAAATAGATGCTAAGTCCCAGGAATTGGGCGGTGAGTACACTGAGTTTGGTTGGAAAGATGTATGGTATCAAAGATGTGGCAAAAGGATTGGGTAACAACATTCTATTATCCTGTCGCCGATGTAGAATGTTGATTACGCCAAGACCCTGGATTGGGCAGATGATAATGTGAGCAATGGCTCAAGGCAAGATGGCTAGATGGCAAGATGAAAATATGAATGAGAATGGTGGCTGAATTACTTAGTTTCCTTATCATGCATTATATGTTTTCTTCTTAGATAAGTTGCATATAGTTGCATGGTCATGGACAACTTGTCGACAAGGTGGTTTCTCGAACGGTATTCCTGGGCTATGGAACCCGGTTCGTCCTAGGGGAAACTAATGCCGAAGTAGTGGCAGTGCTGAAGTAGTAGCACGGTATACAGGACTTGCAGTGGGGCTAGCTACCTGCACTGGCAAGGGCGCTGTATACCTGTAAGACGGTCTAGGATGGCGTGTCGCCAGTGACCTTCATATAGATAGGTCAGGTGCTAACAATGTCTTGTGCAGGCAGAGTAAGTTATTACTCAAATACAGGGAAGGATGTCGGTTGTTGGTAAGAATCACCTGAACGGTGATATTCATATTGAATCATGATATTGTTTCTAACAATGTCTTGTGCAGGCAGAGTAAGTATTATAAATGTACAGGGATGGCTACACGACCGTGGGTAAGAATCACCAAAGGGTGATAACAGTATGCTTTAAATTATGTTGGCTATGAGATTTGCATGCTTTACTTCTTGTCGGCTATAACATGAAATTGACCCTAAGGCAACAAGAAAGACCACTGTTAATAATGTTCTATAACATGATTACTTAGTGTTATCTTCTTAGGTGAGTTGGGCCAGCACCGCTCGCCAGTACATTGATGATGTACTGACCCACGTTGTGGGCAATATTACAGGTGTTTGCTTGGGGGAAATCCTGTGAATCAGTGCTTGGCATCGATGAATCGGATGGGTGTGCAGAAGCTCTTCTTTCAAGACGATGCCTTCTGCTATACGAGACATAATGTATGGAACAGTGGAACTCAGATGTACCAGTGAGATTGTAGCCAAATTGGCAAGTCATTGTAAAGAAGTCGGTATATTCATTTGTAGCCTAAAGGGCAAGTGTATACATTCAGTTGGCTACTCAAGAGTCTTGTATTCAGTTGTAAACTCTGTATTCCGCTGCAAGTCTTGTAATCCATTTTGAATATCAATAAAGAGATACATTTCTTCATAAATTGTGTGACTTCAATTTATCTGCTTGGTTCCCCTGCCTTATCGATGTTTTCTGAGAATTACCAGGAACTGTAATGGTTTTGTCTTGTACAAGTGCAATCTAGACTTGTACGGCATCACGTCCAGTGGCTTGTTTTCGATCCTCCGAGATCGGGGCGTGACAAAGATGATCCAAGATGGCGTGTCGCCAGTGACCTTCATATAGATAGGTCCAGTGCTAATGATGTCTTATGTAGGCAGAGTAAGTTATTACTTAAATACAGAAAAAGATGTCGGCTGTTGGTAAGAATCACCTGAATGGTGATATTTATATTAAATCATGATGTTGTTCCTAATAATGTCTTGTGCAGGCAGAGTAAGTATTATAAATGTACAGGGATGGCTACACGACCGTGGGTAAGAATCACCAAAGGGTGATAACAGTATGCTTTAAATTAGGTTGGCTATGAGATTTGCATGCTTTACTTCTTGTCGGCTATAACATGAAATTGACCCTAAGGCAACGAGAAAGACCACAGTTAATAATGTTCTGTAACATGATTATTTAGTGTTGTATTCTTAGGTGAGTTGGGCCAGCACCGCTCGCCAGTACATTGATGATATACTGACCCACGTTGTGGGCAATATTACAGGTGTATGCTTAGAGGAAATTCTGTGAATCAGTGCTTGGCATCGATGAATCGGATGGGTGTGCAGAAGCTCTTCTTTCAAGACGATGTCTTCTGCTATATGAGACATAATGTATGGAACAGTATAATTCAGTTGTACCAGTGAGATTGTTGCCATATTGGCAAGTTCATTGTAAAGAAGTCGGTATATTCAGTTGTAGCCTAAAGGGCAGGTGTATACATTCAGTTGGCTATTCAAAAGTCTTGTAATCTATTATGATTATTAATAAAGAGATATATTTCTTTATATCTTGTGTGACTTCAATTTATATGCTTGGTTTGCTGCGTTCTCGATGTTTTCTGAGAAATATCAGGAACTGTAATAGTTTTGCCTTGTACAAGTGCAATCTAGACTTGTACGGCATCGCGTCCAGTGGCTAGTTTTCGATCCTCCGGGATCGGGGCGTGACAGTAGCAGACTGCGCCTGTAGTACTGATTGCTTGGGTTGTGCTATAGTCCTACGGGCTACTGATGGTGCCTTGGCAGCAACATGGGTAGACTGTACCTCAACAATAGCTTGAACAGACTGTGCCTTGGCAGCAAAGAGAGTAGTAGACTGCGTGTGGACAGCAGGATGAATAGGTTGCACACGGACAACAGAAGCAAGCTGTGCCTGAGCCGCCGAGACAGACTGTGTCTTGGCAGCAAAGAAAGTAGTAGATTGCGCGTGGGCAGAGGATGAATAGGTTGCGCACGGGCAACAGAAGCAAGCTGTACCTGAGCCGTCGAGACAGACTGTGTCTTGGCAGCAAAGAAAGTAGTAGACTGCGCGTGGGCAGAGGATGAATAGGTTGCGCACGGGCAACAGAAGCAAGCTGTGCCTGAGCCGCCGAGACAGACTGTGTCTTGGCCACTGAACACTCAGGTTGCGCCTGGGCAACAGTGACCATAGGAGATTTAGGAGCCCACACAGTCCTGTTCTTGGCGATAGCCGCTGTACGCTTGTTGCTCTTGGTGCTAATCATATCTTCATAGGCTATCTGGTTGACCTGAACAACCAGAGTCTTCTGCGTCTTGCCGATCGACGCAGTGTCACATTGAGTTGTCACTACCAAAATACAGTAAATTAGCGACGGAACATTAGCGACGAATATTGTCCATCGGCGTTAGCGACGGCTTTGTGGCAACTAGCCGACGGAGTACCGACGACAAGCCGTTACATTTTTTTATTTTTAGGGGAAGAAAAGGTCGCTCATCCGTCGCTAGGGCGTCGGAGATATAGCGACGGATATTTAGCCGTCGCTATGCAGTCGATTATTTGGCAGGAATTATGGGGAGAATTGGCGGAACAATTCTTCGACTACGTAGCGACGGATATTCCGTCGGCAAGCATCAAAAAGAGCGACTAACGGGCGACAGCTAAAAATTCGTCGCCAGTCCGTCGCTAAATATACGTTCCAGACTTAAATTGAAACAGCGGGGGGAACTTTTCGTATTCCCCCCAAATTCACTCTCTCTCCTCTCTCTCTTTTCCTCTCTCTCTCCCGCGGCTTCGGTGATCGGCGTCGGCGTCCTCTCCTCTCTCTCTTCCGAAGGTAATCCCCTCTCTCTCTCTCTCGATCTCTCTCTTTCTCTCGTAGTGTCGTAGGGGCAGCGGGGGCGGCGGGCTTGGGGCGGTGGCGTCGGGGGCTGGGCGGCGGGGGGCGACGGTGGGCGAGGGGTTGTGGGTGGCGGGACTGCGGGGGGCGACGGGCTTGGGGCGGGGGCGTCGGGGGCTGGGCGGCGGGCTTGGGGCGGGGCCGTCAGGGGCTGGGCTGCGGGCTTGGGGCGGGGGCGGCGGGGGCTGGGCGGCGGGCTTTGGTCGAGGGCGGCGGGGGCTTTGCTTCTCAAATTCATCTGAGTTTATATATTGGCTAAATAATGTGTTATCCATATTGGGTGTTATCCATTAGTTTGGTGGTGTTTGGATTAGTAAATGTGAATATGGAGTTTGGGTTCATGGTGTATATGTTCACTGTGTCAAGGACAGTGCGAGTTCCTCATCTGCCTTCTTTGTTAAGAATATCCTTGGGACATTCGCTTCACCAAAGTCACCGAATAAGTGAAGATTTTCCTGGAAAACCGACCCTTAGAGTGTATCAGTTGTGTGCTTCTATATAGATGTAAATATCTATACATCTAACTGTGATATACATATGTGTATGTGTGTTTAGAGAGTGAGGAATAAAGGCAGGCCTACCATGCCTATTAGCATGCAGGACGGCTTGGGGTATAATGTGTGAGTGTAGGCATGGTAGGAAATATAGGAAATACTAGTGTAACTAGACTAAGGTAGTGCTTGCTAGATAGTAAGGACACTCTAGTATCCTAACCAATTTAGAAATAGATAGATTGACTCAGTTTGATTAATTGACCTATAATGACTCTAAAACTTGATTTGCTGCTGCAAGCATACAACACCACAAAAATATTTACTGACTCGTCAAGTTGAACCGTGTATAACATGCTCGACGCTTAAGAGAAATCATTTCGACTTAGTGGACTATCGAAGAATCGGTATCGGACTATCGGTATCGGTATCGTTATCGAACTATCGGACTATCGGTATCGGTATCGAACTATCGGTATCGCTAGCGGACTATCAGACTATCGGACTATCGGTATCGGTATCGATCTATCGGTATCGCACTATCGGTATCGATTTTGCACTATCGGTATCAGACTATCATTATCGGTATCGCACTATCGGTATCGGTATCGGTATCGAACTATCGGTATCGGTATCGAACTATCGGTATCGAACTATTAGTAACAACTGTACTTAGATTTTTCTCTTCTCGAGCTAGAATACCAGCGGATCCACCAGTTACATAATTATATACTAATTCTGTTTAGTTTGTCTTACTATACAGATTTTTACATCCAATCTGTGATAGATCGTTATTTCGTTGATCGTACATGGATGTATAAACGACAACACGAAAGCAGAATAGGTGTGAGTGACGATTTTCGGGCAGGTGTGGAAGTGTTTCTTAAGTATGCCATGAGCAAAGCTTAGTTTATGGACGGTAACAAAATTAAGTATCCATGTCGTAATTATCGCAATAGACGTTACGAAGAAATGGTGAGTGTAAGAGATCATTTGACCCGTAAGGGTTTCGTACGTGATTACGGCCTGTGGTCATGCAAGGTGAACTATATACGGAAAGACAGGTTGCGAATGCTGCTACTTATGCTTTTGATGATAATGCTGCAGCGGATTTTGTCGTCGATGACGACGAATGCTCTGTTGATTATGGAGACGTGCAGAACCTTGCACGAGATTTGGTGTATGACGTGGCAGGGCCTAATTTTGATCCGGAGGATCCTAATCCCGAGGCAAAGGAGTTCTATGATATGTTTCAGGATGCCGAAACTTCTTTATATCCTGGTTGTGAGCCACATTTCGTACTGTCAGTGACGATGCGGTTGTTGAACATAAAGTCCGATTTTAACTTGCCACAAACTTGCTATGATCGAATTACACAACTAATGAAGGAGGTATTACCGAAGGAATCAAAAGAGCTTCCAAAAAACTTTTACAAGTCGAAGATGATGGTCCGACAACCGGGACTGGGGTACGACAAGATAGATTGTTGTCGCAACGGATGCATGTTGTACTACAAGGAGAACAAGGATATAGAAAGTTGCAGCTTCTGTAATACGGATCGTTACAAGCCAGTCAGGGAAAAAGGAAAGTCAACTAGAAAACAACGTCCTTACAAGTATATGCATTACTTGTCGATCACGAAGCGCTTGCAGAGGATGTATATGTCTCAGAATACAGCAGAACACATGATGTGGCACAACGAAGAACGCACAAAGGACGATGGAGAATTGTCACATCCTTCGGATGGAGAGGCGTGGAAATATTTCAATTTTCGCCATCCAGATTTTGCTGCAGAGCCTAGAAATGTACGCATAAGGCTATGTTCTGATGGCTTCGCCCCTTTCGGGCAGTCGGGATCTCAATACTCCTGCTGGCCGATCATTCTGACCCCTTACAATCTGCCACCATGGATGTGTATGAAGACTCCTTATATGTTCTTAACAGCTATCAAACCGGGTCCCAAAAATCCGACGAAGAATATCGATATATATTTACAGCCGTTGGTCGATGAGCTGAAACAGCTGTAGGAGATCGACGTCACGACCTATGATATTTTCAGGAAACAGAACTTTCAGATGAGAGCTTCACTGATGTGGACAATCAATGATTTTCTCGCATACGGTATGCTGTCGGAATGGAGTACTCACGGCACCATGTCTTGTCCGATATGCATGCAAAATAGTAAGGCGTTCCGCCTTAAGCATGGAGGAAAAACTTCTTTCTTTGATTGTCATCGTCAATTTCTGCCCGCGAGTCATCCTTGGAGAAAGAACAAGGACGCGTTCAGAGCTGGAAAACAAGAATTTTCTCATCCGCCTGCCAGATTGTCGGAATACGATATTTGGGAAGATGTAAAGGACTTGCACACTGTAATGGAAGATCCATCGAACAATCGTGTCGATGGGTTCGGACAAACCCATAACTGGACCAAACGGAGTATCTTCTGGGACTTGCCTTATTAGAAAGATAATCTTATAAGGCATAATCTTGATGTTATGCATATCGAAAAAAATGTGTTCGATAATGTCTTCAATACCGTCATGGATATTAAAGGAAAGACGAAGGACAATCCAAAAGCAAGACAAGACATTGTCGAGATATGCAAGCGTCTTTATCTGAACTTGATACAAAGGGGAGCTGCTGGACAATTAAGTAAGCCGATAGCACAATACACATTGAGCAAGGAAGATAGATTAATAATCTGCAAGTGGGTATCTACTTTAAGATTTTTCGACGGTTATGTGTCAAATTTGTCTAGATGCGTTGATCTCAATGAACGCAAGCTAACGGGAATGAAGAGTCATGACTGCCACGTGTTTATGGAAAGATTACTGTCCATTGCTTTGAAAGAGTTGTTGCCTTCTGCTGTATGGGTTACGTTGGCCGAACTATCAATATTCTTTAGGGATATTTGTTCAACTAAGTTGACTGTGCAACACATGGTTGAACTTGAGGAGAAGATTATCTTAACAATTTGTAAGTTGGAGAAAATATTTCCTCCTGGCTTCTTCGACATCATGGAGCATCTACCGATTCATCTAGCATACGAAGCCCGTGTCGGTGCATCTGTTCATTATCGATGGATATACCCATTTGAAAGGTATATAAAAATCGATATAATTTAAGTTGAATTTCAGTGGGTTTTAAAATTCTTTCTTAATTCTCAAGATAATTTGTCTCTCTAGATACCTACACCATCTAAAGAAGAAAGTTGGCAACAAGGCTCATATAGAGGCTTCGATATGCAAAGCATATCTTATCGAAGATGTGTCAAACTTCTGCTCCATTTATTTCGATACTCATGTTAAGACAAATCGAAATAGACCTCAAAGGAATGACGAGGACGTTGAGGATGGAGGAATATTCAATGTAAGGGGCAAGCCTGTTGGGGCTAGTTAAAGATGGTGGTTGACAGACGACGAGTATGATACCGCTCACCGATGTCTTATTAAACTGTGACATACAAGAAGTGAGAGATTTGGAGAAGTAAGTCAGTACACTTGCACTCGTTATAATCTCGAATTTGATGAAGTAAGTGACTACACTTATATATTCTTATTTTCTCTAAAAGTGTATTTAGAGATGAAGTCAAAATGAGGACACCCGATATTATCGATGAGGGACTTCAAAGAGAGGTTGATTGTACATTTCCGTCATGGTTTTGTAAAACCCCTAAATTTCTACTATTTTTTTATTGATTTTGGTACTGATTAATTTTTTATTTGTATTGTACGTCGCGTAGTCATATTGTACGTCGCGCACGAAATTTTATTTTCTTGTTCATCGAATGCGAATATGTGCGAGCGTACATATTTTAGAAAAATATTTTTTCTATTTTATTATACACTTTCAAAATATTATATATAATTTCTATTCTTGCTATAAAAGGGCATTTTGTTTTTAGCAGTTATTATTTATAAATAATATTTTATTGTAAACTAAGAAAAACATAATTATGAAAATATTATTTGTGCATACATATATAATTATAATTTTTAATGTAATTTTTGAAATTAATATTATTAGTATTTTAGAAAATATATTTTAAAATTATTGTGGAAATTTAAATCTTGATTTAATTTTTGGATTATTTAAATAGATTAAATTAATATCTATATTTGGAATTTGATTTATTTGAATTGATTTTAAACTAAAGGGATATAATTTAAATAAGATTTGTATTTGGATTTGGATTTGGATTTGGATTTGAATTAAATTATAGATTGAATTATCTAATTTGGGTTTTAAATAAATCCTAATCCTATCCAAATGGGAATTCTCACATCCTATAAATAGGCTAGGGCTGGGCATACGGGTCCAGGATCCGCGGTTCCAACCCGAACCGATCCGTAAAACACCCAAACAAGCCGGGTCTAAAATTTTAAAACTGAAACGGGGCGGGGCGGGGCGGGTCCTGTGATATTCACGGTTCGGGGCGGGTCACAATTTGAAAATCCGCGGGGCCCCGGCCCGGCCCGTTTGGAGGGGTATTATTGTAAATTTAATCCAACATAACAACATAAAAGAAAATTACATTATAAATGAGCTCTTATTGAACCTTACATTATAAAAGAAAATTGCAGTTCATTTGTCCAGACCACAAAAGCGACGTTCACACTGTCAAAGAAATGCTAAACTTTACATTTCGTTGCTGCTGAGTGCTGACTCCATGGAAGGATTACTTTTGGCATATTGATTATAATTCTTTGGTTTAGTAATTGTTACTACAGAGAAAAAGTTCACTTGGCATTGAAAATCCTTGATTGTATTATCATGTTTTGTCTTTCTTAATATTAAACAATATTATCTATTGTGCGGAAACAATATATCTTGCTGAATGTCAAACCATTCAAATCTAACAGGAAAGATATGAAAATTGTGTAGTTTTTTTTAGTTTTTGATAGTTTATATTATTATTTGGCCGATACTGGAGCCTTGACCGAAATCCTGTATAAATTTAACATATATGGTACTGGGAGCCTTGAGTGGAATCCTGTATAAATTTAGCATATAGATTGTTCATCAGTTGTCCTTGATTTGAATGAAGTTTTGGTCGTGTGGTTTGGACAGTGGGGAGTCATTTGATCCACTGTCTTATTTGGGTTTGATAAATTTAGCATATAATTTTTTTTATATGATAAATTTTAGGCCCGTTTGGACCCGCGGGTTGTTGCGGATTGGATCCGTTTCAAACGGGGCGGGTTAGGTCCGGTTCCAGAAAAAAATTGACCCGCCCCGTCCCGCCCTGTCAAAGAACGGGTTAGGTCCGGTTCCTGAAAATTTCGGCCCGGCCCGACCCGTGCCCAGCCCTAAAATAGGCAGGTACTCTTCCATTATTTTTCCACAACCCAAAATTTCATGCCACAAACCATTGCCACCATAAACCCATAGCTATTGTGCATCGTGTCCGTGTTCACCACCCATTTCCACTATCTTTTCCTTTTTACATCTACATTGATATCCTTCCTCGTGTCAGACAACCCCGACACGCCATATAATCCAAATTTCCATAATTTTGTGCCGAATACACCCCGACCTAAACAATCAAAACCTTAACACTAATCCTAACCCTAGCTCTGACTAGATCCCGGCGACTGCCCTTTCCCAGCCACCACCTGCCCATCCCTGTTGGCACCACCTCGTCGGAACTCCCCTGCCACCACCAGTGTAACCACCAAGCCAGCCACCCGCAGCCGCCCATTAACCCGACCAACTCCGGCCTCGACTCCGTCCGTCACCCATCTCCGACACCAACCCGTCGGACCCCGTCACCAACCCACCTCCACCAACACCGAAAAACCCATAGAAAGAAGAAAAACCCTAATCCTATACTCACCTTCCCCGCCGACCAAGCCGGAGCCCACCGTGCTGCACCTCGCCGAAGCTGGCCCCTCCTCCACGATCTGGACGCGTCCGCCTTCGGATCCCTCACTTTCCTCCGCCTACACCTCCGCCTAACTCCGACCCCCTCCGCTCGAACCCTCTACCGACCCCAAGCCCGATCCTTCTTCCGTCCGCCGTCGCGCCACCGCGCCCGGCGAAGCCTCGATCGCCCCCTTCATGTAATGCCTATAGTTCGTATTACGTATCTTGGTATACGTGTACGTACTCTTGACTCGTATTACATATTTTTCCTGTATGGTTATTTTGGCATGTCATTGGTTATGGCTTAGCTTGGTTCGGCTTAGCTTGGTTTGGTTTGCTTTTGGGTTCATCATGAACCAAAAGAAAACCCCCACCTACCACCACCACCCTCATTTATATTTCCACCTAACTCTCTCTCTCTTTATTTATTCTTCTCCTTCACTTCTTCTTCTCCACCATTTACTCTTCCACCTACCAGGAAAGAGAGCTAGGCAAGTGCAAACTTGCTTCATGATGGATCTCAAGTTTTATTGTTCCATTCTCATCCTTACTTGATTCTAAGACTCTTTAGAACTTGGCCTTTTTCATTTTGATGGATAATTTCTTGTAGATCTAAGTTTATAACTTTTCGGTTTTTTTTGGTTTTGATCTCTAAAACTTGGTTATTTTCGAAAACTAATGGTTCTATGTTGTAGAGAATTCAATTTCATGCGGTTTTGGCTTTTGTTTCGCTTGATTTCGACTTCGGATGAGGAAGTTATGGCCAAAACAATTTTGGTCAAACTTCTATGTTCATCTGCAGCATGAGGCACATGTCGCAGTTGGCCGCATATGATGTCGCTGTTGAGCCGCATGAGGCACATGTCGCAGTTGGCCGCATATGATGTCGCTGTTGAACCGCATGAGCCGCATGTCGCAGTTGGCCGCATAATGATGTCGTTGACGAGCCGCATGTCGCAGTTGGCCGCATAGCATGTCGCAGTTGAGCCGTATAGCATGTCGCAGTTGGCCGCATAGCATGTCGCAGTTGAGCCGCATGAGCCGCATGTCGCAGTTGGCTGCATAGCATGTCGCAGTTGAGCCGCATGAGCCGCATGTCGCAGTTGGCCGCATAGCATGTCGCAGTTGAGCCGCATAAGCCGCATGTCGCAGTTGGCCGCATATGGTGTCGCAGAATAGGCCGCATAATGCATATTTTGACTATTTCTAACTGTTATATGTCCTAATTGACCAAATTGTGGCTCGAATTTCTCCTAACTCCCAACGTGGAAGTTGTAGATCTTTTCCTTGGCATCAAGAATATGTCACTAGTTATCTTATGCAAGTTTCTTTTATTCATAATTTTGTAAGAATAGAACACGATAGTGGCCCGCCGTGGCGCACTCTTGACAAGTAAACTGACATGATATATCTCGGCAAGCTGTTACGACAGCTAGCCTGACATGACAAGTACGAAAGACTTGGACACCATGGACGATTGTGTTTGTACAAATAAACTAGTACTGTCTTGCATCATGTCTAGGACGGGGACTCCTGAGTACCACGGTCAGGGGTACCTACTGAAATTGACTAAGGCTAATTAACTAGAATGATTCAGTAGTCATGAAGAGATTCCCAGCTACAGGCAATCCCGTTATCTGGGCGCATTCATTGGACTTGTAGCCTACCGACGAGTAGGGCACATTTCCAGCATACATTCATGTGTTGCATTCTTCCGAAACGGACATTAGACCTAGATAACCGGATGGTCTGCAGGGCTTGTGGCTATTGGGATAATCTTATTGCATCTTGCTAGTAACTAGGCCTGTGATAACCCTAGTTGGTTAAAAGTATCAAGCCGTACTCTTGATTGGCCGTGATTGATTGGATGTAGTTTATTCCTGCTTACTCTTATCCTGATCCTGTGCAAGATTGTGACATGACATGATTATTGATGCTTGCCTTAACAATAACGATCGGGGGTCCAGTTCTGTTCAGGCGAAGGGTTACAACCCCGGTCCTTGTTTGGTTTAAGGGTTGTAACCTGGCTCCCGGAGCAGTTCTGCGTCCTCTCTTCGTTTATTATCTTATTGCAATCCCATGCCATGTTCGTCATGTTTTACCTTACCTTAATACCATGATTATTTATACTGGCCTTAGCAATAAAGATCAGGGGTCCAGTTCTGTTCAGGAGAAGGGTTACAACCCCGATCCTTGTTTGGTTTAAGGGTTGTAACCTGGCTTCCGGAGCAGTTCTGTGTCCTCTCTTCATTTATTGTCTTCACTGTACCAATAGTATTTGAGACGGGTTTCTATTCAGGTGAAGGACTGCAACCTCGGTCCTTGTTTGGTTTAAGGGTTGCAGTCTGGCTACTTGAATGGTTTCCTCGTACTCAATTTATTATTGTTATTCCTATTATTATCAATTTCTCTTATCAGTTATCTTTAATATTCTATTGTGATATGCTGGTTTTAGTTCCTAAGTGAAGCCTCCTTTGTGGCACTTGCTCTTTCTGGGGTCTGACCCAGCTGGTTTTGTGTGGCCAGATATCGGAGCAGCATCAGAGGATCCACCTGTCTTCCAGCCCGATGGTGACCACAAGGCGTAACCAGGGCAACGAGTGGGTTTATTTTGTCCTCCCACTCTATTTGTAAAATTATTCTTTTGAGGCGTTTAGCCGGCGAGCACGTGTTAGCTCGTATTGCCCCTTTATTTACTGTATGCCTACGGGCTGTAACATGATTGACAAATCCTAGGGTTGATCATGTATTGACTAAAACTCTTGCTAGTCCTGACATTTTGTACGACTAGCTTCATGATCATCCAATATGTAATGTATGGGACACCTTACTATTGTATATTGATGCTCTAATATCTTGTGACTGTTACTACTTGCTTGTGATTGAGACAATAGGCTTGTTCTTGACCATAGGAGATTGATGGCTTGTAGTTAAACCCCCATATATCTAGACAGCCGTGACCGTATAGTGATATGGATTCCATTTCATTATACGTAGCTGGCTATGTCTGTCCCCGCTCTCCAGTATTCTGGTTCTGTGGCGTGACATGGTTTTAGTGGTGGCCCATGCAGGTCTTATAATTTAAGATATGTGAGGGTTTACCGAATAGATGTCTCAATCAGTATTCGCCCTTGATCTCTGCTCGTATCTTCAAATCCCTGAGAATCTTGACCTGATCACATGCTTGTATCGTTGATCTGTCATGGTCCTTCCTTATTGTTCCCTATGTCGTCTTCTTCAGCGGCATTGTTCCTGGACCTGCCGATCAGCAAGGCGGTGCACCTTCAGCGAACCAGCAGCAACCTGGAGATCAAGCCCAGCATTCAGGAGTAGCTTCCAGAGTCATGCCTACTGAAGGAGAGCCACCAGTTCAGCCCGTCCAGCCAGCAGAACCTGAGGATGGCACTTTGGTGGGTCTCATCAGGTCATTATTAGATTTCCATAATCGTCGCGGAGATGCTTTGCACCAGGCGGTGGCAGACGCTTTGACCAGAGGAGGTTATCAGGGTAATAGCGCGGCCAACAGCTTCAAGCGCTTGAACCCTTCCTTCTTCGACGGCAGTGAAGATGCGATCGCTGCAGATGCATGGCTTCAGGACACAGAGGTGATTCTAGAAGCAGCCAGGACTCCAGAGAACGAGAAGTTGGCCGTAGTGCGCCTGCAGTTAATAGATCTTGCTCGTAGCTGGTGGGCAGCGCAGGCCGATGGATTAGTGGCCCATATTTCATGGGCAGTATTCAGGGAGAGATTCCAGACCAAGTACTTCGATGTTGTAGCTCAGTATGATCTACAAACGAGGTTCACCAATCTGAAGCAGATGGGCAGGACGGTCGATGGATATGCGGCCGAGTTCTCCAGGCTTAGTCGGTTTGCTCCTACCTTGGTGGCGACCGAGTTCGATAGAGCCCAGCGGTTCCAGCAGGGGCTCCACCTAGAGATTTTATTGGCGGTGGAGCAGTTTGAGCATCAGACTTTTGATGCAGTATTGAGAGCAGCCCGGAGGCATGAGTACACCTCCCAGAGGATCGTGGATAGGACCGGAGGTCGGAAGCGATCTCACGGTCAGATGAATCAGTCATCAGCACCAGCCCCGGCAGCCAGGGCTTTGACCGTTGGAGCTCCGAGGCGGGCGGCCTCAGTGACGTCGGTTCAGCATTCCACCCCGACGCACCCTCAACAGCAGAAGCAGAAGCAGTCTTCCGCAGTGGGTTGTTCACACTGCGGGAAGCCAGGGCATGTGGTATCCGAGTGTCGTAGAGCACAGGGTTTGTGCTTGGTTTGTGGTGCCCCAGACCACAGGGTTGGGAACTGCCCGAACAGGAGGAGTTCATCAGCTTTCTCTAGTCCTTCAGTTAGGGGACCAGCACCAGTCCAGCAGCAGCAGCAGCTGCAGTACCCGTTCCCGAGGCCATTGCCGACGCAGGCCCAGGCGTTCCAGCAGCAGAGGCCGCAACAGTATGCCCAAGCCCAAGCCCTAATCCAGAGCAGGCAGAGGAATTTTCAGCAGAGGGGACCCGCACCTAGAGGACATGGTCAAGTGCTGGCATTGACCATGGAAGAAGAAGGAATAACACCAGGTGAGGTGGTGGAAGGTACTATTCTCGTCAACACCTTTCCAGCTTCAGTATTATTTGATTCTGGTGCCTCGCATTCATTTATGTCTGCACGATTTGCGACACTGGTAGGATTGGAGCCCGAGTCATTATCAGTGAGGCTCAATATACTTACTGGTAATGGACTTGTGGGAGTAGATAGAGTATTTTTCTCATGTCGGATCGTAGTTAGCGGTAGAGAATTCCCCGCTAGATTGATAGAGTTCCCGATGGCCGATTATGATGTGGTCTTAGGGATGGATTGGTTGAGGGACCAGTATGCTAGGATAGACTGCCACATTGGCAGGGTTGTTTTTAGCATTCTCGGAGAGCCAGAGTTTTCTTTCTCCCGAGGTAAAGTTGAACCTTCTCCTCCAATATTGCGGATGGCAGTAGCAGCAGTACAGTTGCCTCGGATAGTCGAGGAGTTCCCAGATGTTTTCCCAGAAGAGCTTCCAGAGATGTCGCCAGAGCGAGAGATCGAGTTTACCATCGACTTGATTCCCGGGACAGCCCCAGTGTCAGAGAGAGTCTACAGGATGGCGCCGTCAGAGCTAGAGATATTGTACAAGATGATTGAAGAACTCAGAACCAAGGGATTCATTCGTGCTAGTGGATCGCCTTGGGGAGCCCCGATGCTTCTTGTGAAAAAGAAGGATGGTACGTCCAGATTGTGTGTTGATTATCGTACCTTGAACTCAGTGACAATCAAGAACAGATACCCTCTCCCGAGGATAGATGACTTGTTTGATCAACTCAAAGGGGCATCTGTATTTTCGAAGATTGACTTGCGGTCAGGATACCATCAGATCAGAGTCAGAGAGCAGGACATCCCGAAGACAGCTTTCAGATCTAGGTATGGGCATTGGGAGTTCCTTGTGATGCCATTTGGAGCAACCAATGCGCCGGCTGTATTCATGGACCTCATGAATCGTATCTTCATGCCTTATTTGGATTAGTTCGTGATTGTGTTCCTAGACGACATCCTGGTCTACAGCAAGAGTGAAGCGGAGCATGAGCAGCATCTCCGAATTGTCCTCCAGATTCTCAGAAAGCACCAGTTATATGCCAAGTTTAGTAAATACGAGTTCTGGCTTGATCGCATTTCGTACTTGGGTCATATCATCACCCGAGGAGGAGTTGAAGTGGACCCCCAGAAGATCGTGGCCATTGAAACGTGGTCGGTACCTAGCACAGTGGCAGAAGTCCGTAGTTTTCATGGCTTGGCCGACTACTACCGGCGATTTGTTTCAGACTTTGCTCGAATTTCCGCGCCATTGACCCAGTTGACCCGCAAAGATGTGCAGTTTGCTTGGACAGCAGAGTGCCAGGATTCTTTTGAGAGGTTGAAGCGAGGCTTGATGACGGCTCCTATTCTCACGCTTCCAGATAGAACCGGAGGATTCTCAGTGTATTGTGATGCTTCGGGCAGAGGTTTAGGATGTGTTCTGATGCAGTATGGGAAGGTAATAGCTTATGCGTCACGACAACTTCGTGACCATAAGAGAAATTACCCAACCCATGACTTGGAGCTGGCAGCAGTAGTGTTTGCACTTAAGTTGTGGAGGCACTACTTGTAGGGAGAAAGGGTAGAAATTTTCACCGACCACAAGAGCCTGAAGTATGTTTTCACTCAGAAGGATCTCAACATGCGTCAGAGGAGATTGCTAGAGATACTTGTGAATTATGATGTCAACCTGCAGTATCATCCAGGGAAGGCCAACGTTGTTACAGATGCATTGAGCCGGAGGGCAGGAGTTTATTTCCTGACAGCGCAACCAGAACTGTTAGCCGATCTTCAGAAGATGGGTATAGAAGTTGTCCTCCCTTCCAGTGTGGCATTGATGGCCAGCATGCAAGTTCAGTCCACTATAGTCGAGAGGATCCGGATGTCGCAGTCAGCAGATTCCAAGCTTCAGCGACTCAGAGCAGAGTGTGAGGCAGGACGAAGACCAGAGTTATGCATTCATGAAGACGGTACACTTCGACATGGTAAGCGTCTTTGTGTATCCAGTAGAGATATCAGACATGAAATCATGACAGAGGCCCACAGTTCGCAGTATTCTATTCATCCCGGTGGTACGAAGATGTACCGTGATATCCGCCAGCACTTTTGGTGGAATGGCATGAAGAGAGAGATAGCCCGGTTTGTCTCTCGTTGTTTAGTCTGCCAACAAGTTAAGGCTGAACATCAGAGACCAGCTGGACTACTTCAACCATTGCCAATTCCAGAGTGTAAATGGGAGCATATAACCATGGATTTTGTGACTGGATTGCCTAGATCCCCGGATGGCAGAGACGCTATTTGGATTATTATAGACAAACTCACGAAGGTGGCTCACTTTCTCCCATTCAGAGTTGGTCAGTCGACGGCTCAGCTAGCGGAGATGTATCTCCGGCAGATTGTCAGATTGTACGGTGTACCAGTCAGTATCACTTCAGACAGAGATTCAAGATTTACGTCGCACTTTTGGCGTAGCTTGCAAGAAAGTTTGGGAACTCACCTCCAGTTTAGTACAACTTATCACCCGCAGACAGATGGCCAGTCGGAACGTACGATCCAGACTCTTGAAGATATGTTGCGGTCATGTACATTCGACTTCGGTGGTTCGTGGGAAGATCATGTGCACCTGGTGGAGTTCTCGTACAACAACAGTTTCCAGGCCAGTATCCGGATGGCACCGTTCGAGGCGCTGTATGGTAGGAAGTGTCGATCCCCGCTAGCCTGGGACGATGTCGGAGAGAGGCAGATGCTTGGTCCGGAAATGATTGCTCAGACCGTTGAAGTGGTCAGAAGAGTCAGAGATCATCTTCGAGTTGCCCAAGATCGCCAGCGTCATTGGGCCGATTCTCATCGGTGCCCTCTTGAGTTTTTTGTCGGCGACCATGTATTCCTGAGGATTTCGCCTAACCGTGGCGTCATTCGTTTCGACGTGCGAGGAAAGCTTAGTCCTAGGTATATAGGGCCATTCGACATTCTGGAGCGAGTAGGAGATGTATCCTATCGTCTCGCTATTCCACCGTCGCTACGTGAGGTGCATGATGTATTCCATGTATCCCAACTGCGACGGTATATTCCGAACCCGAGCCACATCCTGGATCATTCGGAATTGGTTGTTGGTACCAACCTTTCATATGAGGAGAGGCCCGTGTCTATATTGGACCGAAGAGAGAAAACACTCAAGAACAAGACTATCAAGTTAGTCCGAGTTGCTTGGGGTCATCACTCTTTGGGTGAGTCGACGTGGAAGCGTGAGGATGATATCCGATCGCGATATCCCGACCTGTTTGACTCGTAAGGTATAATGTCTTCCTTATGCCTTATGCTTTCAATTTCTTGCTTAAATAAATGACTGCATGATAGACTGCTTGTTATAGCTTACGATTAGTATAGCTTGTCCTTGCAATTCTAGCCTCTTGATTAAATTCTGAGGACGGAATTCTTTTAAGGTGGGTAGAGTTGTAATGCCTATAGTTCGTATTACGTATCTTGGTATACGTGTACGTACTCTTGACTCGTATTGCATATTTTTCCTGCATGGTTATTTTGGCATGTCATTGGTTATGGCTTAGCTTGGTTCCGCTTAGCTTGGTTTGGTTTGCTTTTGGGTTCATCATGAACCAAAAGAAAACCCCCACCTACCACTACCACCCTCATTTATATTTCCACCTAACTCTCTCTCTCTCTCTCTTCATTTATTCTTCTCCTTCACTTCTTCTTCTCCACCATTTACTCTTCCACCTACCAGGAAAGAGAGCTAGGCAAGTGCAAACTTGCTTCATGATGGATCTCAAGTTTTATTGTTCCATTCTCTTCCTTACTTGATTCTAAGACTCTTTAGAACTTGGCCTTTTTCATTTTGATGGATAATTTCTTGTAGATCTAAGTTTATAACTTTTCGGTTTTCTTGGTTTTGATCTCTAAAACTTGGTTATTTTCGAAAACTAATGGTTCTATGTTGTAGAGAATTCAATTTCATGCGGTTTTGGCTTTTGTTTCGCTTGATTTCGACTTCGGATGAGGAAGTTATGGCCAAAACAATTTTGGTCAAACTTCTATGTTCATTAGCAGCATGAGGCACATGTCGCAGTTGGCCGCATATGATGTCGCTGTTGAGCCGCATGAGGCACATGTCGCAGTTGGCCACATATGATGTCGCTGTTGAGCCGCATGAGGCACATGTCGCAGTTGGCCGCATATGATGTCGTTGTTGAACCGAATGAGCCGCATGTCGCAGTTGACCGCATAATGATGTCGCTGTCGAGCCGCATGAGCCGCATGTCGCAGTTGGCCGCATAGCATATCGCAGTTGAGCCGCATGAGCCGCATGTCGCAGTTGGCCGCATAGCATGTCGCAGTTGAGCCGCATGAGCCGCATGTCGCAGTTGGCCGCATAGCATGTCGCAGTTGAGCCGCATAAGCCGCATGTTGCAGTTGGCCGCATATGGTGTCGCAGAATAGGCCGCATAATGCATATTTTGACTATTTCTAACTGTTATATGTCCTAATTGACCGAATTGTGGCTCGAATTTCTCCCAACTCCTAACGTGGAAGTTGTAGATCTTTTCCTTGGCATCAAAAATATGTCACTAGTTATCTTATGCAAGTTTCTTTTATTCATAATTTTGTAAGAATAGAACACGATAGTGGCCCACCGTGGCGCACTCTTGACAAGTAAACTGACATGATATATCTCGACAAGCTGTTACGACAGCTAGCCTGACATGACAAGTATGAAAGACTTGGACACCGTGGGCGATTGTGTTTGTACAAATAAACTAGTACTGTCTTGCATCATGTCTAGGACGGGGACTCCTGAGTACCACGGTCAGGGGTACCTACTGAAATTGACTAAGGCTAATTAACTAGAATGATTCAGTAGTCATGAAAAGATTCCCAGCTACAGGCAATCCCGTTATCTGGGCGCATTCATTGGACTTGTAGCCTACCGACGAGTAGGGCACATTTCCAGCACACAGTCATGTGTTGCATTCTTCCGAAACGGACATTCGACCTGGATAACCGGATGGTCTGCAGGGCTTGTGGCTGTTGGGATAATCTCATTGCATCTTGCTAGTAACTAGGCCTGTGATAACCCTAGTTAGTTAAAAGTATCAAGCCGTACTCTTGATTGGCCGTGATTGATTGGATGTAGTTTATTCCAGCTTAGTCTTATCCTGATCCTGTGCAAGATTGTGACATGACATGATTATTGATGCTTGCCTTAACAATAACGATCGGGGGTCCAGTTCTGTTCAGGCGAAGGGTTACAACCCCGGTCCTTGTTTGGTTTAAGGGTTGTAACCTGGCTCCCGGAGCAGTTCTGCGTCCTCTCTTCGTTTATTGTCTTATTGCAATCCCATGCCATGTTCGTCATGTTTTACCTTACCTTAATACCATGATTATTTATACTGGCCTTAGCAATAAAGATCAGGGGTCCAGTTCTGTTCAGGCGAAGGGTTACAACCCCGATCCTTGTTTGGTTTAAGGGTTGTAACCTGGCTCCCGGAGCAGTTCTGTGTCCTCTCTTCGTTTATTGTCTTCACTGTACCAATAGTATTTGAGACGGGTTTCTATTCAGGTGAAGGGCTGCAACCTCGGTCCTTATTTGGTTTAAGGGTTGCAGTCTGGCTACTTGAATGGTTTCCTCGTACTCAATTTATTATTGTTATTCCTATTATTATCAATTTCTCTTATCAGTTATCTTTAATATTCTATTATGATATGCTGGTTTTAGTTCCTAAGTGAAGCCTCCTTTGTGGCACTTGCTCTTTCTGGGGTCTGACCCAGCTGGTTTTGTGTGGCCAGATATCGGAGCAGCACCAGAGGATCCACCTGTCTTCCAGCCCGATGGTGACCACAAGGCGTAACCAGGGCAACGAGTGGATTTATTTTGTCCTCCCACTCTATTTGTAAAATTATTCTTTTGAGGCGTTTAGCCGGCGAGCACGTGTTAGCTCGTATTGCCCCTTTATTTACTGTCTGCCTACGGGCTGTAACATGATTGACAAATCCTATGGTTGATCATGTATTGACTAAAACTCTTGCTAGTCCTGACATTTTGTACGACTAGCTTCATGATCATCCAATATGTAATGTATGGGACGCCTTACTATTGTATATTGATGCTCTAATATCTTGTGACTGTTACTACTTGCTTGTGATTGAGACAATAGGCTTGTTCTTGACCATAGGAGACTGATGGCTTGTAGTTAAACCCTCATATATCTAGACAGCCGTGACCGTATAGTGACATGGATTCCATTTTATTATACGTAGCTGGCTATGTCTGCCCCCGCTCTCCAGTATTCTGGTTCTGGGGCGTGACACTTCAGTCCGCCTCCCCCGGTCAGACGACGAGCACCGCCGCCGGTGCCCTAGCCGCAGCGCCGTCTCCGACTCCACAAACCCTCACCGCCGCCGAAAACCCACCGCGCCACCGCTTCCTCCGACCGCCACGTCGGGCGAGCCGTACCCCTTCGAAACCCACTTTTCCCGACCTGACCCGCGATGAACCCCGCCGGCGAGCGCGCCACTCCGCCGCATCCTCCCGGCCATCAGCGGCCAGCGCTGAGACCCCCGAACACCGAGTCACCTCCCTCTCTCTCCTCTACTCCGCCTGAGCACTTCGATCCCGCCGCCTCTTCTCTCTCTCCTGCTCTTTTCTCTCGCCCTCTCTCTCTCTCTCTCTCTCTTCTCCTCTCTCTGTCTTTTTCATTTTTATTAACTGTGGTTGTTCGTTTCTTTATTACTGTGGTTGGACTCCTCGAGAGAGGAGAACCACCTCACAGTTGTGGTTATTAATTAATTTATTTATTTATTTTTATTTTTTTTGTTTGTTTATTATTATTATGATTATTAGATAATAGTTCATTTGTGGTTATTTGGTACTATTATTATTATTATTAATAAAAGGGATTAGCAGTATAGGTTTTATCATTATTATTATTAGTACTATATGTTTAATATTATTATTACTATTATATTATTATTATTATTATTATTATTATTATTATTATTATTATTATTATTATTATTATTATTATTATTATTATTGGTATTTTAGTATTGTTATTATTATTTTGTCTTATTAAAATATATATATATAGTAGTATTTCTAAATTATTGGTTACAAAGTATAATATTGGGCTTTGAACTCATTAGGGCTTTTATATTACTTTGACAAAATATATATATATATATAATATTTGTAAATGATTCTAAAAGTTCCTGAATATCTTATTAATTTTATATTATTTATGGTATTTTAACAACGGATTTGGGACTCTAAAAATATTCTTTTTAATTTTCTAATCTAATTTTATTATAGTTTGATATCAAAATAATTCCTATGTTTTCAAATATTATTTTGACTACTATAATATAGTTTCCAAATACGATAATTATTTTCTAAAATAGTTATACATATTTTTATTTTATTTAAACAAATCTCTTCAATTATCGATATTGTCTCTCTAGTCATATTCATATCATCTTCCAAATCCCGAACTTATTTATATCGTCCCTAGCTAAGTTGACTGTCCTGGACCCAATGGAACTATCCGTGCCACCATCAGAGGTCACCTTGCATAGTTGTTGCACCGAAGTTGTAAATTGTGCCACCTTGATCATTGCACCACCGTGGGCGCCATACCAGGCAAGACACCTTGCCATTAGTTGTTTATTTATTTTAGCTCATATTTCATGCATTATTTATTTTCTTTATGCAAAATAAACTATGATACATGGCATAACTGTTAGAACTTACTGTTCATTTATATTTCCTGCTATGTATTAGTTTTCTTACACATTAAACCTAGATTTAAGGGACCACCTTGTGTGTTGCATTCATTGGCCTTGACACGTTGCAACACGAAGTTGTGTGTCGTATATAGGACACGGAAGTGCGTGATTGGCTGGCCACCAGTACGTACAAGCCGTGCGATAGGAAAAACTGCTAATAGAGGTTGCATGCTTAGTTTGACTTAGCGATTATAGAGGTTACTGTTGTGGATACAACATAGTAGGCATTGGGCGGGAAGAACAATTCCTTAGCGTATGGGCTTCGATACACTTTCTCTTTTGTAACCCGTGAGCTCCGTCGGAGACGCGGGTCAGCTTACCCAAGATTACTGACGGCCACTGACGATTCTGCGGAACGTCATGCTCTTACTGATGGGGCCTCTGGTGTCCAAGGGAGGACTATGCCGATCCTATTCAGCCAGGGCCCATGCGTTGGAAGGATTGTTCTTAACTACATTTCACTTAGAACGGTTAGGCACCTTTATCCGTTAGGTACGAGTACTTTTAGTTTGGGTACTTGAATCTGACCGTGGCTTGGAACAATAACTTGTCGCGGATTAGTTTGTCACATCTTGTCCTTGTTTGGTTGTAGGTGTGACTTACTACTTCGATGAGAAGGTATTGAACCTTGTTGGGGTCCGGATACCATATTGGATTCATAGCATAGAAAGATACGTCACCGTGAATTAGTTTACCATCTCCTGTCCTTGTTTGGTTGGGGGGATGGTACGCTCGTTCAGTAGGTGCGTATTGGACCATGTTATAATTCGATTGACTTATTTTTTGAGCAATATTTATTCAGTTCATATGGCATGATATTATGTGTCTTGTTACGTCCCTCTGAGGACCTGGTTATCTCTCCAGGTGTGTGCTATTGTCTTTCGCAGGTGCTCTAGTTCTAGCTGTGCTCATCGCTATTTCTTCGAGGATGATTGCATTTGGATCGTCTTCGCTTCGCTCGCCAAATTCATTTCTTTACTCATGTATTTTTCTTTTACTTGTTGGTAGTGGATTTGTCTCCGCCCAACATATTGTATCAAGACAAATTCATTATTATTATATCTTTTATTTATTTATTTTTGTGGATGAGATTAGTTATGGTTCTACTGTATTTTACAGCTTATGTATCCATACGAAGTTTCCATATATTGGAGTATACTTCATATGAATACAGCTGGCATGTCTACGTTCCTAGTCTTACGTATTTTGGGACTAGGGCGTTACAGGTTTCGCAAATACATAAGTAACTGAGATTATAATTGAGATTATAAATATATAATCTAAAACATTTAAATTATAAATATTTGTTTACAGGTTTTATTGCCTGAAACAACACTCACTCATGAGAGTGTTCGTATCTGGCATTAGGACCGAAGAGGAAAACAAAGACTTGGCCAGGCTATGTCGTTAATGGCTTCAGGTTTAAGTCAACTCAGAATGCTATAAATGTCGAATTTATCAATGACGACATCAGTACCTAGGATTCCGGTGTTTGCATAAGAGGCACCATCTATGATGACGAGCCGGACTTCTACTATTATGGAGTGCTTCGGAATATTATAGATTTATAATATACTGGCCCATATGATATGCATATTGTGATGTTCAAATGTGAGTGGTTCGATACGACACCAAATATTGGTTGGAGAATCGATAAACAATTTAGATTTGTCGATATAAATTATCGCAGGAGGTATAGAGGGTCCGATACATTTGCGATAGCAAATCAGGCTGTTCAAGTCTACTATACAAGCTACCCAAGGCGTCGTAGAGATCGATTTGACTGGTGGGCAGTATGCAAGATTAAATCTAGAAATACATTCAACGTTGGAGACCCAGCATACCAAGAGGACCAGATCGAAAAGTCCCAATACTTGGGACAACACTCGGATACAATGGATGTTGAAGATATTGTTGAGGAAAATAGAGGGGAGGAAGAGGTTGATACACAAGACTTAGCTGTCAACCAGGGAAGAAAGAGGCGTCTTGTCCCAAATATTGAGGCAGAAGAAGAAGAAGAAGAAGAAGAAGAAGAAGAAGAAGAATTTGATGGGGATGAGGATACAGATGAAATCGTCGATGAAGATAAGGATGAGGATGAGGATGAGGATGAGGAGGAGGAGGAAGATGATGATGAAGACGAGGCCGAGGATGAGAACGAAGACGATGATTAGGTTAAATATTGTTGTATATTAAAAACACTTCCAATGACGTGAATTAAGTTTGACCTCATAAAAGCAATTACGTGAATTCATGTTTTTTTCATTCGATTATTTACTTATTGCAGATGGCACTCCTAGTCTTTTTCGTCGCGGCGGCACTCGTCTCCCTACTGGTGGTATGTATATTTTAGTTTAGAATTTTATATTCATTTACACTTTTATATTGTTAATTATGTTTATGTGTTCTATTTACAGGTCATGATGGCTGGCCGTGGTCGTGGTGCTGGTGGTGGTCGTGGTGGTGGTGGTGGTGGTGGTGGTGGTCGTCGTCGTGGTCGTAATGGTGCTGGTGGTCATGGTCATATTCAAAATTCCCGAGATGTGACCCCATCCAGCGACCCCGACCCGGAGAGTACCTCGGGCACAGACGCATCCCGCCGTCGATCGACCACTTCATCGAGGCATGAGTTCGGATCTGCTAGCGGATCTGTTCCGCTATCGGAACCACCAGCAGCGGATCCACCAGTGGATCCCCCAGTTACTGCACAGTGGGCCCCGGAGTACCCCCATACTCGATTCCATCCGGTTACTGGGGAGTACATGCGCGGACCCGCGGATCCTCCGACGGCACCAGAGAGGCCAAGAGGCGAGTTCCGACGAGAGCTATTGTAATGTCCCAGATTCGTAATACGTATTTAGTGTACGTATACGTGTTTTGGACCCATATTTTATTTTAGTCATGATTAGTTATCTTGGTTTATTTTGTATTGGCTTGGTTTTATTGGCATTGATAGTTTAATTGGTTTTAATGGTTCATTGGATTAGTGAGGCTTGGTTTATTCTTGGTTTGGGTTGGCTTGGTTCGGTTTGGGATTGCCTTGGTTCATCATGGACCAAGGGGTGAACCCCTACCTACCACCACCATCCCCCTTTATTAACCTCCTTCTCCTTTCTCTCTCCTCATTAATCATCTTCTTCTTCCTCATTTACTCCTCACCTACCAGAGGAAGAGAGAGAGGTCTAGGCAAGTGCAACTTGCTTCATGGAGGAACTCCAATTTTATTGCTTCATTCTCTTCCTTACAGCATTTTAACTTACTTTAGTACTTGGCATTTCCACTTTCTATGGCTAGATTCTTATAGATCTAGGTTTATACTATTTTTGGATTTTTTTAGGTTTTGATCTACTTAATCTTGTTATTATCAAGTTCTGATGGTTCCACGTTGTAGAGCATTTCGTTTTGCCCTATTTTGACCTATGGAAGTTCGGATTTGGACTCCGGATAAAGGTTTCATGGAGCTTGGAAGCATGGATTCTTGGCGTTCTTCTTCATCTCGGAAGCTTGGAGAAGAAGAACAGTGCTAGACTTGACCGCATGAATACTTCATGCGACAAGTGATTCCGAGCCGCATGAGCCTTCATACGACAGTTCTGGCCGCATGGACTTGACTTGGCCGCATGACAATTCATGCGGCAAGTGACTCTGCCGCATGGGACTCTCAGCCGCATAGGCTGGATCCCATTCCTGGCCGCATGGACTTCTCTCCTAATTGAGCCGCATATGCGCCCATCATTTCCCAGCCGCATGACTTAGGACCATTATTTTAGCCGCATGTGACTTAACTCGGGCCGCATGGACTTGATTGGTTATTTTAGCCGCATGAACCCTTGATTGAACCCTGAGCCGCATGAACTCAACGCTCGCGAGTCGCATAGACCGCAGTCTCCCAGCCGCATGGGTTTGCTTCCCTTGACCGCATAGTCATTGCTCCCCGCAGCCGCATGGGTTGCTCCTTCCCGGCCGCATGTACTTGATTGGTCAGTCAGCCGCATGGACCCATCCCCCGCCAGCCGTATGAGTTCCCTATCCTCCTGACCGCATATGTCTTGTCTTTCTCAGCCGCATGACTGAGTGGATCTCCGAGCCGCATATGACTGATACCCCTTTGACCGCATGAGCCCTTCCCTTTTAGCCGCATGCGCCTGACTCTATCCATCCGTATGGGCTCGATTTTTGATCCGCATTGATCCAGCCGCATGGACCGATCTTCCTGAGCCGCATGGCTCTCCAATAGCCCTGTGTACTATTATTTTATTATTATTTGCCCATGTCTTGTAACCCCTTTATTGTATATTTTACGCTCATTTTATATCCTTACGCCTTTTGTCCTGAACTTGATTGACATAATTGAAATGATAACTGACATGACATGATAGTGGCCCGCCGTGGCGCACTCCTGACAAAGTACACTTGGCATGATAACCTGACATGATATATCCTGACAAGCTGTTGCGACGGCTACTTGACATGACATGACCTGTATAAATAATATGACACCGTGGGCGATTGTGCTTGTACAAATAATCCAGTCCTGTCTTGCATCATGTCTAGGTGGGGACTCCTGACTACCACGGTCAGGAGTACCTACTGAAATGGACTAAGTTTAATGACTAGATTAATTCATTAGTCATGAAGAGATGTTCCCCAGTTACAGGCGATCCCGTTATCCCGGCCGCAAATGTTTGGACTTGTAGCCTGTCGACGAGTAGGGCACATTTCCAGCCCACTGTTATGTGGGACACTCTCTATTGTCACTTTAATGATTGAACTCTATTGTCACTCTAATGATTGAACTCTCTAAATTGTCACTATAATGATTGCCTGGATAACCTGGATAGCTGCAGGGCCTGTGACTACTTGGAGCATCTCATTGCATCTTGCTAGTAACTAGGATTGTGATAACCCTAGTTAGTTAATGTAGAAAGCCGTAGGCAATGATTGACCG
Organism: Iris pallida; assembly: GCA_029216955.1. NCBI lineage: Eukaryota > Viridiplantae > Streptophyta > Magnoliopsida > Asparagales > Iridaceae > Iris > Iris pallida. The sequence goes on from JANAVB010021796.1 coordinate 10,121,696, forward strand.
TGATTGCTTGGATGAAGTCTAGTCCAGTATAGTATTGTCTAGAAGTGATTGATTGCAAGATTGTATCAGAATGATTGAATGATTGTCACTCCAGATTGTTACTATAACGATTGTACTCTATTGTCACTCTAGCGATTGTACTCTATTGTCACTCTAGCGATTGTACTCTATTATCACTCTAGCATTGTACTCTCTCTTTTTTACTTTAATGATTGTCACCTTTAGCAATAAATGATCAGAGACTAAGTTCTGTTCAGGCGAAGGGTTACAATCTCGGTCCTTGTTTGGTTTAAGGATTGTAACCTGGCTTCCAGAATAGTACCTTAGTTTTCTCTTCATATATTGTCCAGCTATATTTTATTTAGCATGATTCTCCAGTTCTTTTATGTCAATGATGCTTCTCTTAATTATTTTCTCTAATTGGGGCAAGTGCATTGGTAGTGCACAAACCTCAATCTGTGTTACTTATTGTTGTTTTTCTTACATGTTGAATGCTAATGATCTGCTGGTTTTAGTTCCTAAGTGAAGCCTCCTTTGTGGCACTTGCTCTTTCTGGGGTCTGACCCAGCTGGTTTTGTATGGCCAGATACCGGAGTAGCACCAAAGGATCTTCCTGCTTTCCAGCCCGATGGTGGTCACCAGGCGTAACCAGGGCATCAAGTGGGTTTCTTTTTTTTGTTCTTCCACTGTAATATTATAAATTATTCTTTTGAGGCGTTTAGCCGACGAGCAAGTGTTAGCTCGATTGTACTTACTTACTGTCTGCCTACGGACTGTAACATAATTGACAAGCCCCCGGGGGTTGATCATGTATGACTGAATTCTTGCTAGTCCTCACATTTGTAACGACTAGCTTCATGATCATTCCGAATATGTAAAGTATGGGACGCCTTACTATTATGTATTTGGTGGTCTGACATCTTGTAACTATTATTAGTTGGTTGAGATTGAGACAATAGGCTATTTTATGACCTTAAAAGACTGATGGATTGTAGTGAAACCCTCACATATCTAGACAGCCGTGACCGTATAGCGGTGTGGATTCCATTCCGTTATACGTAGCTGGCTATGTCTGTCCCCGCTCTCCAGTATTCTGGTTCTGGGGCGTGACAGCTATGGCCCGCGGGGACCTCGTAAGTAAATTTAAGATAATTTATTAAATTTTTTTATTTATTCAAGTTAATAATCCAGTTGTTTTTTCTTTGTAGGTTTTTTCCGTTTAATGTTGTCAGGGCTCTTGGAGAAATTATCAGGGCTAACTTCCATGGTCCCTACCTCAACTTTTTGTCGGTGCCCCCGAACTTGAAGTACGCCTGGCTCGACGAGTTGAGGGTATATATCTATATCTTCTGGTTAATTATTAGTTACTCTTTAATCAACCATTTTTTAAATTACGTGATAATTGAATTTCTATGTTAGACGACGTACTGGTGGCCCCTCCATCGCGAGGACGCGATCCGCAGGACCTACAGAAGCGCTGCCTCAAAGAAGATACGGGATATGATTCATGACCTGAAAATGGGGCATACGAGGCCGAACTGGATCCGACAGGAGTATTATGAGGACCTCTTATGTATGATGGATACTCCTGCGTACAAGGAGAAACCGAAGAAGGCGAAGGCGAACCGACAGGCCGCAGGACTTCATACGGGGGGATCAAGGCCCCACGCAGCGACGCTTGCAGATCTGGTGAGATATCGTAAATTCATTTCACTATCGAATTAGGTATTATTAATATACGGAGTTAATTAAGTTCTACGAAAATTTCGTATGCAGGCCCAACGGGCGGTGAAGGAGGGAAGGGCGCCAGAATCGGCCACCATGCACGACGTATTCCAGCATACGCACAAAAGACGGAAGGACGGGAGCTTCGTCGACGAGAGGGCCAAGGAGACTGATGTAAGTACTTATGTTTATGAGATTTACGTTAGAATTAAAAGTATTCGGACTATAACTTAGGTAAACTTAGGATTCACACTTAACTTAGTGAAACATAGGATTTAGATTACAACTTAGGTAAATCTTATAATATAAACACATTCATTTGATAGGCTGCGTATCGTGAGGCCCTTAGTCGAGCTCAGTTAACTGACACCGATGATGTCGGTGAAACGACGCCCACCCGGACGCCCTCTTCTTTGGCCGCTCGCAACGACTTGTTCGTAGATACCGTCGGCAGCTTTAAGAAAGGGCTCTTGTACAGAGTCGGCTCCCTAGGGCCGTTGCACATGGCGACGCAGAGATTTCCACCGACACCGCCTCCTCCCGTGGCCCCGGCAGACGATGATGTTAGGTCGCAGCTTACGCAGATGCAAGAGGCGGTGTCATCCTTGCGGAAGCAATTTGCCACGTACTTTTCGCCTCCGTCTGCTGATGGTGTCGGTCCGTCTTCTACTAGTGCCGGTCCGTCGACTGCTAGTGTCGGTCCTTCTTCCGTGGGTCATCTTTCTTTCAACCCTGGTGCCCCTTTGGTACCGCCTCCGACTGTGACGGCACTCCTGGATCTCATGTTGCCAGAGCAGCTTTACCGACTTTCGAGCAGTGTCTACGACGGCTTGCCGCCGTACCTAGTGGAGGAGTATATTCGTCGGTCGCAGCAGGGATTACCACCACCGGACAATCGAACTCCTCCTTCTTCTTAAAATATTGTAATTAAGAAAATTTGGAATATTTGTGGCAATTTTGGATTATTTGTGCTATGATCGGATTATAACGACGGATATTAGGTTACTCTTCAGGATAATTGATGTCTATTTTCTATTAATTTGGTTTGGTCTATGTGATTCTTGGATAATTGGTGTGCATTAATTTCGTATGTGCATATTTGGTCTATGTGATTCTTGGATAATTGGTGTACATTATATATTTGGTCTATGTGATTGTTGGATAATTTGTTTGTATTATATATTGGTTTGGTTTATGCATATTTTTGTGAACAGGGAAAGTGCTGCAATTTTTTTTAAAAAAATCTCAGTTAGCAACGGACTAGTGACCGGTTAGCGACGGATATTTCCAGTTTCCGACTAATTTTCGACGGAATTTCCGTCGCCAACTAGAGGTTTGAAACTGTTTCCAGGTAGCGACGGATGGTCGACGGAATATCCGTCGGCATGGTTCTGGTGGTATATAATTCGACGGAATAGCGACGAAAAATCCGTCGCCAAGGCGACGGATAATCAGCCACTAATCAGTCGCTATCTCGATGGCGTAGCGACGGACACTCCGTCGACAAGGTTCTGGAAATGTTGGACATTTCCAGAACCATGACGACGGATAATCAGCCACTAATCAGTCGCGCTGTCGACGGCGTAGCGACGGAAGTAGCGACGACGTATCCGTCGCCAAGGTTCTGGAAATACCAAGCATTTCCAGAACATGGTCGACGGATAATCCGTCAGTATTCCGTCGCTACTCCGTCCTTTGTTAGCGACGGCAATCGACGGAATAGTGACGGCAAGATACACTCTGATACGCTATTACGACGGTTTACCGACGGACCATTACGTCGCTAGTGTCTACAAAGTTCAGTATTTAATACTTGAAATGGACGAAAGTCCGTCGGAAAGTCGTCGCTAATGCTTCGTATTGTGAAGTCGACAAGCCGTCATTGTTCCGTCGCTTGACGACTACGTAGCGACGGACCGTTATTAGCGACGAGCTGATTGCCGACGGATTATTTTGGCCAAGATCCGTCAATGATCGGTCACTAATACAAATTTCCGACGGACGGGCGATGGATCTGGCCGTCGCTAAATCGACAAATTTTGGTAGTGTGTCACCTTCTCGTCGGAGGAGAAAGTCGTCCCAAGCAGAGTCGCCATTTTGTTTACAAAAACAAAAAGTTTATTCCAAACTTGAAAAAGAATAGTACAAAGTACAATGAATTCTGGGAAAGTACAACTGTAGGAATCTGATCAGAAGACGATCACTTTATCCCTTGGACTATGTGAACTTGAAGACTGTAGCCTCTGGAGAATACAGCAGTGATTTTACAAGAGTTCTTGATCTCTGTGCGTATGTCCCTGATGATTTCACAATGATTAGAAACTCTATTTATAGAGTTCAAGAAATAACTGTTTTAGCAGTTATTCTGATGTGCGCGAGGCTGGATTGTGCCACATTGGGTTGTGCCAACTTTTATTCAGTTGTTAAGTCGTGTACTAACTGTATTTAGACGCGTGGCATCATGTGATTGAGATGCGCGTGGTCGTGTACAGGATAGTAGACACGTCTTGAGAGATTAGTGGCATGTGTGCCAGGTCATCCTGCTTTAGAATGTAAGTTGTCTCAACTTTATCATGTTGCGCGAGCTTCGATCAACTGCGCCTGATTGAGCCGCGCCTAGACACGTGGCAGCTTTTGAGCAGAAGTCATTCGGATTGCGCCTAGACGCAACTAAAGATTTTGTCTAGATTACGCCTAGGTGCAACTTACAAAGTGTACATGACAGCTGTCTACCAACTCCCCTTGAGCGGCACAATTCACGGGATTCGAAGAGATTTTCTTCCTTTACTGTGATGTCAGTTGTCAGTGTTGTCAGGTAATGATAGCCATTAAGTGTCAGACGCCACGTAGATTTTGGCGCAATAAGACTGGGCGCAGTCTGATATGTGGCGCAACCTGTTCAGCGGCGCAGTCTGTTCTCTGAGCTTCATATCAGTGGCGCAACCTGATCTTTGGGGCGCAACTTGATCACTGCTTAGTATGTTCAGGGCGCAACTTGATTTTTAGGCCCTATAACTATATAAAACACGTTTCAGCAACACACACATTTTTCAGGAAGGACATATATATATGAAAAAAAGGGGACAGAAGGAACTACACTATGCTATAGTGGCTAAGGGAGCAAAAGAGCTTACATAATTTAATGTGGCTGGGAGTTTACCCCAAGTCCACCTAGCGATGTTAAATAGTTTGGGTTTGGTTCATCTAACCTTGTCTTATAATCTAGTACATATCGAATATAAGTTGGGTATTTATCTGTGTTCATGGATATTTTGTTGTGGCACCTATTGAATTTCTTTTTTAATCGTAAATTGTGATTGTTCCTATGAAGCACTAAATGCTTGTGATATATATTAATTTATTTTTAATGTTGTGTATGTTAACCAATATTTTTTTTAGTCCTTTGGATTCTTCAAACAGGCCAAACGTTCACCAATTGAATGTTTTCAAATCTTCACATGTTTGAGCATTCAATGGTTCAAATTTAACAACCATGAATCATATTCATGTCAGAATATATAACATGCATGAAATTGATTATAAAATGGAGAAATAGAAGGAGTAATAATAGTAGATTAAACTCAACATAATACCCCTTAGTAGATTTTAAATATGAAAAACATTCCTTTCTTAGTCTACTTTTAACACAGTACATCATGGACATTTTGTAAAATATATGTTGTCTTCGAAATCCTGCAAGATAGAAACTATGTAGAAATACATTGTTGTGCAAGAATGAACAAATTTGTGCATCATACATTTTTTGTTAATATACAAACTAACCTCTATTTCTATCAAACTTGTAATTATTATTCTGTTGCCGGGACTTGAACCCGGGTCTCTCGGGTGAGAGCCGAGTATCCTAACCTCTATTTCTTGAAGACCGTATTGTTAGAAACGTTTTACCTTTTTAGAAAAGAAGCAACATGTTAACGGTGATGGTAATATAAATGTATTTTGTACTCTTCTATTATTAACATGATCTTTGTAATGTTATCTCTTCAGGTCAGAAACATTAGAAGCCATGACTTGTTAGAAAATGTTCAAACATGCTAAGGGTGAAGGTAAGTAATACAAAAGTTCTTTGTTCCATTATTCTAAACTTGATGATTGTAAAACTCATTTTCTATATTCTTGGATACTAATGGATATTTAGTGAGAATAATAGGAAATGATATTTCTTCTGAAGTGTTATTACTAAAAACAAAATCAAGAAATACAAAATTGCTCCGATCAAGTGGAAAGATAATTTTTTACATTTACAATTCACATATTCTATTCATTTTCTGATTTTGTATGTTTAGTTGGACAAATATATCTTGTTGAGTTAGTGAGCCAATTTTCTTGATTTTTGTATATATATTATGATGATTTTAAATGATATTTTTTGATTGGTTTGTATGTCCGAACCTTAAATGGCTATATTGTCACAATATTAGAATTTATAGTCAGAAAGAAATCAAAATATTGTTCTATCACAATATTTAGACAAACATTGTCTTTCCTTATATTCTGTGACGCTATAATTCTTCTGACTCATTAAAACAATTTAGTCACAAGAAAATAGTTAGTGAAATTGCAAATTCCTTTAAATTTGAAGTTTTGAAAGTTGAGATTATTTTGGGTACAAGCCGAAAGGGTCCTTCTGTCAACCGGACGTAAATAGCCCTAAGCGACACGGTACTTAATTGTCCCCCTGTGGACCTCCGCTAGCTGGGAACCGGCCCTACAGCTAACCCAAGTTAATCAACACTTGATAAACTAAAGATTTTTTAAGGTTGATTAGCAAAATCACTTAAACAATTATTCTAGTACTTTAAACTGTCATTTTTGTAAACATGGCTAGTAAAGATAAATCTTTAGAGCCATGGATACTGTGACAGAGTCAAATAATTTTTGACTCACTATTCTAAGACTTATATCAGTAATTAGTAAAATCACATGAGTCTGATGTCACTAACTCTGATTTCTAAATCATCCAAACCAGTTATTCTATTCTATATAGTAATAGAAAGAATATTTTAAGGATATTCTAGGCTATAAATTGTATCATATTAGATACTCTTATGTCAGAAAAATGTCATTTAAATACAAACTAGGTAACTGATTCATATGACATCTAATCATTTACGAATTTTTTTTACTCTATGAAAAGTTGTCATCTCTTGAGGTTTGTGTAACAAATCTATCATAGCTAAGACTATTATATAGTCTGAAATGTTATCTTCAGCCACATGCATCTTATACTGAAGCTAGCTGTATGGCTCAACATTTTATACTACATATTTTTGTACATGTCATTTGTTTTAAAATTATGCTAAAAGCATTATCTTGTGAACTCTAAGATGAACAGGTACATGCAGCTGCGTGTCAAGACATGTAAAGAGCCTTAAAAAAACAAAATTATAGTTCTTGACTATAAAGTCATAAAAGAACTTTACAGATCTCTTGACGAAGAGTCTGTTTACTATTGACGAAGAGTTTGTCTAGGACATTGATCCTAGAATCATCGAGGGGGATGGGGTTAAGCCCATAGTATAGTCACCAGCAGTGGCAACCCAACCAAGTCTGACTGGAGATCCCAAGAAGCCGGTTCAATAGGTAGAAACAAGCTGGACTAGGTGATTATTATGGAACACTGACTTGAGATTAAATTCTCTTTAAAATAAAAGCCCAAGAGGCTGTACATGTGTACATTCATACCCCAACCTATGGTGACAGTGTTCCTTTTGTGATATGGATATGTTGAATTTAAACTCTTAATAAGTCCAAGCATGATATGCAGGGTTGATTCCTATCACCAACCCTTAAGGACTTACCTATATGAGAGGTCGTGAGGGCCGCGACTATAGGACATGAGATCCTAGACAACTCTCATGAATGTGTAAAAGTGCGCATGACCAACCAAACGTGCCACCCGATAGACCCAAGTACCTCTAGCGTACTATGTGTGCTATTTTCGAGTCTGGTTCAAGAAGACTAATTCAAGGCGTAGTCCATCAAGCTCTTCTTCAGACAAAGACAATAGTCACTACATGAGATACAAGGCTGTAGTCCATCTCATTTATGCATAGTATACAACTGTCCAGACATTCTCTTATTCTTGTCTTACTTTCTTTCCTTCTATTACTTCGGGATTTGACCTTTTGGGGGGGAGGGGGATTGTTAGTTGTATGTGTGTTGTGTTCACACACACATGAGCTAGCAAAAGCTCAACTCCCTTACAATAATTTTGACCGTTATGAACCCATTAAACTTGTAACATCAACTCATGTCCAGGTACAATGTACCACATGGTTTTTTATTTGAATTTTGTAACGTTCAGTATTTATTGGCTAGATTAAATTGTCTTCATTCTCCTTCATTCCCTAACCTTAGAGAAAAGCCTATATATTGAGGCCAATCTCAATACTTTGAACATACGGAAAATTACTACAAAACACTCTCTCTCGCTCTCTCAAATTCTTGTCACTCCGAAACTCTTTTGTTCTTGGTTTGTTGCTCTGGGCAGAGCTAAGTCAGGGTCAATCTCCCCGAGTTATGTGCGACGACGGGATACCGATAGAGCGAGAGTTTTACCACTAGGAGCATCCGAAAAAGTCTGCACATAGACCCGGATTAACTCTTAGGGCAGTGCTTCGTGTGCGACTTTCCCGGATGCCGGTAACTTTAACTTCTTTTATTTTGTTTGTAGATTTTTAGAGAAAAAATATCCAACAATTACTATAAACACAACTAACATGAACAATTGTATTCTAAAACACAATGAACACGTACTGATTAGACTTCCTCACATTGATCTTTTCATAATGTTATTATAGTCATGATATGTTATTTGACCTTACAATATATGTTCTTCTATCTTTAAACCACTTTGCATATTGTTGTCATACTAGTAGCATAGTGCTTCCCTTTGCTTGTCGTATTCATGACCATATATTATACTATGTAAGTTTTAGTGTATACTTGTACTTTGTTCCAATCATGACTAGATAATATTGCCAACTTTAGACGAAGATGATTACCCTACATACTATGACACATATGAGGGTGACACGGACGTCACTGCATAACAAACCTAATTGGAGTTAATGCTTCTGGAGAAGCTTGAATAGTAGTAGTTAGCCCTTAGTTTATTTTCTTTCTTTCTTTCAGTTTATTTAGCGGGTTTGTTTTCGAGTATTGAATTTTTATGTACTTGTTGGATCATTCTTTATTTTAGATATTATTAGTTATGTCTTATTCTCTCTTTATTTTCGTAGTTATATTATTGATATATGGATGAGCTTGATAGTCTTGAGATATATTGATATTGACGTATGTATATGAATTGAAAATTATTGACACTCTTCGTCTTCCTCTGACCCTACTTTGGTGTTCAGGTTCAAGAGCAGAGGAAGATTTAGGCCTCGTATGGTTTGCGGAATAGAAGGAAAAGGAAATCAATTCCTTGACATTTTCTTTCCTTTGAGAAATTATAATTCCTATTGATTTTTCTTTTTGATGTTTGAAAATATCAAGAAATTTGGAAAGGAAAGTGAATACTTCAATGTGGAAAAGTAATCTCCTGCTTGGATGGATGGAATCACTTTTTTTTCTAATTTTCCTTCAATTGGGAATCACTTTCCTCCCTAATTTTTCTTCCATTGGAAATCATTTTTCTTTTCTCCTTAATTCCTTTGACATCCAAATATAGAAAAGTAATCAATTTTCTTTTTCAACCCCGATGATTTTGCAAACCAAACGAGGCAGAGAAGGAAAAATGTTGTGGTTGCCGGAGAAGAACTTAGAAAGAGACCCCACCAGCAAACAAAAGCAATTGAGGAGAGAAGAGGATCGCCGATAATTTGGTCCTACAAAATCATGTTTGTTTGTTTGGATGAAAAAGTTAACTGCTAACTAATGCGTGGAAAAATTAATTGCCAAGATTTTGTAGTCCTCACATATGACTGTCAAAATTGACTGTCCATATAGTGACAGCCAATGATGTATGCTGGTTCAAGACTATGTTGCTTAGAGCATCTCCAACCATATTGTGAGTTTGAAAAAAATAGTTGCCACTTAGGAATAACAAGTATTTTTTTCAAAAGTACTTCTCCAATGTAAATGTAAAATAAATTGTGAAGTTGACATGACAATGACATGGCAAGGAGAATGTGAAGTTGGTTGTCTAGATCTAGACAATGTACTTCACAATAACTTTATGTCCACATCATCAATTATGAATAAAAATATATATAAAAAAGAAGAAGTGAAAAAGTTGTCTTGGAAGTTGAAAAAAAAATAATTTTATTGTCTTCTCAAACTTTTGCATTGGAGAACACATTTTTATCTCATTGTCTTGTGTGAATGTCATATTGCCACATAGGAAAGACATTGTCTTGTGCCTCATGCCACATAGGATTCACAACACAAAACAAGATAATAGGTTTGGAGATGCTCTTTAAGGGTGTGTTTGGTAAACCGTATTTGGAGGTGGGATTTGGATTTTTATGGATTTGGAGACAAATCCATGGAATCCTATGTTTGGTTGGAGATGGATTTGAATATGGAAAGTATGACAAAATCCAAAACTTAGATTTGGTTGGATTTTGGAAGAAAAAAATAATTATTCTTTAATAATTTCGTTAAAATATTTATTATTTAATAATTTTGTTAAAAATTAGTTAATCTTTAATAATTTCGTTAAAAATATTTCTTCTTTAATAATTTCGTTAAAAATTAGTTAATTAATAAAAAAATAACTATTTTATTATTATTATTAATTAATAAAAAAAATAGTATTATTAATTAAAAAAATTAGTTAATTAGTTAATTTCGCTATAATCATAATTAATAATTTATTAGTATTATTATAATATTAATTAATAATTTGTTAATTAGTTAATAATCATAATTTACTAGTATTATTATATTATTATTATAATATTAATTAATAATTTATTAGTATTATTATAATATTAATTAATAATCATATCCTATGTTTAGTATTATTAATTTTAAAATTAGTTAATTAGTTAATTTTGTTATAATCATATTAATAATTTATTAATATTATTATAATATTAATTAATAATTTGTTAATAACTATTTTATTATAATCTTAATTAATAATATTTTAATCACAATTAGAATCATATTTTATAATAATTTAATTAATAATATACTAATCATAATAATATTAATTTATAATTACTATTTTTAAAATATTTAATTTATAGTTAATTAATCGTTAATTATTAATTATTAATCGATAATTATAATTTATAATTATTAATCGTTAATAAAAAATTATCAATTGTTAATTATTAATTATTAATCGTTAATTAGAATTTATAGTTATTAATTATTAATTATTAATCGTTAATTATTAATCTTTAATTATTAATCGTTATTTATTTAAAAATTAACTAATCATTAATTATTAATTTTATAATTAATAATAACTAATCGTCAATTATTAATTACTAATCATTAATTATTAATTTTAAAAATAATAATAACTATAATTAATCATAATTAATTAATGGCTTAATTATTGATCATTACTATAATTTAATTATCAATCATAAATCCAAATCCTATGTTTGGTTGGAGTTGGATTTGGATTTGGATTTGGATTTGGAGAATTTCCAAATCCAAATTCAAATAGTAAAATCCAGTTACCAAACAAGCCCTAATGTCACAATTGGAGAACACATTTTTATCTCATTGTCTTGTGTGAATGTCATATTGCCACATAGGAAAGACATTGTCTTGTGCCTCATGCCACATAGGATTCACAACACAAAACAAGACAATAGGTTTGGAGATGCTCTTTAAGGGTGTGTTTGGTAAACCGTATTTGGAGGTGGGATTTGAATTTTTATGGATTTGGAGACAAATCCATGGAATCCTATGTTTGGTTGGAGATGGATTTGGATATGGAAAGTATGATAAAATCCAAAACTTAGATTTGGTTGGATTTTGGAAGAAAAAAATAATTATTCTTTAATAATTTCATTAAAATATTTATTATTTAATAATTTTGTTAAAAATTAGTTAATCTTTAATAATTTCGTTAAAAATATTTCTTCTTTAATAATTTCGTTAAAAATTAGTTAATTAATAAAAAATAACTATTTTATTATTATTATTAATTAATAAAAAAATAGTATTATTAATTAAAAAAATTAGTTAATTAGTTAATTTCGCTATAATCATAATTAATAATTTATTAGTATTATTATAATATTAATTAATAATTTGTTAATTAGTTAATAATCATAATTTACTAGTATTATTATATTATTATTATAATATTAATTAATAATTTATTAGTATTATTATAATATTAATTAATAATCATATCCTATGCTTAGTATTATTAATTTTAAAATTAGTTAATTAGTTAATTTTGTTATAATCATATTAATAATTTATTAATATTATTATAATATTAATTAATAATTTGTTAATAACTATTTTATTATAATCTTAATTAATAATATTTTAATCACAATTAGAATCATATTTTATAATAATTTAATTAATAATATACTAATCATAATAATATTAATTTATAATTACTATTTTTAAAATATTTAATTTATAGTTAATTAATCGTTAATTATTAATTATTAATCGATAATTATAATTTATAATTATTAATCGTTAATAAAAAATTATCAATTGTTAATTATTAATTATTAATCGTTAATTAGAATTTATAGTTATTAATTATTAATTATTAATCGTTAATTATTAATCTTTAATTATTAATCGTTATTTATTTAAAAATTAACTAATCATTAATTATTAATTTTATAATTAATAATAACTAATCGTCAATTATTAATTACTAATCATTAATTATTAATTTTAAAAATAATAATAACTATAATTAATCATAATTAATTAATGGCTTAATTATTGATCATTACTATAATTTAATTATCAATCATAAATTCAAATCCTATGTTTGGTTGGAGTTGGATTTGGATTTGGATTTGGAGAATTTCCAAATCCAAATTCAAATAGTGAAATCCAGTTACCAAACAAGCCCTAATGTCACAATTGTGACATGGCTTGAAAACCGACTCATTATCAATCATAAATGTAAAATATTAGAGTATAAAAATCAAATACAATTTTCCTTTTTCTGAAATATAAATTCAAAAAATATTAGACAAAAACGTTTAATGATCTATGGTCCCGGCGGGGCTTGAACCCGCGACCTTCGGCTCATAAGACCAACGCTCTAACCAACTGAGCTACGGGACCATATATTTATTAGCTTTATTTTATTATATTAATTCTATCTATAGCAATGGGAGGCCCATCACTAAAGTTTAGAATATTCGTGTACTCTCTAAACATCCAATAAAATTGTGCCCTTTGATATATACCGAATGACATCTATGTATTGTTACTTAAAACTATGTTAGATAATTAATCAAAAGATGGACAAAAAAAATCATTTTCTTCTACAATGATCTAAACAAACATTTTAATCAGAAGACCGAGTATCAAACATGATCCAAACATGTGTTTTGATACGTCAAACTCGAAGGATCTATCAGGAGATTTGGCTGGAAAAACATACTATTGCATCAACTGTAATGTGGATGCAGAAGAAGGAATTTCCCGAAGCAATCCCCCTGGTTCCAAACTCAGAAGCTCAGGCTCCGTTTGGATTTCTAAGTTTTAAATAAAAAAATGGGACAAAATGTTGTTTGGACAACACATCTTCAAACTTTTACGTTTAGAAAATTGTTTTCAAATCTTACGTTTAAACTTAGATTTAAGAGCATCTCCAACCCTATTGTCTTGTTTTGTATTTTGGTTCCTATGTGACATGAGGCACAAGACAATATTTTTTCTATGTGGCAAGATAATTTTCACACAAGGCAATGAGATAAAAAGTATTGGCTTTTTATATGGGCACAACCAAATATGATCATGGCTAGTCCGGATTGTGGCTAGCCCAAATTTTTTTGTTTTTCACAAGGCTAGCCCAATATTTTGATTGGGGCTGTCCCAAATTTCCCTCCTCCCCCCAAACCCATTATTTCCATTTCATTTCCAAAATCACTTCTCTCTCTTCCAAAATTCTCACCCCCCTCACCCGTCTCTCTCTTCCACTCCAGTCTTTTACTTCTCCTCCGACTCGAATCAAACTCGTCGACTTCTCGTCCGCCCTCCTCCTCTTTCGAACAAGACCAATGGCACCGAAAGCTTCCTCGCAAACAAGGTACCCATTATTTCTTAAATTTTTCCATCCGAAACCCTAGAATTAATCTCGTGTGCATTACGTTTCATTCATTGTTTTAATTGCAAGTATTTCAATGGGAATTAAAGTCTTTTAAATCAAAATAGCACTCACGAGAATGTCTGTGTCGACAAGGAACTGTCCGTTCTTCTGGCAGTCCAATCCTTATCGTGGACTGCCAGAAGAATGGGCAGTCCAAAGTTACACAGGCTATGATGGACTGTCCATTCTTCTGGCAGTCCAACATACAGACTGGACTGCCAGAGAGTTGGGCAGTCCAAAGTTACACATGCTGTACTTGGACTGTCCATTCTTCTAACAGTCCAACATAGAAACTGGATTGCCAGAAGAATGGGCAGTCCAAAGTTACACATGCTGTGACATGGACTGCCCATTCTTCTGGCAGTCCAACATACAGTCTGGACTGCCAGAGAGTTGGACAGTCCAAAACTAAACATGCTCTGACCTGGACTGCCCATTCTTCTGGCAGTCCAACATAGTGACTGGACTGCCAGAGAGTTGGACAGTCCAAAGCTACACAATGCTTTGAGTTGGACTGCCCATTCTTCTGGCAGTCCAACATACAGGTAAGATTGGCAGATTGTTGGGCAGTCCATAGTTATACATTTTAATATCTAATTAAGATTAAATATTAGTCATGAGAAGAAGATAAAGGAGAAGGACGTTGAGACCGAGCCTGAAAGAAAATGTCCTACAGCATCAGATCGCAAGGCACGTGCAGCTGGTAGAGTTCTTGATAAAGCGATAACAATCAGAGAACCAGAACCAGTCTCACAGATAAGAACCCGTAGAACGAAATATGTTGCAAGTCGTTCGAAGAAGCCGGTGAATCGTCGTGATGATTCATCTTCTAATGATGATGTACCCGTTGCTTGAAAGAGAGGTGACGATGGATCTGGTCCTTCTCATGTAGCCGAGAAACGGAAGATTCTGGCCCAATTGGTTGCTCGACGTCAATCGAGAACCACATTTCTTGTCAGATCTGAAAGGATCCGGTTAGTTGATTACCTTAAATATAGAATAACTATTCAAAAAAATACTTGTATTTAATATCCTAGGGGCCGTCGGCGTTACCGACAAGTCCGGGACCGCGATACATGCCAAATATCTAAACAATCTTACGGACTTGAACACTGTGGATCAAGTATCATTCGGAAGTGGTATCCTAGCACATCTCTACGTCAAACTTGGTGATGCATCTCGAGTCGAGTCGAAGACAATAGCTGGTTGCCAGACTCTGCTCCTTGTAAGTGTTTGCCATTAAAATTCTTTTATTGTAAATTTTAATACAAACAGAACAGTGTTACAATATAGGACTTAGATGTAGTCCTAGGAGTACACTTTTGTTTATCTGGGTCCCTTGTGCCGATGGAGTGAGTGGTAATGCGTTGACTCCGTTGACGATCTGACGACGGTTATCGGTTCTCTGAAGGTCTGGATTGCCCTGGGTGCTGGAGCTTGCTGAGAGGAGAGAGACGTTGAGTGTCTGTATCTGCCTCTCTGGTTGTGCGATGTCTCTGTCTGTCTACGAATGTTCGTCTGTTCGTGTGTGTAGTTCTGGAAGAAGGAAATGATCCCTCTATTTATAGCTTTGCAGGCTGGCTGCTCATGCGCGCATATGTAGGATACGCCTGGACGCGGGGACGCCACGTGGTGATTGCTGATGGAGGCGTATGGACGCTGCGCCCTGATCGAGGGGTTGAATTCTCCATACTGCTGTTGTGGGCCGGTACGTAGCAGAGGAGAAGATCTTTCTGTTGCTGAGATCTTGGGTGAGTTGAGTCAAAGGACACGTGTCATCGACCCATGGCTCAGAGATCTCGGATTTGATGGAGAATGATCAGGTAGGATGTGCCTAGGATTGGGCGCATGAGGAGGTTTTGGCTCGTAACCTTTGGGAGTCACGAACCATTCGGGGCGCATGGCTTTTGAGGCGCATGTGAGGCTTCAGTAGTGACTTTACTTCTGTCTTTTGGGATCAGAGAGAAGTCTGGGATGTATGGCTTTTGAGGCGCATGCAGAGCTTTAATGGTGACTTTCCTTCTGTCTTTAGGGATCAGTGAAAAGTCTGGGGCGCATGACTTTTGAGGCGCATGCAGAGCTATAACGGTGACTTTCCTTCTGTCTTTAGGGATCAGTAAAAAGTCTGAGACGCATGGCTTTTGAGGCGCATGCAGAGCTTCGAGCGCATGGCCGCGGAGGCGCATGCAAGTGGTTAGGCGGCCACGTGCTTGTAACCGCCGGAGGAAAGTAATGATGAAGCTGACGTCGGCGATGCTTCGTCTTCTGAAAAAGTTGTCAAGTGTTCAATCTTCGGGAAGCGTGCTGCCAACTCTGTCAGTTCAGCATTTAATGTTTTTGACATTCGATGGACAGCTGAGTGGGCGCATCGGTTGGCGTTCCACTAGACGTATGGGGACGCATGGGGGCGCATCCCTGTGAGGCGCTTGGTGATGCGCTTGATGTTGAAGGGCACGTCTGTGTGATGCGCGGTCTGGCCGACGCATCCGCTTCGTGACACGTCTTTAATGGTGTGACTGTTACGATCTTTGAGTGCTTTAAATAGCTGTTTTGACTTAGCTGAATTCGAAGCGTCCGGTTCATCCATTTAATGCAAATTTATTGCACGGAATTCGGAGAGCCATCCACTTGGCGCATGGGTTTGATTTGCCCGGCCTATAAATAGTGGCATGGAGAGAGTTTGCTTCTCGTTCTATCACGTTCTTTCGATATGAACTTGTTTACTCGGATGCATTCTGTTGATGAGATGCTCACGAGGGTGAAGATGCGACGCAATGTCTTCATTGATGCACTTGAAGGTGACTGTTACATCCAAAAGTCGGAGTCGAGGGCTTCTGAGGCAGGCAGAAGGTGCCTGTTGCATCCAAAGATAGGGATGCAAGAACCTCGTCTCCGTCATGTGGGAAGAGTCGCAGATCGAAATTGCGGTACTGTGGCTTTGGGGGCTCTTTCTTCCTTCAAAATGGGTGTCGTCCATTCTGGTTGTGTTGAAAGCTGCTCCTTTAGCTGCGGTTTCAATTACGGTCTTCCTTCGCCTTTGGAGGCTCTTTTGAAGCCTCTCCTGGCCACAGGTCGGCTTGCGATGCTCTTTACTTCCTCGGTTTGGGGAGCTCTTCTTCCAGCTAGAGGGTTGATTGCCACCCTCGTTCTGCTCAATAAATGCTTTATTAGTCGAAGCATTTAGACGGCGGTGAGCCTGGCTGGAAGAGCGGCACATAACTGGGCTGCTGAAGGGATGCACATAACTGAGCTGCCGAAGGGATGCACATAACTGAGGATGCACATGACTGAGCTGCTGAAAGGATGCGCCCTGCTGAGGACGCATGGTAGGATGTGTAGCGCCCCGCTTTCGATAGGCGACGAAACTTCATAATATGCTTGCGTCGAGTCAGATCGGCCGAGAACTTAGATGGCCATCTGACTCGATCGCTAAGCTTGGTAAACGTTAACGCCTTGCGGCATCGATTCAAATCGATTTGGACGGAAGTTACGAGAATCGATCCAACTAATGGAACGACTTCTGTTGGAATAAGTCCTAGATGCAGCGGGCTGCGTCTCGACGAGTGAGCTCTCTATAAGAGTCCCTTCGACGGGACCGGACCGCTGTATGGTTTTCTTGGAGCTTTGCCGCTGGGCTTGATTGAAGTGCTTTCGCGTCGTTTTTATGGATGCAATTACAATTTCGATGCAAGGGAAAAAGAAGGAATTCTAAAAGCGTTGGTGCCATTGCAGGAGCTCGCGTAACTAAGGATTGACGTTGCGTAGCACTTGGACGATCGGCACGAAGCAAAGTAATCGGTGGGTGATTCGAGCCTTCTTTTCTACTCTGTCCCGCAAACTCATTCCTTGCTTCGAATTCATTCAAATCGAACGATGCCAAGTTAATTGCATGCCAATCCACTAAGTCAAGAACTCGAGAAAAACGTATCGATTTTGAGTAATCTACTCGGAAAAATACAAGTTTCTCACATAACTGGAAAAGTTTAAGGTTCTAGTAAAAAGATAGACTATTTCAGCTGCTGCAAAATATTATGAAACGTCGATCATGGATTATGATGCCTCGGACAAATTGGCGCCTACGGGACGCTAAATCGGAGTACGGCTTGGGGAAAATGAAACGTTGATGAGTTGGGGGAAATGATAATGTCATTCAATACTGTCCGCGCTATACAAAACGGGTTGCATATATAAACTGTTCACGCATTGGCATGGTCATGGACGGCTTGTGCACAAGTTGATCTTTCCTCGATGCGGTATCCGGGGCATCGGAACCGAATCGACCTAGGAGGAAAAATTAAAGTCGTGCTTCGGCGCGAGGCATTACGAGACCTGCAGCAGGGCTTGCAACCCATGCTGACAGGCACGTCGTAATGCCATATAAAGTCCCACGTGATGTGTAACATCAATGACCGCATATAAGATAGTAGCATGCTCACCTATTGTCTTATGCAGATGTAAATATTATCTCTGTTTTTATGCAGGGACGAGCACGGCCGTGGTAAGAAATATGATAAACTGCTATGGTTCACTGTATGCTTTATTACGCAAAGATGGCTATCAAATATGAACTGAATTCATTTAGTTCTAATAGAAAGACAACTCTAAAGCA
Source organism: Iris pallida (assembly GCA_029216955.1). NCBI lineage: Eukaryota > Viridiplantae > Streptophyta > Magnoliopsida > Asparagales > Iridaceae > Iris > Iris pallida. Next base: position 10,140,322 of record JANAVB010021796.1, read on the forward strand.
TGCCTACCCTAACAATCAGAGTCGGTTTAGACGAGTGGGTTCGTCTCGTCCACTTAGCAAGTGTGCTAATCCCATTCCCCCCAATTTCCCCAGGTGCGACGGGCGCGCTCAACTAAACTGGAGCTGAAGTACGGAGAGGCGTTTTGAAGCTCTTCCTATGCTGAAGTATTTTGAAGCCAATTCAAGTCGACGGCTTATGTATAAAGGGGCGAATGTATGGGACGGCAATCGTTAGTTCAGGCAACTTGTCGAATGTATTTCCTTATGTTTTTAATCAATATAGCCGCAACGGCATCCAATGTAAATTACGACTTGCACTTCGTTGCAAGCTATGAATGAAAAGCATTTCTATCTTCCTATACTGCGTCTTATATTCTGATGTGATTTGTGAAGTTTCGACTTGGCGTATTTATATCAAAATCAAAAGATAACCATTTGAGAACTTGTCATCTTGCCTTGCACGAGCGCAACTCCAGGCTCGTGCGGCATCACGCCTTAGCGAGGACGATCGAATCGGCAAAGTAACACCGGGGACGAACGGTTTGTCGACTCGGGGCGTGACAAATTGGTATCAGAGCACAGTTATGTTTTCTCGGATTTTCGAAAGATGTTTCATTGTTGGAATGTCCGTTGCGATGGCTCGATTGAATGCTTGTCGACATGCTGCGTGAAATAAAAGTTCCATACAGGTAAGCCCGTAGATATTTTGAAAAAATACTAACGGGTTTACTATGTTTTGTAGGAATGACTAAGAAAAGGAACAATCCCGTCCCAACCCAAACTGTAGATAGTACGTCGAGCACAAAAAGTACTGAACCTAGCGAGACGACTATGCAGAAGATGCTACAGTTGATGGAACTGCAGCAGCAGCAACTTCAGACACAATTCAAAGCCCAATTTGAGGCGCAACAAAACAGATGAATGCCCTGACTCAGATAGTGAGCAGAATGGCGGGCAATACCAAGACGACGGACGAAGAGACCGAAGAAAAGCAAGGCGATCAAGAAGAAAACGAGGAAGAAGAAGCTCAACAGCAAATGATAAGTTCTTCTTCCTTGTTCAAGGCAAAGGAGTTTCGCAAGATGAATCCACTAAAGTTCAACGGCAGAGCAGAGCCTGATGTGATCGTGGGATGGCTTACGGAGATGGAGGACCTGTTTAATCTGCTTAGCATTGAAGGGTCCCAGAGAGTAACTTGTGCAGCGTTACAGCTGCAACTGAGGGCGCACGACTGGTGGGGAGCTAAAAAGCAGGAAATCTATGAAGCCGATACAGACGCCACGATTTCCTGGAAGATATTCAAGGAAGCTTTCCTTGAGCAATACGTTCCTCGCGCGGTCCGTCGTCAAAAATAAGACGAGTTCATGATGTTGGGACAGGGAAATATGCCTATCGAAGATTACGACTCGAGCTTCTCAAAGCTGGCTAAGTTTGTCGGCGCCTTCCTGCCCAACAAGGAAGCATGGTGTGAACGCTTCCAACAAGGCCTGAACGACGAACTGCGAAGGGACGTCATGAACCAACGATGCCGAACTTATCGTGAATCCTACGAAGCCGCACTTGATAGTGAACGGATCTTTGGCCGCATGTCACAAAGGGCCGTGCCTGTCGCTCGCAACAATTTCAACAAGCGTCCTAACGACGCTGGAGGATCGGGAGTGCACAAACGTCCAAACACGTCTGAGAATCGACGTCCGTTTTCGGGATTACACTGTAATATCTGTCGCAGGGATGGGCATCGCCAGAGTGATTGTTACCACAGAATATGTTACGGGTGTGGCGAGAAGGGCCATTCAAAGTCGCAATGTACGAGAACTGTTCCGATGCAACAGAACCCACCAAGGAACGTTCCGAATCCGCACAAGGCGCCGATACTGCAAGACGCAAATGCGGTGCCCGTCAACCAGCAGAACCAACGCCACGGAGCTCAAGGCCGAGTCTATGCCTTAACTCGGGACGAGACGTACGCGTCCGATACTGTTGTAACAGGTATATTACTCTACAAAAGTATACCTGCTCGAGTCCTATTCGATTCGGGTGCGACGCATAGCTTTATATCTGCTGATTTTGCGAAAGAAAATAAAATAACCATGCAATCACTAGATATAAATATTAGCGTTAGCACTCCGTCGGGAGTCGATATGCCTGCGAACTTTGTTTGTAGGGATGGCTACATTTGCGTCGGGGGAAGGTATCTATCTTTGGATGCCGTCGTGCTAGACATAAAAGATTACGACATAATCCTGGGCATAGATTGGTTGGGCGCTTATCGTGCAACGATCGAGTGCGCGGAAAAGAGAGTGGTGTTTCGCCTTCCTGGCGAGACAGAGTTCTCATATTCGTGCGGTACGGCCTCGAAGACGGCGATGATGGTATCGGCAATCTCGGCAAGGCGTATGCTGCGTTTCGGCTGTGCGGGATACTCAGCATCAGTTCGACACACGCGGACGGATAATACAAACGCAATGCAGACTGATGTTGTGGCAGATTTTCCTGATGTTTTTCCTGACGAGATGCCCGGGATGCCGCCGGATCGAGAAATTGAATTCAGCATCGACACCTTCTCGGATACACGGCCGATATCAAAGGCGCCTTACCGAATGGCTCCAGCAGAACTGAAAGAACTGAAGGTGCAATTACAAGAGTTGCTAGACCGCGAATTTATTCGCCCTAACGTCTCTCCGTGGGGAGCTCCCGTACTGTTCGTGAAAAAGAAGGATGGGTCGTTGCGGCTATGCATCGACTATCGGGAACTCAACAAGGCGACCGTGCGAAACAAGTATCCTTTGCCGCGAATCGACGACTTATTTGACCAACTGCAAGGCACGGCAATATTTTAAAAATCGATCTTCGTTCAGGCTATCATCAATTGAAGATCAAGTCCGACGACATATCGAAGTCTGCCTTCCGCACTCGATATGGTCATTACGAATTCCTCGTCATGCCGTTCGGTTTGACGAATGCCCCAGCCACGTTCATGGATCTGATGAACCGAGTCTTCCGACCTCAAATAGATAAATTTGTAGTCGTATTCATCGACGATATCCTTGTCTACTCAAAGAATCGTGAAGAACATACGAAACATTTGAAGACGGTACTGCAGATTCTGCGTGAAAATAAATTGTACGCCAAGCAGAGTAAGTACGAGTTCTGGATGAGTAGCATGACATTCCTCGGGCACGTAATCTCTGTCGAAGGTGTCGCGGTGGACCCAAAGAAGATTGATGCGGTGGTGGATTGGAAACGACCTGCCTCGGCTAGCGACATTCGGAGTTTCCTGGGCTTAGCGGGCTACTATCGTAGATTCGTACGAAGCTTCTCAAAACTAGCGTCGCCTCTGACTCGCCTCACCCAGAAGGGAGTAGTATTTGAATGGAGCGACGACTGTGAATCCAGCTTCCAAGAGTTGAAGCAACGGCTCGTTTCAGCTCCAATCCTTGCACTTCCAGACGGTCCAGAAGGCTTTCAGATATTCAGCGACGTGTCGGGAACTGGCCTCGGGTGCGTACTCATGCAGAGAGACAAAGTCATCTCCTACGCTTCATGGCAGTTGAAGCAGCACGAGAAAAACTACCCGACATACGACCTAGAATTGGCGACGATCGTCTTTGCGTTGAAGTTATGGCGGCACTACCTCTATGGTGTGGCATGCAGAATCTACACAGATCACAAAAGCCTGAAGTACTTATTTATGCAACGGGAACTCAACCTACGACAGCGACGTTGGCTCGAACTCATAAAAGATTACGAGCTAACGATCGAGTATACACCGGGCAAGGGAAACGTGGTGGCCGACGCACTCAGCAGAATGTTTATGGGAACACTGGCCATAAACAAGGAAATATGGCGAGACCTTGAAGCGATGGGTATCGAACTCGGAATTGAGTATCGACACCTGCACCTAGCTCAACTGAAGTTAGGATCGAGCCTGCTTAGCAAGATAAAGACCGCACAGGAGGACGACTCATTCCTGAAGAAAATGCACGAGCTGATTTCAACGGGAAGGGCGACTGACTTTGCGGAAGACGAAGACGGGACGATGCGACTGAAGGGAAGGCTTTGTGTTCCTGAAACTGCCGAACTCAGAAAAGAAATTCTGACGGAGGCACATTATGCGAAGTACTCGTTACATCCTGGAAGCACCAAGATGTACAAGGACTTGCGCACAAACTTTTGGTGGCACGGCATGAAGAAAGATGTGGCTACGTTCGTATCGCAAAGCATGGCGTGTCAGCAGGTGAAGGCAGAACACCAACGGCCAAGCGACGAGCTGCAGAACATCGCCATTCCCGAGTGGAAGTGGGACAATATCTCGATGGATTTTATTGTGGGATTTCCGTAGACGCCGCGGGGGAATGACGCAATTTGGGTCATTGTTGATAGATTGACCAAGTCGGCTCACTTCATCGCAATTAAAGTAGGATGGGGCGTCGATCGGTTAGCACAAATCTACGTCGATGAGATTGTTCGACTGTACGGGGTACCGGCCTCTATAATTTCGGACAGAGACGGGCGATTTCTATCGTATTTCTGGACGAGCCTCCAAGCGGCGATGGGGACCAAACTGAACTTTAGTTCGGCGTACCATCCCCAAACAGACGGTCAGACAGAGAGGGTCAATCAGATCTTAGAAGATATGTTGCGTCTGTGTGCGATCGACCTAAAGACTAGTTGGGATACGCATTTGCCGCTTGCGGAGTTTGCGTATAACAATAGTTATCAGTCGAGCATTCAGATGGCTCCATACGAAGCGCTCTACGGGAGGAAGTACCGTTCGTCGATATGCTGGGATGAAGTCGGAGAGCGACAAGTGCTTGGACCGGAACTGGTGGAGCAGGCCATCGAAAAGGTCCGCTTGATTCGAGATAGACTCCGCATCGCACAAAGTCGACAAAAGAGCTACGCAGATCTTCGTCGACGTCGGTAGAGTTCTTGGCCGGGGACCATGTATTTCTAAAAGTAACGCCCATGCGTGGTGTGATGCGGTTCGGTGTTAAAGGCAAGTTGAGCCCGAGATTTGTTGGCCCCTTCGAGATCATTGAGCGAGTTGCGACGGTTGCTTATCGGATCGCACTACCTCATGCCTTAGCTGATGTGCACGATGTTTTCCACGTTTCACAACTTCAAAAATATGTGCACGATCCAAGTCATGTGGTTAGCTTCGATCAGTTGGAGCTACGTACTGACTTGTCTTACTCGGAGGAGCCTGTTCAAATTTTGGACCGCAAGGAGAAGGTGCTGCGAAATCGGTCGATGTCCTTGGTCCGCGTGCTTTGGCGGAACCATTCAGTCGAGGAGTCGACGTGGGAGATGGAGGCGGAGATGAAAGAGAAGTACCCTGCGTTGTTCGTTTAAATTAAGGTCAGACCCTTGTTCTTAAGTTTCGGGACGAAACTTTTTCTTAGTGGTATATTATGTAGCGCCCCGCTTTCGATAGACGACGGAACTTCATAATATGCTTGCGCCGAGTCAGATCGTCCGGGAACTTAGATGGCCATCTGACTCGATCGCTAAGCTTGGTAAACGTTAACGCCTTGCGGCATCGATTCAAATCGATTTGGACGGAAGTTACGAGAATCGATCCAACTAATGGAACGACTTCTGTTGGAATAAGTCCTAGATGCAGCGGGCTGCGTCTCGACGAGTGAGCTCTCTATAAGAGTCCCTTCGACGGGACCGGACCGCTATATGGTTTTCTTGGAGCTTTGCCGCTGGGCTTGATTGAAGTGCTTTCGCGTCGTTTTCATGGATGCAATTACAATTTTGATGCAAGGAGAAAAGAAGGAATTCTAACAAAGCGTTGGTGCCATTGCAGGAGCTCGCGTAACTAAGGATTGACGTTGGGTAGCACTTGGACGATCGGCACGAAGCAAAGTAATCGGTGGGTGATTCGAGCCTTCTTTTCTACTCTGTCCCGCAAACTCATTCCTTGCTTCGAATTCATTCAAATCGAACGATGCCAAGTTAATTGTATGCCAATCCACTAAGTCAAGAACTCGGGAAAAACGTATCAATTTTGAGTAATCTACTCGGAAAAATACAGGTTTCTCACATAACTGGAAAAGTTTAAGGTTCTAGTAAAAAGATAGACTATTTCAGCTGCTGCAAAATATTATGAAACGTCGATCATGGGTTATGATGCCTCGGACAAATTGGCGCCTACGGGACGCTAAATCGGAGTACGGCTTGGAGAAAATGAAACGTTGCATGAGTTGGGGGAAATGATAATGTCATTCAACACTGTCCGTGCTATACAAAACGGGTTGCATATATAAACTGTTCACGCATTGGCATGGTCATGGACGGCTTGTGCACAAGTTGATCTTTCCTCCATGCGGTATCCGGGGCATCGGAACCGAATCGACCTAGGAGGAAAAATTAAAGTCGTGCTTCGACGCGAGGCATTACGAGACCTGCAGCAGGGCTTGCAACCCATGCTGACAGGCACGTCGTAATGCCATATAAAGTCCCACGTGATGTGTAACATCAATGACCGCATATAAGATAGTAGCATGCTCACCTATTGTCTTATGCAGGTGTAAATATTATCTCTGTTTTTATGCAGGGACGAGCACGGCCGTGGTAAGAAATATGATAAACTGCTATGGTTCACTGTATGCTTTATTACGCAAAGATGGCTATCGAATATGAACTGAATTCATTTAGTTCTAATAGAAAGACAACTCTAAAGCATGCCTACCCAAACAATCAGAGTCGGTTTAGACGAGTGGGTTCATCTCGTCCACTTAGCAAGTGTGCTAATCCCATTCCCCCAATTTCCCCAGGTGCAACGGGCGCGCTCAACTAAACTGGAGCTGAAGTACGGAGAGGCGTTTTGAAGCTCTTCCTATGCTGAAGTATTTTGAAGCCAATTCAAGTCGACGGCTTATGTATAAAGGGGCGAATGTATGGGACGGCAAGCGTTAGTTCAGGCAACTTGTCGAATGTATTTCCTTATGTTTTCAATCAATGTAGCCGCAACGGCATCCAATATAAATTACGACTTGCACTTCGTTGCAAGCTATGAATGAAAAGTATTTTTATCTTCCTATACTGCGTCTTATATTCTGATATGATTTGTGAAGTTTCGACTTGGCGTATTTATATCAAAATCAAAAGATAACCATTTGAGAACTTGTCATCTTGCCTTGCACGAGCGCAACTCCAGGCTCGTGCGGCATCACGCCTTAGCGAGGACGATCGAATCGGCAAAGTAACACCGGGGACGAACGGTTTGTCGACTCGGGGCGTGACAAATTGGTATCAGAGCACAGTTATGTTTCCTCGGATTTTCGAAAGATGTTTCATTGTTGGAATGTCCGTTGCGATGGCTCGATTGAATGCTTGTCGACATGCTGCGTAAAATAAAAGTTCCATACAGGTAAGCCCGTAGATATTTTGAAAAAATACTAACGGGTTTACTATGTTTTGTAGGAATGACTAAGAAAAGGAACAATCCCGCCCCAACCCAAACTGTAGATAGTACGTCGAGCACAAAAAGCACTGAGCCTAGCGAGACGACTATGCAGAAGATGCTACAGTTGATGGAACTGCAGCAGCAGCAGCTTCAGACACAATTCAAAGTCCAATTTGAGGCGCAACAAAAACAGATGAATGCCCTGACTCAGATAGTGAGCAGAATGGCGGGCAATACCAAGACGACGGACGAAGAGACCGAAGAAAAGCAAGGCGATCAAGAAGAAAACGAGGAAGAAGAAGCTCAACAGCAAATGATAAGTTCTTCTTCCTTGTTCAAGGCAAAGGAGTTTCGCAAGATGAATCCACCAAAGTTCAACGGCAGAGCAGAGCCTGATGTGATCGTGGGATGGCTTACGGAGATGGAGGACCTGTTTAATCTGCTTAGCATTGAAGGGTCCCAGAGAGTAACTTGTGCAGCGTTACAGCTGCAACTGAGGGCGCGCGACTGGTGGGGAGCTAAAAAGCAGGAAATCTATGAAGCCGATACAGACGCCACGATTTCCTGGAAGATATTCAAGGAAGCTTTCCTTGAGCAATACGTTCCTCGCGCGGTCCGTCGTCAAAAAGAAGACGAGTTCATGATGTTGCAACAGGGAAATATGCCCATCGAAGATTACGACTCGAGCTTCCCAAAGCTGGCTAAGTTTGCCGGCGCCTTCCTGCCCAACAAGGAAGCATGGTGTGAACGCTTCCAATAAGGCCTGAACGACGAACTGCGAAGGGACGTCATGAACCAACGATGTCGAACTTATCGTGAATCCTACGAAGCCGTACTTGATAGTGAACGGATCTTTGGCCGCATGTCACAAAGGGCCGTGCCTGTCGTTCGCAACAATTTCAACAAGCGTCCTAACGACGCTGGAGGATCGGGAGTACACAAACGTCCAAACACGTCTGAGAATCGGCGTCCGTTTTCGGGATTACACTGAAATATCTGTCGCAGGGATGGGCATCGCCAGAGTGATTGTTACCACAGAATATGTTACGGGTGTGGCGAGAAGGGCCATTCAAAGTCGCAACGTATGAGAACTGTTCCGATGCAACAGAACCCACCAAGGAACGTTCCGAATCCGCACAAGGTGCCGATGCTGCAAGGCGCAAATGCGGTGCCCGTCAACCAGCAGAACCAACGCCACGGAGCTCAAGGCCGAGTCTATGCCTTAACTCGGGACGAGGCGTACGCGTCCGATACTGTTGTAACAGGTATATTACTCTACAAAAGTATACCTGCTCGAGTCCTATTCGATTCGGGTGCGACGCATAGCTTTATATCTGCTGATTTTGCGAAAGAAAATAAAATAACCATGCAATCACTAGATATAAATATTAGCGTTAGCACTGCGTCGGGAGTCGATATGCCTGCGAACTTTGTTTGTAGGGATGGCTACATTTGCGTCGGGGGAAGGTATCTATCCTTGGATGCCGTCGTGCTAGACATAAAAGATTACGACATAATCCTGGGCATAGATTGGTTGGGCGCTTATCGTGCAACGATCGAGTGCGCAGAAAAGAGAGTGGTGTTTCGCCTTCCTGGCGAGACAGAGTTCTCATATTCGTGCGGTACGGCCTCGAAGACGGCGATGATGGTATCGGCAATCTTGGCAAGGCGTATGCTACGTTTCGGCTGTACGGGATACTCAGCATCAGTTCGAAACACGCGGACGGATAATACAAACGCAATGCAGACTGATGTTGTGGCAAATTTTCCTGATGTTTTTCCTGACGAGATGCCCGGGATGCCGCCGGATCGAGAAATTGAATTCAGCATCGACACCTTCTCAGATACACGGCCGATATCAAAGGTGCCTTATCGAATGGCTCCAGCAGAACTGAAGGAACTGAAGGTGCAATTACAAGAGTTGCTAGACCGCGGATTTATTCGTCCTAGCGTCTCTCCGTGGGGAGCTCCCGTACTGTTCGTAAAAAAGAAGGATGGGTCGTTGCGGCTATGCATCGACTATCGGGAACTCAACAAGGCGACCGTGCGAAACAAGTATCCTTTGCCGCGAATCGACGACTTATTTGACCAACTGCAAGGCGCGGCAATATTTTTAAAAATCGATCTTCGTTCAGGCTATCATCAATTAAAGATCAAGTCCGACGACATATCGAAGTCTGCCTTCCGCACTCGATATGGTCATTACGAATTCCTCGTCATGCTGTTCGGTTTGACGAATGCCCCAGCCACGTTCATGGATCTGATGAACCGAGTCTTCCGACCTCAAATAGATAAATTTGTAGTCGTATTCATCGACGATATCCTTGTCTACTCAAAGAATCGTGAAGAACATGCGAAACATTTGAAGACGGAACTGCAGATTCTGCGTGAAAATAAATTGTACGCCAAGCAGAGTAAGTACGAGTTCTGGATGAGTAGCATGACATTCCTCGGACACGTAATCTCTGCCGAAGGTGTCGCGGTGGACCCAAAGAAGATTGATGCGGTGGTGGATTGGAAACGACCTGTTCGGGTAGCGACATTCGGAGTTTTCTGGGCTTAGCGGGCTACTATCGTAGATTCGTACGAAGCTTCTCAAAACTAGCGTCGCCTCTGACTCGCCTCACCCAGAAGGGAGTAGTATTTGAATGGAGCGACGACTGTGAATCCAGCTTCCAAGAGTTGAAGCAACGGCTAGTTTCAGCTCAATCCTTGCACTTCCAGACGGTCCAGAAGGCTTTCAGATATTCAGCGACGCGTCGGGAACTGGCCTCGGTGCGTACTCATGCAGAGAGACAAAGTCATCTCCTACGCTTCACGGCAGTTGAAGCAGCACGAGAAAAACTACCCGACACACGACCTAGAATTGGCGGCGATCGTCTTTGCGTTGAAGTTATGGCGGCACTACCTCTATGGCATGGCATGCAGAATCTACACAGATCACAAAAGCCTGAAGTACTTATTTATGCAACGGAAACTCAACCTACGACAGCGACGTTGGCTCGAACTCATAAAAGATTACGAGCTAACGATCGAGTATACACCGGGCAAGGGAAACGTGGTGGCCGACGCACTCAGCAGAATGTTTATGGGAACACTGGCCATAAACAAGGAAATACAGCGAGACCTTGAAGCGATGGGTATCGAACTCGGAATTGAGTATCGACACCTGCACCTAGCTCAACTGAAGTTAGGATCGAGCCTGCTTAGCAAGATAAAGACCGCACAGGAGGACGACTCATTCCTGAAGAAAATGCACGAGCTGATTTCAACGGGAAGGGCGACTGACTTTGCGGAAGACGAAGACGGGACGATGCGACTGAAGGGAAGGCTTTGTGTTCCTGAAACTGCCGAACTCAGAAAAGAAATTCTGACGGAGGCACATTATGTGAAGTACTCGTTACATCCTGGAAGCACCAAGATGTACAAGGACTTGCGCACAAACTTTTGGTGGCACGGCATGAAGAAAGATGTGGCTACGTTCGTATCGCAAAGCATGGCGTGTCAGCAGGTGAAGGCGGAACACCAACGGCCAGGCGGCGAGCTGCAGAACATCGCCATTCCCGAGTGGAAGTGGGACAATATCTCGATAGATTTTATTGTGGGATTTCCGAAGACGCCGCGGGAGAATGACGCGATTTGGGTCATTGTTGATAGATTGACCAAGTCGGCTCACTTCATCACAATTAAAGTAGGATGGAGCGTCGATCGGTTAGCACAAATCTACGTCGATGAGATTGTTCGACTGCACGGGGTACCGACCTCTATAATTTTGGATAGAGACGGGCGATTCCTATCGCATTTCTGGACGAGCCTCCAAGCGGCGATGGGGACCAAACTAAACTTTAGTTCGGCGTACCATCCCCAAACAGACGGTCAGACAGAGAGGGTCAATCAGATCTTAGAAGATATGTTACGTCTGTGTGCGATCGACCTAAAGACTAGTTGGGATACGCATTTGCCGCTTGCGGAGTTTGCGTATAACAATAGTTATTAGTCGAGCATTCAGATGGCTCCATACGAAGCGCTCTACGGGAGGAAGTGTCGTTCGCCGATATGCGGGGATGAAGTCGGAGAGCGACAAGTGCTTGGACCGGAACTGGTGGAGCAGGCCGTCGAAAAGGTCCGCTTGATTCGAGATAGACTCCGCATCGCACAAAGTCGACAAAAGAGCTACGCAGATCTTCGTCGACGTCCGCTAGAGTTCTTGGCCGGGGACCATATATTTCTAAAAGTAACGCCCATGCGCGGTGTGATGCGGTTCGGCGTTAAAGGCAAGTTGAGCCCGAGATTTGTTGGCCCCTTCGAGATCATTGAGCGAGTTGCGACGGTTGCTTATCGGATCGCACTACCTCCTGCCTTAGCTGATGTGCACGATGTTTTCCACGTTTCACAACTTCGAAAATACGTGCACGATCCAAGTCATATGGTTAACTTCGATCAGTTGGAGCTACGTACTGACTTGTCTTACTCGGAGGAGCCTGTTCAAATTTTGGACCGCAAGGAGAAGGTGTTACGAAATCGGTCGATGTCCTTGGTCCGCGTGCTTTGGCGGAACCATTCAGTCGAGGAGTCGACGTGGGAGATGGAGGCGGAGATGAAAGAGAAGTACCCTGCGTTGTTCGTTTAAATTAAGGTCAGACCCTTGTTCTTAAGTTTCGGGACGAAACTTTTTCTTAGTGGTATATTATGTAGCGCTCCGCTTTCGATAGACGACGGAACTTCATAATATGCTTACGCCGAGTCAGATCAGCCGAGAACTTAGATGGCCATCTGACTCGATCGCTAAGCTTGGTAAACGTTAACGCCTTGCGGCATCGATTCAAATCGATTTGGACGGAAGTTACGAGAATCGATCCAACTAATGGAACGACTTCTGTTGGAATAAGTCCTAGATGCAGCGGGCTGCGTCTCGACGAGTGAGCTCTCTATAAGAGTCCCTTCGACGGGACCGGACCGCTATATGGTTTTCTTGGAGCTTTGCCGCTGGGCTTGATTGAAGTGCTTTCGCGTCGTTTTCATGGATGCAATTAAAATTTTGATGCAAGGGGAAAAGAAGGAATTCTAACAAAGCGTTGGTGCCATTGCAGGAGCTCGCGTAACTAAGGATTGACGTTGGGTAGCACTTGGACGATCGACACGAAGCAAAGTAATCGGTGGGTGATTCGAGCCTTCTTTTCTACTCTGTCCCGCAAACTCATTCCTTGCTTCGAATTCATTCAAATCGAACGATGCCAAGTTAATTGTATGCCAATCCACTAAGTCAAGAACTCGGGAAAAACGTATCGATTTTGAGTAATCTACTCGGAAAAATACAAGTTTCTCACATAACTGGAAAAGTTTAAGGTTCTAGTAAAAAGATAGACTATTTCAGCTGCTGCAAAATATTATGAAACGTCGATCATGGGTTATGATGCCTCGGACAAATTGGCGCCTACGGGACGCTAAATCGGAGTACGGCTTGGGGAAAATGAAACGTTGCATGAGTTGGGGGAAATGATAATGTTATTCAACACTGTCCGCGCTATACAAAACGGGTTGCATATATAAACTGTTCACGCATTGGCATGGTCATGGACGGCTTGTGCACAAGTTGATCTTTCCTCGATGCGGTATCCGGGGCATCGGAACCGAATCGACCTAGGAGGAAAAATTAAAGTCGTGCTTCGGCGCGAGGCATTACGAGACCTGCAGCAGGGCTTGCAACCCATGCTGACAGGCACGTCGTAATGCCATATAAAGTCCCACGTGATGTGTAACATCAATGACCGCATATAAGATAGTAGCATGCTCACCTATTATCTTATGCAGGTGTAAATATTATCTCTGTTTTTATGCAGGGACGAGCACGGCCGTGGTAAGAAATATGATAAACTGCTTTGGTTCACTGTATGCTTTATTACGCAAAGATGGCTATCGAATATGAACTGAATTCATTTAGTTCTAATAGAAAGACAACTCTAAAGCATGCCTACCCAAACAATCAGAGTCGGTTTAGACGAGTGGGTTCGTCTCGTCCACTTAGCAAGTGTGCTAATCCCATTCTCCCAATTTCCCCAGGTACGACGGGCGCGCTCAACTAAACTGGAGCTGAAGTACGGAGAGGCGTTTTGAAGCTCTTCCTATGCTGAAGTATTTTGAAGCCAATTCAAGTCGACGGCTTATGTATAAAGGGGCGAATGTATGGGACGGCAAGCGTTAGTTCAGGCAACTTGTCGAATGTATTTCCTTATGTTTTCAATCAATGTAGCCGCAACGGCATCCAATGTAAATTACGACTTGCACTTCGTTGCAAGCTATGAATGAAAAGTATTTCTATCTTCCTATACTGTATCTTATATTCTGATGTGATTTGTGAAATTTTGACTTGGCGTATTTATATCAAAATCAAAAGATAACCATTTGAGAACTTGTCATCTTGCCTTGCACGAGCGCAACTCCAGGCTCGTGCGGCATCACGCCTTAGCGAGGACGATCGAATCGGCAAAGTAACACCGGGGACGAACGGTTTGTCGACTCGGGGCGTAACAAATTGGTATCAGAGCACAGTTATGTTTCCTCGGATTTTCGAAAGATGTTTTATTGTTGGAATGTCCGTTGCGATGGCTCGATTGAATGCTTGTCGACATACTGCGTGAAATAAAAGTTCCATACAGGTAAGCCCGTAGATATTTTGAAAAAATACTAACGGGTTTACTATGTTTTGTAGGAATGACTAAGAAAAGGAACAATCCTGCCCCAACCCAAACTGTAGATAGTACGTCGAGCACAAAAAGCACTGAGCCTAGCGAGACGACTATGCAGAAGATGCTACAGTTGATGGAACTGCAGCAGCAGCAGCTTCAGACAAAATTCAAAGCCCAATTTGAGGCGCAACAAAAATAGATGAATGCCCTGACTCAGATATTGAGCAGAATGGCGGGCAATACCAAGACGACGGACGAAGAGACCGAAGAAAAGCAAGGCGATCAAGAAGAAAACGAGGAAGAAGAAGCTCAACAGCAAATGATAAGTTCTTCTTCCTTGTTCAAGGCAAAAGAGTTTCGCAAGATGAATCCACCAAAGTTCAACGGCAGAGCAGAGCCTGATGTGATCGTGGGATGGCTTACGGAGATGGAGGACTTGTTTAATCTGCTTAGCATTGAAGGGTCTTAGAGAGTAACTTGTGCAGCGTTACAGCTGCAACTGAGGGCGCACGACTGGTGGGGAGCTAAAAAGCAGGAAATCTATGAAGCCGATACAGACGCCACGATTTTCTGGAAGATATTCAAGGAAGCTTTCCTTGAGCAATACGTTCCTCGCGCGGTCCGTCGTCAAAAAGAAGACGAGTTCATGATGTTGCGACAGGGAAATATGTCTATCGAAGATTACGACTCGAGCTTCTCAAAGCTGGCTAAGTTTGCCGGCACCTTCCTGCCCAACAAGGAAGCATGGTGTGAACGCTTCCAACAAGGCCTGAACGACGAACTGCGAAGGGACGTCATGAACCAACGATGCCGAACTTATCGTGAATCCTACGAAGCCGCACTTGATAGTGAACGGATCTTTGGCCGCATGTCACAAAGGGCCGTGTCTGTCGTTCGCAACAATTTTAACAAGCGTCCTAACGACGCTGGAGGATCGGGAGTACACAAACGTCCAAACACGTCTGAGAATCGGCGTCCATTTTTGGGATTACACTGCAATATCTGTCGCAGGGATGGGCATCGCCAGAGTGATTGTTACCACAGAATATGTTACGGCTGTGGCGAGAAGGGCCATTCAAAGTCGCAATGTACGAGAACTGTTCCGATGCAACAGAACCCACCAAGGAACGTTCCGAATTCGCACAAGGCGTCGATGCTGCAAGGCGCAAATGCGGTGCCCGTCAACCAGCAGAACCAACGCCACGGAGCTCAAGGCCGAGTCTATGCCTTAACTCGGGACGAGGCGTACGCGTCCGATACTGTTGTAACAGGTATATTACTCTACAAAAGTATACCTGCTCGAGTCCTATTCGATTCGGGTGCGACGCATAGCTTTATATCTGCTAATTTTACGAAAGAAAATAAAATAACCATGCAATCACTAGATATAAATATTAGCGTTAGCACTCCGTCGGGAGTCGATATGCCTGCAAACTTTGTTTGTAGGGATGGCTACATTTGCGTCGGGGGAAGGTATCTATCCTTGGATGCCGTCGTGCTAGACATAAAAGATTACGACATAATCCTGGGCATAGATTGGTTGGGCGCTTTTCGTGCAACGATCGAGTGTACGGAAAAGAGAGTGGTGTTTCGCCTTCCTGGCGAGACAGAGTTCTCATATTCGTGCGGTACGGCCTCGAAGACGGCGATGATGGTATCGGCAATCTCGGCAAGGCGTATGCTGCATTCCGGCTGTGCGGGATACTCAGCATCAGTTCGAGACACGCGGACGGATAATACAAACGCAATGCAGACTGATATTGTGGCAGATTTTCCTGATGTTTTTCCTGACGAGATGCCCGGGATGCCGCCGGATCGAGAAATTGAATTCAGCATCGACACCTTCTCGGATACACGGCCGATATCAAAGACGCCTTACCGAATGGCTCCAGCAGAACTGAAGGAACTGAAGGTGCAATTACAAGAGTTGCTAGACCGCGGATTTATTCGCCCTAGTAGTGTCTGGCGCATAGAACTTCTGGTTCTGAAATTCCATGCTTCTACAAGACCCCCTTCAAAGTTTTCAAAACTTTTGGACAAGTTTTGGAATACTTTGAATAAGAAGCATGGAGGTTGGGGCGGATGACTGTCGGGGCGTATAGATACTCCGCGCATCAGTGACGGGGCGCATGCTCCGCTCAGTAAATGCAAATGATAACGCCTCGATAACCAAGAAAGATTAATGATGATCTTTTTGGTTTCATTTGCGGTTATCTTTTCACAGAACCTGAGGCGACGGCTGTGGTCACACTTCATCGGTTCACGCGAGCGACCATGCCTATAAATAGGCGTGAGATGGAGAGAGAGAGAGTTCTTCTTCTCTTTGCTTTTGCCTTTTAGAGTTCTTCTCCATAAAAACCCTAACTTTTTTCTCTCAAGCAATGGCTCCCAAGAGTCCTCGCGACGGTGCTGGCAAGAGAAAGGAGCCGGCAGAGTTTGCCGAAGAGGATGCTCTTGTCACCATTGTGACTCTGGCCGACGTTCGACCCGCAGTGACGGGTGGGTGTCGTCTCTTCCACTGCTTTTTCGTTCAGACGAGCTTTGGGTTATACGGCGTGCCCTAACTCTTCTGTTGCCGATGCGCATGGACTTCTATCCTGATGATGCGCCGAGGTTTTATCCCGCCGACGTGCATGGGTTTAGGCCCTTTTTATGCACGGAGGTTTAACCGCTGACGCGCATGGGTTTACGCCCTGATGATGCGCCGAAGCCTCACTGCTGACACGCATGGGTTTACTCCCTGATGATGCGCCAAAGCCTCACTGCTGATGCGCATGGGTTTACACCCTGATGATGCGCTGAAGCTTCTGCTGACGCGCATAGGTTTTTATCTTGATGATGCGCCGAATCTGATGCGCATGGGTTTTCACCCTGATGATGCGCCGGGTTGCTTGACACACTTTGTCTCCTTACAGCTTTTTGCCTGACTTTTGTTTTTGTTGTGTCAGTGTTGATGACAATCCC
Source organism: Iris pallida (assembly GCA_029216955.1). Lineage (NCBI taxonomy): Eukaryota > Viridiplantae > Streptophyta > Magnoliopsida > Asparagales > Iridaceae > Iris > Iris pallida. Next base: position 10,157,389 of record JANAVB010021796.1, read on the forward strand.
TTTGCTGAATGAAGTCCTTCTGGATGCTTCTCTTTGTCAAATGGGAGTTGATTTTGACGAGGCGGTTATCAATCCTGCGAAGGATGCTATCTTACAGAATCAACCTCCTGAGAGAATGCCGCAGATCCAGAGTCAATTGCCGATTTTCCTCCAGAGTATGATGGAGAGTGGTAAACTAAAATCTGCTGAATCCGAGGATGTGACTTTCTTAAAACCTGTCTTTTTGTTTGGTGATCGACTGATCTCTTCCGAGGCGAAGGTACTGAAGATTAAAGAAGACTGGTTTTTCTCTGCAAAAGGCATGGTTCTGTACATGCGACAACTTGACCGCCAGTTGCCGCTGACGGCCTTCTACCGTTTAGCTTCCAAGAGAAGGATGCCTTGGTAGCTTACTCCTTCTCAAGGACGGGCCTTGGGAGGTACTCTTTCAATTGATGCTACCTCGAATCAGAGGGATACCTTGGCCGCTTCGAGAGCCGGTCCCTCGTTTAGTTGCCGAGCTTTGCGTCCTGGGAGCCTCTACAGTGAAGTCCCTAGTGACACTTTTGCCTTCAGTGCCTCAACCTTTGCAAATCGGATGCTGACATCGAGGGTCACGTATCCGAAAGGTGGCTTTAGGATTGAAGGTTGGTGTCACCACATGCCGAAGTGGGACGAGTTGACCATTTGGGTGCTTTCGGAGTTCAAGGCTGAGCTTAAGGAGATTGGGCTGACGGCCGCTATCCGTGCCACACAGGCTGGCGTGGATCTCAATAAGCCTATATTCCTTGCATTCTTGGAATTGTTCAATGCCCAGACTGGCACCTTCTTTACTCCGGTGGGGGAGTTGGGGTTGGCTCTCCATGAGATGTACGAAGTGTCCAAGCTTCCTTAGGGATCGGAACCGTACGAGGAATATTTTCCATCGAATGAAGAGATCCTTGTTCTAGAAAATAAGGACCCAGAGATGATGGCTGTTTTCAAAGAGGTGGCGAGCCATCATTATCTGATACAACGGAAGGACAAAGGCAGGACTCAGCCTCATATGACTGCTTGGAGGGATTACGTCTTCAAGCAGGATCTGGCGGATTCCTCGAAGATCCGATTTACGACTCCGCAAGGGCTGAGACCTGCGGAAGTAACTTCCGAGGTGAGCCGGCTAGATGAGAGGGCCCCCGTTCAAATGAGAGTGGCGAGAATGCGTATAGCTGCTTCTGGCACTGTGGGCACTGGATGTCATCTAAGGCGGTGTTAACGGCATACTTGATGATATGGCTCCGGGATTGTGTGTTTGCGGGCGGATCTGGTACTGTGGAGAGGGTACACCGGAACCTCATTTTGCCCACCGTGAAATTGGTCTTTGGTCGTCCTCTAGCTTTTCTCCCTGCGATGGTGTGTAACCTGTTGCGGGGTTTGAGGACCTTTGCTGATGATGTGATCCATGGGAGAGGTAGAAACGACAATTTTCCCCGGGCCGAACTTCCATTCCATTATCTTATGGGGTGGTTGATTCTGCATCATCCGAGCGTGAAGAGTCCAGGTCCGGAGGAGGATCATGTTGAAGGTGATGCCTTTATCCGCCGCTTCTACAAGAGGAGGTGGTTACACAATGGCATCCCCGTTTGCAGGAGAGTTTTGTCCTACCTTCAGGGGTGGAAGATTGTCAAGGTCGGCCCCATCTTTTAAAGATTTCGAGGCTGACCAAGATTTAGACGACTCAGGTGAAGATGCGATTACTCTGCCGAAATGGGGTTTTCATTGGTTGTAAAGTATTCGGCCTTCTCACTTGGTCTATCGCAACCAAAACAGGTGTTATCTAGAGCCATATCTGCCCAGCCGGTTCGCTCGCCAGTTTGGCTATACCCAGCTAATGTTACGGAATCCCAGTAACAGTCTGGGGTTTATCGGGAGTTTGCTGGATGGAGCCCGGGGCTGGCAATATTACAATGCCGGGTGCACTGGTGTTCAGTTTACTACGTCCGTTCGCAACCCTCGGCCACGGATCCTGTATTCGACAGCTAAGCTGTATTACGCCATGAATACTGTATCTCCTGGTTATGATAGGGAGACTAGTTTCATCATTAGAACTCAGCTGGAGGCCACGGCAAATATGTTGATAGCGGCTCGGTCATATCGTCTACCAGAATTGGTGGGATATCGGGCTGCTGCTGCAGCATCAGTGAGAGATCCCTCTGTTGGAAAGAGACGGGCCGACGCAGAAGCCGGTTCGTCTGTACCAAAAAGGCCGAAAAAAACCACGACTCCAAAGGATACGAGAATGCCGTCCGTAACGCCAGTGGAATCAGCTCTTGCCGAGGTAAAGAGTCCTCCGTAATTTTGGTTCATCTTGTCATTTTGGTGACTTGTGCTTTTCTTCTTGTAGGGATCATCGAAGAAGAAGACCCGTGTTTCTAAACCGGGTGTCAGTAAACCGAAGGAGGTGGCAAGCTCTTCTGACGAGCGCATTCCTCCGATGGTAATGTCTCCAATGGAGGAGAATCCTGAAGATGTTGTTCCTGCGGAGGTTTTAGTATCTTCAGACTTTGTTGAAAGAGATGCGGAGGTTGCAACAACTTCTGGGATAGTGCCAGCTGCCGTGGGGGCCTTGGACGTCGAGGGTCCAGCGGACCCGGGGCTTCGTGATGATGAAGTGGAGTGGAGTTCGTCATCTTCGGATGACGTCACTCCAGAGTTGCAAGAGTCTGTTACGGGGGCAACAGATGCGATTGGAACAGAGGAGAGGGTCGATTCCCCTCCTTGTTTTGATGAAGGGAGGTCGGCTGTATCATTGCCGAGCCCTACCCCAGACTCAGCAGCAGAAGCTGAGGTGGCTACCGATCAGGAGGTAGCGACAGAACCTGTCCCTGTAGAGGGATTTGATGAGGAAAGTGAGACTCGGCTGCTAGTCCTGACTTCAGGGGTGAGTCAGGAGGCAAGTGTTGATCTCCCCGTTCTTCCAGGGGAAGTACTGGCTGCTGATAGCACGTTGGGGGCTGATGAGGTGGCCACTGACGTCGGGGGTTCTTCCGAGTTTGGGAAGGGTAAGGGTTTGATGGAACCCTCTGTTGCCCCTTCGACTTGGGGTACTATCTCGACGCCTGTCCCGGCTTCTTCTGTTCCTTTGGCTCCTCGGGCTAGTAGTCAAGCCCCTGTTGATGAAGAGCCTGTCGATACCGAGGGTCCAGCCTCGCGGATTGAGGCAGGCGGGCCTTCTTGCGATCCGTCTGCTAAAGCAGCTCCTCCGATTCCTGCTATGATGCCGCAGGTGCTGGCGGATGCAGATGAATATATGAAATTCATCATCGAAGCAGTGTATAAAATGCTGCAGAGGGGTGTATCGACCGTGATGGACGCCAATGGGAGTTTTGCGACGGCAAGAACTCTGGCAATGCCTCATATCAACCTGATCCGTCTTCATCAGGGCCCTGATCATATGGCCGATATTCTAGAAGCCTCAGTGGTTGAGTTGGACCAGCGGCTTTCTGAATTGCAGCGCATCCAGCGAAACGACCTCTCCGTCCTGATAGATGTGGAGAAGAAGAAGCTGATCGCCGAGACTGAGTCTTCTTACCAGGCCACCGTGAGTGTCTGGGAATGCGAAGTGGCTGAGACTGAAGCTGCAGTGGAGCGGTTGTCTCAGTCTACGCGGAAGACGGTGGAGGCGCAAGCTGTGTTGGACACTAGTATCGCGGAGATTGATGCCTAGATCCGCCGCCTTGAGGACCAACGGGCCCGACTTCTATTAGACGCCGAACGTGTCCAGGCTGAACACGTAGCATTCAAGAAGGAGGAGGCAGCTTTCACCCACCGGGCTCTTACTTTGGCTCAGCAGCGGCAGCAGCTGGATGAGAAGCATGAAAATGATACTTCTCCTGAGGCTATTGAAGCGATGCGTCAAGAAGCTGAACGTCGAGTCTTGGCGACTGTGGAGACTCGGGAGGCAGACTTGAGGCGTCGGATTGAAGAGCTTTCAGCCAATCCTGGGGATGTTTAGGGCTTGTAGTCTCTTCTCTTTGTGTATTTGCAACTCTTGCTGGGGATAGTAAATCCTTTACTCTCCCTTTTTTTAGAAAATAAAGAAGTACACAATTTTCTGTGATGTGTTCATTTTTGTTGTCATGAACTTTGATGATTTGTGTGGACCTATTATCTTTTGCGCACCTTGGTTTTTAGGTACAGATAATAAGTTTGAAAGAACCAACATGTTTGCTCAGAGGTAATGTGGACGTGGCAAATATGGGATTCAAAATGGTAGAATCTTCCCACTCAGAGGTGTTATGGATGTGGTAGGAATGATTCTAGAGGATACGCGAAACTACTCAGAGATAATGTGGACGTGGAAGTTCTGCGATTAATGTACGGCAACGCAGGGGTTGTCTGTACGGGATGTTTACTCAGAGGTAATGTGGACGTGGTAAACATGATGGGTAGCGTAGTCTTATGGGATGTAAGATTCCGATTTGTAGGGTGTAGGGGGACAACTCAGAGGTGATGTGGACGTTGTTGTCCTTCTACTGGAGGATGCCACAGAACAGCTGGGTTCCGGAAGCGTATGATTTTGTGGAAGGGATTTGTATGTGAGCCCTGATGATTGGGTCCACAGATCCCCTTGTGGAATTACATGTCTGAAAGATGTCAAGAGTAGTACTTCTTCAAGAACTTGCCGTTGATGGGCATCATAAACAAGTCTCCATTGGGTTTGGCGAGGCGGTAAGCACCGTTTGAGTATACCGTCTCGATGATGAAAGGTCCTTCCCACTTGGGCTCGAACTTTTCTGGTGTTTTGTGAGTCAACACCATCGGCCTCCTGACTGCCAGAACCAGGTCGCCTACTTGAAAAGTCCTCTGCTTGACCTTTTTGTTGAAAGCCTGTGATATACGGGCTTGGTAGAGTTCGATGCGTTGTTGAGCTAGGAGACGCTTTTCATCAAGTGCCTCTAGTTCCCGCAGACGGCGACGTTGATTGTCCTCTTCTGTGAGTTGGTTTGTGATCGCTACACGGAGAGAGGGTATCTGGATCTCGAGAGGTAGTACCGCTTCGCTCCCGTAGACCAGGGAGAATAGTGTGTTGCCTGTCGATGTCCGTACCGTCGTACGGTAGGCCCAAAGGCATTCGCCGAGCTTTTCGTCCCACTCGCATTTGTTGGATGACACGACCTTTTTGAGTAGCCTGACGATAGTCTTATTGAACGCCTCGGCCAATCCGTTTGCTGCCGGATTGTAAGCGGTTGATGCCACGTTTTGAATATGATTCTTGTCACAGAATCTGTTGAAAACATGGCTGATGAACTGAGGACCATTATCGTGGATGATCCTTCAGGATACTCCGAAACGGTAGATGACGTGGTGTTTGATGAAGCTGATCACCCTGGAGCTTTTCACTTCTGCCAGTGGAACTGTTTCTGTCCATTTGGAGAAGTAGTCGGTGATTGCTAGGATGAAGCGGTGTCCTCTCGATGAAGGGGGGTGATTGGTCCCACAATGTCCATGCCCCAAGCTTCGAAGGGCCAGGAGACGACTGTAGGATGTAGTGGTTCTGACGGTGTATGAATGAAGTCTACGTGGAGCTGGCACGCATGGCACTTCTTAGCATATTCAACAGCGTCAGCGGCCATGGTTGGCCAGTAGTAGCCCATACATCGCAGTCGGTCCTGCAACTTAGGGCCAGGTTGATGGGCCCCGCAGGTTCCATCGTGAGCTTCTCGAAGGGCTTCGGCTGCTTCTTCGTTGGACAAACATCGAAGGAGGAGTCCATCGTAGGAGCGTCGGTACAGCATTTTAGTGGCTGTATCGTAGTAGAATCGAAGAGAGCGTCTCCTGACTGAGACGGCTTCTTTCGGGTCTTCTGGGAGAATTCTGTAGACAGCGAAGTCGATGAACGAGAATCTCCAGTCTCGGACATTAACACCGGCACTGGTTGACATGGCATGGGCCACTCGTGAGCACAGGTTGTTTTTAGGACAGACCAAGTCTCGACCCACCACTGTGACGTAGTGTTGAGTCCCGAGGGGTGCTGCCAATGAGGCTGCGAGGCCAGCCAGAGCATCAGCCTCCAGATTTTGTAGACGAGGTACGTGTTCGATAAAGAACCTGGTGAAGGTTGAAATGATGTTCAATGCAACTTCATGGTAGGGGATCAGATCTTCATGGCGAACCTCGTATTGCCCTCTTATCTGGTTTACGACGAGTTTTGAGTCGCCGTAGGCTTCCAAATGATTCACCCCCAGCTGTTGCGCCAGCTGGAGTCCCATAATGAGCGCATTGTACTCAGTAACATTGTTGGAGCACGACTTTGAAAGGGAGTAAGTACGATGGATGACCAGTTGATCGGGAGAGACTAATACCACCCCAACTCCAGTGATGATTTGGCCTTTGGGGCCTGTTCTTGAAGCGCCATCGAAAAACATCCGCCAGACGGAGCCTTCTTCGGTGACGTTTGATTCTTGGACCTCATCCGGGATGTCTTCATAGAGTCTTGAGGACTCTGGGATGGGGTGTGCAGCTAAGAAGTCGGCTAGAGCTTGACCCTTAACAGCTTTTTATGGAACAAACACCATATTGTATGGCGTTAGCATGATCGCCCATGTGGCAAGCCGGGAGTTTAATGATCCTGGCTTCGTCATGAGGACTCTGAGCGGATTGACTCGAGAAATGACATGAATTGTCTGGCCCGAGACATAATGACGAGTCTTTTGGATGGCAAATACCAGAGCTAAGCACTCCTTTTCAACGGGGTTGTACCGGTGTTCGGCCCCGATCAGAGTTCGACTGAGGTAGTAGATTACTTGCTCATAGCCTGTATCACTGTTCTGAGCTAGCAGAGCATCGAGGGAATGATCCATGGTACGGACGTAGAGGATAAATGGTTTACCGGCGACGGGTGCCACCAGGACTGGCGGACTTGTCAGATAAGCCTTGATGTCGTCGAAAGCCTTTTGGCACTCTTCTGTCCAGACGTAAGGGACTCCTTTCTTCATGAGCTGAGTGAAGGGTTGACATTTGCCAGAAAGGTTTGCTATGAACCTCCGGATATATGCCAGACGCCCCTGTAGGCCTCGAAGTTCTCGAAGGTTTTTCGGAGGGTCTATATCGAGGATGGCTTTGGTCTTCTTGGGATCGACATGAATGCCTTTCGTCGTGATGATGAAGCCCAAAAACTTTCCGCTAGAAACCCCTAGAAAGGATTTAGCGGGGTTCATCTTGAGCTGGTGCGCCCGCATGAGATCGAAGACTGTCTTGAGGTCTTGCAGGTGATCTCCTTTAAGACGGCTCTTGACTGCGATGTCGTCAACATAACATTCGACTGTCTTGCGAAGATGCTGATGGAAAATGGTGCTCATAGCTCGTTGGTATGTCGCACCAGCGTTTCTCAAGCCGAAGGGCATCACTGTGTAGCAGAAAATGCCCTTTGGAGTCCTGAATGACGTGTGTTTTGCGTCATCGGAGAACATCTTGATCTGGTTGTAGCCCGAATACCCGTCCATGAAAGACATGCGTTCGAAGCCACATGTGTTGTCGATCATCATGTCGGTGATTGGAAGCAGGAATTCGTCCTTCGGGCAGGCAGAGTTGAGGTCCCTGAAGTCGATACAAACTCGTATCTTCCTATTCTTCTTGGTGACGGGGACGATGTTGGCTACCCAATCTGGGTGTTGTTCTTCACAGATGAAGCCGCTGGTCAAGAGCTTGTCCACCTCCTGATCGATGGCATTCATGATGTCCGGACAGAAGCGTCGCTGTTGTTGTTTGATAGGCTTGGCATCAGGTAAGATGTTCAGCCTATGCATCGCGATCTGGGGGTCAAGTCCCGACATATCTTCGTAACTCCAGGCGAAGACGTCGATATACTCTTTAGTCAACTGGATTAAAGATTCCCGGTCTTCTCCTTTTAGGCTTTTACTGACGAAGATGGGTTTGGAAGAAGATCCATCCCCAAGGTCGATCTGTTCGACCTCGTCCTCGGTGGGAGGTTCACGTAGTTCAAAACGAGACTCCCACAGTTCTCTCAGGCGTTGAGCCCAGGGTTCTTCTTCAAAGAATTCTGGCGTTTGGCCTTCATCTTCTTGAGGTTGTGCTGATGTCATGTTGGCTGACAGCACTTTCTTGAAGACTGATCCGATGCTGGTATCGGAATCCCAAGTCGATGCTTCGGACGAGTAAGAATGTTCTACCTCTTCCGCGTCTGAACTCTCAGGAGTTGACGGTGGCGTGACATAGCCTACCCCCCGTCGAGTTCTATTGTAGTAGTCCTGCGACTTTCCTTTAGGTATTGGAAGCCGGAGAGGAAGACGTCGACCCTTGCCGTAGTTCAGGCCTTTGTTGCTTTTTAGGTCGTAACCCATCTTTTGGATGAGGTACTTTGCCTTGTTCGTGTACCGATAGACTTGCATTCTGCCGGTATCTGGTTCTGGCTCGAGTGGCGGGAGGTCTTGATGACGCTCAACTTTGCCGAAGATGATGGATTCTTCGTCTCGATTCTGTGGCGGGACTATGTAACAGACCCCTTGGGACGGGACTACTCGATTTACATGATGGACGGTCGTTATTTGTGTTTGCAACGACCGTAGAGCATTATCTAATGTATACATGGCATTCCAATGTGGAAGACTAGAATAATTAAAAGACACTCTATTATTGATGAAATACGAGATTTTATCCTGCGAGATTACATTGTCCAGAGAGGGTGCATCTACATCAGCAGAGATATATTTCCCTAGCTCTTCGTCTGTGAGTACTGGAGTAGGATTGGGAGAGTCCACCACAGCGTTAGTCTTGGAGTCCGAGAGGACTATGCGGGCCTTTTCTGGCAGCTTGGATGGCGGCGGCTTGCCTTTAAGACGCACTTTCAGAGGTGCCTCCACTGTGCCTCCGGTGATTGGCGCCTTCCCCTGTAGTTTTGCCACAAGGGGAGCCGATGTTTGAGGCGGCTTTCCCTTGAGCCGTATCTTCAGAGGAGCTTCAGGAGCAGCTGGTGCTTTTCCGGACAGCTTAATGCTCATGGGAGGCAACTTCTGAGGCGGTTTGCCTTTGAGTCGGATCTTCAAAGGAGCGTCGGGAGTGACCTCAGGCTCCATGTCCGGCTCTGCTGCCGTTTCTGCCTCGTCGTCAGCATCATTGGCTTCGTCCTCGTCAGGTGACTTGTACAGGTCGAAATCGGTGAAGTAGGCTTCAATCCATTTGAAAGGGTCGATGTCCGCGAACTCTGTCCGGATGACGTTGTTGGTGGACACGTACTTCATGCATTGGTGGAGCGTGGATGGCACCACCATGTACTCATGCAGCCATGGACGACCCAACAGGAGGTTGTAGTTGACGTCGGCATCCACGACATAACAAGTCACCTCAGTTCTGAGGTTACCGATATGGCACTTTAGTCGTATCTTGCCCAGTGGCTTGCTTTTGCTAGCATTGAAGCCACTGATAGTTGTATTGGAAGGCGTCAACCGGTACATTGGGATCCCCAGTGTTGAGAGCAGCGTCTTCGGAATGATGCTGAGGGAAGACCCCGGATCGATCTGAATCCGCTTCACCTTGACTGAACCGATATACCCTGTATAATACAGCGGCCTATTGTGTCGGTTGTGTTTGAGCAGCATATCCTGTTGGGTGAAGGTTATATTGGGGATAACCTCATCCGCACAGTGGCAGTGCGTGCATACAGTCGGGAGATCTTCAGGCTACTTGACCTGACTGAGGAAGGATTCAGCATCCTTCAGAGCTTCACAGAGAGCTTCTCGGGAGTCTTTGGAAAGACGAAGGAGCTCAAACAGAGATAGGCGGGCAGGAGTACTGGCCAGTTGTGCCAGTATGTCAAAGTTGTGGGGCTTGGCTAACCCCGAAGCATTCTCCTTTCGTAGAGGCCTATCGAAGCGGGCCTCTATCTGCTTCTGTTTATTGGCTGCTGGGGGCTTAGACGGGCCCTCCTCCTGGACAGCAGGGACGGTGCAAGGAGGCACCACCTCGACGGCAGCTTCGTCGGGTTGGGTGTTCTGTTGCGAACGCGTCTGTACAGAAAGTGCCTCTTCTGCTGAAGAAGAGACCATGCGACAAGACTTGATCTTCCTGCCTTTGGATTTGGAGGTAGGGCGTACCTCCGGTTGAGTCACCTCGGAGACAAGATCAGGGTAAACCCAGAGGATCTCTCCTCGAGATGTAGTGAGTGGGATGAGTCCACTCACATTGTCACGATTAGGTGGTAAGTTATACCTCCATTGTCGCCTTAGGGATGGGGACGACGCCATCTTGTGTTGTAGTTGGTGGCAGGGTGTCGAACTGGAGTGAAACCACGTTGGCAGACACGGTCTTCTCCTCGTAGTCGACGGAGATTACATCCGCATTGATCATGCGTTGGATGTAATTCTTGAGGACAAAGCAGTCCTTGGTTAGGTGTCCGATAAACCGATGGTAGTGACAGTACCTCGGGTTGTCCACTTTCCCAACCTTGTCGGGACGCTTCGGGTCCGGCAACTTGATCTTGTCACCCTGCTTCAGTATCTCGAAGAGTTGCAGGGTGTCTTCATCGTTGAACGAATAAACCTCCTTTGGCCTTGGTGCAAGTGGAGGCTTCTGAGTAGGTGCTGACGCACCTTTTGAGGCATTGACAGTCAACGCCTGTTTTCCCTTCGTCTCTCGTTCAGGGTTGTTGGCTGCAGGCCGTTTCCCCTTGTCCTCAAAGACAGGGAAACTGACTCCCAGAAGACGAGCATTGGCCGCCTTCTTTTCTGCGGCTTTTGCTTCAATGATCAAGGAGCTCCAGTCGGGAGGAGGAGTAGAGTTGAGCCAGAGTTTGACTGCCGGCAGCATGTTCATGCTGCAGGAGGAGAGGAGCGCATGTTCTGGCATGCCCGGGGGCAGTCTGAAGCAGGCCTGTCGGAAACGTTCGATGAACACCCGAACCGTTTCCTTCTCCTTCTGGCGTATCTCTATAAGGGACGCCATTGTCATGTCCTTTCTGCCGTCATAGAAACGGTCGAAAAAAAGGTGCGTCGGATCGTCGAAGGAGGATATGGAATTGTTGGGGAGGCTGCAGTACCAGTCGTACGCCACTCCCTTCAGTGCCCCAACAAATATGCTAGTGAGTAGCGCGTCCTCCTTCGGAAGATGTCCCATCTGAGACTGAAAGTACGTCAGATAGCGACGAGAAGAGTCCTTTCCGTCGTATGGCGTCAGTGTTTGTGGTTTATACTTAGGAGGATAAACCACTTTATTCCACTCGAAGGGATAAGGTTAGGAAATCCCCATCTTCTGGCGCTTCTCTTGTCTCGTCTTGGACTCAAAGCGCTCGCGCAAGTCCCTGATCATCTCGACCACGTCTTCCGTGGAGCTGGGAGTCGGGGAAGGAGGTACTACTTGAAGTTGAGCATTTGAGGGCTCCGATGTCCGAGGTGCTTCTCGGCGATCCGTATCTAAGGATACCCGTTGAAGGGGTACACTTGATTCTCCATTGGCCCCTGGGTCAGGACCGGTAGAAGGTGTCTTGGCCAAAGCTGACCGTATCTCAAACACTGCTTGAGTCAGTATTTGCATGGAGGTAGAGAGGGTTTTGAGTCCTCCCTCTAATGTGTCCATGCGCTGGACAAGGTCTGGTGGCGGTACATCAGACTCGGAATCACCCCCAGCCATGTATACTGTCATGACACGGCTGGAAGTGGATGGATCGGTTGATGCTTCGCTCTCGGCTTCACTCTCTTGTAGGGGAGTTGCCTCTCCTGGAGCTTCGTCCTGGCCACCCCCGGCTATGTTCTGGAGAACATTCTCGACGGAAGCATCTGCAAGGGCCTGATTACCCTTGGTTCGTCTTGAAGGACTTCTTCGTCGCCGAGACTCAGATCCGTGGGGGCTAGACTACCCCCGGGTGTGTTTTGGGGGACACCCTCGTCTTGAAGGACAGGGGCTAGATGACCCTCAGCCATGTTCGGCAGGCTGACTTCGAGAAGATCAGCCTCAGCTGTACTTTGGAAGACAGCTTCGTCTTCGAAAAGAGGCTCGACAAGGGTCTGACTACCCCTAGTTTCCTCCAAGATCTTCTTTCTCCCCCGAGTGCCTTGAAACACTCCGGAGGACGAGACACTCGCCTTGGTTTTCCTCGGCTGGCTCTTGGACGAGGACGAGGAGTTGCCAGTCGTCTTTCGGACTGACGAGGAGTTAGAGATCACGTTGCACGAAGCAACCCTTGGCTCTTCTTTTGTTGACACCTTCTTCCCGAGGCGACGTCGGAGGGGTGTCGATGATTGCAGCCGCTGGAACACTGACTGCCTTGGTGGGACTGCCGCCTTGTAACAGCAGTTGATGGTGACTACAGCACAAGTGTGCCCTGTGAGGGGCGCATCGTGCTTGTCAGCCGACTCTCCTGATCGGCGCTTGTGAGTTATCACGTTGCGCAGATCGTTGGAGGAGAGTGCCACTTTCACACCCCCTTCAGGCGCATGGCAAGGCCAAGCGCCGGGGTGGTCAGGTGAATGCTGCGCCCCCTGATCTAACACCAAACAGACGTCCCGATCAGTAGTGGGGGAACAACATTTGAAGTGACTTGAACGGACCTCAGACGCACAACCAGAGGAGGCACGGGAGTTCAAGACCACTGGATTTGCCTTACTCGACTTGGTTGTGCACGCAATAGATGCGCCCAAATGAGACAAGGACTTTGAAGGTCGGCTCGTTTCTGGCGCAGAAGCACCTGAGTTGACCTTGTACAGCTTACCATCAGCAGCGCGCATGATTGTGAGCGCATGCTTCTGGCTCGCTGCTGGCATAGCACGTTTGGGGCGCATGGCCCGTGCTGTCTTAGATTTCTTCATACCAGCCCGCTGGGGCACATAGTACTCAGAATCCAAATTCTCCTCGTCATTACAGCGAGTGAGTATGTCAAAGACAGAGACCTTCTGTGGCGCATCAGAGGTGATGCGCGGGGCATTGGCTGCGCCCCTGCTCCGTCGACGCATCTTTCTCGCCTGAGAGGGAGATGGCTGGGGAATGTGGTCAGCCGCACGTTTCCCCGAGAGATGCGCAGCACCAGTGGGCGCATCTTGGTTGCTGAGGACGTCAGCAGAAAGGGAAGGCTGGATCGGCGCATCCCCTTCGGTGGTGGTGCCCGAGGAGTCGACCTTGCACACCCAGACTCGGCGGGTCTTCTTCGGCTTCGGCAGCCGCTTCGAAGGACTCGCACTGCCTTCAGAGATGAACTCCTCATACGCCTGTTGATTGAGGCGTACGACCAGCATCTTGTGGGAGGAGCCCACCTTCACATCGTCGGATTACGACACAGCTTTCTCGGTGGAGGAGAAAGAGGTCCCCAGCAGAGTCGCCAGCTTGTTTGCCATTAAAATTCTTTTATTGCAAATTTCAATACAAACAGAACAGTGTTACAATATAGGACTTCGATGTAGTCCTAGGAGTACACTTTTGTTTATCTGGGTCCCTTGTGCCGATGGAGTGAGTTGTAATGCGTTGACTCCGTTGACGATCTGACGACAGTTATCGATTCTCTGAAGGTCTGGATTGCCCTGGGTGCTGGAGCTTACTGAGAGGAGAGAGACGTTGAGTGTCTGTATCTGCCTCTCTGGTTGTGCGATGTCTCTGTCTGTCTACGAATGTTCGTCTGTTCGTGTGTGTAGTTCTGGAAGAAGGAAATGATCCCTCTATTTATAGCTTTGCAGGCTGGCTGCTTATACGCGCATATGTAGGATGCACCTGGACGCGAGGACGCCATGTGGTGATTGTTGATGGAGGCGTATGGACGCTGCACCCTGATCGAGGGGTTGAATTCTCCATACTCCTGTTGTGGGCCGGCACGTAGCAGAGGAGAAGATCTTTCTGTTGCTGAGATCTTGGGTGAGTTGAGTCAAAGGACACGTGTCATCGACCCATGGCTCAGAGATTTCGGATTTGATAGGGAATGATCTGGTAGGATGTGCCTAGGATTGGGCGCATGAGGAGGTTTTGGCTCGTAACCTTTGGGAGTCACGAACCATTCGGGGCACATGGCTTTTGAGGCGCATGCGAGGCTTCAGTAGTGACTTTACTTCTGTCTTTTGGGATCAGAGAGAAGTCTGGGATGCATGGCTTTTGAGGCGCATGCAGAGCTTTAATGGTGACTTTCCTTCTGTCTTTAGGGATCAGTAAAAAGTCTAGGGCGCATGGCTTTTGAGGCGCATGCAGAGCTTTAATGGTGACTTTTCTTCTGTCTTTAGGGATCAGTGAAAAGTCTGAGACGTATGGCTTTTGAGGCGCATGTAGAGCTTCGAGCGCATGGCCGCGGAGGCACATGCAAGTGGTTGGGCGGCCACGTGCTTGTAACCGCCGGAGGAAAGTAATGATGATGCTGACGTCGGCGATGCTTCGTCTTCTGAAAAAGCTGTCAAGTGTTCAGTCTTCGGGAAGCGTGCTGCCAACTCTGTCAGTTCAGTATTTAATATTTTTGACATTCGATGGACAGCTGAGTAGGCGCATCGGTTGGCGTTCCACTAGGCGTATGGGGATGCATGGGGGCGCATCCCTGTGAGGCGCTTGGTGATGCGCTTGATGTTGAAGGGCGCGTCTGTGTGATGCGCGGTCTGGCCGGCGCATCCGCTTCATGACACGTCTTTAATGGTGCGACTGTTACGATCTTCGAGTGCTTTAAATAGCTGTTTTGACTTAGCTGAATTCGAAGCGTCCGGTTCATCCATTTAATGCAAATTTATTGCACGGAATTCGGAGAGTCATCCACTTGGCGCATGGGTTTGATTTGCCCGGCCTATAAATAGTGGCATGGAGAGAGTTTGCTTCTCGTTCTCTCACGTTCTTCCGATATGAACTTGTTTACTCGGATGCATTCTGTTGATGAGATGCTCCCGAGGGTGAAGATGCGACGCAATGTCTTCATTGATGCACTTGAAGGTGACTGTTACATCCAAAAGTCGGAGTCGAAGGCTTCTGAGACAGGCAGAAGGTGCATGTTGCATCCAAAGATAGGGATGCACGAACCTCGTCTCCGTCATGTGGGAAGAGCCGCAGATCGGAATTGCGGTGCTGCGGCTTTGGGTGCTCTTTCTTCCTTCAAAATGGGTGTCGCCCATTCTGGTTGTGTTGAAAGCTGCTCCTTTAGCCGCGGTTTCGATTACGGTCTTCCTTCGCCTTTGGAGGCTCTTTTGAAGCCTCCCCTGGCCACAGGTCGGCTTGTGGTGCTCTTTTCTTCCTCGGTTTGGGGAGCTCTTCCTTCAGCTAGAGGGTTGATTGCCACCCTCGTTCTGCTCAATAAATGCTTCATTAGTCGAAGCATTTAGACGACGGTGAGCCTGGCTGGAAGAGCGGCACATAACTGGGCTGCTGAAGGGATGCACATAACTGAGCTGCCGAAGGGATGCACATAATTGAGGATGCACATGACTGAGCTGCTGAAAAGATGCGCCCTGCTGAGGACGCATGGTGGGATGCGCCTGACTGGAGGCGCATGGTGATTGCTGCGCCTATTTGAGGGCGCATGGTGGCTGCTGGCTGTAGACTTAGGATCTTTTCTTTTGTAGAAATTCTCCTTTGTACAATCTTTTCTAGGCATGTAATAGACTTTTATATGTAATAAAAAGTCCTCTTTCAATGTCCATATTTGTTGTTTTTGCTGTGTGAAGTACTTTGTCCGAGCTCTGGCGCATGTAGTGTCTGGCGCATAGGACTTCTGGTTCTGAAATTCCATGCTTCTACAGTAAGCAAATAATACCGTATAGTGTTTATAGGTAATATAAAATTCTTTCGATAACGATGACATTAATATATTTTACATTTACAGGCGTGGATATACGAGCATTTTTCGACGCTCAAGAGGGCTACTCTTAATAGAGATTATGATGAGCAGATGTCTAGGATGTGTAAATGGAAGCCGGCTAAGATAGATACCAGACATCCACATACGTTGGCAACCCTACGTGTCTCTCTAGAAGATATGAATGCAAAGGAGGTGAAACAATTTGCACTATTTAGAGGCATTAAGTTAAAGTAGCATTTACTTACTACTATAGTTTTTCACATTAATTAATAATTCCTTAACTAATGAATACATGTTGTAGATTATTTGGGATCCATATCGGGATATGCAAAATACTACTCGTGCTGTGCAACCGGTTACACTATTTAGAGGCCCGATATTTTGTCATGAAACTGAGGAGCCTCACATTCCAGACCGAGTGCTTCGTCAGTTTGGTTACGTACAGACTATCCCTAGCTCTTTAAAATTGAGGACTGCTGCCAAAGGGAAGAATGCAAGGACTTATGTCCCGTCGTACTACCCTTGGGGTTCTTTATTTTTTACTGAGTGGCAACGTCATGTTGACGGTGAAACCATACGAACTCCGGCAGTGGAGATGTAGGATTGTAGTGAGGATTATATGGAGTATTACGTGGATGCCGGACAAGGTATGATGTTGAATCCTGATAAGCGAAGTACTAAAGTGCCGGTAGCAGCCCCTCTACCATCCAAGTCAGTACTATATGATGCACTGCAGAAGATGGTAAGTGTCGGTAACCCAGTCTTCTAGGTTAAGTGTCAGTACCTAAATTTATAATTTTTATTCGTGCATGCAGGCTTCGAAAGTTAAGAAGTTAGGAAAAAGTTTGATCATGTGCAAGGGCGAGAATTACAAAGATGTTGGCCTGCAGATGCAAAACATCACAGATGATTATCCATTTTTCGAAGATGAGCGACGCACGAAGATGCGTCATGACCAAGAATGACTCTGTGATTTATAACACTTGACTGACTATGTGATTTGTATCTTAATACTCTGTAATCACTTTACTGACTTTGTGACTTATTGAGCCTCAAGTGGCCTGCGTATCTGAATACTCTGTGACTTATTGACTATGTGACTATGTGACTCTGTGACTCTGTGACTATGTGATTTATGTGACTATGTGACTATGTTACTGATTCTGTGATTATGTGACTTATATGACTATGTTACTGACTCTGTGACTATGTGACTATGTGACTATGTGACTTATGTGACTATGTGACTAACAGCATGGACTGCCCAGTTCCTGAACAGTCCAACTCACAGCAAGTATTGAGTTGGACTGCCCAGTTTTCTGGCAGTCCACATGTCAATGTGGACTGCCAGGAAACTGGGCAGTCCAACTCAATACTTGCTGTGAGTTGGACTGCCCAGTTTTCTGGCAGTCCACATTCGAATGTGGACTGCCAGAAAACTGGGCAGTCCAACTCACAGCAAGTATTAACTTGGACTGCCCAGTTTCCTGGCAGTCCATATTGACATGTGGACTGCCAGGAAACTGGGCAGTCCAACTCAATACTTGTTGTGAGTTGGACTGCCCAGGAACAGTTCCTGGGCAGTCCATATTGCAACATTCAGTCAATAATGATATTAACTATGTGATACAAAATGATACTCATCAATACTTGTTACATTCATCAATACTTGATACAAAATGATACCCATCCATATTGCAACATTCAGTCCATATTGCAACATTCTTCTATACAATATGATACTCATCAATACTTGCAACATTCTTCTATACAAAATGATACAAAATGTTACCAAATGTGATATATTGCAACATTCTTCTATGCAAAATGATACAAAATGTGATATATTGTAACGGTCTTCTATACAAAATGTGATATATTGCAACATTCTTCTATACATCAGTTAATTAATACATCGTAGTGTCCCTCCGGCCATGGTATAGGTTTTCCGTAATTCGTGATCTTCTTGTAAGCATTTATAGCATCGGTGTATGGGTGCTACTCAGGCGATCGATTCTTTCGGAGCATGTTTATACCAAACTGACGCAGGGGAGGAATAGGAGAGTGACCGATCAACCGCAGGATAACGAAGTGATTTTTGTCGAGTCCAATGGTATGTAGATTGGATATACTGTACTCCGCGGGAGGAGCGCACATTGGAAAGAATGTATTGTTGATGTTCTAGGAAAGAACGATAATTTGTATCTTGTACTTGTTAGCGAATAGATATGCAACAGATGGCACGTCCAAGTAATGTTCTGGTCCAGTGGTCTGGGTATCGCACGGAATGCTTGTCAACAATTCTCCAACATCTTCTTGGCCAAGTATTTTGCTGTAGAATGGAAGACGAGACACCAACTCAGAATATAGCTCTGCTCTGACTTGTCTCCATCCGTCTTTGGGGGGGTAGCCTAGATGTCGTACAAGCACATGAAATCTACAATATCCGTCTTTCGGCATCATCTATAGACCAAATATATTCCTGTATGGCGGGCAAAAAAGCACCAATGTACACATTAAGCGCTGTAACAACACTATTTTTCAGCATCTTTTTGTGAGTAGGGAGCTTGTTCATCCTCTTCGGAATGACTACACTTTCCATACTTCTTTCAATATGCTCAAAGAGTGAGGGTTCTCGCTTAGTATCCTGGAGCTTCTTCTTATGTGTTCTTTTTGGCGGTCTACCCTTCAGAGTAATGATAATAGATGGCTCCTGTATACGACTACTTGCCGGATTGGCAAGTTCTTGGATTTTGAGCTCAATAGACCTCCTCTCAGGTTCTAGTGCGGCACACCATCTTGCATGAAGAAGTTTCATCTGTGGCATGGAAAAGAAATCATCATGAATGTCCACTAGAGGCATGATCGACAGCTGTCTCCAACGTTGATCAATGACCACTATAGAAATAGGTCTACATTGACGTCGATATTCGTTGAGCTCGTGTGCACAAGGGAGACTGAGAGAAGTACGATATGTACAACCACATACTTCGGTATCAAACCCGACTGAATTCGCACGACCAATCTCAGAAAGTAGTAAATTCAATACAGATTGGGACACTACATGGATTAAATCTGACAAGAGATGTTATTTCTTATGTTGGTGCATCACAATATTGAGGCTCATCTCAAATAAAGCCTTTATCTCGTTCACGGTCGAATTGGTCATTTGATTGATTGCTTCCCAAACTGACACAAAACCTCCGACCGATGAACAAAGATGTCTTTTCAGTCTTGAATGTGATCCTTCGGCACGGTTGGTAGTGGTTGTGCCGTAATGTTTCACCGTATTCGTCCATGCCAAGACAAAATTTTCTTTATGTGGATCAAGCCATGTGTATTTGATATAAGATATACATGCCGGGTTGCTCTTTTTTCACTGCTCTTTGAAGATGTACCATGCTGCGTCGAAAGTTTCCTTAGTACTTGCTCGTCGTACAAGGGTCCAATCTCTGTAGAATTCTTCGAAGCGATCCATGTCGACTTTGCCATCTACTTTCTCGAACTTTATCTTGCATTGTGCTTGAATATTTCGATTTACATGCCAAGTGCATAATAATCTACGAGCATGAGGAAATACGATATCAATAGCATTCATCAATGTATATTCCCGGTCGGTGACAAAAATAGACGGCTCTCTCTGTCCATTGTAAAGTGACTTCAACTTTTCCAAAGCCCATGTATAGTCCTCTACTGTTTCGTTCTTCATGAAACAAAAGGCAACTGAAAATGTTTTACCGGTAGAAGTGAACCCGACAATATGAAAAAGAGGCATCTTGAATTTATTAGTCTTGTACGTGCAATCAACAACCAAGACATCGACGAAGGACCGTGCCAATTGTGTACAATCCGGATGGGACCAAAACATAGAAATGACTTCATTGCTCTGCGAAAGTCTTCTATGGTATTCCACGTAATGATTTTCGGCAAGTACCTTCAACACTTGCTGCATCGCCATTCTTTCTTTTAGAGTATTTGTTCTCGACCTAGCTAGTGCATTGTATATTGTCCTCAAACTGGACTTGTTCTTACCATTCTTCTCATGCAGCACGGAATAAATTTCTTTAGGACCAACTCCGGAAGTTGACAATTCTTTAACTAACTTTTTCTCATCGTCGTTCAATCTTCCAGCGTAGGGATGACCAACAAGCGTGTCCGACACAGGATGATTGTGCATCCCATTCCTCACCACAACTGTCCACTTCTCGTCATTTTTGCACCCCAACACTAGCTTGAATGGACAACCACATTTCCTTGTCCCTGTCGCTTTCTTCTGAGATTTTATTAGGAGAAGTTCATCTTTTTTACGATGATCCCTATACTGTCCACCTCTTTCACAACCAAGATCTACAGTTTTTCAATTCGGCCGGTGCCGTAACGACCTTGAAATGACAAGGATTGTGTTCGATCGCCTTCCAACTTCTCTGCACCATTCTAATGCTTCGTCGTAAGATTCAAAAACCATATCCGTCGAGAATATATTCCTCAAATCAATGCACATAGGAGATGGGGTGCCCTACAATAAATTTTCGATTTTTTTATAACTAAATCAACGACAAATGCAAAGACAATATCCAATTCAGGACTCACATTGCAGTTCAACTAGACTGCCACAAATTCTGACAGTCCTAAGTGGTTGATGGACTGCCAGAAAGTGTTGCAGTCAAGTTGTTCATACGCTATTCAACTAGACTGCCACACTTTCTGGCAGTCTATAGTACTTTATGGACTGCCAGGAAGTGTGGCAGTCCAGCTGTTCATACGCTATTCAACTGGACTGCCACACTTTCTGGCAGTCTATTGTACTTTATGGACTGCCAGGAAGTGTGGCAGTCCAGTGGAGCAGAAGATTAACTTCTGGACTGCCGCACTCTCTGGCAGTCCACCAAGTACATGGGACTGCCTGACTGCGTGGCAGTCCAAATGTCGACTACGAATTGTTATACGTAGGTAGGTCGGGGACCTACCGAGACTTCTTCGGAGAGAATGTTGTGTTCTTCGGAAGGACCAGACTGATCGATTGCTACATTTGACGTTACTATTTCTTCCATATTTTCTACATTATGATAAAACCTTCAATAATTAGGAATGAACAAATTTTTAAACAAATAGTGCCATCTAGTAGTCGAAAACATACCGAGTACTAGGAATATTCGTTGATAATTATTCTACGTTTCAAGACAAGAAGATTGAGTGGGGGACAAGAAGAATATTCTAGGGTTCTTGGAAAAGTGAAAATGGAACTTTGGAGAAGAAGAAGACAAAAGGGAGAAATTTTCTTTTTCACTTTTATACTACAAAGTGGGATAGCCATGATTAATTTTTTCAATGGCAAACTTGTAGATAAACCAAAAAAAGGGCTAGCCATGATAAGGTTTGGATGTGCCCATATAATTAGCCAAAGTATTCTCCAATGCAAAAGTATTGAGAAGACAATAAAAAATATTTTTTCCAACTTTCAAAACAACTCCTCCGCTTCTTCATTTTTTTTATAAATATTTCTATTCATAATTGATGATGTGGAGACAAATTCATTTTAAAGTGCATTGTCTAGATCTAGACAACCAACTTTACATTGTCCTTGCCATGTCATTGCTATGTCAACTTCATGATTTATTCTACACTTGCATTGGAGAAGGATTTTTGAAATGAAAGCTTGTCATTCCTATGTGACAACCACTTTTCTAAACTCACAATAGGGTTGGAGATGCTCTAAGAGAGCAGTTGAAACTTGTTTTTGGATCACTACTGTCAGAGTACGGTGAACCCCAGCGGGACCCACCCCACCCCATCCCACTCCCATCTCTCCATTCTCTCGTGGAACAAAAAAAAATTCCTCTCTCCTCATCGTTCCTCTCTCGCGCGCACCGTTCAACCAGGCGACCGCGTGGTTCGTCATCACCGACGTCGTATCTGTGGTCGAGGACATCAGATCTGAGCAGATCGTCGTCATCGGCGTCGTCTTCGTGATCGAGGACGTCAGATCCAAGCGGATCGTCGTCACCGGCATCGTCCGCGGTCACCGACGTCGTCTCCGTTCGTCGTCGACCTCCGCCTCGCGTGGTCGAGATGCCATCGTCGAGGACCGCGTGATCGAGATGCCATCGTGGGAGGAGGGCGGAGCCGCCTCGCGCAGAGGATGGACGACCGCATGGGAGGACTAGGCCGCGGTTGAAATGCCAGGCAACCGAGGCTGAGGCCACGATGTCAGGGCTGAGCTCGAGCCCTAGACGCCGAAAAAAACTCGGCACACGTGGACACGAACAATTTTGGGAGGGACACAATTGGACAGTTAAAAAAATTGTTTTCTAAAAATATTTTACCAAACAAAATCTTCAATTTTTGTTTTTTAAAATTACTTTTCAGATGAAAGTAACCAAACGCAAAGCTACAATTTTTATATTCAGAAAACAATTTTATAACTTACTTTCACAAAACTGTTTTCAGAACAAAATTTCAGAAAGTCTATCCAAAAGAAATCTCAATCTGAGCGTTTGGTTCGCAAAAAAGGAAATCAATTCTTTGTTCTTTTCTTTTCTTTGGCAAATTGCAATTCCCATAAAAAAAATTCAGAAAAATTGGAAAGAAAAGTGAATTCTTGTAGTGTAAGATCATGAATGACTTTCCTTCCTCAATGTCCCGATTTCGCAAACCAAACGTGACCTAAGTGCGTCAGAACAGCCCAAGTCCCTACGTTGCACTCATAAAGCAATCAACATTCTGATCACATTTCCTATAATAAATCAACACCAAGATCCGAGGAAACAGGCATCAAAGAGAGATCTTAGTAAGAGAATAAGAAATCCATGTTACTTCATGGATGGAGAATCCTTCGAGTTTCAACACACAACCAGCAGTACAAAGAATCAAACCCAGGCAAGTCGCCTGATCCAAAGAGCACATCCACAACAACAAATCACAAGTCCTAGAGCGTCAACCCTCCCGAAGTAGCACAATCTCTGTGAATTTAAAGGTTAAATCGCCTTTTTATGTCGAGCAGCACTTCCTTGAAGTGTTGGCATCTGCTGCTGACACCACAATCGTCTTCCCTTCCTTGATGCCGCCACCAGCGGCCGCTGCCGCCGCCCCCCTAGGCTCGTCCGAAGAGGACAGTGTCTTCTTACTGATGATTCGGTATATCTCCGCAAGGATCATCTGGAAGGCCTTCTCCACATTTGTGGCCTCGAGGGCTGAGGTCTCGATGAAGGACAAGCCTTCCTTCTCGGCGAAGCTCTGGGCATCTTCGGAGGCGACTGCCCGTAGGTGCTTGAGGTCGGTCTTGTTGCCGATGAGCGTAATCACGATGTTAGAGTCCGCGTGGTCTCTCAGTTCCTTCAGCCATCGGCTCACGTTCTCGAAGGTGGTGGGTTTGGTCACATCATAGACAAGAAGCGCTCCAAGGGCTCCGCGGTAGTAGGCACTAGTTATGGCACGGTAACGCTCCTGCCCTGCTGTGTCCCATATCTGAGCTTTTATTGTCCTGTTTTCCACCTAAAAATGATAGAAATATATAGAAAAACGAGGTAAATGTTAATTAACATGATATCTCCACATATATACCAAATTTAAACATTTCCAAGGTATATAGTTGACCTAGTGCCCTAATCAGAAGGAAAGAATGAAATCTTAACAGCCTCGTTTCAATACAAGTGACGTGAAGAACTAGTGCCCTAATCAGAAGGGCCTTATTTCAATACAAGTGAAATGGTGCTAAGGCCTCATGGAAAATATTTCAGAAACCTTGTGCTACTTCTAAGATATGGAACAAGGTACATTAAGGCCAGAAAATTTGAAGATAACATGTATATGAACAACTGCGACGATAAACTTTAAGTTGAGCAAGGAAGAATTTGTTGTCCAATGGATATTTCTACAACCAAGAAGGTGAGCCATATTATATAACTATGGTGCAACAAAATCAAGGTCTGGCATCAACATGAAGAAGATGCAAGCAAAATAGATTAGCATTTGGCTTCTAAGATATAACTATGATTATATTTTTACTTTGTTACGAATTAACTACAACAGAATATTACCAAATGCACGTGCAATATTATTCTGTATAATAGGTCAATTGCTGGTTTAAATGTAATTCATATATCTTTTTGACATTTTACAAATTGCAACTTCCGCTTCAGAACTTGCAAGTTGCAGTACTAACACAGACCATCTTTCCAGGAATTTAGCACCAAAAGTTTTCTTCCTATAATTGCATACATCAAAAGAGAAGATATGAATTACAAAAAATACCCGCTTCTATGCTTCTTCCTGTAGGCAATCGGCCCATGTTGGACAGACACAGACATGGCCCGACATGGCAACATAGATATGCCACAGATTTGGTACTGGTACTATACTTTTAGGCCTCGTTTGGTTCACGGATTTAAGGAACTAGGAAAGGAAAGTTGTTCCTTTCCTTTGTTTGGTAGCCACAAACTTGGGAATCAATTTCCTGACAAGAGGAAAAATTAGAGGGAATATGGTTCCACTCATGACCCATGGGATTGATTTTCCTCCTCATTTCCCAACATTTATTACAAAAAATTATGACAAAACTAGCCATGTGTTATTGCTTATTTTACCATTAACTCCTCTTCTGGGTCCCTTTGGATTTTCATAATGTCATTTTTACTTTAAAAGGTAAGGATATTAGTGGAACATTGATATATTTTTGCTTTCCTTTCCTGCACCAACCAAACACTGGAAAGGAAATCAAATGGTCTTTCCTAGGTGGTTTTCTTGTTTTACCAAACAACGGAAGGGAAATGTGACAGGAATTCTACTTTCCCATTCCCATGGAAAGTACAAGGGAATCAATTTCCCTTCCGTGAACCAAACGAGGCCTAGTGTGTCAAGGACATCATACGGACATAACTGGTCTAGGAACATGTGTTAAACCTAGCTTACAGCTTGTCAAAACTCCACATCAAAAGTTAGATGTTCTGTCCAGGCTGCTTTCCTATAAATCCGCTATGGAACTAATGTAAGCGAAATTTACTAACATTTTGCTATCCAGATTATGACAAGCAGCAATCAATTGTTAATATGTTGGCCCTTGACACATTTGAACTAATAAGAGCAAGTAAACCCTAACATATCACTTAGGTTACATAGCCACGGACAAGGGTTAGGATTCAGAACACAACATTTTTTTTGACATTCAGGATACAGATACAGCATGTATGGATGAATATGGAACCCATATCTGTATACATATTGCACATGAACCGTATTCAGATGAAGGTTAAGGTGGTATCATGTCGGATACATTTTCTTACGGATTCAGATGAGGTCCTATGAAGTACTTGTGAGTCTATGATCATTTACCAATTTCTCTATGAAAAAGTTTTACAGAACATATTCATCTCCATGGACTCCAGTAAATGACAGATATAACATAGACGTTCATTAATCAATATATTCACTTGGTGATTGTATCTGATACTCCAAAGAATAATGTGATGTTCTTCAAAACCCATCCAACAAACAAGGGAAGCTATAAATTGGCCTCCTTATCAGGGCTGCAGGTGCATGATGACACTGTGCATATACACACGATATTTCATTCTAGAGTTACAATTATGAGCATAAAAATGAAGAGAAGCATGTACTCATGAGAGGTAATATTCAATGATCGTGCATGCAACTCAGTGAAAAAAGGGGGTTTAACTTTTTTAAGTCCATTAATATACTGCAAATGGTCATGAGTGATTGATATTTAAGAACAATACAGAAAAGATGGAAGGTGTGCAAAGGAAATGACTGACAAAGAACAATATACAAGCACAAAAAAAAGGAGGATGGTATGGCGTTTGTGGAGGTAGAGGGAAGGGCAAATGTGGAGATTGAATTCATACCTTCAAGAACAAGGAAATACCCTGTCAGAAATTATTGGAATAGAATAAAAAACGAGGAAGTGATGGGTTCTATCTTTCACTGAAGCTGATAGCTTCTACCTTTACAGAAGCTTAAGGTTTCTAGCTTAACCAATGTGTATGGTTCAGCAAACATGAAATGCTATCACATTGTTAGGCCTGTTTTCCGGTATTCGTATTTTCGAATTTCAGTATCTAAAATTTTCTCGTAATGCGTGATTTTATTCCATATTTCGATCGTGTTTCTTGGTTTTCGTGCTCCAACATCGGATTTCTGAGTTTTGATGATGTCTAACACAATTAGCTTATATTTCTAGCTTATGAATGATTTCAGTGGTTTTTCTTGGATTTTGTGCCCGATCAAACGGGCAATATACTCGTGCAATACTCAATTTTCGAGTCGGAATAATGACTTATGTAACGTAACTTGTGTTTCTGGGATTTATTGAGTAACCAAGCTAACTGGTAGACAACCATGGACTTGTAGAAACCTTTGGCTAAGTGCCACCATCCCCTGGATATGATTCGACATAGTTGGTAAACCCTAAACCTCAAAGTCTACTGGCTCATGCTTGAGCCAGCGGTACACTGCCAGTCTATTGCCGGTACAGTGCCAGTATATTGATGGGAAGGATTATTCCTAGGTATATACGTGTCTGATGGCTCAATTGAGGTATCGAACGACCATGATTTATTTCCTAAGGTTATATAAACCTTAACACACACTCTCTCTCTCTTCCTTCGTTATCATTCCTCTCTCTCTCTCTCTCTCTCTCTCTCTCTCTCTCTCTCTCTCTCTCTCTCTCGCTCTCTCATTATCTCTCGTAGTTTCTCTTAGTCTCCCCCTCTCTTTCACTCGCTTTTGAGTAACCCCGACCCGACTGAGGCCAGCCTAGGGCATCGAAGAGAGGAGTGAGGCTTGCTCGCTAGAGCCGGCCTCGAGGAGGACCCAGAGCCAGTAGTCGTTGACTTGTGACAACGCAACCCAAGACAAGTACATATTGCTCGATGAATGGAGGCTTTGCCTTGAATTGTTTTCGGAGAATTTTTTTGGAGTCCCGACACGCACACCCACGAGCCACTAGGGCTCTTTGCATGTAGAGTTCTCAATGTCAGAAATTCTGGATTTTATGACATGAGCATGAGTTGTCCTCTCTTAATGGAGTTGGATACTTGATTTTGTTGTACTCTCTTACACTAGTATAATACTAAAACAATTCGCTTAAGAAGCACCTCGATTCTACCAATGGGATCAAGCTCGACACTTTGTATGACGTGTTTTTGACACGAGGGATAAATTATGATAAAATGTAAAATACCCTATGAAATGGCACGAGACTCGTGCATGCACGAATCACTGATAATTAGGGAGCTAACCTTACATGTATAAAGGAATCATGCGTGCGATCAAATCGAAAAAGGGGCCGAAGCACGAGCTCCTAAGACTGTGTCAGGATTGCTGTCAGTGCACACAGTGTACTGACAATATACCGCCAATATACTGGTAGCTCGAAACAGAGCCCAAGGCACTCTTGTTTTGGTATGTCCTTTTCACGTTTCGGGTTCCGATTTCAACCGTGCTTCGCCTAAATCTTAGATAATGTTTACTAACTATGTTTTCATGATTTGCCTTTTATTTTCTTTCATTTTGGATTTGTTTGACCCTATATCCCGATTTATCTCATTTTTGCAACACGGGCTCGATAACTCACTCTTTTTTTACGTTTCTTCAGTAGACACGATTTCTTTAACTTGTAGCTTATCTCGCTCATGAGAAGCATGACAAGCTTTCAAGTGGCACACTCGTATCGAGCACACTCACTATTGACTAGAAATCCTCACCTCTAGAGCACACTCACTATTGACTAGAAATCCTCACCTCTAGGCTATGGGCTACACGTATCACTCGTACAAGCTTGAATTGTAACATGTGGTCGCTTTCATTCTAGTTCAAGCTCGAATTGTGCTCGTGTGCTATACCCGTAGTTTCTAGCCTATGTGGACTAAAGATTATATTCTATATTGTGATTGGTTGTTTGCCTAAAGTAGTCGCATTCTTGGCACTAGATAACTTTTAGTACCGAAACGCAATACAAGACAGATACCTTGTAATGCAACTCGGTACGAGGAGCTATTTAGTGTAGCGCGTGTTGTTGGGTTGTCGGATACTCACAAGCGCTAGATTGTGACTATCTTGCTTCCTATGTATGTCATGCTAGGACAATTCTCCAATATCTACATCTCGAGAATCGATGAATGAAACATACTAGGTTGAATAACTAGTATCTCATCTAGTGCATTGGGAGGAGAGGATTCTGAGTTATACACGGCTCCGCTGACTAGGGTGACCAGGATATGACAATCATGATTGGTGTGGGCCCATGATCCTATTACGTGATATTGATATATGAATACAAGTTCTTGTTGACAAGTTTTGGTACGACAAATACAAGAGCCATGGAGGCTGGGAGGTTGCAAAGCGTCTAACTATACGATACTCATTGTGCATTGTTAGTAATTAGGACTTTGACAACCCTAGTTAGCTAATATATAGCAAGTTGTAGGTGTTGTTTGGCCGCGATCTCTTGTTTGCGTGCTTATTTTACTACTTGTCTTCTGCTTTGCAGCTAGCTTGCCATGTGCTTTGTTGGTGCATGTTAGGGGGGTTTAGTTATACTTGGGATTGGGAGATGGTCGACGACCATGGTCCTTGTTTGGTTTAGGGGTCGAGGTCATGATCCATAGTGGTTCACGCACACTCTTGCCAATCTCCGATCATATTATTTGCTCTCCTTTCTGCTTATATCATGTGTTTAAATTCAGTCTTCTTGTCTCAAGTAAGTGCATTGGTAGTGCATGCGCCTCAATTAGCTCTTTCTTGTTTGTATGTTTGACTTGGAGACATGAGTTATCATAGCACGGTTTTCTTCCTCTCGTCCCTGTTTTGTGTAGAGGCAGGTGACTGCCCTATGGTCAATTCACAGGTTCACGTCATTAGATGTTATATTTGCTAATTGTTTTGTTTCTACCTCGAGCTTCCTTTCCATGTACTTACTATTTGGGATTTTGACTCCACTGGTTTTGCTTAGTATGTCCGTGGACTCCGAGGATATACCATATCTCTCACTGTATGGTCCGTCCGCGTAGAACGACAACTCAGGAGCACGAGTGGGTTCCGTCACCTCTCACTCGCTTGTATATATTCACTTTGTGGCATTTAGCCCAGAACAAGTGTTTAGCCCTTATTTTCTGGGGGCATGTTCCTACCACTCTCGAGCGGCATAATTGCATATATACCATAGTAATATAATCATGTATGTAGTTGTACTCTGCTAGTGCAGTATTTTGTTTTACTAGCTTCATGATCATGTATGTATATAGCCTTTGGATGCCTTATTGCATATTATGATTTATTCTTGCTGCTTCTTGTTAGATCGTTTGACGTCTTATGCATGCTAGAGTCTTTCCACTTATCTTTGGACAACCACGACCATCGTTCGACGTTCAGAAGTACCTCATATGGCATAACTAGCCTTCATCCATCTCCCTCTCCCTCTTCCTCTCCCTCTCTCTGGTTATGGGAATGGGGTGTGACACGTAGCCGCAAGGAGAACAATGCACTAGTTTACCCGCCTTACTGATCTAAAAGCAGGTAAACCATAGCAAAGAGGTCAGCATGGCTGCGAGTTCAAGCAGCAGCTTGTGGAGATAAGTTGCAGCTACCTATGTCGCTTCTTTGGCTTAAATTTCCATACAAGCAGTCCAGGTTTCCGGAATATAAATTTGCTCCCAAATTGACATCCATTATTATCTTCTCAGTTACAGCCCATTTCAAAGATATATTCTTATGCTTAGAAGGTACAATATCAAACTAATGTAAGGTAGTATACATAAGTACCA
The DNA here is from genome assembly GCA_029216955.1 of Iris pallida. Classification (NCBI taxonomy): domain Eukaryota; kingdom Viridiplantae; phylum Streptophyta; class Magnoliopsida; order Asparagales; family Iridaceae; genus Iris; species Iris pallida. The sequence continues at coordinate 10,186,882 of JANAVB010021796.1, forward strand.
ACGATAACATGAACTGAGACAAGAATGATACAACACCAGTAGTACGTTGATCCCAAACTTTTTGGGACGGCTATTTGAATCTCTCTCTTCCATTTAGCTCCGTTAAGGCCCTTAAGGGTCAAGTCCTATGCAAAAGCCATATCTTTCTTTACAGCCTCAATCCAAGTTCATTTAGGCCTACATCTAGTTTAGCAGCTCCTTTAATTAATATTTTATGCCTCCTTCTTTAACTAATACTTTGGTATACAATGCACATGTCCAGACTCCAGGCCACTTGAGACAATTTTATCTCATCTATCTTCATTGGCACCGCCTCCAATTTCTCATTTCAACATATTGCTACTCATCTATCTTAGCACTCTCATTCAACAAAGCTCATTTTTTGAGATGTTGTTTATTAATTGTCCAACTCATAACACTCACAAAATTCAGCCAACGGGTCCTATGTGCCTAGTTAAGTGCTAGCCTCGGTGTTAAGGGCATACTAGGACCATCAACAATCACTGTTGTAAAAAATCCGACTAGTTGGCCGACTAGTCCCCGACTAGTCGGTAGTCACTAGGTGACTAGTCGGCAAAAAAATAGGCTCAAGCAATAATCAGACCTAGGCAGCCGACTAGGCGGCTAGACGGGCCTAGTCGGCCGACTAGGCCTCGGTTCCAAAAAAAAGGGTAAAGAAGATCAAAATTCGACCCGAAATTCAGGTCGTTCAAAAACCTAAAAGCGCAACCGACGGAGAAGGAGAAGGAAGAGAAGGAGAAGAAGTTTCAGAAAATGTGTATACCAAGGACATATATTGCGTATATATTATTTTGGATACTTAAGTTAATATTTTGATGACATATATATATATATATATATATATATATATATATATATATATATATATATATATATATATATATATACTGCACACACATATGTATATAATTAAAAAAACTCAAACTGATTAATCCGACTAGTCCTCCGATTAATTTCTAGTCCCCGCGAACCGACTAACGGCCGAATAGTGATTTTTACAACATTGATGACAATTATATGAAGCGATAAGATGCTTAAGAAACAATTTGCTTAAACAAAGTATCTTTTTCATAACCCTGCAGTCAAGCGAAAGTTCTCAAGGGCATGGATGGAACATTCTATGTCCAGACTCCAGGCCACCTGAGACGATTTTATCTCATATATCTTCATTGGTACCGCCTCTAATTTCTCATTTAACATATTGCTACTCATCTATCTCAGCACTCTCATTCAACAAAGCTCATTTTTGGAGATGTTGTTTATTAATTGCCCAACTCATAACACTCACAAAAATCAGCCAACAGGTCCTATGTGCCTAGTTAAGTGCTAGCCTCTGTGTTAATGGCATACTAGGACCATCAAAGGCATGACAATGATATGAAGCGATATGATGCTTAAGAAACAGTTTGCTTAAATAAAGTATCTTCTTCATAACTCTCCAGTCAAGCGAAAGTTCTCAAGGGCATGGGTGGAACATGCTATTTGAGAATTCTTTCTCCTTTTATGTGGTTATAGTATCAATTTATTCTTATCCTTGTCCATATCCTTCAAAATTTGAGATTCTGGAAAACTAAACACAAGTTGCTTCTTATCCATCTCCTTCTGCTAACTGAAAAACCCAATGGAAATTAAACTACAGGTATTTCTAGCCAGTAGCTGATGCTCCACACAGTAAAATCATCTCTTATACACCTGGTTAGAGTCCTTGCAACTAACCAAAAAGCAATAGATTTGATGAGGATTGAGGGTTAATATTTATATTATTCCAACACACCCCGGCAAGTTGAATCCCATTTTATAGGCTGAGGGGTGGATTCACACAACGGGGTATAATTTTATTTCTAATTTCTTCCTAGTTCGACAGTATATAAGTATCCTGCTCCCCTCAAATAAGGTTGAGAACACTCTTCATCTCCTAGAGCTAATATTAGACTCCATACATAACATTGATGATTATCCCTCTCATCAAAGTTTCCTTCCAGTGCTGCTAGTTTTTAAGATCATACAGAAAAACAACACTTGTCAATTTAATGGATAATACTGCATTATCCCCTTTTACATCCTCATCATTGTTGTAGGCAAATCATAACTGAGTTAGTAGTACCAACCTGTTAACGACACAGTACCAATTCAGGCGCATACTTATTTTTTTTCTTAGATTCCAGTCGACCTCTTTGGTTGCATCATCTTAAAATCAAGATGCAAGTCCAGTAAATCTTCATAGTTCCAGAGGATTTAACACCAACCGTATTCGGTTGACATTAAGTCGGTGGAAGTTGTAAATTTGGTCAATATTACATGGATCTGTCTGATACCTTAATACAATCTCAACAGCAAAAGGTTGAACGCTAATAAGAATTTTGACTTTGTTTTCTTCTATATTCCAGATCTACTACACTGCGTACCCTGTTCTACATAATAAATCACATTAAATGAATATCCAGGAGGCATCACCTTGAGCATGAAAACTTGCTATGCCAGAAATTAAACAATAATAGAGACTTGAATTGAATGCTGTAGTTCAGAACTGTTGTGTAATATGACTTTCTAGTCCACCTACAGCTATTTTTGCACACTATTGTCTGTCGATATATTGTCCCACAACAGTCAATATATCCATCTTGTATGCCTCCAGTTAGAATGTGTTTACTACAGCAAGCGAACAATGATGCCAGACAGGTAACCTGTTAAAGAACAAATCACCGGTCTTACCAACTAATAAAAACAGTTCACCAACAAACTGCAGTTTCCAGACTTTTGCAGGTGCTGTGGTGACTAGCTAACATTTGCATCTATGTTTCTATTATACCTTATTGTTGGAAAATGTCACAATCGTCGTTCTGTTATGGGATTTTTGGATGGAATCCTTTGAATTGAGAAGGATAAGTAGTTAAGTACGATCCCAAAGCACTTGAGAAGCTTTGCGACGATCTAAGATCTCTTCCTATGTGGAACCACAACAGTGAAAAACCAACATTCATTTGTTTCTCTTTGGGGCAAGACAATTCTGGTCAGTCTCTGCTCGCCAAATTGGTGCACGGCTGGGCAAGGTTGTCCGGAGAGGAGATTCATTATATCCCGGGGTAGTTAGACAACAACCCAATTGCACCACTGTTGGGGCAAAATTCTACCATAAGGACAATGTTGTTCTTGTTCTATAAAGTGTATAAAAAAATGGAGAAATTGTTCAATGGGATGGGTTCACGAATTGGCAGTGGTGAACGGTGAGCTCAACCAATGGTATAATGACACATTGTAATATCAAAAGTCATAAGTCAAAAAAAAAAAAAAAACCCCTAAACAAACGATTGCCAAATATTATTAAGATATGATTACAAAAAAGGGGCGCACCCACCACATGTCTAAGTGGTGAATGGTGAGCCTGTCCAATGGTGTAATGACACATGGTAATATCTTACTATTTTTTGTAATCATATCTTAATAATATTTACCAATTGTTTGAACCAGAAATTCAAGCTGGAGTGGGCTGGAGTAGACTAGGTGGGCTAAATGTGGGCCGACTAATATGAAGGAAAAAAATACAAAAAAAAACATAAAAAAAAATTTGGGGTGGGTTGGAGCCCACCCGAGCCCCTTGCACGGTTCCACCTGGTTTGATTAGTTTCTTTTCCGACTTTTGATATTGTCATGTGTCATTATATCATTGGACGGGCTCATCATTCACCACTGCCACGTGGTGAGCCGGTCCCACTGAATAATTTCTCCTCAAAATGTGTATAAATAAAGATGAAACAAGTCCCAATTACACAAGGAGATGAAAAGTAACAGTAAGAGCATCTCCAACCCTATTGTGACTTTGGAAAAAAGTTAATGCCACGTAGGAATGACAAAATTTTATTCAAAAGTTCTTCTCCCAATGCAATTGTCAAGTCAAATATGAAGCTTATGTGGCAAAAATTAAAGAAGACATTGTGAAGTTGATTGTCTTGTTCTAGACAATGCACTTGACAATGTCTTCTCTTCCATGTCATCAATTATGAATAAAAAATATTAGAAAAAAGAAAGAAGATGAGTAGTTGTCTTAAAAGTTGTCTTGGAAGTTGGAAAAAATACTTTTTATTGTCTTCTCAATACTTTTGCATTGGAGATAGTTTTTCTATCTCATTGTCTTTTGAGATATAATTTTGCCACATAAACAAGACATTGTCTTGTGGCTCATGCCACATAGGAGCCACCTAAGACTCACAACACTTAACAAGACAATAGGGTTGGAGATGCTCTAAGCATACAAAAAATCAAGGCAAATTATATAGGCACTCCACATTTTACTCCATGACAACTTGGTGTAATTTTTACTCAGGACAGCCCAATTTTATTTTTGGCGGTCCTAATATAAAGTAAGACTGCCAACAACAATCTGTTGACAGTCCAAATCCAAACTACCCAAATTCTTTAGGACTTCAACAATATTGACAGTCCTGCTTTATGTTAGCAAACTCCAAATCCAAATACGTGGGCTGTCCTCGAGTAAAAATTTGGAGTGGCAAACTTGTAAATAAATTAAAAAAAAATTGCGTTGCCCTCAACTAAAACTTGAGGTGCCAATAGAATTTGCCAAAAAATTGTTCCAGTGGCAGATCTAGGAACATGGCAGAGATCTATCTATGTGTACTACTATTTATAGGAAGGAGAGAGAGAGAGAGAGAGAGAGAGAGAGGAGACCTGGAGCGTTCTGGTTGCGAATTCGACGCCGATGGTGGACTTGGACTCGAGGCAGAACTCGTTGCGGGTGAAGCGGGAGAGGAGGTTGGATTTCCCCACCCCCGAATCCCCTATCAGTACCACCTTGAACAAGTAATCGTACTCTTCCTCCGCTCTTCGACCACCCATCCTCCTCTCTCTCTCTCTCTCTTACAAATATCAGATCCACTCCTCTCTCTCTCTCTCTCTCTCTCGTTACTTCCACCTGTCTTATTTCTCGTTATAGTTCCCCAAAATTACTTCATTATGCTTATATGAAGTGGGCCGGGCCGGGTCGGGTCGGGTCCGGATCACGTCTATTTTCTCTAGTCTATATTATACTAGTATATATGCACGTACATCGTACGTATTGTATGCTATTTGAAAAGAACAAATAATAGTAGTATATTATTATTAGGAAGACTAAAATTCATCCACATAAATTATTCTAAACTTATTATTATTTTATTTTATCCATGCATGTAAGACTATTTAGATTGACCAAAAGACATCTCTCGTAATTACCTAGTTACCCCTATTAACTTTAAGTAGTCTTTTTAATTAGAAAATATAAGTAAGGATATTTTTGGAAAGAAAACTTTTACGGTGAAGTCCAACTTTTGGCATTATATATTAATATAGGTTATTATATTATTTTATCTATGCATGTAAGACTATTCAGAAAGACCAAAAGACGCCTCTTGTAATTATCTAGTTACCCCTATTAACTTTAAGTAGTCTTTTTCAATTAGTAAATATAAGTAAAGGTATTTTTGGAAAGAAAACTTCCACGATGAAGCCCAACTTTTGGCATTATATAGTAGTATAGATATGGACGTTCGACATTATTTTAAGGTATTTTTTCGAGCCAACGAACAACGTCTAGAAGGATTCGAACTGTGTCTATTCCCACAAGATCCCTCGATATATGTGTACATTGGATGATAGACAAATGACACAATTCTAGCCACTATGAGAATATGTAAAGGATATCACAGTTTCATTTGATCATCACCATCCTTAATAATTATCTTCTTTAGGACTAAGTTTGCTTTTCAGCTAACAACTTAGTCAAAGGGAAGACAAAATATGTTTGTTGTCCATTATTTTCTGTCTTGGTCATTAAAAAATGATCGAAAATCGTAAAAGCCAATCATTCTGGAAAGCACCATTTGCCATTTGAAATATATATATTTTTTTAATTTTAAATGAAAATCATGGTACTTATAACGATCGGGATTCTGATATTAAGCATTTCGGAATATTTCTGAAAAAAAAAAAACGATCGTTTGAGTTGTCTGTTTTCTTGGACCGTATAAATTAGTTAAAATTTTCGTAAAAAAATAATTATAACTATTATTACGGAAACAGGTTGAAAAGGCTCAGGGCCTGTTTGGTTTTTGGTTTAAACTCAGTTTTCTGAGTTTAAGCTATAGTGTTGACAGAAAACGTGTTTGGTTAGGTACACCCCAAAAATTGCTTTCCAAAATTTTTTTTCAAACACAACTTTTAAAACTTGCTTTTAGAAACCAAGTGAAACATGTTTTCTCAACAATCATTCCAAAGTTTGCAGCGGGCCCCACCCACAAACCCTCCCGCCAACTTTTCCTCTCTCCTCACTTTTCTTTCTCCGAAGGAAGCAGCTCTCTCCTCCAAAGAAAAGCCATAGCGACGACCAACCATCATCCGTCCGCCTGGTCATCGACGACAATCTCGACCGCCTCGTCGAGCCTAGGACCTCGCTTGGTCGTCGTCGACGACCTCGACTGCCTCGTCTTCGTCGGCCTAGTGTTAGGGTTATGGTCGACCCGCCTCGTCCTCGTCGACCTCGACCATCGTCCTCGTCGATGTGCGGTGGCAGCTGCGTAGGCGGAAGAGGAGCGCGGGTGTGGGTGCGGGTGCGGGGGCGGGTGCGGGGGCAGCTGTGTAGTCGACCGACCTCGACCATGGACGTCGTTGGTGATTTTTTTTTTCTTTTGTTGCCAACAGGATCCAGGAGTGCAGGTCGTATCCTCTGCATAGGTTCGTGAGGGAGGAGCTTGGCACCGAGTTCCTGACGGCGGAGGAGGTCCGGTCGCCGGGGGAGGAGTTCGACAAGGTGTTTGTTGCGATTTCACGGGGGAAGGTAGGGTCTGTGTCGGACACGAACATGACAGAAGGGATTGGATCTGGAGAGTAGGATCTGTGTCAGACACTAATTGAGTGGACATGATACAAATAGTTTATTGGACACGAAAAAATTATTTTATTGGACAGGATATAAAATTTTAATAAGAATTATTTTCACAAAATATTTTACCAAACAGAATTTAAAATTTTTATTCCATAAAACTATTTTTCAGATGAAAGTAACCAAACGTAAAGTTATAATTTTTACACTCAGAAAATAACTTTATAACTTACTTTCAAAAAACTATTTTTTTTAAAAAAAATTCAGAAAACATATCCAAACGGACCCTCAGCTTTTGTGTTTTATTTTTTTACAGCCTTGAGCATCTCCAATGCTACTGTGACTTTGAAAAAAAAAAAAAAAGAAAGACACATGGTACTTGCAACAGTATGGACTAGAATATGATGAGACATTAAACCCTAATCAAGTGCTATAAATAATATTAACCCTCTCAAATGTTAGAATTAAGGGGTGTACGTCTAATTATCAATTTTAAATGATATTACTTTACTTGTTTACTATACATTCTTAATTTATAGGGGATAGAATGTACCATAACCATTAACAAGAATCACTGTCTACCATTCCAAAGTTATAACGTCTCACCCAACATGAATCAAACAATTCATTCTAAATTGAGAGCAAGCAAGTGAGAACCCGGTCCAGGCAATGTTGTCAATCCAATAATTAACTAATCATTTACCAGAGTCGGCTTCTATTGGTTCGCGTAATCACAAGGTAGGGAAAGAAAATCGATTACTTTTCTATGTTTGGGTGGAAAAAAAAATTGAAAATGAAGGGTGCGTTTGATTGCAAGGTGGAAAATATATGGAAAAGAAATTAATTCCATGGAATTATTTTTCTAGGAAAAAAATTTCATGAAATTTTAAAAAAATTTCATGGAAAACTTAATTTGAGTGTTTGATTGTCATTATTTTCCATGGTAAATAGTTATTTTCCATGGAAAATGATATTTTCCTATGGGTTGGACAAGTTTCATTTTCCACCATTTTAGATGAAAATATGGAAAATGATAGTTTTTGGGAAAATAATTCCATGGAAAATATAAGCTATCAAACACTACAATTGGTGGAAAATTTGTGATGGAAATATCTTCCATGGAAAAAAAGCCCAATCAAACACAGCCGAAATGAAAATGATTTTCAATGGAAAAAAAAAAAAGGAGAAAAAATGATTACATCCATCCAAATAATGAATCACTTTTCCACCTTAAAGTATTCACTTTTTTTTTCAATTTTCTTGACATTTTTAAATATCAAAGATTTTTTTTTCCTTCCTTTCCGCGAACCAAACGAGGCCAGCTATGTTACACATACTAATATGAGTTGGTACACGAATATGAGACACACATATGCAGATACTAACATGGGAGAGGAGCTTTCATTGTGGGGAATCCTCGAATGGTGTTTTGCCCATGATCTCTCGAAGTATAGGTTCCAAGGCACGTTTGGTACACGAATTTTGACAATTTTTAAGTTGGTAAACATTTTTTTATGTTTGGTTTAAGTTATTAAAATTTATTTTCGAAAACTGAGAATATTCGGGATAATAATTTGTACACAAAATATGAAAACCTTATATCTTAAGAATATGTGGGTATTTTTTTTCTTGGATAAATTTTTTGTTTGTCCTGTGGTTATTTTTTTCTTTTTTTGAAAAATCTTTTTTTTAAAGATTTCGTTTTGTTTCTTTTTCAGGTTTTTTTTCCATTATTTATTTTTTTATATCTTTTTCCGAAAATATTTATTTATTCACTAGACATGGGAATATTATTTTTCGAGAAACACGATTCCCAGAAATATAGAATTTTCGACTGTATATTTTGTGTACCAAATGTCCCCTAAGAGTAAGAATAGATACGTATATATGGATAAAGATAAAATTTAAAGAGACAAATATTGTCGGGTTTTCTAAATTGTCTTTGTGGACTTTAGTCCCACATTGAAAAACACCAATGAGATATAAAGCTATGCATTGTATTGACATATGCACACCACATGGAGTTTGGTGGCCCACGTGGGATAATTTTCCTAGAGGAATGGCCTTGTTTGGTTAATGGAAAGGAAAGGAAATTAATTCTTGTTCTTTCTCTTTTCTTGAAAAATTGTAATTTATATTATTTTTCTTTCGGTGTTTGGAGAGGACAAAAAAAATTAGAAGGAAGAGTGAACTTCCTATAGTGGGAAAGTGAATCTTTGGTTGAATGGGAGAACTAAATGGCGCACTTTGCACTTCGTATGGCGCTTGTGCGCATATGTTGTGCAAGACATTATGCGTCGAGGCGTGTATGCGGCAGACGCACGTCGCTTGTGTGCATATGTTGCGTTCGTTTTTATGCGTCGGGGCGCATGCGACAATACCCCTTTTTTTTTTTTATCATATCTGATTATAAACCTTATTGCAGGTAAAGTTGATGACTGATACAGACATGTTAGTTACGTCGCATGGGGCGCAACTGACGAACGCGATAAGGACTAGTTTGCCAAATGGACGGTCTCTGTCCTCAAAGAGGTGAAGGAACTCAAGTTTGAGCCAGTCGTCATTCCAGAGCAGCAGCACCCAAGCACAGGACAGCCCAAGTACTCCATGTCCATGTAACTAGTCAGGACCAGGTCATTTATGTAACAACTATAGGAATAGATCTTAGAAAACAAAGATGAGCAAGAGAGAAGCTGAGAGAGAACCGATTTTAATTTACATATATTAGTATTGTTTAATTTGATTATTAAATAAGATATCAGGTAGCAACATAATGATACATGGTAGCATCCATTGGACTCGTAATCATTACCTCGCCTCGAGCAAGCGTTCTTGCGGATGCGACCGGTCCGTGAACGTGTCTCGACTCGGACACGGAATTAGAGAAGTTATCTCGTCTTGTGCGTGCGGTCGAGCGGGTGCGACCGGTCCGTGGACGTCCCTTATCTCGTGCACGACCGAGAGGGTGCCGGTGCCAACAGAGGTGCAATGACAATGATGAAGTGTCGTGAGTACGTGCGGTCGTCCCACCCACGATCCCACAACATCAGATGTTTGATGAACATGACATAATCTGAGTCTGCACGGAAAAAAAAAAAATACAATGTAGCAACGTTGCGCCGCTAGATGTTACTAAGTACAAGAAAATGAAAAGGGAAAAAAAATGAAACAACAGAATGAAACCACAACGTATCCAGAATTCATACATGATGAAATATCACAAAATCACATTCTTGAAACATACATTCATATATACATCACAATGAAATAATATCACGATGTACAAACTTTTGAACCAACATCCACATTAAAACCATAATGAAATAATATCCACAATCAAACTACAATTTATCCAGAAATGAAAGATTGTCTGATACATGAAACAATATATCCAGAAACAAATATCTAATATAACAATTGTCTGATACAAGAATTAAAAGACACAACTAGGGACGATAGATAATCTCATATATATATACCCAACTAAGAATATATATATATATATATATATATATATATATATATAAGCGGATCAAAAGTTCCCTTTAGAAAACTTCCTAAAAATCCCCTCACTCTAATCCGTAATATTAATGTTAATATTAATGTTAATATTAATATTAATGTTAATATTAAAGTTAATATTAATGTTAATGTTAATATATATATATATATATATATATATATATATATATATATATATATATATATATATATATATATATATATATATAAAATTAATATTACAATTAAATACTAAAATTAACATTAAAATTAACATTAAAATTAATATTAACATTAACATTAACATTAATATTAACATTAACATTAACATTAACATTAATATAAAAATTAAAATTAAAATTAATATTAACATTAACATTAATATTAAAATTAATATTAATGTTAATATTAACATTAACATTAATGTTAACATTAAATTACGGCTGAGAGTGAGGGAGTTTTTTAGGGGGTTTTCTAAGGGGGCTTTTGATCCACTCCATATATATATATATATATATATATATATATATATATATATATATATATATATATATATATATATATAGTGGATAACCCGTGCCATAATGGCACGGACACGAACCCGGCCTTCTCGACGTAGGCGTACAGGCATCGGGCCAGCGCTAGGGAGTTCCGGACGGAGACGCGGCCTCCGAACCCGGCCTTCTCGACGTAGGCGTGCAGGCACCAGGCCAGCACCAGAGACCCGAGCCCGGCGGAGGCGGACACGGCAAAGACCATGGTGGCGGAGTGGGGCCTCATGGAGGCGAAGACGTGCAGGGCCGTCGCGGGGCGTCCGAGGGCGGCGAGGCCCGAGACGGCGGCGGTCCAGGAGACGACGTCCCTGTGTGGCATTCCGTCGAACACCCGCAGGGCGTGGTCGGTGGAGCCGCGTCGGGAGTAGGCGGTGAGCAGGACGGTCTGCACGAAGGGGTCGGGCCAGAATCCGAGGAGGAGGGCGTGTGCGTGGAGCGACTTGGTGGCGGTGGCGGCGGTGGTAGTGTTGAGCAAGAAAGAGAAGGTATGGGAGTCGGGAGGGACACGGCGGCGGAGCATTTGGGAGTAGATGGAGAGTGGGTCGGCAGAGATGGCGATGGCGGTTTTGAAGGAGAAGGGGTTGGGGTTGGTCATGGCGGAGAAGAGGGAGGCGGCGAAGGAAGGGTCGGCGTCGGCGGCGCGGTGGAGGAGACTGCTTGCGACGAAGGGGTTGCGGAAGAGGCCGGCGACGACGGCGTGGGCGAGGATGGAGCGGAGGCAGCGGAGGGAGGGGCGGTGCAAGAGGAGTTGGAGGCAGGGGTGCCATTGGAACAACCGGTTGCTCCGCACCCAACATGGGACCTCCTCATCTCTTATAGAGAGAGGGACAATTTAGTCCTTTTCATCATCGTTGAACCAAAGCACATGGGTCAGACCAAAAACCCACTGTGCTTTATATTATATACTAGTTGATAACCCGTGCCATAATGGCACGGACACGAACCCGAGCCCGGCGGAGGCGGACACGGCAAAGACCACGGTGGCGGCGTTCGGGGCGGCGTGGGGCTTCATGGAGGCGAAGACACGCAGGGCCGTCGCAGGGTGTCCGAGGGCGGCGAGGCCCGAGACGGCGGCGATCCAGGAGACGACATCCCTGTGCGGCATTCCGTCGAACACCCGCAGGGCATGGTCGGCGGAGTCGCGTCGGGAGTAGGCGGTGAGCAGGACGGTCTGCACTGTCACGCCCCGATTCGTAGAGTCATTTATTCACATATTTTATCTCTTGGAATCGATCGTCCTCGCTTGGGCGTGATGCCGTACAAGTCTGGTATTGTACTTGTACAAGGCAAAGATGGTACATAATTGATAATCTTCAAATAGGAACACATCGCATCGGCAGAAGCAGACAAATTGAAGTTAATGAGGACAATCTTTCTTATTGAATATAGAAATACATCACTTCTTTATAGCAACGGAGATAAAAGGATAACTTGAAGTCACACAGAGATATATATATAAAACTTTATTGATAATTAAAGAAGAGTACAAGATTTGTATTGAAGTACAATGCTTACAACACATCTCACTTTACACTGAAAGCCAACTGAACAATGCTATACAGCTTACATTTGATACTTGGATACATTGGATTACAACTCGATATACCAACTTGGCTTACAACTCACTGGTACCACTGATTACAATATTCCATACATTATGCCCTTTATAAACAGAAGACATCATCTTGTACAAAGAGAGCTTCTGTATGTCCAACAAATCTTCGATGCCGCGGGACCAATCAAACCAATCTTCGTGTGTAAAACATCCCAAGCACGAGCACCTGCCCACAAAATGTGGGTCAGCACATCATCTAGGTACTGGCGAGCAGAATCCAACCCACTCGCCTAAACCAACATTTATGTAACCATTTAAGCAGCAACTATTAGAATGATCTTTTTATTTGGGACCTAGCATCAGTTTACAGTTCATGGGCAATCTTCATAGTGAAACATGTAAACATAATCTTAGCAATATTCATGTGGACGTATCATTATAGCATTCTTGGTGTTATCATGCAAAGGCATCATTGAGGCATCGTTAACATTAACATCTTAACCATGTTATGACAATTCTCATTTCAAGCATCACTTAGCATGTATGTCTTGTTTGATCAACGTTTATAGCAAGACATCTTTCTAGCATACTGAATTTAACATGTTAAGCAGGTTCTCCTATTGAAAGACTACACATAGCATCATTTATTTGGCACGTTAAGCACGCAAGTTAAACCAAACATATATTGAGTATATCACATTTAAGTGATTTCTTACCGATAGCCAACTTCCTCGTACCTGCATAAAAATACAGGATAATATGATATACTTACTCTGTCTACACAAACATTCATTAGCATGCATCCTGACTACATGGTCGTTGCTGAAACTGCACCATAAAGGACTTTCCAACGAGTATTACGACGCACCATTCCAGGGTAGGTTGCAAGCCTAGCCGAATGTCCCATAATACCTCGTGTCACCATAGCACGACCAATGTTTCCTTCCGGGTCGAATCGGTCCCGGTGCCCCAGGTACCGTTCGAGGAAACTTACTCAGACTTGTACAAGTACGTCCATGACCATGCGAATGCGTGTCGACTCGATAACACAAATGCATGGTAAAGCAATTGAAAGTAAGCAGAGCCAACAGTTCGACATCTCATATCAATCCCGAGCCGTGTTCAACGACTAATCATTACCATCAATCTACTTGATGATCTCCATGATCCCAAGCCTCATCATTCCCCATTCATTGATTCATTGCACATTTCTCATAGCATTTCTCTCAATGAAGAACAAATAACATTTCATTCATTTCAAAGGGACAAACAGCTTTTCATTCGTTTCATTGGGACAATTATTATTCATTTCATTGCTTATACAAAAACAGGCAGCGTCTCATTTCTTTACAACAGTTATACAGAGAGTACATGATTCAAGAGTCTCATTCAATTCATTGTGTTAATAGCATAGCCAGTTCTTTTCTCATGTCTCATTCATGCAGCATCTCGATTATTCAAGTGATTCATTCATCTCATCAAGATTAAGCATAAGGGACATTATCAATTCATTCTCAGGCATCAAGTTACATTAGCAGTTCGAGTGTGATTCAATCAGCAGTTCAATATTCATGTCTTGTTCATTTCAATAATTCTCAGCATATGCATCTCTATTATTCAGCAACTAAAACATGGAACATTTAGGGACAATTCATAGCATCACGTTATTCCATCTATTAAGCATGTAGGATTAAGGATGAAGGAGGACAGTTCCACTTGCCTGCACAAAAGGGTCTTCTTATTCTGGTTGCACACATTCTCCTTAAGCGTAGCTCCACCAGCGAGCCACGTTCCAATACTTAATCCGTCTAGCCAACTAAGAGAGACTGCATCAGTCTCAACTCTCTTGATCTCCAACACAAGTCACGGTCCAACATTCTGATCCCATCCAACAAGCCAACCAAATGCCTCGTACGGAGCAGGGCATTACATGCACGAAGGGGTCGGGCCAGAATTCGAGGAGGAGGACGTGTGCGTGGAGAGACCTGGTGGCGGCGACGGCGGTGGTGGTGTTGAGCAAGGAAGAGAAGGTGTGGGAGTCAGAAGGGATGCAACGGCGGAGCATTTGGGAGTAGATGGAGAGTGGGTCGGCGGAGATGGCGATGGCGGTGTTGAAGGAGAAGGGGTTGGGGTTGGGGTTGGGGTTGGTCATGGCGGAGAAGAGGGAGGCGACGAAGAAAGGGTCAGCGTCGGTGGCGCGGTGGAGGAGGCTACTTGCGACGAAGTGGTTGCGGAAGAGGCCGACGACGATGGCGTGGGCGAGGATGGAGCGAAGGCGGCGGAGGGAGGGGCGGTGCAAGAGGAGCTGGAGGAGGGGGTGCCGTTGGAACAACCGGTTGTTCCGCACCCAACTTGGGACCTCCTCCTCTCTTATAGAGAGAGGAACAATTTAGTACTTTCATCGTCGTTGAACCAAAGTACATGGGTCGGACAAAAAACCCACAGTGCTTTATATATATATATATTTTACAGTGCTTTATATATATATATATATATATATATATATATATATATATATATATATAAATATATATATTAGTGCTTTTGAACCAACCAGCTGGTTTTGTATTATAGAACCAACCTATGTTATACACGTTGGATTGGAATTGCATAGTTGAGATTAAATGACTTTAAAAGGTGGTGGGGTCTATATCTTTTAATATCAACCATTAAATTTTAATCCAACCCATAAAACATAGGATGGTTCTATTATATAAAAGGTTTTTTCTATGGGCACCACCAAAAATGCTTGGGGGCAGCCCTTACTTGGGGGCAACCCATGAATGTGGAAAAATTGCTAGGGGCACCCAAAAATTGTTAGGGGCAGTCCAACCCCCCCAAACCAAAAAATTTACTCTCATTTCCATTCTTGACTCTCTCTCCTCAAGAAGAAAATAAAGAAAGCTCTCTCCCTCTCCCTCTCCCTCTCCTAAACCCTAATTTCTTCTTCTCCATCACTCCATTCTCAATCCCTCCACGAAGATTCTCGAAGAGATAACACGCAAGTCAAAGCAACAGGAATCCAGGTACGTTCTTCCCTAATTTCTTCGAAATTTTTTTTACATTATATTCGAAACCCTAGAATTTGTTTAATTCTTGAAAAAGTTTTGGTAAAATAGGTTTATAATCTCTTGCACGTTTTCTTCCCTAATTTTTGAACACAAGAAACCCGAAATTTATGTTGAAACCCTAACCCTAGAACACGACAAAGTAGGATGTCGTTGTGGGAGTTCGGGTTCACGACAGTAGGACTGCCAGGCATGTGGCAGTCCTAATGAAAATTAGGACTGCCACAGCCCTGGCAGTCCTCTTGTGAAAGAGGACTGCCAGGACTGTGGTAGTCCAAATTTTCATTAGGAATGCCACATGCCTGGCAGTCCTAATGTTATGACATATGGGAGTTGGGCAAGTGCATGCTGTTTCTATTACTTAATAAGTGTATGTTGTCATGCAGTCCACCGGCCGCTAACAAAAGAATACGGTCCACCGCGTCAAAGCGGAAGGAACGTGCGGAACATCCTCTCGAGCGTCCGATAACAATTACCGAACCAGCACCCGAAGCTCGGTCTCGGACATCGCCACCGGCACGTCAAGCTCGGTCGAAGCAACGAGCTCCTACTCCTACGCCTCCTTCCGCCGCCGACGACGACGACGTGCCAATTGCCCGACTCCTATCACGTCAAGACGGTTCTGCTCCATTTGAGGAGGTCGATCCTTCCGAGGAGGTCGGTCCTTCTGAGGAGGCCGGTCCTTCTGAGCCGCATGTCCGTCCGCCCGGTTGTTCAATGTTGGTTTCTTTTGAGAACCACATTGCGTATGAAATATGGAAGAACCCGGTATGTACATGACGTTTGTAAGCTACCAGTTTAGTATACTATATATATATGTATTTCATAATTGATATAGTTTTTGTTGTTCGATATACAGAGGACATATCGTATCCTTAGGGCTGTGAGTCACGGGAAGAAAATCGTGTCCTGGCAGTTTGCAAGCTTATCGGAGGTCGTCCGAAGTAAAATCATACTGAGCGGCTTGCACAATTTGGCACAAAACGCCTACCGAACAATGGATAGTGCTCTCATATCCGCCTTCGTGGAGAGATGACACCCGGAGACCAACACATTTTATCTCCCAGCAGGGGAGATGACCATTACACTTGACGACGTCTACCAGATATTGGAGCTGCCAGTGACCGGGCGCGTAATGACCAAAGAACATTACACGAATGAGAAATCCGTGAAATGGTACGAGAAGATCGTCAAGTTCGTCTCAACTCACCTTGGAGTTTCGGTTACGAGTTTTACAACTCTACCGGGCTTCAAGAAGTCGTACGGAATTCCTCTATCATTTCTGGTGGACCAGTTCATGGATATGGAGGTGGATGACAATGACAATGATACGGTCGATGCGGTGGCTCGTGCGTATATGTTGTTCGTCCTAGGAACGGTCGGCATTTCGGACAAGTCCGGAATGTCGATACATGCTCGGTATATGCTAAACTTATCTGAAGTGGATGACTTTATCGATATATCCTGGAAAAGCGGTATCCTGGCCAATCTTTACCGCGAGCTCGGCATCGCATCCCGTGTCGGGACTAAGACTATGGCCGGCTGTCAGACTCTACTACATGTAAGAAAACTTCTAACAATTTAATCTTGTATACTTAAATTTGTTGTTTTAATTTTTACTATTCATTTATAAATTGAATAGGCATGGATATACGAGCACTTTTCGATGCTTAGACGGGCTGACGAAATCCCAGAGTATCTTGAACACCTTCCCAGAGTGTGTCGATGGAGGCCATCCCAGCTGGAAACCAAAAATTGGCAAACACTGGCTTCCATTCGTGAAGTATTAGACAGTTTGGTGCCAGAAGAGGTACTAATTTTTGACTAACTTTTTTATGTTGATTTTGTTTTGTTGTTAACTGTTTTCCTACAGATTTTTTGGAATCCATACCGGGATTTACGTGAGCTGAATCGTGAGGTACAACCAGTTTTTTTTATTTCATGGCATGATCACATGCTATGAAATCACGGAGTCGTACATGCCCGATAGAGTACTTCGTCAGTTTGGCTTCGTGCAAACTGTGCCGAAGCGCACACTACGGCTGTTGGAGCCTCCGTACGGAACCCAACCTTTAAGTTACAAACCGGCGGAATTCGACTGGGTGGCCGACTTTTACTCGAAGTGGCAACGACATGTACTTCGGGAATCTGAAAGACGACCGGTCACCGAGATGGCCGACTGCAGCGAGGACTACATGCAGTACTTCCTGGGGGTCGGACATCCTAAGTTGTCGAACCCTACAAACCCGGATCCCGTGGCCGTCGGAGCAGTTGGAGCTCTTCCTTCCAAAAATGCCTTGTATGCTGGGTTGGTGAGAATGGCGAGTTCCGTATTTGTAATAAGACTGAGATTTCCATGTTTGTAGACTTAATTCATTTATACTTTCATTTTCATTCTCAAAGGGTGAAGGAATTGACGCAGACACTCCGGAGAGGTTGCCAAAGTGAGACTTGTGTCGCGGTCGCCAACGAGCTTGATCGCATCGACGACGTGGTCGACTTCCCCTTCATGAACAATAGGAAGTCTCGTTCAAAGGCCCGGCATGATATGTAGATGGATTTCGATATTTTTCATGTTTCAAACTTAAGTTGGATGTGGAATAGTTACGTACATTTGATGAATTATTGTGGATATTTTGCTTGTTTGAAACTTAATTTGGATGTGGAATGTTCGGGACTAAGTAGTTGTGATGAATTATTGTAGTTGTGATGATTTTATTGTAGTTGGATTAATGAGTTTTTGTGATGAATCTTAAGTTATGAAAAGTTTTTGTGATGAATTTTAATGTACAGAGTATCTGTATCAGGACTTGTGATAAATTTTTTTTTGTGATGAATCTTAACTCTGTGGCAATTTGATTCACACAATCAAATCGTCACAACAGAGTTAAGAAGTTAGGACTGCCACATCCATGGCAGTCCTACACTGAAGTAGGACTGTCAGGACCCTGGCAGTCCTACTTCAGTGTAGGACTGCCATGGGTGTGGCAGTCCTAACTTCTTAACTATGTTGTGATGATTCACACAATCAAATCATCACACAGAGATTCATAGTTAGGACTGCCACACCCATGGCAGTCCTACACTGAAGTAGGACTGCCAGGGTCCTGGCAGTCCTAAGTAAAACTTACTGTAACAGCAAGTTTTACTAAGGACTGCCAGGACCCTGGCAGTCCTACTTCAGTGTAGGACTGCCATGGGTGTGGCAGTCCTAACTATGAATCTCTGTGTGAATTTGCAACTGTATCTTTTCTTGGGAGGTCCATTTTCTCTATTTTTCGGCGAACGACAAGCTTGCCCTTCCGTGCAGGCGCGGTAAGCTTCGTTCAACATGCTCAAAGGACGATAGATCTCTCTTAGTCAACTCCAGCCTTCTCTTCTGTGAACTAGTCAATCTTGTTTGAGGTCTGCCTTTAGGATTGGAAACAACGGACGGCTCATGCATTCTAGTAGTCACCGGACATGCAATTTCTTGGATTTTAAGCTCAATGGACATCCGTTCCACTCCTACTGAGGCACACCACCTTGCGTGGAGAAGTTTCACTTGTGGCAAAGAGAAGAAATCATCGTCCGTCTTCACCAGGGGCATCATAGACAACTTCCTCCAACGTTGATCGACAGCATCTACTGGAATAGGAATGGATTCATGGCGATATTCATTAATCTGATGTGCACAAGGGAGGCCCAGTGTATGTCGATATACACACCCGCAAACCTCGGGATCAAGCCCGATAAACTTTGACCTTTCAATCTCATCAGCTATTAAGGCCAACGCCTTGTGAGATACCACGCGCATTAAAGCATCTAATAGTACTTTCTTTCTATGCTCATGCTTGACTATATTCAAACTCATCTCAAATGATGCCTTAATTTCATTCACCGTCCGGTCTACTGATAAATGTATAGCTTGCCAAACAGAGACGAAGTTGCTAAGAGATGATTTTAGGTGCCTCTTCAATAAAGAGTGTGCTCCTTCGACACGGTTGGTAGTTGTCGTGCCGTAATGCTTCACCACATTCGACCATGCTAAGACGAATTATTCTTTGTGCGGTTCAAGCCATGTATCTTTGATGTAAGAAATGCATGTCGGCTCCCTCGCCTCCCACTTTTGCTTGAACAAGTACCATGCGGCGTCGTAACTGGCAATCGTAGATGCTCGCCACACACAATTTCAATCATTGTAGAATTCGTCAAAAATTTGCATGTCGATTTTACCATCCTCCTTCCGAAACTTCAACTTACATTGTGCTTAAATATTACGATTGACATGCCAAGTGCATAGCAATGTATCCGCTTGAGGAAAAATAATGCGAATAGCATTAATTAGGGCATACTCTCTGTCGGTAACAAATACTGACGGCTCTGTATGACCAGTGTAAAGTGTTTTCAGTTTCTCCAACGCCCATGTGTAGTCTTCAAGTTTCTCACTCTTCATGAAGCAAAATGCCACTGGAAATGTTTTCCAAGTAGAGGTGAACCCGACAACATGAAAGAGAGGCATCTTGAACTTATTTGTCTTGTACGTGCAATCAAGGACTAACACGTCGGCAAAAGATCTGGCCAAATTTGTGCAATCAGGATGAGTCCAAAAGATTGATAATACTTCATTACTCTGGGGATGTCTTCTATGGAACTCAACATAATGATTATCGGCAAGCAACTTGAGCACTTCTTGCATCGCCATTCTTGATTTCGTCCGGACAGCGTTTGAAGAAGCTAGGGTGTTGTATATAGACTTCATTGTAGTAGACATGTTCTTCTCATCTTCATGTCGTATGACGGAATATATTTGTCTCGGTGCAACTCCGGAGGTGGACAAGTCTTCGACTATCTTCTTCTCCGTATTGTTCAACTGTCCGACATACGGATGACCCAATAGTGTCTCGGCAATCTCATAGTTGTGGGTTCCATTCTTCACTTCTACTGTACATTTCCCTTCTTCTTCGTTTCTAATATATATCGTGAATGGACAACCACATTTTCTCGTTCCAACATTTCTTTTTGGAACTTTACTTTGGATAACTGTATTTTTCTTGTGCGTTCTGAACATACCACCTCTTTCACAGCCCACCACCACAGTTTGTCGTCCCGGTCGATTTCGGGCCGATCTGGATATCACTAGAACAATGTTGTTTTTCCGTCCGACTTCTCGACACCAATGTACCGCACCCTCGCTTGATTCAAAACATAGATCGGTCCAAAATAAATGGGCTACATTGACTGCAATTGGAGCCGGTACCGCAAAATCGGAAGATCTCAAGTCCTACAATAAAACTTAAAGGTTAGTACAATTAGACAACATCCTAAAGCAAATGGGTTTCATAGATTAGGTCCGTGCATAGGATTGGTGTCCATAAATAGCAAATTGTGTTAATAGCAAGACCGTCTTTTGTACAACAATTGGTGTTCATAAATTACAAACACTTTTACTGACTAAAACTCTGCATTCAGGTATCATAGACTAGGACTGCCAGAGTTGTGGTAGCCCTTCACAGAAGAAGGACTGCCAGGACCCCGACAGTCCTACATATTTGTAGGACTGCCAGGGTCCTGACAGTCCTTCTTCTGTGAAGGACTGCCACCACTCTGGCAGTCCTAGTCTATGATCTGGACTGCCAAAGTGTTGGCAGTCCTCTGTGTCACAGCACGATTTTAAATCCGATGGCAAGTTCAAATGTAGTTACCAAGAGAGCTTCCGATGCATCAAAGTTGTCTTCGGACGTTGCGGGAACGTGTTCTTCGGACGTGGCGGGAACGTTTGATGATCCCGGTTGATCCATGTTCAATATTTTTCTACATTTAACACATAATTCAACTTTTATATGTGAAATTCTTGTTTAAAACATGAAACATATTTTAGTTCGATGACTTACCAAAAAGTTGGAGAAGTCAATGACCTAGAGTTGAGGGAGAGAACAATTTGCCAAAAATGTAGGGAGAAAAGAAAAGAATTAGGGTTTTAATTCTTTGACCTAAGAGAAAGAGAGAAGAAAATAGTTGAGGGAGAAAAGAAAAGAGAAGAAGGAGAGAGAAAATAAAAAGAAAAATTGGTATTTATAGGTGTGCTTGGGCTAGCCCCTAGCAAAAAAATTTGATGGCAAACTTGTAATATTCTTGAACTATTTTGCGCTAGCTCCTAACAAAAAGGGTGGTGCCCTTAGAAAAAATCTATATAAAACCAACCGTCTTGCAACATTTCTGTATACCCATAAAACATAGGATAGTTCTATTATATAAAACCAACCGTCTTAGAATATATATATATATATATATATATATATATATATATATATATATATATATATATATATATACAACTAAGGATTCGCGAGGAGGAGGAGCAAGAGCATTTGTACGACTGAGAACCTACTCGACGATCGGGACAATGTATTCCGGTGTAATCTTCACTGGCTGTGGAGGATGTGTCGTCAGTGGAGGCGATGTCGACGTTGGAGGGTGATACTACTTTATCTGTAATAACCTTAACATTGAATGAATGCATCAAAATGGTGGCGAACACAACTAGTGTTGCGCTTGATGTAGGAGTCGAGGTTTGTGGCTGCCGAGCGCAACACTGCTAGTGTAGTAGTAGTCGAGGTTGGCGGCAGCGGTGGAGGAGTTAAGATTCTATTGGGTGTAGGGCAAAAAGAGAGAGAGATTGATATGTTCCAGTTAGGGGTGGGCACGGGTCGGGCCAGGCCCAAATTTGTTGGACTCGGACCGGACCCGTTACTTTGCGGGACGGGACGGGTCCAAAAAATATTGGACCCGGACCGGACCGGATCCGACCCGTTTGAAACTGGTCCGAAACGGGTCGACCTGCAGGTCCAAACTAGTCCAAAAAAAAAGTTTAAAAAATTCTATAATAATAAACATTTACATATGTTATCTTGTCTATAAGAACAAAACAAGTCTAATGTCTTCCCAAACTTCTAGAATTTGTTTAGTAAACAATAAGATATTCTATTATGTATAGACTATAATAACAAAAAATGCTAAAAATTGATATAAAAAAATATATACTCATAGAAATGGGTCGGGCCGGGGTCCCGTTTATTTTGAAAATAGGACCTGCTCCGACCCGTTAATGTCACACGACCAGCCCCGGTCCGTCCCGTTTAAATTTTAAAATTTTGGAACCGACTTGTTTAGACATTTTACGGTTCGAACCGGATCGGAACCGCGGGTCCTAGAACCGTATGCCCACCCCTAGTTCCAGTGGAAGAGTTTTAGGTTTTTCGATTTTGATAGGTTTTTTTTAGGGACACCTCCACATTTACTAAGGGGCAACCCAAAATTTTTTTGAAAAAATTACAAGTTTGCCATTGGATTTTTTTTACTAGGGGGCAGCCCAAAAAACACTATATAAGCCAACTTGATTTTAGATTTCATCTCTCTCTTTCTTCCTCCCTCTACTACTTCTCTTCCTCCACTCTTTTTTTCTCCTCCTCATATAAACCTATAATTAACCCTAGCTAGATGAAATTGTCCCCCAACCTAAAATTTTTGGTAGAATACAGTGTCAATCACTTCTCCCATTAATTTGCAAGTCGTCGAATTTATTTTTGTGTAATATTTTAAGTTTTAACCTAAATTTTACATATAAAAGTTGAATTTTGTGTTTAATGTAGAAAAAAATAGAAAATAGAACAACCCGGACCATCAAATGCTGGATACTCTCCTCCCACAACTTCCAAAGAACACTTTGACGCATCGGAAACCCTCGTGGTAACTACACTTGAACTTTACTTCGGGTCAAAAATTGGACTTTGACACAGAGGACTGCCACAAATGTGGCAGTCCCTCACATATATAGGACTGCCAGAGATGTGGCAGTCCTATATATGTGAAGGACTGCCCTGTGTGTGGCAGTCCTAGATGAAATGTTCTGTGATTTGATCACAGAACATTTCATCTAGGACTGCCACACACAGGACAGTCCAACACATATGAAGGACTGTCCTGTGTGTGGCAGTCCTAGATGAATTGTTCTGTGAATTAGGACTGCCACCCCCTGGCAGTCCTACATTGAATTAGGACTGCCAGGGTGCTGGCAGTCCTAATTGAAACTTGTTGTTATATAAATGGCCATTCTCCTGTGTTTTAGCACGAAGAATGGCCATTCTCCGTGTAATTTAGCACGAAGAATAGTCATTACAATGTTAAAACGCAGGAGAATGACCATTCTCCGTGTAAATTAATACGGAGAATGGTATTCTCCGTATTTCTAACACGGAGAATGGCATTCTCCGTATAAATTAAAACGGAGAATGGCCATTCTCCGTGTTAGAAACACGGAGAATGACCATTCTCCGTGCTAAATTAAGACGAAGAATGGTCATTCTCCTGTATTTTAACACTGAAAAGACCATTCTCCGTGTAAATTAAGACGAAGAATGTCCATTCTCCGTGTTAAAAACACGGAGAATAAAAACACGGAGAATGCCATTCTCCGTGTTAATTTACACGGAGAATGGTCATTCTCCTGTATTTTATGGTCAGTTGAAACTTTGGAGGGCCATAACTTTTGACTGGGAGGTCGAAACGAGGTCCCGTTTGTTGCAAAAGGAGCGTATCTTCGAGGAGGCTGAAAGTAACCGCTTCATAGTTAGACGGCCTTCCGGAATTTTAGAATCGCAAAAAAATGATGTTTGGACCCCCGTTTTAGCAGTTTTGTCAAAATTTTAGAATCGCAAACAAATATTAATTCAATGACCCGGGTTTCTTCGACTTGCGTGTTATCTCGTCGAATGAACTGGCCAAGACGGCCATATTTTCCAACAGCTACTACGGCCTCGGGACCCGGGTTTCTTCGACTTGCGTGTCATCTCGTCGAATGTGTGAGTGTTCTTGAAAGAAATTTAGTGGAGGAATTAGGATTAGAGTGGTGGAGGAGAATTTTCTAGGGTTTAGGGAGAGGGAGAGAGAGCTCTTCTTCTTTTTCTTTTGGAGGAGAGAGAGAGGAAATGATGAAATGGGAAAGAAATGTGAGTTTGGGGGGTTGGGCTGCCCCCTA
This sequence comes from Iris pallida, assembly GCA_029216955.1. Taxonomy (NCBI): domain Eukaryota; kingdom Viridiplantae; phylum Streptophyta; class Magnoliopsida; order Asparagales; family Iridaceae; genus Iris; species Iris pallida. The sequence continues at coordinate 10,211,468 of JANAVB010021796.1, forward strand.
GTAAAATTTGGGCTGCCCCCTAGTAAAATCTCCACCAAATGGACTGCCCCCTAAGTAAGGGCTGCCCTCTAGTAAATGTGGTGGTGCCCCTAAAAAAAACCTTTTGATAATGTACGCACTAGCGGCAACTAGCTCTTTTTAGCTAACACCTTAGCAACGAACAAAAATGCTAATGCTAATTAAGTTCCAATACCGACATGATATAGTTTACATTAGCGACACTTCTACGATCTAGAACATTATACGTTGGCGACAGAGCTGCAATAGAGTTGCGATGTCCTTTTAAGTTGCTCATAACCTCGCGACTGCATCGCTAGCCTTCGTGTCCTATTCCTACATTCAGAGCGACTTGACGGCGATGCTAGGCGACGTACTAGTGACGAACAACCGTTTCGACCTTACAACTACGTCGCCGACATCTTAGTCAAACTGGGTCGGGTCCTATCTTTGCATGTTTTAGTAGTAATCGTCACTTGGTCCGGCTCACAACATTGCAATCCCAGCAATTATAAAGAGGTTAATTCTGCATGCAGAAAATAATGTGTCAGGCTGCTCCGGCTATTAGCACAAAGAAGTTGTCATCATAACTTTATTCTTGGAAAACTGATATCGTAAAATAATATTTGCATAAGAGATTTGTTTGAAGAAACAATTGATGGTCAGTTAAAAATGTTATGAACAAACATTGCGCAGAACTATATTAAGAACACAGCACCTGCAGTCTCTTAGGCGTCCACAGTGCAGCCGATTGTTCTCGTGCAATCTTCCATTGCAATCTGGATATATTGATGATGACAAGGAATTAACACAAAAATTAATTGACAAAAATTGTGCATGTGGACAGATCATTTCATTTGAATGCATAGGAGATTCGTTGCAGAAAATATGTGCAAAGATTCAAAGATCAATAGTTATTATAAGCACAGAAATGAGAGACTGCTAATCTTACATTGAAGATGAAGCTTGCCTCACAAACAAATCAGAAACCAGTTTATATTACTGAGTCAATTGCAACCATTATCACTACAATGCGATCATCTATTACATCATTTCACCTATGAAATTTGAACATCGACGTCCCAATGTTGGGAACAGTTTCATGGAAAAATTCATTACAGAAGGCCTACTCATGTGACGAGTTTGAAATATCCCAGGCCAAACTCATAATAACCCATTTTCTTTCAACTATTATTTTCTTGGAGCAAATACTTCAGTTATGATCACAATCATACAGGCCAAGGTAGAGTGTGCAAGCTGGGGATTTTACACTGGCCTACATAGAAATCTTCCTACTTCAATAGCTATCGAGAAATATCAGTATGACAATACTGGGGCTATAGCTCTCTTTTTTTTCCCAAAATAACAACTACCAGTCATTTTAGTCTTCAAACAATTCTCCCAACTTACACAGACCATCACAAAATGACCATCACAAAATGAGACTTGAAGGCAATTCGCTGAGAACACCGATTGACACCGAAATACAAAGTAAGATTACATAAATAACAACCTACAGTGCAAATTCAGCAAATCAGGAGCATACATATACACATGCTATCCTAGCAATTTTATGACTGATAATGAAATGCTCCAGAAAGCATAGAAAGTTGCTACAGATGAGTATCTACTTCATTCTTTCTTCCCATAAACTTCATTCTTGAACTGCAAATACGACAATCTGAGGAAGGAAAAACGCATAGTTAGACAATATGTGATGTAAAATTTGAAACAATCTTGAACCCTCTGAATCAATATTTATCTTGTGTTCAGAAGGTTGGGTAGCAAGCAGTTCAGAGTAATAACAGAATGAATAATAGCAGGCTAGCACCTCAAGATACTTTGTCCAGCTTCCTAGGACCTCCATTTCTCAAACTCCCTAGTAGTTGCTTTGATCAACTTTTTGGTATTTACGACAAGGTCATCGATCAATACATCAATCTGCTCCCTGAAATTCAGAATTTGAGAAACATAAGAATATGTCGAACAGCTAGACCATGAAGTTATTCTAAGATCACAAATGAAAACACCGACAGTGACAGTTACGTATAACAGTGAAAAGAGAGGATAAACTATAGCTAAGCAAAAAGTCAGCACAAAGGATCTTAATTGCTACTGGTGCTAAGTAAAGCTGAGACAGGCATTCTTGCGTTCCAGTAAGCCCACTAACTCGAGTTCTGGTAATTGAATGGGGGTGGATGATATAAATGAAGGTCACACAAGCAGCAAGCAGCAATGATCCAAACAGTGAATAGTGGTGACTCAATCATCGAGTAACATCTGGCATGGCACCTCCTAGGCTAACCCAGGTGCTAAAGTCCTGGGCCAGGAAGCCCTCGACAGACTTCACCTAGGCTGCTAGGCAGCTACCTTCAGGAACCTTGATTGTCTTCAATACATAAATATCTAAAAAAAAAGTATGGCTTACATTTAAATACCTCCTACTTCCCCCTATAATCACTTCGATTCTCCCTAAACCCTAATCCACCACCACGATTTTCTTCTTCTTTATCCCTATATCTTAACGGCCTAACCCACAACTGTTGTAATTGATTGATAATTTTATTGATAGTCCTCTTGGCTTTATATAGCCTTACAGTCAATATTACAATGATGGAATATCCTGTGACATATTCTGACATACCAAATATGTCCGCAGAATATTCCAATATCCTTTATGCTAATACAATCTACTAAATATGTCATACTAAATATTCCAACACTCCCCCTCAAGATGAGCGAAAGATATTCACTAAGCCCATCTTGTCACATCCTCTAATCATGCTCACAGAGGTAAGTCCCTTGGTTAGTCCGTCTACTACCTGATCCCTGGTCGGATCGTGGCCAAGCTCCAGCAATCCGTTATCCAGCTTCTCTTTGATGAAGAACCTATCAATCTCGATGTGTTTGGTCCTGTCATGCTTTACTGGATTGTTGGCGATACTAATAGCTGATTGGTTGTCACACCACAACTTCATCTTGGCTCTTTGATCCAGCTTCAGTTCTACCAGCATGTTCTTCAACCATAACAGTTCTGCAACTCCCAGGGCCATAGCTCTGTACTCTGCTTCCGCTATCGATCTGGCCACCACGGACTGTTTCTTACTCCTCCAGGAGACTAGGTTGTCTCCTACGGATATGCAATATCCTGAGGTAGATATTCTATCATCGGCACAGCTAACCCAGTCAGAATCACAGTAGCCTTCAATGCTCACATGATTGTTCTTCTTGAATATCAGCCCCTTCCCGAGGGCACCCTTCAAGTACCTCAGAATCTGGTACACTGCATCCATATGACCCTTCCGTGGGTCGTGCATGTAGCGGCTCACCACACTCACTTCAAAGCAGATATCAAGTCGTGTGTGGCTCAGATAGATCAACTTGCCCACCAGTCTCTAGTATCTATCTCGATCAACTAGGTCTCCAGCCTCGGCCGCCTCCAACTTCAACCTCTGGTCAACTGGCGTTGTTGCAGGTTTGCACCCCAACATCTTTGTCTCTGTAAGAAGGTCCAGTGCATACTTCCTCTAAGAAAGAACAATTTCCTCTGCGTCTCGAGCAATCTCTATCCCAAGAAAGTAGCGAAGAAGACCAAGGTCCTTCACCTCAAATTCTCTGCCAAGCTTCCCCTTGAGTTGGAAGATCTCCTGCTCACTATCTCATGTGATAATCATGTCGTCCACATACACCGCAAGCATGGTGATGTGGCATCCACTCCGTCTGAGGAATACAGTATGATCAGCATTGATCTGCTGATATTTTATCCCTATCATCGTCCTCCTGAATCTGTCAAACCACGTCCGAGGAGACTGCTTTAGTCCATAGAGGGACTTCTTCAACCTGCAGACCTTGTCCATTGTCTGGTTGGTGCCGAATCCTGGTGGTATCTCCATGTATACCTCCTCCACTAGATTCCCATGAAGAAATGTATTCTTCACATCCAGTTGGTGTAGCTTCCATCCACCATTCGCTGCCAAAAAAATCAGGATCCTGACAGTACATTGCTCTTATACCAGCAATTTACAACACAAGTGAGAACTCTGAGAAAGCAAAGGAAACAAAGGAAAGCTACAATTTTTCGTTGCCCCTTAACAGCAATTCACACCCTTATTTATAGGGGTCGAATACTACTACCGGTTCTGGCTTACCGGAATCTTTCTTTTGAGATTACATTATACAAAAAAAAAAAACAGACAGCTCATCAATTAAGATGAGATCGAATATCTTTCTGTCACATCAAAGGACAGACACGACCCCTTTACAGATAAGAGGAAATCTTTTTTGTATTATGGTGGGGACCTGTATATCATTTTCCACCATTCTCTCCAGATGTCGAAATCTGTCGGTGGGGAGCCAAGATCTTCGGGGTCCCACTGACTAGAGACAGCTCATCATAGCTCTCTCACATTCCAACAGGTTCCAGAAGCAGTTCAGGTTCACTATCTGGAACGTCTGGGAAGAAAGGAGGTATATCAAATGCTACCCCTCCTATCAGATCTGGGAACTTCGTCGCCATGAAGGAGACCCGGGACTGAAGTTCTCTCAGTTCAAAAAAGAGAATTTCAATGAAGACAGAGAGCGACATGGCGCGGCTTGCGAATTTTTCAGAGAATTTGCAAAAGTTCCTGAAGAGCTCGCCCTCCTCTCTATATCAGACAATGTTATTTTGGCGGACTATCTCAGTATTCCGCTAAAAGATGATATGAAGTTAAGTCTTATCCAAGAGTTCGTCGGTTGCATGAACCTTGGACCCATGGGTCAACAAGCCAGGGACGAGATCTCTTCTGAGGAAGAGACTATGTCCTAAACCAGAAGCATGGTGGGTCAATGCTAAAGAAGATTACATTCAGAGATGTCCTGAAGCGCTACCAGAAAAGAGTTGGGTGGCGTTTGCATAAGAATAAGAAGAAGCCCAAAGCGCCAGTATTTGTTCAGCCTATACAACAACTTCCTCCAGTGAACGAACCACCTTGGGCTATTATGGATGAGGAGGTACCAGATACACCGGTACCAGATACACCTTTCGAAGCATCTGGGTCCGACAACATTGGGACCCAAGAAGAACAAAGACAGGAGGAGGAAGACAGGAGAATCCGTCAGTGGGACCCCGAAGATCTTGGCTCTCCACCGACAGATTTTGACATCTGGGAAGAATGGTGGAAAATAATATACAGGTCCCAACCATAATACAAAAAAGATTCCCTCTTATCTGTAAAGGGACGTGTCTGTCCTTTGATGTGACAGAAAGATATTCGATCTCATCTGAATTGATGAGCTGTCTGTTTGTTTTGTATAATATAATCTCAAAAGAAAGATTCCGGTAAGCCTGAACCGGTAGTAGTATTCGACCCCTATAAATAAGGGTGTGAATTGATGTTAAGGGGCAACAAAAAATTGTAGCTTTCCTTTGTTTCCTTTGCTTTCTCAGAGTTCAAATATATTGGTATAATATATTTGGGTTATTTTTTACCTTATCGGCAGCTTCAGGATTTAGGGTTTCAAAATTTCTTAACCAAGCTATACTATCTCCTTGCCAATTGCTGGTATCAGAGCCAATAAAAATCTTTCTGGTTTGCTAGTAAGTTTGTTATCTTTTATCTTGAATTTTTTAATTTTTCTAATGTTAGCTTAAATACCTGTTCTTGAGTATGATGCTCTAAGAAGTTGTTAGATTATTTCAACAAGAATAAAGTCTAGATCTATGTAGAAGCTTATATGCATGGTGTAGGAAACGAACCAATGATGTGCTCTAATTCTGTGAAGCGGTAGCTTAGGCTTGTGGTCATTCGTTGAGGCCTAACCCTGCCAGAAAACCACGGTAGTTCTCTGATCGTGTTATCGGAGAACATAGGGGAGCTATGTCAAGCCGCAGAATTAAGGGTCAAAGCAAGCAAATACAGGGATCTAAGAATATTTTTGTTGAAAATTATCTAGACCTATTATAGCCTACATACTCAAGAACAACCTACTGAATGGGAGACAACGTTCCGGCGAAGGCCGAGGATATCATTCATTCGGCAGGACATCACTGTCCGTTTGAATTAAGGGGATATGAACATATTGTTCATCTGCCCTCGCATAGAAACCCAGAGAATGGGATCTATAATTATCTTGCGGATATAGTGGTATCTATAAATAACGATATGCACAATATCGTTATTTATAGATACCAATATATCCGCAAGATAATTATAGATCACATTCTCTGGGTTCCTAACATCACCTTCACTCAACAAGACATGTTAGTGAAGAACAACCGGCACAATAGGCCCCTCTACTACACGGGGTATGTTGGTGCCATTAAGGTCGATCGCATCCACATCGACCATGGCTCTTCTCTTAGCATCATCCCTCGGAGTTTACTCCAAGCTTGGGGGATCCCGATGCATCGGCGTGCATATCGTTATTTATAGATATCAATATATCCGCAAGATAATTATAGATCACATTCGCTGGGTTCCTAACATCACCTTCACTCAACAAGACATGTTAGTGAAGAACAACCGGCACAATAGGCCCCTCTACTACACGGGGTATGTTGGTGCCATTAAGGTCGATCGCATCCACATCGACCATGGCTCTTCTCTTAGCATCATCCCTCGGAGTTTACTCCAAGCTTAAGGGATCCCGATGCATCGGCTGACTGCGTCGAACACTACAATCAGCGGCTTCAACGCTGGAAAGAGTGAGCCCCTGGACAACATTCGCCTGAAATGCCAAATAGACGATCTCCAGACAGACGTGACTTGTTATATCATTGATGCTGATATAAACTACAACATACTATTAGGTCGACCATGGATTCATGAATATATGATCGTGCCCTCTACTCTCCATCAATGCATGAAGTATGTGGCCAGCGACGGGACTATCAAGACCGAGTTCGCAGACATCGACCCGTTTCAAGGACTCTGATTCACCTCATTCTTCGCTGGAGGCAACACCGCCATGTACGCCCATCCATTAGAAGGTACTGACGACTCACTTGCTCTTGCATCCATTGCTTCCCTTAAATCGTCAGACTAGATTATCGACTCGGGGACATCTCGACATGTGACGGGGAGTGCTAGTGAGTTCTCCTACATTCACCTAGCATCAGCTGACAACATTCAGACAATTGATGGCACTTTCCAGCCAGTTGTCGGCAAGGGTACTGTTAATTGTACAGGTTCAGTAAAATTATCTAATGTTTTACATGCTCCATCCTTTCCAGTCAGTCTCTTGTCCATTAGTTCTATAATTCTTCGACTTAAATGCATTGTTTCTTTTGATAACCCTAAGGTGATCTTCCAGGAGAAAGAGACGGGACGAAGACTTGGGACTGGCACTTGGCATAAGGGACTGTGGTACCTGGATCGAGAAGGAGTCGAGACGAATACAGGCAAGGGACTTGGCACTGGCACTGTAGGTACTGGTCCTACAGTTTGCTTTCCTCTCCTGCTGTAGGTAAATAACACCCCCTGAGCCATAGGCCTAACACCTCTCATCTCCTCCCCCTGTTCCTCTTCACCTTCCTGCTCCCCCTCAACCGTGCCTCCATGCCAAACTCCTAAATCGGTCACCACCGAGCTCTCTTCTCCCCCTCTCGCCTCATACAGGTAGTATTAGGCGTGTTGTTTGAAGTTTCCTCATGACGGTAGTATGGCTCATGCTCCCGGAATCCATACTTACAAACTTCTTCTTTTCAACTGGACTCAAGCACACGTACCCCTTCTGAGTCGCCGAGTAGCCCACGAAGATGCACTTGACTGCTCTAGGATCAAGCTTTCCAACTGACGGCCTGTTGTCCTTCACAAAACATACGCACCCAAACACCTTCAGTGGAAGTATTCCACTATTATTGTCTTGCAATATTTTACATGGGGACTTCCATCCCAGGACCTTTGAAGGCATTCTGTTGATTAGTTGAGCTGCTATCAACACTGCATGCTCCCACAGACTTTGTGGGACATTCATGTCGATCATCATGCTTCTTGCGACCTCCAGAAATGTATGTTCTTCCTTTCTGCTACGCCATTTTGTGCAGGTGTGTATGCACAGGTGGTCTGATGTTGTACCCGTGTGCTGACAAGTATTCTGCAAGTGTTCTGTTTGTATACTCCGTTCCATTGTCAGACCTCGGTACCTTCACAATTGTCCCATACTGAGTCTGGACATGTTTGTGAGAATCCCGAAAACAAGTAGGTACATCACTCTTATTTTCATAAGTACAACCACGTGACACGAGAAGCACAATCAATGAAGAAAACAAAGTACTTATAACTATTCATAGTATTAGTGGCACATGGACCCGAAACATCATAGTGTACTACCTAAAAAATAGAAGAGCTCCTATGACCCGTACCAATATATGAACTCCTAGTAAGTTTTCCTAACTCGCATGCATCGCATACTAGTTTCTTTTTATTTAATTTTTCACAAATATCTGGATACAATTTACTTAAAGTGTCAAAGGATGAATGTCCCAACCTCCTATGATGGAGTATTAATCCTCGGCCCTCATCTGCAGTCCTTCCATATCAGCCTTCTCTGTCATAGACATTAGTGCTGAGTCCAGTCCTTCTCGATCCAGGTACCACAGTCCCTTATGCCAAGTGTCAGTCCCAATTCTTCGTCCCGTCTCTTTCTCATGAAAGATCACCTTAGGGTTATCAAAAGAAACAATGCATTTAAGTCGAAGAATTATAGAACTAATGGACAAGAGATTGACTGTAAAGGATGGAGCATGTAAAACATTAGATAATTTTACTGAACCTGTACAATTAACAGTACCCTTACCGACCACTGGCTGGAAAGTGCCATCAGCTGTCTGAATGTTGTCAGCTGATGCTAGGTGAGTGTAGGAGGAGAACTCACTAGCACTTCCCGTCACATGTCGAGATGCCCCCGAGTCGATAATCTAGTATCACGATTTAAGGGAAGCAATGGATGCAAGAGCAAGTGAGTCGTCATTACCTTCTGATGGATGAGCATACATGGCGGCGTTGCCTCCAACGAAGAATGAGGTGGACGCCTCCTCTGTTGCGCTCCTCATGTCTCCATCATTTGACGTTCGCTGCTTCCTCTTGAGCATCTCCAGCATGTCCACCAGTGCCTGATCCTCCTTGGTAAAGGTGTCGTCGGCTCCTCCACCTCCTTCTGCTACCAGCAGGTTCGTCCGATAACCTCCTCAACCGCCTCGTCGACCTCCACGACTACGGTCACATCCTCCAAAATGTCCTCGTCCACCGAATTGTCCCCGTCCACCACCTGAATCTCCCTCCTTAGGTGGTTTGGTGCAAGCATACCGATGGTGGCCCATCTCCCCGCAGTTGTAGCACTGCCGGTTGTGCTGCCAGGCCTCTCCCTTAGGCTCTGTGTCGCCCGAGCTGGTGGCCGTCAGTGCTGACTTTGCTTCAGGAGGACCACCTGTCCCCGCATGCAGTCTGATGCGTGTCTCCTCCTGAATCATAGCTGAGATAGCCTCCTCAAGAGTGGGGATCTTCGGTTGGGCGAGAAGTAGGGCCGTCCTCTGAGCGAATGATGCAGTCAGCCCTTTGAGGAATTTCATCGTCCTCTCCTGTAGATATACACGTCTCTCTTTACACTTTGGGTCCCCGCAGTTTGCCCGATCTAAGGTGTGATCGTAATCCAGCCACAGACGCTCCAACTCCGTGGCATACTCCTGCACTGTCTTCCCTCCATGTACGATGTCGTCGATCTCCCCATTGATCTAGAAGACCCGTAAGTTGTTCTCCACACCATCATAGGTTCACCTCAACTTCTCCCACACATCTTTCACCATCTAAATGTCGTCTATTGTGGCGGCAATAGATTGGATTAAGGAGTTGAGAAGCCAGATGTAGATCACCATACGAGTGGACTTCCACTCGTCGTGTCCTGCAGAGCCCTCGTCCGGCTCTGTCTTCTCGCCCGATAGGAACCCCTCCAGGTTCTTTCCTGCGAGGGTTTGCCTCACCCGCCGTGACCAACTCAGATAGGTAGCTGGTCCATCCCGCTTCAGATCGATGGATAAAAACTCCAACCTCTTCGACCTTCGTGTGGTGCTCTCACCAGCCGACATATTCATCAGCTTCATCAACGTCGCAACCTCCGCAGGATCCAGCTTCTTGATGATCTCCTCCATCGATCCTCCTCTTCGATGATCACGTCACACCCGTCACACAACTCACGCTCGTCCACGTCGTCCGCTTCTAGATCCGAACATGTTTTTCATCAGATCTAGGCCTTCAATGTCAACTTTCGGAACGATCCGAACAGTGGTGACGCGAGTGCCGTCGCGTGCGTCAGTGTCGACAACAGCTGCAAGAGCCGTACGCGCCGTAGGGGACGCCTGGCACGCGTGCAACAGCATCGCAGCAGTAGCAGCAACAACAACGGGGCACGTGGGGGCTGCAGGGGCTCTGGCCGCGCGCGCGTGGGCTCTGGCTGTGTGTGGGAAAGGAGGGATAGCAGCTAGGGTTAGGGTTGGGTAGGAATAGCGGAGGGGTGGGTCGGTTGGTGGCGGATAGGGTTAGGGTTTGTGAAAACTTGGCTCTGATACAATGCTGTAATTGATTGATAATTTTATTGATAACCCTCTTGGCTTTATATAGCCTTACAGTCAATATCACAATGATGGAATATCCTGTGGCATATTCTGGCATACCAAATGTCCCCTCGTCGACCCCCACGACTACGGCCACGTCCTCCAAAATGTCCTCGTTCACCGAATTGTCCCGTCCACCACCTGAATCTCCCTCCTTAGGTGGTTTGGTACAAGCATACCGATGGTGGCCCATCTCCCCGCAGTTGTAGCACTATCGGTTGTGCTGCCAGGCCTCTCCCTTAGGCTCTTTGTCGTCCGAGCTGGTGGCCCTCAATGTTGACTTTGCTTCAGAAGGACCACCTGTCCCCGCCTGCAGTCTGATGCGTGTCTCCTCCTGAATCATGGCTGAGATAGCCTCCTCAAGAGTGGGGATCTTCGGTTGAACGAGAAGTAGGGCCGTCCTCTGAGCGAATGATGCAGTCAGCCCTTTGAGAAATTTTATCGTCCTCTCCTGTAGACATACCTGTCTCTTTTTACACTTCGAGTCCCCGTAGTTTGCCCGATCTAAGTGTGATCGTAATCCAGCCACAGACGCTCCATCTCCGTGGCATACTCCTGCACCGTCTTCTCTCCATGTACGATGTCGTCGATCTCCGCCTTGATCTGGAAGACCCATAAGTTGTTCCCCACATCATCATAGGTCCACCTCAACTTCTTCCACACATCCTTCACCATCTAAATATCGTCTACTATGGCGGCAATAGACTGGATTAAGGAGTTGAGAAGCCAGATGTAGATCACCATATGAGTGGACTTCCACTCGTCGTGTCCTGCAGAGCCCTCGTCCGGCTCTGTCTTCTCGTCCGATAGGAACCCCTCCAGGTTCTTTCCTACGAGGGTTCGCCTTACCCGCCGTGACCAACTCAGATAGGTAGCTGGTCCATCCAGCTTCAGATCGATGGAGGGAAGCTCCAACCTCTTCGACGTTCGTGTCGTGCTCTCACCAGCCAACATCTTCATCAGCTTCATCAACGTCGTAACCTCCGCAGGATCCAGCTTTTTGATGATCTCTTCCATCGATCCTCCTCTTCGATGATCACGTCACACCCGTCACACAACTCACGCTCGTCCTCGTCGTCCGCTTCTAGATCCGAACATGTTTTTCATCAGATCTAGGCCTTCGATGTCAACTTTCGGAATAATCCGAACAACGGTGACGCGAGTGCCGTCGCGTGCGTCAGTGTCGACAACAGCCGCAAGAGCCGTACGCGTCGTAGGGGACGCCCGGCGCGCGTGCAACAGCATTGCAGCAGCAGCAGCAGCAACAACAACAACGGGGCACGTGGGGGCCGCGGGGGCTCTGGCCGCGCGCGCGTAGACTCTGGCCGCGTGTGGGAAAGGAGGGATAGCGGCTAGGGTTAGGGTTGGATAGGAATAGCGTTGGGGTGGGTCGGTTGGTGGCAGATAGGGTTAGGGTTTGTGAAAACTTGGCTCTGAGACCATGTTGTAATTGATTGATAATTTTATTGATAACCCTCTTGGCTTTATATAGCCTTACAGTCAATATTACAATGATGGAATATCCTGTCGCATATTCTGGCATACCAAATATGTCCGCAGGATATTCCAATATCCTTTATGCTAATACAATATACTAAATATGTCATACTAAATATTCCAACAACAACCATCTTTGTCAAGGGACTCGACTCGATGACACCAATATAAACCTCTTGTTCTTTAGATTGTTCTCATTATATATCTTTACTTGTTTCCTTGCAATTTAGAAGTCATAGGTGCACTTGTTTATGATTGAAATTTAGTAAACCAACACACACACCCAAAAAATATAGAAGAGTGCAAATAATAATAATAAATAAATAGCAGAGTTGTTAGTGTTTTTCACAGTTTGCTTTTGTTTCTTTAGATCAACAAGAGATCTATGAGAACAGAATTTTCCAAGCCTATCAGTCAGTTGTATGTAAGACATTGAGTAGAGGTTCAAGAAATATAAATCAGCAAGGAAATGCTACCTATTTCCAAGGGGTATATATATATATATATATATATATATATATATACAATTGTTTCAGCAAGAGGAATAAGAACACTATCAAAAATTAATAATGTGTCAATTCAGCTGATTAATAGCAAAAAAATTGTAGCATTTTCACCTCTGCAAAAAGGGTAAGATGCAAAACTTACCCGAGAGTTCCTATCAAGTAGATTAGGATGCAAAACTGTAGAATATTTAGTTGCAAAATTGCAGGTTACAGGTTGGAAACTATAGATAGCTGAATGTGAGGACCATCTAGCAGATCTGTTGGAGAATTTAGAGGAGTTAGATTACTTTACAGTTTAAAGATATTCTCCGACCTAATTGTCAGTGTCTGTTGAGCGAAGACTTCTACTACCTAAAATCATCTGGCTGTAAGCAGTCCTGAATTGCAACAGTTTCACCTTTGAAAAACAAGATGCACTAGTATGACAGGAACTATTATCCAGAATATTTGAGGTGGAAAAAGGTTGGGGATTGATTTTGTATGTTTGGTGTAGCTCTGCTTCTCGCTTCAATTGAAGTGCTTTCAACGCAGTCAATCTTTCCTGATTCACCATCTGTGGCGTGAGGTGTCCTCTCTCCAAGCTAGAGAAGTTATTTTCTCAATTGATCACTGATACCACCTCTCTCTCACCAGCTTCTGAGAGTGATTCCTACTGAAGTGAGCCAGCTGATGTAACTCACCATTCTCCTGTGCTACTTGTATAGGTAGGAGAATGCTACTTATATAGGTAGAGTATTTCGACTCTTTGCTTGATCTAGACTCTCAGCCAAATGAGATGGATTCTTGACCCGAATCACTGGTTTAGGAAGATTTGGAGTTCTCAACTACAAGTTTAATGGTACCAGTGCTCGTCTTTTTCTATCAGCTGTGAACCAAGGTTCGTAGTATCGATATTGGGAATTGGTTTCGGACCCTTCTTACGTGTACCGGTATCGCAGTTTTTGTTTGGAGTTTCTGGCTTTTTGGTTTAGGAGAGCTAAAAAAAATTAAAATTTATTTTTAAAACAGCAGAAAAAAAATGTTTTATAACATGTGGGATAATTGTATGTATTATTTTTATTTTCTGTGGAATAATATTCAACATTATTGAATCCTTCACCTGCAATAGATGTTTTATTTACTTGCATTTAAACAAAGTAAAGCCAAAATACTTCTGATTGGAATTATTTTAAGATGGATGAATCTTGTGAATTTATAAATGTACAACTGCGACAAATGTTAATGGTAATGGCTAGAGTGTATCGATAATGAGTGATATGAATATCATTGACACAATAAAGCATGACAGTCTTTGACACAACTGAACCATTTGTCTACACTATTTTTTTTTCTAAATTCTCTTTTTAAAATTTGTCTTTGTCAAAATTGATCAGGAAAGAGCCCCCCAAATGTCAGTATTGGTCAGTGTCAGTAGGGATCAGTACCAAATCGGGACAGGGACAGGCAAAACGACATGAGGTCCATATATTGGAATCAGCCAAAACTGCGAACCTTGTTGTCCACTAGAAAGACACCCTTAAACACTAAAATGTCCATAAATTAAAATCAGAAAATGAGCCCATAATGTCTTTGCAGATAAATTTAAGCAGAGGTTAAAATGTCTTTAAATCAAAATTTAAACAAAGGGCCAAGGATATCTTTAGAACAAACTCAAAAAGGAGGGAGTGTCTTTTAAACTATAAATAAGGTAGGAAGCTGAGATACTCCAAAATGGTGTGGTGTCCATTTCGGAAACATATTAGACAAGATATGGCCACTCCAGAAACACACAAAGCACATGCTGAGATTCCATGTCGTCGTCTCTGTATCATATCCATCTCCAAGCAACATAGTACATAAGTAACCCATAAACTAAAAGCAAGAATATAAGAACTCACTAAATAAGTGGGGAAAAGGGTAAAAGGTCCTTAAACTAAAACTAAGCAAATGGTCATGGTGTCTCTCATGGAAGCTAGGACACTCCATAATCATGCCATACTCTGTGTTGTTTACGTGTAGGTTACATGTCAGACAACGTGATCACAAAAATCCATGTGGACGAACCAACCTATTTGAGATACCTTGTCAAATCTCCATTTTCAAACTCTCATGAAATATTTGATCAACAATTTATTTACCAATATACACTTGAAAACGTGATTTTAACTCTCGTTCTCATATTCTATGTGATCAATAAAGTCTTAATGTAATCTTCATATCAAATCAAAAAGCTATTTAACCTACCTTATACCAATTGACGTCCTAATTATTCAAATCATACTTTATCTCATCAAAGAGTCATTTGATGGATCTAATATAATTGAATAATTAACTTGAATCCCAGTTTTCTATCTCTATAATATATCAAATCAACAAGCATTTAATTGTTTTGGTATAGTTTATCTAAAATGTACCTAAATTTATGGTGTTCTTTTAATTAACGACAAAGATATATGTTTTGACTTCAAAATCTGTCGAATCGAAAACCTAAGGGCAGATACTTGGCCCCATAAAGAAACCAAAGTTGGTGAACTATCTGTAACTTGACAATAGCATTCATCCATATTTCTTATTCACTAACAATACATTCTTCAGCCTATTGGAGACATATAATTAATCTTCTCCATTGAAAAAATATAAAGGACAACAGCGGTTTAACTCATGTCCACAAGTCATTTCCAAAACCCTATGACTGTGAGAGCAGTGACCCTTCCTTCCTCAAGTACATATGACTCGACCAATAAGTTGTGCAGGTCAAGATGAAACATGAAGCCATCTGTCAGGGAGGAGGTAAAACTCTAGAAAGAGAAATCGAATATTCAGTTTTAGTATTCATTCAAGAATACTTCTACGCTTCGTTGCTCGGACATGGAAAAATAATGTTCATACCATATTTTGTCAGTACATGTGTCCATATTCAAGTAACATAGGCAACTACCATTATACCCATTTGAAAATGTCAAAATCCTATATCAGTATCCATGTCCGTATTTGTGCAACATAGCTTCTATGCTACTTTATGTATGATTCAAGTTCATAACTTATTGACCTTATTTATGGTTACTAGCACCTTAGCTCACAAGAATAGATCCTTAACATAAGCAATTCCTATTGTATGTTTCTGAACCGACATTTAGCTAAGGAATTTTATTTCTTTTTCTTTAAAATATTTGCATTCTAAAAGATCTAACATTCAAGTTAATAACAGAGACATGTCACGGACTTAGTGTTTTTGCCTACATTTTGACCCGTGCGGCGCACAAGCTTCCTAGTCAAATACCTGTGCCTACCTTCCCAAATGCTTAGCTAGATCGCTAATCCGATAATGAGAACAATGTGTAGCAAAAGAGAGAGATTGGAAGATTGAAAGATTGAAAACGTCACTATAGTAGAGAGTGTTTGCAACTTATTGGGTAGTGAGGAACAAATGAGCCTCCCACTTATTTATAATGTCTCAAAGGGCCTACATGAACCTTCTGGAAATAAAATATTCCAGAGATTATTCTAGGGCCTAGATATTTCCTAAGGAAGACTCTAGAACATCTAGAAGGCTATGGAGAATCTTCAAGAATACTCTACCACAATCTGGAGGATTCCATAAGCTTCCTGCAAAACCCCAGTCCGTAGAGGGTTATGCAGATTCGTCTTGGTGGACGAAAAACCTTGGGCGTAACACTCTCCCCCCACATGTTTCGTCGACGCCCTCGTCGACGGGTGCACCAAGTCTCGGAACGACATCCACTCTCGTAGGCATGGTCAATGCGCGTCGTCCATTCTTCATGTGTATCATGCGGTGCTCTCCAGACTTGTCAATCTTCTCCTCAAGATCTGAAACAAACTGGTTTACCGCATCGGCTTTTACCATGGTTTGTGCCCTTCTCGACACAGATAGAGGCTCGTACGGGCTGTCAGGTCGTCGATCCACCTCATCTTATGGCTGCACATAGTTCTCCACACCTCCGCGCATGCGAGTCCTTTTGCAACTCAGTCGACCCGAACGTCCACCATTAACTTTGAGCATATCCTTGCACGAATCACTCCACTTTGTCGCCTCTGCCTCCTCGCAGTCCACGACGTGCTTCTATGCACTTGTACCCAGCTTGGTAGCACGATCTACTTCTCTCTACGGAAGTGACTCATCGGGACACCCATTTGCAAAACTCCGGGTCTCACTCATCTTCCTCCGTGAAGTCCTTCATCTCGAGCACCGGTAAATAGGTCGTCTCCCTTTTGCTACCATGCTTGAGCTGAATGGTGGAGATAGCTTTTTCCTTTGACGGTTCGTCTCATGCAACTTTTACCATGCACGACGAGCCTTCCTCCATGAAGCTGACGACTCCTAAATGTGGCATCGGAACCGCCGAACCGCCTTCGCCGCGATTAGGAAATACATGTCCAGTATCATCTTAAAGTCATCCAACGATGTAGCAGTGAAATTGAAAATACTCGACCAATTTTCCACCGCTACGCGAATTAATTCCTTTTGCTACCCCCTGCATGGGGAGCGCCTCTGCATTGACCGTCTCCATCTTGCTTGAATCTTTCTCCAATGCTAGACCCAAGCGACGGACCTCCGCGTCCGAGATGAAGTTATGAGTGGCGCCCGTGTCAACTTGATCCTCACGTCAACATACATGAGCCCCCTACCTCTGAGTCTTCGACATAGCGGACTTGGTCTTTGACGGCGCAACGCTCCCATGTGCACTCTCATGTGCGCTCCCACTTCACACTCCTCGTTCTCCACCTCCTTGCTTCGGACGGCAATGACACGCATGCTCCTATCCAGACAATCCCGAACAAAGTAATTTCCTCCACATATGAAGCACGAAACTACTCGTTCGGGGTGGACCTTCTCGCGCTTCTTTCTCCCGGATGGACCCTCCTTAGGACAGCTCTCTTATTCTACCCACCATTCTCCTTGGTGGTCTTTGGCTGTCGTCCCACATGTACTCGACAAGCCTCTCCGCTGGTGCAACGTCGGTGTTCAAGTCTTGCACTCTCCGTCCCTGCAATTCTTGAGCCGCCCACAGTTGAAGTTTATCGAGAAAGGAGAACAAGCGATCCTCCTCACCCATGCTAGATATCTTGAGCATCAAGCGTGTGAACTCTACAATGTACTCTTTGATCGCTCTGGTGTGCTTGAGTTGCCGCAAGCTCCGCCTCGCTGCAAACTCCACATTCTCCAGATAGAACTGAGACTTGATCTTTTTCTTGAGATCCTTCCAAGTTTCTATCGAGCACAAACCCTTCTCGGCTTCCATGGACCTATGACGCTACCACAAGATAGCATCATAGATGAAGTAGAGTGAAGCAATGTCCACCTTCTCGGTGCCATCGTCGATGTGCGACGCCTTGAAGTATCGCTCCACGTTCCACAAAAACTCAACTTCTTTGGCATCTCGCTCGCCACTGAAGGATTTGGGCTCGAGGATTTTACGTCTCGGTTCCTCCCTACTCGAAGGTCCACCGTGTGCAACGGTCTTCTCCAAAATGACAACTTTGGTCCTGAGTTCTCCACTAGTCTCGACCACAGTCTTTAGCTCCTCGTAGCCTCGGACCTTCCAGCACAAAGCCTCAATCTTCGCACGATGTGCCTTGAGCTCCTCCTCAAATGCGGATCGGATCTCTTGAAATGCTTCCGAAAGATTGAGATGGACAAAGCGACGTCACTCTCGAATCCATCGTAGAACTCATTTAGCCTCGTGTTGCTTTGCTCCACGGAGCCCATGCGCATCTCCATGTCCCGTGAGCCCATGTCTCCAAGACCTCGAGGTGTTCCGCAAGATCGGCAAGGCTACGCTCCGTCGTAGGCTCCTTGCTCTTGCCCCTCTTGTTGGTCTTGTCTTTCCTCTCCTTAGGCAACGCAAGTCCCTCCTGGACATTTTCGGATGTCGACATGACACCAACCGACCTTCGCTCTAATACCACTTGTCACGAACTTAGTGTTTTTTGCATACACTTCGACCCATGGGTCGCACAAGCTTCCTACTCGAAGACCCGTGTCAGTCTTCCCCAAATGCTTCTAGATCGCTAAGGTGATAATGAGAACAACGTTGAGCAAAAGAGAGAGATTGGAAGATTGAAAATTCACTATAGTAAAGAGAGTTTACAACTTCTTGGGTAGTGAGAAACAAATGAACCTCCACTTATTTATAATACCTCAAAGGGCCTACATGAAGCTTCTGAAAACAGAATATTCCATGAATTATTCTAGGGCCTAGATATTTCCTAAGGAAGACTCTAGAACATCTAGAAGGCTACGGAGACTTCATGAATATTCAAGAAGACCACCACATTCTAAAGGCCTCCGTAAGCTTCCAGCAAAACCCGGTGGGGCGAAAAACCTTGGACGTGACAGACAGCTCTGTACGCATAAAAAGTTCATCAACCCTAACCAGTTCCATAACATATAAAGGCAAATTTCAAAAAAAAAAACACACATTTTACTATCATTTCTAGGTACAAACAACTGCAGTTTAAAACTTTAAATCCACATGAAACTGAGTTACTAAACTAGCTATAAATATAAGTGTTATTCTCTCTACAAAAATAAGTCTGTTGTTTTTGTCCACCCTTGATCTGAAGTCAGCAACAACTTCATAGAACGACTAATAATAATATTTTAAATGTACATGTGAAATTTCTACAAGATGACGACTTAGATCATTATCTTAGTAATCTCTACCATGCAATTACATGCCACGGCAGTAACAACCTTTTGCCTCCTGTTCTAAGAGAGAAGACATATCACATGCTATATCTCTTCAAATTTGTAAAAATAAAAAATAAAAATAAACATTTTCCCTAAGAAAAGGCATGTGAATGCCACAATCCTTCCACTAATGCAGGTCCCAAGGGTGTAAAGATGTACACAGCCATGCACCCATCTTATGGGCCAGCTGTTTCTGTAACTGGGACATCTTCCAAAATGAAAGCACCAAGCATTATCATCAGGCCATGCATTCATTATACTCAATGTGATTTTTTTGTAAAAGCTTGTGAAAACTTCTCAATATATGAGCACTGATCTACTCGAACTCCTCGGAAGGTAATATTTAAAATAATGAAAGAGAGATTCTTTTCTTGAAATAAATGGAAGGATGAAAAAAATTATTTCTGGCCTTCTCACACAGACTTCTAAATAAGGAACTATGTCCAGCTAATTCTTTTTTTTCCAACTCTTCAAGATTCAGGAGCATAGAGAGACAACGAACAGCAACACTTGAATCAAACACAGTTCATACAACTTTCAATTTTATCTATTGATTTAAAGCTTGAAGAGTATCTTGGTTTTCACTACCGCACCCTATCACTTATCTCATGGTGTTCAATCTTCCTACTTGTGCTAAGATAAACTATGCTTGTTACAGGGTTCTTGGTTTTTTTTCTTATCGACTTCTATCATATAATACCTTATGGAATTGGCATTGCTTTTCACTCTTTGGCTTAATCTGTCATAGAGATGAGTGTCATTCCTATAGCAAATTGTCCTATCTTACCACCTTAATAGTCTCGAGGAACTTGGAGGGTGTTCCTTGGTTGCATAAGCTTAAAATGCAGACCTATAAGGTAGGTCTACCTACTTGCCGACTTGCCGCCTAGGTTGGCATAACCCTCTCATGGTCATAGCTACCTTGGCTAGGAATCTGATGGAGGTTTCTTATGCTCCATAGTGAACCGTATTCGGATGGGAAAATGGTTGGATGATGATGATAATGATAATGATGATCCTAGAATATAATACCTTCGCTTAGGACATACCATTCCCCTAAAATATTATGCTACTTTTTGCTCTTGCTTGCAGTCATCTGTTATTTCTACATTTTGTAAAACACAAAAGTTACTAGCTAACTGAAGAAAAAGAAAAGTGCCACAACATTAATTTTGGCAAAACTAAGTCAAACATAGAACTATTAGTTAAGATTATTGAATATACGAACTGTAAGGAACAAGGAACTTAGACATAAAGAATTAAGACGTGCATGGTCAAGCAGGGAACACATTCTGGGTGGTAATACTCACTGAGATGGTAATTTTCCTGCCCCGTGAAAAAGTTTTCCCACATTTGTGTACTTTTGGTTCTCATCGTACGCAATTCCCTTTCCTACACCATAACCAAAACCCAAACCTACTCCGCATCCAGCACCTAGTCCAAATCCAAATTGTAATCCAGGAAATCCAGCCCCAATACCAGCACCTGGATCAAGAAATAAAAGCAAGAAGTGGACGTTAGCATGCTTCAGCCAGTTACGCAATATGAGTAGTATCTAAAGGCTAATTCCTCAAATTTATTAACAAGGCTAAGTATTTTGATGAATAAATTCAATTTAATCGGGCAAACAGAACATACTTTACATTCCAATTAATAAAATAAAAGGAGATCGACTATTTTCGCAAAGAAACTACATGTTTCTCATAGAGATGCATTTCTGTCTACAAAAAATTTCAAGTGTAAATAACTTGTAAATGTGAAGTACAATAAACTTGGCAAAAACCACTTTTAAACTGCTTACGGAGAAATCTTCAGACAAGTGGAAGACCTTGTAGAATGAATTGATAAAAAGCAGAAACCTAAACCTTGAAGTATAGGTCTAACAATCTAAATGGACTAAAAACGCATCAGAACAAATAATGGTTTCTATTGGTATATTTAGTATAGGAATATGTTATATTTAGTATGAGAATATGTTATGTTTAGTATGGGAATATCCTGAGGACATATTTGGGATGCCAGAATATGTCACAGGATATTCTATTGGATATTCCATGATGAAAAGGCTATATAAAACCTATGAGACTATCAATGAAATTATCTCATCAATCAATTACAACATGGTATCAGAGCCACCTTTCCACAAACCCTAGCCGCCACCAAACCCTAACCTTTTCCCTCCTCCCTCTCTCTCCCCGCCACCAAAATCCTAACCCGAAGTAGCCCTCCCTTTCCCCCGCGGTCGCAACAGTCCCCCCCTTTCCGCGCGGCTGCTGCTGCACGAGCGCCGACCGCTCCCCCACGTGCGCGCTGCCCCACCCCCTTGCCGCACACAACGGAGTCTTTGTTGCCATTGTTCGGATCATTCCGAAAGAGGACACCGATACCTAGATCTGATAAAAACAGACATGTTCAGATCTATGAACGGACGACGAGGACGAGCATGAGTCGTGGAGCGGACGTGACGTGATTAGAGAGGAGGAGCATCGATGGAGGAGATTATTAAGAAGTTGGATTCTGCAGAGGTTGCGACGTTGATGAAGTTGATGAAGATGTCGACTGGTGAGAGCACGACACGAACGTCGCCGAAGTTGGAGCTCCCCTCCATCGATCTGAAGCTGGATGGACCAGCCACCTATTTGAGTTGGTCACGGCGGGTGAGAAGAACCCTCGCAGGAAAGAACCTGGAGGGGTTCCTGACGGGCGAGAAGACAGAGCCGGACGAGGGCTCGGCAGGACGCGACGAGTGGAAGTCCACTCATATGGTAATCTACATCTGGCTTCTCAACTCCTTAGTCCAGTCTATTGCCGCCACAGTATATGGCATTTAGATGGTGAAAGATGTGTGGGAGAAGTTGATGAGGACCTATGATGGTATGGGGAACAACTTACGGATCTTCCGATCTATGAAATAGAATCTATTGGTGAGTCCTCTGCTGAAGAAAAATCTTCTGATAATGAGGATCTCTGTGAGGCAATAGAACACCTCAAGATCAACATGAACACAATAAACAAAACCTATAATTAGGTGAAGATTACTCTTCTCAACGAGAAAGCAATCCTTCCTGTTAAAGAAGAAATTTCTGCAGGATATATACTTTATACTCCAGTAAATCGATATGTATAAAGAGGTATCGTAGTGCAGAAATATTTTTAGATACGAGGATTTTTATACCTATTGGATACTATGGTAAAATTCATAGTGTTCCTTTACATACCAATAAAGGTATAATTTCCACACAAGGTTTTATTGAACATGTGTCGAGACATAATATAGCTATTACTGTAAAAATACCGTTTATGAAGGTGATTACACCATTGAGAGAGGTGACCCTATCGGGTTACTGGTAATTCATAAATATGAGGACCTCCCTATTGTGGAAGATCCCCTTCCAAAAAGGGTTTTTAATCCTCAACAAGACTCTAGTAGCTCTAGTAGGAATGAACCTCAAGAGCAGCACTATGAGTTCAGAATATATATGAATACATTGACATCTGAGGAAACTTCAAATTCTAGCCTCACACAGAATGAAGATGAACAATTTGAAATTACAGATAAAGATCTAGAAAAGCTTAAAGAAGAAATTCCACATTCAGATAAAAACGAATTTTATAAACCTATTTCTCAAAGTAGCTTCAGATTTTTTAGGATTGCTCAACTATGGTAGAAGGTTTATTCCCCATCTTTCTGCTAGAGTTGAAAAACTACAAGATAAGCTTGCTAGTGAACAAGCAAAATACAAACAAGTTACAGGAGAACAACCACGTAATTGGAATACAAGCAAAATCTCTATTTTCCTTTCGCCTAAGGAGAAAGATGAGATTGCTAAAATAAAAGAATTGGTTAAAGACCAAAAAATACCTATTACAAACTCCGTTGCCCCTCACTTACAAACTTCACTCTTATTTATAGGAGAGGTCGGTACTACCACCGGTTTGGCCGGTTAAGGCTAATCGGATCAATCTTCCTTTAATAAAGTAAAGTTACTTTATTAAAGTGATTCCTTTCTTTTGGTAAAGACAAGGTCGATGTGACTTCTTACCGAAAAGGAAAGGACAGCTCACACATCTGGTGTATTACAGATAAGATCGAATATACACGTAGCCCCTTAATTATTGCGGGCTGGTGAAGGGTCACTTCTGTCTGGAGTAGTGTCCCTTTGTGGGGTCTCATATACCACCTCCCACCATCCGTCCCATAAGTCAAAAGTGGATGCGGAAGGAGATGCACCACGTGGAGGAGTCCAGTGTCGATATCTCCTCTCTTCTTCGGGCCATTCCTGAATTTGTCTGTAGTCGGGGGTCCTATTCACCGAACTGTCTTCGGTCCCTTCTTCATCACTGGTGTTCGCATCTGCTACAGGCGGAGACTGATGTGACGAAGACTGCAGAATCCCTCAGCCGCACAGGCAGCTGCCACACAGGCTCCCCAAAAGGGAAAGGCTTGGGAAGGACCTAAAAAAATCCTTCCAAAAGACATTTATACCATGGTAAGAAATTGGTACAACCAGGGCCTAGAGAAAAATGACAAAGGGTCTTGGGATCTGTTCAACGGATGCTACAGGGCCATCCAGTCCAACGATATAAAGGGTGCCAGCTATTGGTTGTCTCAGCTAGAAAAACATTTTATTGCAGAAAAAAATAAAGCTGCTCAATTAAATGGAAAGTTGTACGAGGTTAGGCAAAAGGCTTCTCAGTTAATGGCATATAGTGCCACTTCAAGATCCCCAGCTCTAATCTCTAAAGAACATAATCTTTTCCAAGGAAATTCAAATGAACATAAAGAACTGAAGGAGATCATGAGGCAGATTGACAGTCATGATCTGGTCAATTTTAGAATACCGGACATACTGGATTTCTACTCCTCCCTGGAATTAAGAGTGAGAAACTCTCGAATTTAGATTCTGAACATATGGTACAGAAAATGATTACACATATAAAAATATATATAAAAAATACAGTACTTGGATACCGTTTGCCTAAGAAAAGAAGGAAAGCGCAAACAAGATTAGTTCGTGTTCTGCAGTCTCCGCCACAGAGACTAGTTCGTGTTCTGCAGTCTCCGCCACAGCAGTCTCCGCCTGTAGCAGATGCGGACACCAGTGATAAAGAAGGGACCGAAGACAGCTCGGTGAATAGGACCCCGACTACAGACAAATTCGAGAATGGTCCGAAGAAGAGAGGAGATATCGACACTGGACTCCTCCACGTGGTGATCTCCTTCCGCATCCACTTTTGACTCATGGAATTGATGGTGGGAGGTGATAAATGAGACCCCACAAAGGGACACTACGCCAGACAGAAGTGACCCTTCACCGGCCTACAATAATTAAGGGGCTACATGTATATTCGATCTTATCTGTAATACACAAGATGTGTGAGCTGTCCTTTCCTTTTTGGTAAGAAGTCACATCGACCTTATCTTTACCAAAAGAAAGGAATCACTTTAATAAAGCAACTTTACTTTATTAAAGGAAAGATTGATCCGGTTAGCCTTAACTAGCCAAGCCGGTGGTAGTACCGACCTCTCCTATAAATAAGAGTGAAGTTTGTAAGTGAGGGGCAACGGAGTTTGTAATTTCTTTTGAGTTTTTGATAGTGTGCTCTTGTGTTCTCTCTTGGTGTTGTTCTGTTTGCTTCTTTCCGTTGTACTCATCTGGTAAAGCTTAAAGAAGCAATTCCACATTCAGATAAAAATGAAGTTTATAAACCTATTTCTTTCCAGTCTAGGTTTCTAAACAAACATACCTACATATTCGAAAGAATGCAGGAAAATATAAAATTGAAAGGAGGAGAGGATTTCTCTTCCATATCTCTTCTTGATCGCAAGAAGATAGAAAAGTTAAGAAATAAATACTTGAAGATGAGGTATCTTCATATCGGGTTAATTTAGTTAAAAATCACTGGTTTATTCCGCACAGGAATAGATACTCCAATACTAGTAGTTTGTATAGATGAAAGAATAATCAATAATCCTCTGAATAGTATCATTGGAGGAGCAAAATCCAACCTGGTAAACAGGTTATTCGGAATAAATATTCATCCGGACTTTTCTATAAGTCTAGCAGATGAAAATATAGAGAAAACATGTACTCTCTCTATAAATCTACAAGGCATAGAACTTATGCCAGGTTCTAAAGTTTTGGGTATACAATGGAAGCATTGTATGGCCTTAAACGATACTCCAACATTTAAGTTCATAACTCCAAAACATTTAGTCAAGCTTTTCGAAGTTGGTATTGGTAAAACCATCCAACCTAGACTAGCTAAATTGGAACATTTGAGGTTAGACAACGACATGCAGTTGTTTGTTAAATCTTTGAAACCAAAACTCGAGGTACCTATAGAATATTTTATTGCCTCGGAAAATACAATATCTACGGTGATGAGTGGACAGAACGACATGTTCATATCCTCTTAATTCAAACGGGCAATGGTGGTTGTCCGAATGAACAATTAATTCGGCTTTCGCCGACCTGTTCTCTCCCATGTGGAGAAGTTGTTCTTGAGTATGTTAGCTATGGTAGGCTCAGATATTTTTTAACAGAAATATGCTTAGATCTCTGTTCTTACTCGTTTTGACCCGTAATTATGCGGCTTGACATAGCTCCCCTACGTTCCTCGATAACATGATCAAAGAACTACTGCGGCTTTCTGGCAGGGTTTGGCCTCAACATAATGACCACAAGCCTAAGCTATCGCTTCACAGAATTAGACAACAGTATTGGTTCGTTTCCTACGCTATATGTAAGAGCTTGCACATAGATCTAAGCATTATTTTTGTTAGAATAATCTGAATACCTATCACAGCATCATACTAAAGAACAAGAGTTTAAGCTAACATAAAAGAAAAAGAAAAAATTAACAAGAGAGAATACTTGCAATAAAATCAGCAAGAGTTTATTGATATTCTGGCTCTGATACCAGATGAGTACAGCGGAAAGAAGCAAACAGAACACCACCAAGAGAGAACACAAGGGCACACTATCAAAAACTCAAAAGAAATAACAAACTCCGTTGCCCCTCACTTACAAACTTCACTCTTATTTATAGGAGAAGTCGGTACTACCACCGGCTTGGCCGGTTAAGGCTAACCGGATCAATCTTTCCTTTAATAAAGTAAAGTTACTTTATTAAAGTGATTCCTTTCTTTTGGTAAATATAAGGTCAATTCTTACCAAAAAGGAAGGACAGCTCACACATCTAGTGTATTACAGATAAGATCGAATATATACGTAGCCCCTTAATTATTGCGGGCTGGTGAAGGGTCACTTCTATCTGGCGTAGTGTCCCTTTGTGGGGTCTCATATACCACCTCCCACTCCCATGAGTCAAAAGTGGATGCGGAAGGAGATGCACCACGTGGAGGAGTCCAGTGTCGATATCTCCTCTCTTCTTCGGACCATTCCCGAATTTGTCTGTAGTCGGGGGTCCTATTCACCGAGCTGTCTTCGGTCCCTTCTTCATCACTGGTGTCCGCATCTGCTACAGGCGGAGACTGTTGTGGCGGAGACTGCAGAACACGAACTAATCTCTGTGGCGGAGACTGCAGAACACGAACTAATCTTGTTTGCGTGTTCCTTCTTTTCCTAGACAAACGCCACTCGATTCTTTTTTGGTAGCGCCGGAGAACTTGCCTATAGGAAACCTTCTTCCTTTGTCTCGATGGTCCCACCATGCTTCAGATCTGCAAATGGAAAATAATAGAATCTTCAGACGATACGTCGATATTCGCCTGTTGCCCCACTGGTCCAAGGCTCATTCCGGAAAAAAAACTCCTGGAGGAGTCGGGCGTTTGCATTTTCGTCTGGCACCCTGATGGATAGGAAGTCGGCCAGAACGATATTGTGAGGAGAGGACCGCCTGTCCTCCCAATAGCTTTGGGGCCTCAATAAAAAAATTCCAAGGCCACACCATATCTCTCATTGCCTTCGTTGAAGTTTCCTTTCTTGAAAACTGAAAATTTCAACCCTAGATCGTCCTGAAGGCGATGCAATTCCCAGATCTGGTAGGAGGGATAGCACTTGATATACCTCCTTTCCTCCCATACGCTCCAGACCTTGAATCTGAACATTGTCTGGAACCTCGTCGCATGAGAGAGCGCCGCTTCCCAACAGATCTCAGGGAGAGTCCGGTCGTATAGTTCAGCGTCTGAAGTGTTAATGAACACTTCATGAACAAATCCTTTTTTAATTTGAGTAATTAATTTTATAATATCTTGGAAACATGAGACAAGGCGTATGTTTCCGTTCTTATTGTATATTATCTCTTCCCCTTCGAAGTACTTAGTGATTTCAGTGTCATCTAAGCGCCTGAAGAAGGTCAAGAGACGTTGCTCATCAATGAGCTGCTGCTGGTACATAGTAATCATTTTCTGTACCATATGTTCAGAATCTAAATTCGAGAGTTTCTCACTCTTTAATTCCGAGGAGTAGAAATCCAGATTCCAGTATGTCCGGTATTCTAAAATTGACCAGATCATGACTGTCAATCTGCCTCATGATCTCCATTAGTTCTTTATGTTCATTTGAATTTCCTTGGAAAAGATTCTGTTCTTTAGAGATTAGAGCTGGGATCTTGAAGCGGCACTATATGCCATCAACTGAGAAGCCTTTTGCCTCACCTCGTACAGCTTTCCATTTAATTGAGCAGCTTTATTTTTTTTTGCAATAAAATATTTTTCCAGCTGAGACAACCAATAGCTGGCACCCTTTATATCGTTGGACTGGATGGCCCTGTAGCATCCGTTGAACAGATCCCAATACCCTTTGTCATTTTTCTCCAGGTCCTGGTTGTACCAATTTCTTACCATGGTACTGGCAAATGTCTTTTGGAAGGGTTTTTAGGTCCTTCCCAAGCATTTTCCTTTTGGGGAGCCGGTGTGGCAGCTGCATGTGTGGCTGAGGGACTTGCGGTCCCCTGAGGACTGTTCGTCCCAAGAACAGGGCTGTTCGCCCCATGAATTTGGCTATTCACCGGTATTTGTGGGCTGTTTACCCTGGGAGCTGGGCTATTCGCCTTTGACGCTCCGGAAGAGGAGGCAGAACCTTCTCCCTTGGCCTTTCTAGAGCCGGATGCAGGGGAAAAGGCGTCTTGCCTATTCATCTCTTCGAAAACTCTTCTCATTTGACTGTATTCGTCTTCGTCCATGGCATCATATCCTGGTTAAAGTATCCGCCAGGAAGTTAGTATATCCAGGAATGTAAACAACCTCATAATTGAATATTTCTAAGTAGATTGCAATTCTAATCCTTCTGAGATTCTCTTCAGGATTATTAATAGATTTTTACTTAAGAAATTGAGCTACAGATTTATTGTCTGTTTCAATAACGAAATTTTGGTAAAGAATATATATTTTTAAACTTTTGATGGCTAACTTTACTGCCAATAATTCTTTATCGTAAGTAGCATATTTAATATGGATTTTTGTGAAATTTCCAGATGTATATGCCACAATCTCCTTTTGTTTGGCAATCAATACTTCTGCCCAAAAGTTGTCAGAAGCATCAGTCTGCAAAACAAGTTTTTCATCGTCAAGAGGAAAATAAAGTATTTTTTGGTCTTTAACCAATTCTTTTATTTTAGCAATCTCATCTTTCTCCTTAGGCGAAAAGGAAATAGAGATTTTGCTTGTATCCCATTTACGTGGTTGTTCTCCTGTAACTTGTTTGTATTTTGCTTCTTCACTAGCAAACTTATCTTGTAGTTTTTCAACTCTAGTAGAAAGATGGAGAATAAACCTTCTACCATAGTTGAGCAATCCTAAAAAACTCTGAAACTACTTCAAAGTTTTGAAGTCATCGGGAAAATCTTTTATCTTTGTATAAATATGTTGTTGTAACTCATTCTGGCCATTTTTAATTATTTTTCTTAGAAAATCGATTTCCGTTTTAAACAACTTGATCTTCTTAGGACTGAGAATAATCCCATTATCAAGTAGCAATTTTGCTACCAATAATAAATGTTCCTTATGTTCTTCGGCCGTTTTGGAGAACACAAGAATATCATCTATGTAAACAACAACGAACTCCAAGTGTCCAAATATTGAATTCATCCATTTCTGGAATATTTGTGGAGCATTTTTTAACCCAAAAGGCATAACTAACCATTCAAAATGTCCCTGAGGACAGCTGAAAGCAGTTAGCTCGATGGATGCTTTATCAGCAAGTTTAATCTGCCAAAATCCAGATTTAGCATCAAACTTACTATAAAACTTTGCTCCTTGAATTTGTTTTATTAAATTTTCTGCTGAAGGGATGAAATATCATCAAACTTAGTATAGTTGTTAAGCTTTCGGTAGTTAATAATCATTCTAACTTTTTCTCGTTTAATCTCTGCATGGTTCCTGACAAGGAAGGCTGGAGACGAATGAGAGCTAGAACTTTTTTGTATTAGTTTTAGACGAAGCAACTCGTCTATCTGCTTAGCAAATTCCTCCTTATCAGTAGGAGAGACCATTATGCTATTAACACGTACCTTTGATTCTTTATGTATATCTAAGAGCTCGATTTTACAATATCTGGGAGCTCTATCAAACCATTTTAACGGATTGTCAGAATATAATGGTTCTAACATCCCATGGATAATTTTTTGAAAATTGTTATCTGTTGGGATAGTATAGGTACAAATTTTGTCCTTGCCACCACGCTGTGCTGCGGGTGACTATTTATCAGTCATAGAAACTATAAATGGTACTCTAGGTATAGACATACCATCGATATCGAAATAATGCATATTAAATGGCGGATAATGGCGTAAATTATCCATGCCAATTAAACAATCATTATCAAATTCTTTCGGAAGTAGAATAAAGTCATATTGATATGTTTTACAATTTTCATGTATATCTGGAAATTGGACAGGGATTTTAGTTTTGTAGTTGACTAAAATTTGTCGACCCATGAAATCATTCAATTTACATGGCTTCTCTAGTTTAATACGTAGATGTTCAGGTATAAACAATTCTTGTAATAAACTGGCCTCTGCCTCTGTATCAACTAGGGCATTAAAAGTTCATTATACCCTGGTATACAAATTGTTAAGGGTATATAGATATGTAATTGTGGTGCAGATTTTAGATCAAGGTTTGCTTTGATCATTATCTGTGTTTTTAAGCAATTCTTCCCATTCGGGAACTGGATTAGGAGGAAGATTTAGCCAGTCAATCGAGTCTGACCCGTCAATCTTCTCAAATTCAAAACTAATTGTGTCTAAAGATGTACTTGCCATTTCTAGGTCAAGCTCATCTTCCAAAGTTAGATCAATATGATCTTCAGCTTGTAATTCTACATTAGTCTCTTCGACTATTCTATTTTTATGTCTTAGAGTGGTGGAGGTCTTTCCAGTTAAGGAGATCTTTCTCCTTTCTGACTTATCTAGTTGGTGAAATAAACGGATATGCTCTTTGAGCACTCGTTTAGTTCCATCTAGTGACAAGCGTTCGATAATTGGATTTTGAGGATTCATTTTTAATGATATCCTTGAATTTATGAGTGAGACAGAACATTTTGTATGCCTCCTTGATATGGTATGCATTAAATTTTGTACGTTTCTTATAATAACTCATTTAAGAAAGGTCGGAGTTATGTTCCCTAATTCGGGATAATGGTGTCTTGACAATTAAGTTTTCCTTTTCTCTAGACTTAACGTTGTCCAGTAATAATTTAGTTCTTCCCTCAATAGGAGAATCACTTATATTGGCTCTATGTGAATATTCATCTATAGGTCGCTCTTCATTTCCTATATGATCCATAGAGTTATATCTAGATATTTTTACTGAGTTAGAGGAAGAGGATTCAGAATCTTGTGCTCTGGATAATCGTCTTCCACTCATCACCGTAGATATTGTATTTCCCGAGGCAATAAAATATTCTGTAGGTACCTCGAGTTTTGGTTTCAGAGATTTAACAAACAACTGCATGTCGTTGTCTAATCTCAAATGTTCCAATTTAACTAGTCTAGGTTGGATGGTTTTACCAATACCAACTTCGAAAAGCTTGACTAAATGTTTTGGAGTTATGGACTTAAACGTTGGAGTATCGTTTAAGGCCATACAATGCTCACATTGTATACCCAAAACTTTAGAGCCTGGCATAAGTTCTATGCCTTGTAGATTTATAGAGAGAGTACAGATTTTCTCTATATTTTCATCTGCTAGACTTATAGAAAAGTCCGGATGAATATTTATTCCGAATAACCTGTTTACCAGGTTGGATTTTGCTCCTCCAATGATACTATTCAGAGGACTACTGATTATTCTTTCATCCATACAAACTACTAGTATTGGAGTATCTATTCCTCTGCGGAATAAACCAGTGATTTTTAATTAAATTAACCCGATATGAAGATACCTCATCTTCGGGTATTTCTTTCCTGTGCGGAATAAACCAGTGATTTTTAATTGAATTAACCCAATATGAAGATACCTCATCTTCGGGTATTTCTTTCTTAACTTTTCTATCTTCTTGCGATCAAGAAGAGATATGGAAGAGAAATCCTCTCCTGCTTTCAATTCTATATTTTTCTGCATTCTTTCGAATATGTAGGTATGTTTGTTTAGAAACCTAGACTGGAAAGAAATAAGTTTATAAACTTTTTTTTATCTGAAGGCGTCTTGCCTATTCATCTCTTCGAAAACTCTTCTCATTCGACTGTATTCGTCTTCGTCCATGGCATCATATCCTGGTTGAAGTATCCGCCAGGAAGTTAGTATATCCAGGAATGTAAACAACCTCATAATTGGATATTTCTAAGTACATTGCAATTCTAATCCTTCTGAGATTCTCTTCAGGATTATTAATAGTTTTTTTCTTAAGAAATTGAGCTACAGATTTATTGTCTGTTTCAATAATGAAATTTCGGTAAAATATATATTTTTAAACTTTTGATGGCTAACTTTACTGCCAATAATTCTTTATTGTACGTAGTATATTTAATATGGGTTTTTGTGAATTTTCCAGATGTATATGCCACAATCTCCTTTTGTTTGGCAATCAATACTCCTGCCCAAAAGTTGTCAGAAGCATCAGTCTGCAAGATAAGTTTTTCATCGTCAAGAGGAAAATAAAGTATTTTTTGGTCATTAACCAATTCTTTTATTTTAGCAATCTCATCTCTCCTTAGGCGAAAGGGAAATAGATTTTGCTTGTATCCCATTACGTGGTTGTTCTCCTGTAACTTGTTTGTATTTTGCTTGTTCACTAGCAAGCTTATCTTGTAGTTTTCAACTCTAGCAGAAAGATGGGGAATAAACTTTCTACCATAGTTGAGCAATCCTAAAAAACTTTAAGCTCCTTCAAAGTTTTTAAAGTCATCGGGAAAATCTTTTATCTTTGTATAAATATGTTGTTGTAACTCAATCTGGCCATTTTTAATTATTTTTCCTAGAAAAACGATTTCCGTTTTAAACAGCTCGATCTTCTTAGGACTCTGAATAATCCCATTATCAAGTAGCAATTTTGCTTCCAATAATAAATGTTCCTTATGTCCTTCGGCCATTTTGGACAACACAAGAATATCATCTATGTAAACAACAACGAACTCCAAGTGTTCAAATATTGAATTCATCCATTTCTGGAATACTTGTGGAGCATTTTTTAACCCAAAAGGCATAACTAACCATTCAAAAAGTCCCTGAGGAAGTACTTAGTGATTTCAGTGTCATCTAAGCGCCTGAAGAAGGTCAAGAGACGTTGCTCATCAATGAGCTGCTGCTGGTACATAGTAATCATTTTTTTGTACCATATGTTCAGAATCTAAATTCGAGAGTTTCTCACTCTTTAATTCCAAGGAGGAGTAGAAATCCAGTATGTCCGGTATTCTAAAATTGACCAGATCATGACTGTCAATCTGCCTCATGATCTCCTTCAGTTCTTTATGTTCATTTGAATTTCCTTGGAAAAGATTATGTTCTTTAGAGATTAGAGCTGGGGATCTTGAAGTGGCACTATATGCCATCAACTGAGAAGCCTTTTGCCTAACCTCGTACAGCTTTCCATTTAATTGAGCAGCTTTATTTTTTTCTGTAATAAAATGTTTTTTCAGCTGAGACAACCAATAGCTGGCACCCTTTATATCGTTGGACTGGATGGCCCTGTAGCATCCGTTGAACAGATCCCAAGACCCTTTGTCATTTTTCTCGAGGTCCTGGTTGTACCAATTTCTTACCATGGTACTGGCAAATGTCTTTTGGAAAAAAAATTTAGGTCCTTCCCAAGCCTTTCCCTTTTGGGGAGCCGATGTGGCAGCTGCCGAAAATGGTCCGAAGAAGAGAGGAGATATCGACACTGGACTCCTCCATGTGGTGCATCTCCTTCCGCATCCACTTTTGACTCATGGGACGGATGGTGGGAGGTGGTATATGAGACCCCACAAAGGGACACTACGCCAGACAGAAGTGACCATTCACCAGCCCGCAATAATTAAGGGACTACGTGTATATTCGATCTTATCTGTAATACACCAGATGTGTGAGCTGTCTTTTCCTTTTTGGTAAGAAGTCACATCGACCTTATCTTTACCAAAAGAAAGGAATCACTTTAATAAAGTAACTTTACTTTATTAAAGGAAAGATTGATCCGGTTAGCCTTAACCAGCCAAGCCGGTGATAGTACCGACCTCTCCTATAAATAAGAGTGAAGTTTGTAAGTGAGGGGCAACGGAGTTTGTAATTTCTTTTTAATTTTTGATAGTGTGCTCTTGTGTTCTCTATTGGTGTTGTTCTGCTTGCTTCTTTCCGCTGTACTCATCTGGTATCAAGAGAGAACACAAGAGCACACTATCAAAAACTCAAAAGAAATTACAAACTCCGAGAAGAAATTCGGGAAAAGAAAATTCATTAAAAAGAAAAAATTCCGAAAAGGTTGCAAATGCTTTAAATGCAACAAGGACACTTCGCCAATGAATGTCCTGAAAATATACAAAGTATTGTCATCAATGATCTTAATGAATATGGTATAAACATCGGGGAGTATGCCACGGAGTTGGAATGTCTGTGGTTGGATTAGGACCACTCCTCAAAACGGACGAGCTGCGGGGACCCGAAGTGTAAGGAGAGACATATGTGTCTGCAGGAGAGGACGAAAAAATTTCTCAAAGGGCTGACTGCAGCATTCGCACAAAGGACGGCCTTACATCTCGCCCAACCAGAGATCCCTAGTCTTGAAGAGGCTATCTCGGCCATGATCCAGGAGGAGACACGCATCAGACTGCAGGTGGTCCCTCCGAAGCAAAATCAGCACTAGCGGTTACTAGCTCAGGCGACACAGGGTCCAAGGGAGAACCTTGCAGGCTGCAGCACAATCGGCAGTGCTACAACTGAGGGGAGATGGGCCATCATCGGTATGCTTGTACCAAACCACCTAGGGAGGGAGACTCAGGTGGTGGACGTGGACAGTTCGGTTGACGAGGATATATTGGAGGATGTGGTCGTGGTCTAGGGGGTCGACGAGACGGCCGAGGAGGTTATCGGACAAATCTGCTGGTAGCAGAAGGGAATGGAGAAGCTGTTGGCACTTTTACTGAGGAGGATCAGGCACTGTTGGACCTGCTGGAGAGGAAGCAGAGAGCGTCAACCAAGGGAGACAAGAGGAGTGGAACAGAGGAGGCATCCACATCATTCTTCGTTGGGGGCAACGCGCTATGTATGCCCAAACATCAGAAGGTACTGACGAGTCACTTGCTCTTGCATCTATATCTTCCCTTAAAACGTAAGACTGGATTATCGAATCGGGAGCATCTCGGCATGTGACGAAAAATGCTAGTGAGTTTTCTTCTTACACTCACCTAGCATCAGCAGACAGCATTCAGACAGCAGATGGCACTTTCCAGCCAGTGATCGGTAAGGGTACTGTTAATTGTACAGGTTCAGTAAGATTATCCAATGTTTTACATGCTCCATCCTTTCCAGTCGGTCTCTTGTCTATTAGTTCTATAATTCTCCAACTTAAATGTATTGTTTCTTTTGATATTCCTAAGGTGATCTTCCAGGAGAAAGGGACGGGACGAAGACTTGGGACTGACACTTGGCATGAGGGACTGTGGTACCTAGATTGAGAATGACTGGACTCAGCACTGGTATCTATGGCAGAGAAGGCTGAAATGGGAGGACTGCAACAGAGGACTGAGGAGACTTTGATACTTCATCATAGGAGGATGGAACATTCTTCCTTTGATAATTTAAGTTATATCCAGAGATTTATGCAAAAACAGATAAAAAGAAATTAGTATGTGATGCATGCGAGTTAGAAAAACTTACTAGAAGCTCATATGTTGGTACGGGTCATAGGAGATCTATTGCTTTTGAGGTAGTGCATTCCGATGTTTGGGGTCCATGTACTATTAACACTATGAATGGGTATAAATATTTTGTTTCCTTTATTGATTGTACCTCTCGTGTCACCTGGCTGTATTTGATGAAAAATAAGAGTGATGTACATGCTTGTTTTTGAGATTTTCATAAGCATGTCCAGACTCAGTACAACGCAGTTGTGAAGATACTGAGGTCTGACAATGGAAGGAGTATACCAACAGGACGCTTGCAAAATACTTGTCAGCACACGGGATCCAGCATCAGACCACCTGTGCATACACACCAGCACAAAATGGAGTAGCAGAAAGGAAGAACCGACACCTTCTGGAGGCCGTAAGAAGTATGATGATCGACATGAATGTCCCACAAAGCCTGTGGCTACATGCAGTGTTAACAGCAGCTCAACTCATCAACAGGATGCCTTCGAAAGTCCTGGGATGGAAGTCCACATGTGAAGTATTACAAGGCAATAATAGTGGGATACTTCCACTGAAGGTGTTCGGGTGTGTGTGTTTTGTGAAGGACAACAGACCATCAGTTGGAAAACTTGACCCCAGAGCGGTCAAGTGCATCTTCGTGGGCTACTCAGCAACTCAGAAGGGGTATGTGTGCTGGAGTTCAGTAGAGAAGAAGAAGTTTGTCAGTATGGATGTCCACTTCCGGGAGCATGAGCCATACTACCGCAATGACACAACACGCCTAATACTACTAGTATAAGACGAGAGGGAGAGATGGAGAACCTGGTGGTGACTGATTTAGAAGTTTGGCATAGAGGCACGGTTGAAGAGGAACATGAAGGTGAAGCAAAACAGGGGAAGAAGACGAGAAGTGTTAGGCCTACGGCTCAGGGAGAGTTACTTACCTACAGCAGGAGGGAAAAGCAAACTGCAGGACCAGTACCTACAGTGCCAGTGCCAGTGCCAAGTCCCTTGCCTGCGTTCGTCCCAACTCCTGAGACACCTACACCACCATCCCCTTCAGATGATATCATTCCTCGTACTCCTCCCACACCACTATCTGTAAGAAGGACCACTCACAGCAATGCGAAAAATCCTCCGGACAGATATGGTTGGGATCTTGCTCAGTTTGTTTCTTATGACCATCTCTCTTTTTTTTATGGAGCATTTATAGCATCTTTGGATAGTATTACTGTACCTAACAATTGACAAGTTGCCAAGAACGATCCAAAGTGGAAAGCGCCAATGCATGAGTTAGAAGCTCTTGAGAAGAATCACACTTGGGAGCTGGTGAGACTGCCGGAGGGGAAGAGAGCAGTCGGATGCAAGTGGGTCTTTACCGTGAAACAAAACCCAGATGGACAGGTTGAGCGCTACAAAGCTCGACTAGTGGCGAAAGGATACAGTCAGACATACGGCATCGACTATAACGAGACCTTTGCACCAGTTGCAAAGATGAGCACTGTCAGGACCCTGACCTCTTTGGCAAAGAATGGTGTATGGAAGCTACACCAACTGGACGTGAAGAATGCATTTCTTCACGGAGATCTAGTGGAGGAGGTTTACATGGAGATAGCACCAGGATTTGGCACAAATCATACAGCAGACAAGGTCTGCAGACTGAAGAAGTCCCTCTATAGACTGAAACAGTCTCCTCGAGCGTGGTTTGACGGATTCAGGAGAGCGGTGATAGGGATGGAATATCAGCATATCAATGCTGATCACACTGTATTCTTCAGAAGGAGTTGAGGCAACATCACCATAATTGCGGTGTATATTGACGACATGATTATCACGGAAGATGATGAGCAGAAAATCGTCCGACTCAAAGGGAAGCTTGGCAAGGAATTTGAGGTGAAGGACCTTGGTCTTCTTCGCTACTTCCTTGGAATTGAGATCACTCGAGACGCAGAGGAGATTGTTCTCTCTCAGAGGAAGTATGCACTGGACCTTCTCACAGAGACGGGGATATTGGGATGCAAACATGCAGCGACGTCAATCGATCGGAGGTTCAAGCTGAACGCTGAGGCTGGAGAACCAGTTGACCGGAAAAGATACCAGAGACTGGTGGACAAGCTGATCTATTTGAGCCACACACGTCCAGATATATGCTTTGCAGTTAGTGTGGTGAGCCGCTACATACATGACCCACAAAAGGGTCATATGGACGCAGTATACCAGATTCTGAGATACTTGAAGGGTGCCCCCGGGAAGGGACTGATGTTCAGAAAGAATAATCACATGGACATCGAGGGCTACTGCGATTCTGACTGGGCTAGTTGTGCTGATGACAGGAGGTCTACCTCGGGATACTGCATATTTTTAGGAGGCAACTTGGTCTCTTGGAGGAGTAAGAAGCAGTCAGTGGTAGCCAGATCGACAGCTGAAACGGAGTACAGAGCTATGGCCTTGAGAGTTGCAGAGCTGCTTTGGTTGAAGAATATGCTGGTGAAGCTGAAGCTGGATCAAGGAGCCAAAATAAAGTTGTGGTGTGACAACCAGTCAGCTATTAGTATTCCAACAATCCAGTACAGCATAACAGGACCAAACACATCGAGATCGATAGGTTCTTCATCAAGGAGAAGTTGGTTAGTGGACTACTGGAGCTAGGCCACGTTCCAACCAAGCATCAGGTAGCAGACGGACTAACCAAGGGACTTAGCTCTGTGAGCATGATTAGAGGATGTGACAAGATGGGCTTGGTGAATATCTTTCGCCCATCTTGAGGGAGAGTGTTGGTATATTTAGTATAGGAATATGTTATATTTAGTATGAAAATATGTTATGTTTAGTATGGAAATATCCTGAGGACATATTTGGGATGCCAGAATATGCTATAGGATATTCCATTGGAGATTCCATAATGTAAAGGTTATATAAAACCTATGAGACTATCAATGAAATTATCTTATCAATCAATTACAACAGTTTCACAAGAGATTAACTTAGAAATGGGATGATAGGGATAAAAAATTAGGAACTTACAATTCATTGTTCTTTCTTGATGTTAATTAGACAACCAACTGCAACTTTGTCGTTTTTCAACTTCTTAGCAATGTTTGGAAAAAATTACTTAAACCAATTAGTTCTATGTTTAAGCTGCTTTTCATCAGTAATCGATGTTTGTTCAGCTTGTTCTTAGTCACTTTAGACACCTTGTCTTGCTTCCATTTTACACCTTATTTTTGTACTTTTTCCGTGTCCATAACAATATTCCTGTTTCTACAATAATAATCCCCTTTGCTACCAACACTCCAAGACACAATCAAATAGTGCTAAATATGTTGGCATCTTTTAAGCTTGCACCTCAAATCCCCCAAGTATTTGTCGATCACAAAAGCTGAAAAAATATCTATGATGTATGCCTCTATATGTCCTCTAGTTTAATTCATAGATAAAAAGATAAATTGGTCATGTCATGACTCAATAGCATCTAGCCATCAAATTCTATAAAGGCCTCATACACTTCATGTAACCTAAAACTTTGGTAAGTGTTGGCATTAAAGGGCCAGCTGGTCCGTAACTGGGCTAGGAGGCTAGATTGCACCACCTGATGACGTCCTAGTAGGCAGCCTGGTTGGACTTACTATATATGACCCCAACATAAAGGGGTTGGACCTAGCTTGCTTCTCAAGCAACTCCGATCTTGTCATTTATTATTTTATTACATATTAATGACTAATGCTGGAATACGGTACATTAGGTCATTCTGCATGGCAACATTCAAAAGCATGTCAACCTATTTGATTGGCTCACCCATACCAGCAATCACCTTCGGCACTATTGATACCGAAATAAGTCAAGATGGAACCAGTCTACTGTGCTACGTATAGAAACGATAGCGGAAGCACTCAACATGTCGCCCTGACTGAGCCACGAGGAGGTCAGGATTGGAAATTCGGTAACATAGTGGAAGAAACACCACATGCGACTAGAACCTGTTAGATAGCCAGATGTGATAACTTAATTTTTCAAAGTGTAAGGGTGAAGGATAAGGAACTCCAGTCAAGGAATGTTTTGTGAGTGATCGGACTTGGATCTGTACAGGGTTCATCGAAGACAACATAAACTTCCTTCCTGGGAAACTTTTTACCACGGTTAGTCTCCGTACAACATGTGCTTGGCAACCCTCACAAGAAGCTGAGGGATGGAATCAACGGATCCCATCTTCTTCATCCTGTGAATCAAGGAATGTTTTGTGAGTGATCGGACTTGGATCTGTACAGGGTTCATCGGAGACAACATACACTTCTTCCTGGGAAACTTTTTACCACGGTTATAGTCTCCGTA
This sequence comes from Iris pallida, assembly GCA_029216955.1. Lineage (NCBI taxonomy): Eukaryota > Viridiplantae > Streptophyta > Magnoliopsida > Asparagales > Iridaceae > Iris > Iris pallida. The sequence goes on from JANAVB010021796.1 coordinate 10,251,303, forward strand.
CAACATGTGCTTGGCAACCCTCACAAGAAGCTGAGGAATGGAATCAATGGATCCCATATTCTTCATCCTGTGAATCATATGTCCATGATTGGCAGGTTATCACTTAAGTGATAAAACTCTTGGTGGAACCTGATCATTGATTCATGATAGTGAAACCGCACCGTAGAAAGAAGCTACTCACTAGTGCTATTTCGATGAACAAATGAATAATACCACATAATATGGAACATAATTGGAAAAGCGGGCATGTAGCTAGTTGAACTATGCCAAATAGGAGGAACACCTAAACATGTCTTACAACAAACTAAAGCATGATTCTGTTTTCAGGAAGTGGCAATACTATGTGGTTAGATGTTGGATTACCTAGGTGTGAAGGTTGGAGATACTTAACATGTTTCATGAGATTGTGGAGCACGTGATACCACCATAACAACTGTGTTTATAGGGACATCACTTCCCCTAGAATATTGGTTGTGAAGTGTTTCTTGCAGGTACCTCGGCTTTCACACGAGACACTAGCCTCAAATGGTGATGGTTAGGTGTACGATATGTTGAGGATGAGTTGAGTATGTGCCTGCTTGGGACCACCTAACGACATCCTAGTTTATCAGAGTGACTTTGGCCTATTACGTAGCAATAAAAGAACTAAGAAGTTTGAAGTTTGAAATATGGAGATGTGTCTTGTGTTATTTGGCTTAACTCAAAAGAGTGATGGACAAAGTTCTTGAAATATTTAATACATAAATTTGTTCATCTGTGTATAACACATACTCTAAAGGTGATATATTAGCTTAATGGTTGGAATGCTTGGACGTTGCCAAAGTATACCATGAATGGATCACTAGACACGAAGTTGATAAGAAACCATTAATGTACAAAAGATTACATACCCACATATAAACACACATGGTTATCATCTTGACGTTGATGAACACTAAAAATCATATTTGTGGTATGTATATCTAGGTTGCATAGCTAATTTCGGATACCGACACGCTAATTTGGGATATGGATACGACATGAATACTGTTATATATGCATATGAAAAAATATTTCTATATATATTTTTATACAATACATCTTAATAATATTTATACTAAACATATTTTGGGTAATAACTAGGTTCCAAAATATTGTACAAAAGATTCAATGCAAAGAAATATTTTCTTATACCTCAATTATGTTTTTCCGTATAGAGGAACGATAATATAGTAGTTAATGGAGTAGCTAGGACTAGAGGAAGGCCTATACTAACATGGTTTGAAATGTTAAAAAATATATGAATGTTGTTAGTGTTACATAGGACATAGCCCTTAAGAGTTAAGAGAGCCGAAGGAAAGATGATACAAATAGCCAACGCTAGAAATTTAGGATAAAGGCTTTATTGTTGTACATCTCAATTATGTTTGGCATGATCACAAATGTCAAAATTACTTTCAACTATGTTTTGGATCTTTTTGGAGCCTTGAGCAATATCAACAGGCGATGAAGTATCGTGTACAATACATGTAGACGGATATAGTCACCCCAAGGAGTATCTATGCAGGCAAAGTTTAATGGCTTTTGCAACTTTGATTGAACTTATGGCACGTTATGAGAGCTCTCTCAAGCAAATTGATTGTAGAATTTTATTTCAGGGACTACAAGTATGAACACCATATCCACTCCACCCCGATTAAGGTCTTTTCTGATGAGTGTGTGTTATCTCCTTCTCGAATGAAGAACAAAAGTTCCAGTTAGTCGACACACAGAGTCAGTACAGAGGAAATTGGTATTCAACGAATTAACACCAATATGATGCTAATTTAGTGACTAAAGTATTGGCGCCTAAGCTCAATGGGTTTTTTCAGTAAGTCTCATAATTTATATTTTCGTTGTGTGGATGATGTGGAATAAAAGTTGACATGATAACTATAATGCCTTAACATAAAAGAATCATTTTGGTATATGAAATTATGAATACGATGGATAGTTCATATTCTTCCTCGTAAAATAATATAAATACTAGTCCTCAACCCTCACCAACCTTCTAGAGTCTTGGTGCAATGGCAAAGACATTAACATGGTACCAGGGAAACCTTCATGAGCACATGGAAGCTCACAGGAACAACACATGTTGCCCACATAAAGTAGATAACACAAATGACGAGGGATATCTGTATACATGGCCCGCCCTGATCTCATGGGCGCTCGAGGCGAACTTCCAAAATGGGGCCCCATACATAATGTAAAAAAAGTAATTAAAAAAAAATTTAAAAAAAAATATCACCAAAAATTGAACTAAGAGCCTCATATATGCAAGCCTAAAATACTAACCATTACACCATAATTATTGTGTTAAATTGAGCCCACGAAACATACTATGTCTATTTTAGATACAAAAATATTTATATATTATATTCAAACTGATTTTTTTGGGCCCTCCAGATCCTTGGGCCGCTAAGTATTATGGTCTATGCCTAACCAAAAACAATGTATACAACCAAATACAATGTGGTTTAGACTCATTCTCTCCCAATATTGATAGAGTATGTAGCAGATGACGATTAATACAACCATTCTGTTCACGAACATGGGAGACTTGCAAGATCATGAACACGGAGGGGAGATAAAGAGCTCGTGACTCTGTGATAGGTTGAGCCAGTTATTACTTTACAACGTCATTGTATCATGCATAACTTTTGGGCATTGCACAAAAAGAAGGTAAGTTGAAGAAGGAGCGGCTTTGAGAGAAAGGTCTTAGAGAGCTAGCACGAATACAAGCTCTTTTCGCACGTTAATCAATAGTTTAGATACCACCTACGGACATGAGGAAGAATCGGTATACGGTGTTTTAGCTGTTAACAGCAGGAAATCCACCTAGTTTTAAACTCAAGTCTTGCTCTTTTTTGATTCATAGATCATTGTGCTCTTTCTTAGAGAGACCCTCTTTCCCAACTGCTCTTCTCACTCATCTCTACAAATTAGCAGGACCGGCCCAGAGGGGAAGGGGGCGAGGGAACTGGACGACAACCCCAGGGCCCCAAATATGGCCCAAGGTTACTTACTAGCCCAGTCATCACTTGCAGTGGGAAGGCCCAAACAGACTCTAGTCCCACTTAAGTAGTACTCCGTAGTCCATATTAATGACTTTAGTAGGAAGACCGCCTCACTTACTTATCACTTAAGTATACATAGTAAGCTTTAGTAGCCGAAATGGCAATATAATGGCTCAAACCATAGATCAAGAAATGCATCGAGAGAACAATTCCCACTAGACGAACTAATTCACTTGTTTTTTTTTTCCTTTCAAATCTCTTTTATTATTCTAGCAGTCGCCTTGTCCTTCTGTCTCCAAATGATCTTGTTTTTTTATGTCTTGTTTGACTAGTAGAAAAACGTCAGTAAAGTTCCTCAACTATATACTTTTTTTATCAATCTTTTTATTTGTTTATTTTTTTTAGAAGATTTCATTTGTGAGACTGATTGATAAAACTGGTATCCGAAAAAAAATCCATAAAATTCGTTTAAAAAAATCGAGTATTTTCCCATTTAACCCAGCCCTAGGCCATGAGAATTCTCGGACCGGCCCTGATGATTAGAGGTTAGGGTTCTGGAAAGTTACATGAAACGTTGGGATGGCTAAGAATAGCTACTTAGACCTAGAAAAAAGAAAGTAAAGAGAGGAGAGGAGAGGAGAGGTGTGTGACCTCCGAAGAGTCCGACACCGAAGCCGACACCGCAGCCGGCGCCGACGCCGAAGCCAGGGCCGAGCTTCCCGACGTCCTTGGACTTGACGACGGGGAGCTTCCAGAGGAGACCCTTGTCGTCGCCGCCGATGCTCATCTCTCTAGGATCCCTCCGCATCCTTCTCCTCCTCTCTGGGCGGACTATCTTCTGCTGTGCTACCTACTACCGCTAGTTGGCACCAATATCCTCTTATTTAATGACTCCCAACAACACTAGTAGTGGCTAGAGTTGACCGGACCCGGGTTCCGGATTTGACCCGGTTCAGCCCGGGCTGGCCCAGTCCGATAAAACATTTCGGGCCGGATCGGACCTTGAACCAAACTCTCGAGCCTGTTCCGGATCTAGAACCTAAGTAGAGCTGGTCCGGACTGGAGTGGCCTGATGAAAAACAAAAAATTCAAACCCGGCGCAAGTGGAACTCAATTTTTTTTTTAAATATGTAGGCGCCAGTGTCACTGGCACCAAACTAATTTTAATTTCTTTTGCGCCAATTTCGCTGGCATCTGATCCCTCTACTTGCAATTTCTCAAAACTTTTTTTGTTATGTACACATACGGTAAAAAAAAATCTCTCGTTGGTTGAAATTTTCTGTATGTGATATATACGGAGGAGATAGGGAGAGATAAATAGGATTTTTAGATGTAAGTAGGTCACATGGCTTGGTAATGGTCAAGAGAGCGTGGGGAGTGGAAGTGAAGTGAGGAGTGTAGAAATGGATAAGAGATCTAGAGAAGATTTTACATAGGGAGGGAATGATTTTTTGTGGGAGCTGACCGCCTAGAAGTTGAATAAATGGTTATTTCGTGCTTACTACCTCGTTGAATATTTTGTCGGGTTCGTGCTTACTTCCTCATTGAATTTGTTTGTTTGCATGCATTAGAACGTGTTGGAATTTTTCTTATAGGCATGAGGTATTTTTTCGTGAGAGCTAGAAAGATCACATTATAAAATATTTCAAGTACCTTAATATAATGTTATGTTTGGTGTTGAGAGATACATATAGGGTAGTTCCATACCATCGGGTTATATTTTTTAGATTTATATTGCAGTATTTCAATGTGTTAGAATAGTGGACTTTGTTAAGAAAAAAAAAATATTTTGAAATTACCCTCACAGTGTCTTTCAACATCCACACTATCTTATACTTGTGTACTAATATATAATACAAATATCAGTGATATTACTATTTTTGTATAATATTTTTTAAAAAATAATCATTATTTATGTATAAAATATAAGCTTAATTGCTACTTGATACCCTCAACTATTACCGTTTTTCAACTTTGTACCCTAAACTTTTTTTTGTAACAACTTGATACCCGGATATTATTTTGGACAAAAATGCCCCTAACCCCCCTCCCCCCTGCTCGCTTCAGGCCATCCCCCCCCCCCCCCCTCTCGCTCCGGCCGTCCGCCCTCTCCCGCCTCTCCCCTAGGGCTCGGCAGCGGGAGGAGGGGGGGCTGGGAAGGGGGGGCAGGGCGGGAGGCGGGACAGGGGGTGGCCCGGAAGCGAAGAGGGGGGGGGGGGGGGGGGGGGGGGGGGGGAGGTTGGCCGGAAGCGAGGAGGGGGGGAGGTTGGCCGAAAGCGAGGAGAGGGGGGGAGGGTTCGGCCGGAGCTAGCAGGGGGGGTGGCTGGAGTGGGGGAGGGGGTGGGAGGGAAGGGATAAGGACATTTTGGGATTTTTTTAAATTGTTAGGTACTTAAGTTGAAAAGAAAAAAAATAGTTGAGGTATCAAAGTTGAAAAACGGTAATAGTTGAGGGTATAAAGTAGCAATTAAGCCTAAAATATATTTATTCATCTAGTATTTCAAACTTCTATTTTAACGAATATCAATGCCTCACACATTGACTACATAGCCGGACTTGATATGAGACTTATGAGGCGGATTCCTCAGGCCCAAAATTTTAGAGGACACCAGATTTATATATATATTATTTAATTATATAAGTCCAATTATGAACAAAGATCCAAAAGACTCATTCTAATTCTTTTAGTCCGCATAAGAAGTTTTTTTTGTTGTTGTAGAATATCAAAGTGTCATGCACTAGATTAGCAAAAGACAAATCATCTAGTCAGAATGAAGAAAAAAAAATTTTGCAGTCACTGTTAAAATTAAATCATCTCCCCTTCTGTTGCTTTAATAGTCTAGTGCTCCAAATCATCTTCTACCCTTCTGTCGTCTCTCTTTATCCTCTTGGACGTAATTAAACAATAAAATAATTTAATTACAATTTTTTAAATTATTATCATCGAAACATTATTATTTATTTATTTGTTTAGAACATCAATTTGATTTACTTTTGCATGGAATATATTTAAATTTATTAGTATTTTATTATGATATATATTTTTTGATATTATATATTGTTTATTATTTTTAAAATTTTTGTTGATAATAGTATTGTATTGTTGTCCATAAAAAAATTATAGGAACATTAAGTTTTGAGGGCACAACTTTTAAAATTTGTCTCAGGCCTCAAAATTTAAAGTCCCTCATTTTTTAGTTAAAAGGAAAACAAGATCTTACTAATATATATAGGACTAACAATCTTTGGAATTCGATCAGAAGAAGAGGCTCCGTAAAAATTTACTTGTTTTTCAAGAATTTATAACTAACGCACTATTGTCTTGAACGCATATATTTATAGACTATATACTCTATGTAGGATTTTATATAGGATAAAATTTGTAAATTGAGTCAAAGAGTGCTCATGTGCGCCATAAAAATCTCTCTTTACTAGAAAATGAATCCATGCTAAAAGACAAATAAGCTTTACCAAATAATTTATGTAATTAAAAAACATATGTAAGTTGTTTTTGGTGCTAAGTTTAGGTTAGGAGTGAGCATTCTGTCCGTTCGATCAATCAAATATAACTTTTAAAACGAACCTAAATTTTCAGAACCGAATTGAAAAAAACTTTTTTGAAACCGAGCTGAAGTATTTTACAAATATAACTCTTTTATCGATCAAACAACAATTATTAAAATATAATTAATTAGAAATTAATACAATGACATATTTATACAATAGAACAATAAATAAATTCCATTTATATAAATTTAAAAAAAATTATATATATATATATATATATATATATATATATATATATATATATATATAGAGAGAGAGAGAGAGAGAGAGAGAGAGAGAGAGAGAGAGGAGGGGGGGATTAACTTAAATCGATTTTGAAGTCTGATTAAAAAACACAAAATCGATCCGAACAAAAGAAAATCGAATTTTTAATTCTTCAGTACCGAAAACCTAATCTAATATTGGGAACATTTTTTTTGATTTTGCATCCACATATGTTGGTTATACGAATAAACATGCCTAATAATTAAGACAAAAGATAATAACATTAAAAAAAATTATTATGGCCTATCACAATTTTTGATCGACTGGATTTTGACATTCATGTACATATTCAGGACCTTTAAATTTTTGACTGCCATAAAAAAATATGTTTCCAAAATTTTGTCAATTCTTTGTACATTCAAAACTGTCATTTTAAAAAAAAAAAATGGAACTATTAAAATTTTAACAGTAATGAATATACACATAAATATGAGAAAAAATAGATAGCCGTAATCTTTTTTATTTTTATTATTTTTATTTTTTTTGCCACTTATCGTTTGCGCGATTGCCATCATAATTAATGGCTCTATCCCTTCCTACAAACTTCATCTGCTCATTTCCTCCCTCTCTCACGCACACAAACATGAGCTTGCTCTCTCTGTCTCCATGTCCTTCCCTGCCGAAATTCCGATCGCCTCTCCGTTCCAACAGCCGCTTCGGACCGGAATATTCGATTCGGAAGGGCAGCTGTCGTCGCTCCCGGTGGCTCCTGGCTTCCAAAATATCGGAAGACGGGTTCATAATAGTTGAGGATGACATCCACGCGCTTCTGGAGGTACCGTTATCATATATGACCACAAGGTGTTCGATAGAATGCCCCTCCCCCTTTTTTTTTGCTTCGTTTGGTATAACCCAACCGCGCGTACTCGCTCAGCGTTCCCTGCTGTGTCCGTATCGCATCGTGTCTGGTACGGCACGTACACTCCGAAACGGGCTAGGACACGCCGAGACCCGAGAGTACGTGCTGTCTTGTATTTGCGTCATGTATGTCGATACGAGCGTAGGTTCTCGAAAATCTTAAAGAGTGGTTAAAGTGGTTAAATATTCGAAATGCCATAAGAAACAGCAACCATACTCTCTTTTTATAGAGTGTCTCTCAAAAAGGTCTGCAGATAGGATCACAACAACAATACCCTTTTGGCAAAAAAGATAGCCTAACAAAACACACTTATTGGTGGGGGAGAAAGCTTATCAAGGCCAGGGTCCAAGTCATAAACAACACTAACAAAACCAAAAACCCGAAAAGAAAAATAAAGAAAAAAGGCTTGATCGCTGTATATAGGCAAGAAGACATGATCTGTCAATTACGAGTGCAGGTGGCTATACGTTTTACCAGATGACAAATAGTAGGGATGACATCACTCCATTAGCATTTGGGTGTTTCCATTTGAAACATCAATGTACAAGCAACATCAAGTAATGAAGTAAATGCCGAATTTCTATTTTCGCTTTTATTTACCCCCATTTTGTTGGAAAGTACGAACATAATACGAGGACATACCATCTTTCATATATTCCAGGATATTGTTAGTGCAAGAGGCTATGATATCACATGAAAACCGAGTCTCTCATTGTGAGATTTTAAACATATCAAAGTCTTCTGATAGATTCTCCAACAGGTAAAACCCAGTCATATGTGAATAATCATCAATAAAAGTGAACGAGATAATGAAAGCCAGAATGAGACAAGACATGACTAGGCCCCGATATATCAAAATGAAGTAAAGCAAATGGAGAGATACTTCGTTTCTCAAATCAATAGATTGTAAAGAACTCAATTCCCAAGCTTCACATTCTAGATTAGACACAAACTTAACTAGTGGTATAATTTGCTTTAATTTCTGCAAGGAAGGATGTCACAAACGTTTATACCATTGAAAAGGAGACAGAACAAGTAGAAGAAAGAGCAATAGGTGGAACATGAAAAGGACGAGCATCCAAGTAGTATAAGCCATCGACTCATGTCCCTACCATTCCTCTTTCCTGTCCAGAGATCCTGAAAAATACAATATGAAGGATAAAATGCCATGGTGCAATTTAAGGACTTTGTGAGATGACTAACAGAGAGAAGATTGACATGAAATTTAGATGCATAAAGGATATAATATAAAGTAAGAAGGAGAAGCATGCCCCACACCTGCCCAATGACCTGGGACAGAGATTCATCCGCCACAGACACAAGAGCAATATAGTAAGAAGGGGATAACTTAGAAAGGTGACAAGAATTACCATTTACTGGTCATATGAGTAGTGATCCTTGAATCAATCAACTGGGTCTTACTTTTATAAGTACAGAAAGTACCAATAACCGAGTGCAAAAGCAGAGTAATATGGGATGACTGAGAGCACACAAACCTCCCATTGTCCTCACGAGAAATAATCTCAAAATAACCAACAAAGGAAGCTGTAGAAGTAAGCATGCTATCGCTGAAGTTAGCCTATTAGTCTGATCTGGCTTGCAAAACTTGGCCCAACACCTCTTAGAAATATTGTTTTCGCTCACTTTGTAGACGTGAATTAGACGAGAAACCATGAAAATATCAAAATACAACCCATGATCAACGATAACAACTGATCACAGAGGCAAGACATAAGTTGAGGAAGCAGTAGTAGGCAGAAGCAGTATTAGACAACGTCAATAATAGTAGAATCAAATGAAGGCAGTACTTGCTAGTAGTAGACAGTAGTAGAATAGTAGACAAAAGCCATAGTAAACAACAGTAGTAATAATAGTAGTAGAAGCAATAGTAAACAGAAGGCAGTAGAATAGTAGACCAATGCTGTAGTAAACAACAATAGTAGTAGAACTAACCGTAAACAGAAGAGGTAGTAGATAGCAACAATAAACACCATATCACCTCATGAAGTAGATGAGCGAAATTTAATTTTTGAACTCATAGACAACAATAGTAGACAACGGTCATAGTAGATAAACTCATGCAGATGAGATGCAAGCACTCTATCGGTGAGGAGCAACAATAAAAGAAACCAATAGACATTCATGGCTAGGGTTGAAGGGTTTTGGAGAGGGTGGTAGTTAGGGTCTGGGAACAAGGGAGAGGGAGGTTAGAATTTGAGGGTTTTGGAAAGGGTAGTGGCTAGGGTTTGGGATTTGAGAGAGAGCGAGAGATGTTTAGTTTATGGTGGGTTAGGGATTTGGGATGTAATTTTAGGATTAGGGTTTGGAATAAGCGTTTAGGGTTTTTAGTTTTGGTGGAAGATAGAGAGCTAAGGTAGGATTTTTTTTTTCCTACTCTGATACCATGTAGAAAACTACATTGGGAGACTAAGTAGACCATATTGTCATGCACATGATTTTTTGTCCCACCGAGGCGGATCTGCATAACCCTCTATGGACCGGAATTTTGCTGGAAGCTTTCTGAATGTGTTAGAATGTGGTGGAGTCTTCTTGAAGATTCATGAAGTCTCCATAGCCTTCTTTATGTTCTACAGTCTTCCTTGGAAATATTTAGGCTCGAGAATATTCTCTAGAATAATTCCTGGAATATGCTAGTTCCAGAAGGTTCATGTAAACTTTTTGAGGCACTATAAATAAGTGAGAGACTCATTTGTTCCTCACCACCCAAGAAGTTGTAAACTCTCTCCAGTATAGTGAAGTTTTCAATCTTCCAATATCTCTCTTTTGCTCCACATTGTTATCATTTTCGCCTTAGCGATCTAGCTAAGCGTTTGGAGAAGGCTAGTACGGGTCATCGAGTAGAAAACTTGTGCGCCGCAAGGATCGAAGTGTGGATAAAAACACTAAGTCTATGACAAGATGCTCACTAACTCTTAACACGAAATACTTGATCAACATATTTCTTATAGACATTCCTTTGTCAGCTATCGGTGACTCGTGTGGAAAGAATATCACTTGTCATTTCTAATGTCTGGTACGTCTATTGCGGCCATGTGAACCAACTATGACTAAGTTTATGGTGTAGCTTTTGTACATTATGTCTTTTAACAATTTCATGGCATGATCTTCTAATACTCATACAACTCAAATCTATTTTTTTTCCGGTTAAAAAGCATCATTACTTCAAAAATAAATCCTTCAATTCCCAAACATAAATAAACATTCTACTAACAGGTTTAGGTGATAGTAGGCTGGGGATTGGGATGTGATTTTAGGATTAGGGTTTTGGAAGAGGGCTTATGGTTTTATTTGGTGGAAGGTAAGAGCGGTAATGTACGATACTAGGATGTTTCCTACTCTGTTACCATGTAGAAAACTACATTGGGATACTTCATTGAGATGGATTATAGGGACATTCGACTACATGCCCACCAACCCTTAAAACTAAATACCTGGTAAAAATTTTTTTTCAAAGCTATCAGTGGGTTGAAACCATAATCTTCTGTTTTATAGCGACAATTCATCTTGTGTGGAAAGAACACCATTAGTCGTTTCTAATGGCTGGTACATGCCCATTGCAGCCATGTGGACCAACCTTTCTTAAGTCTGATTCTAGTATGACTGAGTTTGTGGTGTAGCTTTTGAACATTTTGTCTTTTACAATTTCATTACATGATCATCTAATGCTCATACAATTCAACGTATGTTTTTTTTAAGAAGCATTATTACTTCAAAGTTAAATCCATCCATTCCCAAACATAAATAATGTAATAAACATTTTACTAACAGTCACTGAGTAAATGTAACTAGCACACTTTACATCTTATTTTGAGATGGGCTCACAACTTGCTTTTGCATGCAACTTTTATGAATATTCTATTAATATTGACTCATCATTTTCAGATTTTACCTAGGGATCTACAAGAGAACTTGCAACATGAACCTAGAAGAGCTCAACTCCTAGAGGTAACCCTTTCGAAGATGCCAATTTTCTTCATTTAGTAAAATTTTAACCTTTCATATTATTCATTAGTTACTTCTTTGATTAGACCACCAAAAGCATTGTTTTGTATCTAAATCCAGTTAGGTTGTCTTTATAAAAGCATTCCAAGCAATAAGGACTGTGCTTTGATTGTTTGTATTCTATTTATGCTTCCTCACCATGCATACAGGTGATACTAGATTTAGGTCGTCGACCTGAAGCACGTTTTCTCGGTGAACCTGGTGGGCAGTATCTCAGGAATAGTGAGGTAAAGTATTTATGCCTTTGAGCATCTTTCACAATACGTCGGACATGCTTTCACTTTTGGATGACTCCTAACTCTCTACCCTATATGATACTTGGCAGTTGGCACCACTTCCTTTTCATATTACACAGTTGCACAGTGCAAACACTCATTCTGTTTTAAACAAAGATGGCCAGGAATAATAAATATAGACATCCTTGTCAAATATATCTGATCTATTTTCCTGGAATTGTATCTGTCTGTACTCTATATGATACTCTATTCTGTTTTAAGCATGGTTTCATGCTTTGGTACATTTTTTTTTTGCACTCTTTAGATATCACCGGAAGAGTTGGAGGAAGCTCAGAGTGCTGTTGGAGAGTTCGGTGGTGACAACCGAGCAGGGATCGAGGGTACTTTACATAGGATATCTGCAATAAGAAGTAGGAAAGGTCTTATAGTTGGATTGACATGTAGGGTTGGTCGAGCAGTTAGTGGTCATGTGGAGATGATCCGTGATCTTTTACAATACAAAGAGAGCATCTTATTTCTGGGAAGGTAGTGTTCTGTCTTTTATTTGAGTAGTTCATGCTAGATGTGGAGGCATATTGATAGGTTATCATGGAATGAGGTATAGACCATATCCTGGTCTTCATCCTCTTTTCCTGAAATATTTTACAGTAATATTATGTTTATACATTTAACCAAGTGCAAGATATTTTCTTCATAATTATCACAATGTACAGAAGTGGATATACATTTACATTGTAACTAAGTGAGCTGCTCAAGACAATTTATTCTACGTATTGAATTATCATATATCATGTTAGATGATTTTTTCGGAATTTGCATGTCATGATTTCCATCATGTTATTCTTTGCCTTTTACCAGGCCTGGTGTGGGTAAGACTACTGTCATGCGTGAGATTGCACGTGTCTTGGCCGATGAACTTCACAAGCGTGTGGTAAGCCTAGGAGGTTGTAATTTTGTACTTTCTGTTTTGGAAGCACACAGTGTTATACCTTATGTTCTTTATCAGTTCACTGATGATTAGGATAGGTAATTGTGGACACCAGCAACGAGATTGGAGGGGATGGGGATATTCCTCATGCAGCAATAGGAGGTGCAAGAAGAATGCAAGTTCCAGAACCCTCCATGCAGCATAGAGTTATGATTGAAGCTGTAGAGAATCATATGCCTCAAGTGGTTATAGTGGATGAGATTGGCACAGAAGCAGAAGCTCTTGCTTGTCGTTCCATTGCAGAGAGGGGGGTAATGCTTATTGGTACAGCCCATGGAGAACGACTGGGAAACATAATAAAGAACCCCACACTTTCAGATCTGGTAAACCCCTTCAGATAAATTTAAATCTCTCTTAAAGTTTAATATTTACAAGTCATGCTATTTTTTCCAAGTATATTGCTAACTGGTTCCTAGAATAGTCATTTTAACTTTCCTGTAAATTCATTAAACTATATGCTTAACTTTGTAAGCTTGTTACATTGGAACTTCTGTGTTTTTAACTGCCTTTAGTCCTTCTCAAAAGGTTAACACAATTATAACATTATAAAACTACGTAAGCTGGACGTGATACAGATAAAGTCAAGCTTATCTCAGATTATGCTAGTAGCTTGACTTTGAAATTTGAATTCTCCTGTTAGAAAGATGAGCTCCGTTTTGGCATTTATATAATACTCTGATACCCCAGCTCTCAAGATGGATATGTAATTATCATGAATCCTCCCGAAATCTTAATGTTATGCTTTTCATGCCCATGAAAATTTATTGTAGTCCTCTTTCCAAATAACCAGATAGTAGTTCCACATGCAGTTCAGGCAAGAACACAAATTTGATTCTTCACCCGTGAAGGACTTCAAAGTTCAAAGGCCTTCAACCTCCTTAAAAATAGTCCATCTCCTCGTTAGAGGTTTTGGACTTCAATCTATAGAGTTCCTAGAGAAAAGTACATCTGTTCTGCACTTAAAAAACAGACCACATGCCATCTCTTTATTCCAGCAGAGACCTCTGCTCTCTAGCATTTAACCATTCCTTTTTAGTCCTAGGCAACAACTCACCTAGGACCCCTCTGTAAGTCCATAACTGAAATCTAAGGCAAGAATGAGTAACCACCTTGCACAAAGATATTTTGGATACCATGACCTAAGTTCCCCCCAGCCTAGGTCTATGGTTGAAGCTCCTCCATATTTTCCAAAGACAAGTGAACAAATTGAAGGCCATGGATATTTATTTTACTCCATATTCTCCTGTCCTGAAATCTGCTCTCGAAGCTGCCCTTAAGAGATTACCATAAAGTTCTGAGTCTTGTAACCAACAACAGTAATCACTCTAGTTAAGATTTGACGTCTGTTTTAATTCTCTCTATCTTATATGCTTCTTGATTCCCTGCTTTTAGTGATTTATTTTGGAAACTTCTTAGAACTTAAAACCAGGTGGTGCTGTGATAATTTCAAACTGACATGTATGTAGGTCGGGGGAGTGGAAACAGTTACTCTAGGAGATGACGAAGCTAGAGCAAGGCGTAGTCAGAAAAGCATCCTCGAGAGGAAGGCTCCGCCCACATTTCCTTTTCTTATTGAAATGAGGGAACGTAACTATTGGGTAACTCATCGGGTACGTTGGTGCATCCTTTAACTATAGAAAATTGTTGAGCACTATTAATAATGAATTATTTTCCATTTAAACTTTTGAGATTGATTATGTTTTCCTGTAGAGTAAGGTTTCCTTTAATGATATATATGGTTCTTCATGATGCATGAGAAGCCTTTTATATATTCCTATGTGTAGACAAAATCCATGAGACTCAATCCTGCTTCTGACGACCATACCGCTGATATCACAGCTTGAATTCTGGAATAAAATGTATATTTTGCTGCTAAGAAAATTCCGTTTTAATTGCAGCATAGGGCACGCCATTATTATCATCCAAGCCTTCTCCCATCAGAATAGGGGTATGGAGCATAAGAAAGTTCAATAAAAAAATTGACAACAGTTTCTCTTCCGCTGTCAATCCGCTATATGGGTGCCAAATTCCTAGGTTAGCTAGCTATGAGCACGAGATGGTCATGCCATAAAACCTAGACGGTATTTGGCTGGTAGGTAGACACCTACCTTTTTGAATATGCAATTTAAGTTGATGCAACGGAGCACCCTCCAAGTTCTCCTAGACTATAAAGAGTCTAGCTGAAGAGGTAAGCTGATACAATTTGCTATAGAGAATTGCATTCATCGCTATGACACATTAAGACAAAGAGTGTAACGGAATGAAATTCCCATCATC
The DNA here is from genome assembly GCA_029216955.1 of Iris pallida. Lineage (NCBI taxonomy): Eukaryota > Viridiplantae > Streptophyta > Magnoliopsida > Asparagales > Iridaceae > Iris > Iris pallida. The sequence continues at coordinate 10,266,555 of JANAVB010021796.1, forward strand.
ATAGGACACAAGCAAACAATAAATGGGTTTCCGTATATATTATCCTTTTCCTTGTGCGTTGTGTAGACTCTCTTCTGCGCATTTACAAATCTGCTTGGTCTTTCATTTGAGTAAACACCACCATCATCGTTCACCACTGATAAGTGGACCCAAAGCATTTGTTTTCTTGTAAAATCGATCTAGGAAGGGAGTAGTGAGATAGTGTGGGATGGGGAACTAGAAAGGGTTCTATAGAACAAGTTTTATTATTTATAATCCAAAGGAAGCAAACTCAGCTCCTTGCTGTTTGCTGGAGGCTCTCAGGGCATTTGTTTTATCATATCATATGTCAACTGAGAATGTGTGAGACAAGTGCTGGTCCATTCTAGCTCATAGTTATTTTATAAACCATAGTGGTATTTTGCAGACTAAGTTCAGTTCCAGTTTATTTTAATCATCCATTGGTTGACTGATGGTGGATGGACAGAATGATGGGATTTTCCAGTCAAGTGTTGATAGGACCAGTCAAAAGGGTTGATAGGAGTCGGAGACCCAGTTCAGCTCTGGCACTGTATGCTTTCTTCCTCTCCATGTGTTTGTATCTCGTTTCAGTTTGTCTTGTGCGCAAGTTTAGATCCCATACTTAAACTGCACAAGCACTAACCAGCAGTTCAGTATTGAACTCTGAGTTGTCAATTTCTTCCCTGAACCTACAGTATAACCTAGCATCCATTTCCCCTGACCTACAGTATAACCTAGCATCCATTTCCCCTGTATTCTTTCTTTTTGGTGGTTGTCTTTGGTTTTCCTAGCTAGATCTCCATCTGACAATTTTCCTTTTTATTTCTAAGGACAAATTGTATAACAAAGTTGAAGATTATTTTGACCTTGCTTTTACACGTTAAGTGACTTCTCTGTATATATCCAGACCTAATTACCATCTAGTTCTAATTCTCCCTATGCTAAAAGACTTATTGCTAACTTGCCTCAATGCCTTTTTCCCACCCTTTTTGTCATAGTTTTCATTTTAGATAACAGGAACCTGGCTTCATAGTTCATTCAGCTGACCCTTATTTTGTTTACATCTGGAGATCTCAAATATATTGGCGTGAGTTTTGGGTGTGATATGCATACGACAGTCATTGGAACTGAGGCATAACCAGTACTTTCTGAAACTTAATTCACTAAAATAAGAAAGAGGAAAAGAAAACAAGAGTTTGACACATCCTGGATATTTAGTAGACACCTTTGAGATTGTCGTATAATCTTGAGCCTAACCAAGAGAAAAATGATCAGAAGAATATGTACCTCAGCTTACACAAATATTTCTTGTACGGCTGAGTTTTACTAGTTCAGTAGTGAGCCCATTTTATCGAATAATATACCAAGTTAAAACATGAATTGTTCATGAACACCTCATTCACTTGGCAGTTTGACATTTTTATTGATGAAAATTTCACAATGGCATTATATATGTGCCATTGTGCCTTTTCTCTACGATGTCAATTTAATAAGGGTTAGGCCTTTACCAATCTTTTGATTCAGAGAAATGAATAGCTTGTGCTGAGAAATTGAAAATTAATCTCTTAGTATAAGATACGACTCAAACTGACTGTACCTTCGAGAGTTAGTTTCTTCCTCCCCAGGTGGGATCAGAATCAACCTCGGTAGTGTTGGAATTGGTTTCGGACCATTCTTATGAGCACAGGTATCAACATTTTTGGTGGTTCCGGATTGGAGTTTTAGAGTTCTTGATTTCTGAAAGCCAAATAATAAAAAATATTATTAAAAATTGATACATTTAAACATAAATTTATGTATTATTTCTTGTTTTCCGTTATTTTTGAACAGAATAATGTTCCATATTGTTGAATCATTCACCCGCAATAGATACTAGTTTTTAATTTAGTTGCTTTGTAGACAAAGTACACCTGCCATATGTAGTTTTGGATGGAATAACTTTAAGATAGATGAATGTTGTGAATTCATAAATATACAACATAGCCAAATGGTAATGATTATAATACACAATATAGCATCCTGATCTTTGACACAACCATTGTGTAAACAACTGATTTTTTCCTTATTTTTTTTAGTTTTTCTTTGGTGAATTGCAAGGTTGTGAAAAGCGCTAGGCGCTAGTCGGACGGGTACCCGCCACCTAGCACCTAGCATGCCTAGGCGGTTCAAAAATAAATAAATAAAATCCAAAGAACCTACTGAAAATTGCAGAAAAGTCCATAAAACTCCAACATGCATAGTTGGGCGTCGGAGGGTCTAGGCAGACGCCTAGGCGGACATCAGACGGGCACGGGCACCTAGCACCTAGGCATCGGCTAGGCGGCCGCCTAGACCGTCTTTTAGAACAGTGGTGAATTGACAGTGAAAGAGAGCCTTAATGTCAACCGGTCATTATCGACCCGTATCGATGGGGTCAGTATCGGATCAAGACATACCAAAATGATATGCTTGGTATGGCCATTACTGCGAACCTTGAGAATCAACATAGTTCTGTTGGAAAAGAGATTTTTTTTTTGGTTCTTTTCCATTAGTATCACACAGGGGTGGTGCAGTGCACCTCACTATGCCGCATGCACTTGTATGCGGCATGAGTAAAAGCAAAATGGCAGCGTCCTTGCATGTTTGACGCGAGGAAATATGCACCGGTACAATTTAAACGTCACACATCCATCATAACGAAAAGCATTCACACACAAGTCCCATGCTCGGAGTGGGGGCGACTTTTATATTTATAGAATAAGCAAAAGAAGTAAATGGAGAAGAGGATCCATGGAGATTGTTGGTAGGTAACGTACCTAGGTTGGTTAGCTTTACTTCATACTTGGATATAAAATAGTAATCCAGATCATAGTTACTGCAGGTTGAATCTGTTAGACCATCTCCATTGGTGATTTCTAAAATTGCGTTCTTATCCTACTTGGCATTGTACTTTAAGGAGATTTCTATCATAGTTGGAAGAGTTTCTACATAGAAATTGTAGATATACAAAAATGCTCTCCAATGGTTCTCCATTTCTATCCTATGTGTCACATAGTAAAAGGACCAATTTAATGGTGTGGGGCCTAATAATAATTGTCATGAGAGATAGGAAAATTTCTATGAGAGTTTCTACATGTAGAAACTCTCCTAGAAAGTTTCCATCCTACATCATTGCCACCTAGGATAGAAATGGTGATAGAAATCACCATTGGGAGAAGTTTTTTTCTAAAATGGATTTCTTCCATAGAAATAGGGAAGATAGAAACCCCCATTGGAGATGGTCTTAGTGCAGTCAACCTAGTGGAGAATAAATGTGCTGGCCTGGCAGATAGAAATATTACCTAGGTGGCGTCAGATTTACTTTAAACTCGGAGATAAATAGTGATCCTGTTCTACATTCCATTTCCATTAATACTATGTTTATTGGTTTGGACTGCAAATGTTTAACTGTTACATGCATCATTTCAGTAACACAAACTGCCAATTCTGATAATCTGGGTTAAATGGACCTGGTTTACAGTTCTGTATATTTGAGTTATGGTTTCTTTCTGAAGGGGAAGTTGGAGATGGAAATAAGGTTGATATTTAGATTTTAGATCATCACAGTAAGAACAAGGTTCTTGTCAAGTTAAAAGTAGATGGATGGTATTGATCATCACAAATCTGCTGCTCTAGTTGACATGATTTATAGTCTGTTTTCTTTCCTTCAGTTTATTTGCAATTTTACATGCCAACCTAAGTAGAGAACTTTTCTCAATGAGAAAACATGTGATATTTGCACCATTATATTTCATTTCAAGCATATTTTAATTTCTGCATTCAATTTTCATTTGTTCAGACAGAAAGGAGTGTTGATATGTTGCTCCATGGTAAGAAGCCACTGGTTGAGGTAATTACAATCCAAAAAGTTAGTGGTTAATTATCATTTTTCCCCGTTTTCTTTTTCATGGAGATGGCTTAACTAAGAATCTAGAGAGCATCTTGTTATCTAATTTGTCACTATTACGAATCTCTTTCTTCAAAAATCAATAGTCGGACCCAATAATGAATTTGAAATGAAGTGTTAGTCAACATTGGTATATATGAAGAGTATTTATAAGTTTTGAATTTGAATTTGAAAAGGCTATAACCTATTGATTATTATTATAATAATGTGGCTACATGAGAATTTTTAAAAGCTTTTCCATCCCACAATCATTCTAAAATTCTACTTTCATGCGTAAGGATATATTTTGGACCCCATAGTTGGACCCAACCTTGTTTTACCAAACCATACCCTAATTCGAATTCAGCTTTGGACACCTAAGGTCCGGGTCTCAGAAGAACCCCATAAATAATATGGGCAGAGTTTGTGTCCATACCCTACTTCGGCCTACTCACTTCCAGTTATGTAAAAAATAATACAAAACAGATAATTACAGTACACGTGTAGGGTACTTTTGGGATGTGTAGGGTACTTATATAAATTATATATAGAAAAAAAAATATATACAAATTTCTAGTGAGGGTAATTTGTGGAGGACTCATCTAAAGCTTAAGACGAATAAAGTACAGGGCCAAGACTTGAATATGCAGTTATTTTCTAAATATTAGTTAATTGATATAATATGTATTTAATGTTTTAAGTTACAAAAGTTTAATATTTGAGTTGGCAACAAAAATTTCAGAATCCTACTTACAGTAGATTTCATAAATCTAAATAACAATCATTGGATTACAAAATCCTACTAAAATGGTAGTCAAAACACCCACCACACACAGTATCGATCAAGTGGAAAATTTGCTAACTAGAATCACAGTCTTAGACTGTTTGAATGGGCTTATTCAGTCATGATAGCTAATATTTCAGGTCAAGCTCGTGATACTATGTTTCATTTTGCAGGTCAGGAAAAGGGATGACCAATTTAAGGTTGTAATAGAAAGATGGTCAAATTATGACGGGGATGGAATCTGACGAATTGTAACAGCTATATAAACTCAATATTATTCTGTAAATTAACAAAAATGTAATTCCTTAGTCAATTGTATTTTTTTTTTTTTGAGACTAACAGGGTACCAAATAGTTGGTAAGCAACCCGTTTAGAAAGGCAAACTTGTGTTTTCTGTGGCTAGTTGGAGTCTTATTGTGCTATGGTTTTGATCTTGATATTTAGACCTAGCATATTACAGTTGTGGTTCCAACCCGTTTAGAAAGGCAAACTTGTGTTTTCTGTGGCTAGTTGGAGTCTTATTGTGCTTCCATTCTTGATGTCCTCTGGAAAAAGAAGAAGAAGAGAGATTGGGATTAAGGATCATCAAACGATGTTCTCTCAATTTAAATTCTTGTCCCTTTCTTCGAAATTCTTTATGTTTCATATCCGGAAATATTAACTACTATTGAATGTTGCTGTCCAGGCTTGAGAAAGCTTCTTGCTCACATGACTCTCGTTGGTAAGCAAATGAAATTTGATCAGTTTGTCGCCAAGCTTGAGTGGCATTATTTGTTTGTTCAACTCGGTCTTCATAGTTCATAGTACATCCAGACACGTTAAAATTTCTCGTTCTTCCTACTTTCAACGCTTTTCGCGTGCTTGGAATAAAGTTTAACATGTTTTACTAGGAGTTGTGTCAGTTCTAGGAGTTTAGACACAATCATCAACCTACGAGCTCTATGTCACAATTTTTTTTTCACCATCGCACTGTCAATTATCAACCTACGAGCTCTATGTCACAAATTTTTTTTTTTCACCATCGCACAGTTACATTTTTTTTCTTCTAGAATTCTGGATATTTTCTTACTTAGTAAATATTTTGACTATTTTTTGTTGAGGTGTACTATATATATATATATATATATATATATATATATATATATATATATATATATTACATCTGACCCAGAAGGTTCCATTTATTGGACTAATAATAAGTGGCGCAATTCTTACGTTACTTTGCCAATGTTGGGCCGTATCACAATTTTCAGGCTTCACGATTGGTCTGGTCAGGCTTGTTTTGCGAACTCCATACAAACATGTGAGTCGACTGGAAGTTCCAGAACAACCATCTCTACTATTATAAATTATCAAGATATTATATCCTTTTGCAAAAAAAAGAAAGAAAGATATTTATATCCTCATATAATTAAAATTAAAAAACAAATAAATCTAGCTAAATAGCTTAACAATTTTATATTATCCAACTTAGTGACAAATTCTAATTAAAATATAAATATATCTATACCAAATCTTAATTAAAATATATTCAAAATTATATCTATTTTTTTAATTTAAATATTTTTTTAATGATATTATATGATTTCATATGATTACTTTATTTTGTACATGCGCGTGACTAGTTACAATAATGAGTCATTTGTTCTGGTGCACGTGACTAGTTGCAATAATGAGTCATTTGTCTCACGCTTGGTGGGAGAAAAAAGTAATGCTATGATATGATTATAATTCTTTTACAACTTGCTACGTAATTGGCAAAAGAAAAATGTGGGGCCGAGTGGGACAACGTTAACAAGATGTAAAATAAATTGTAAGAAGATTGTAAAAGATTTTATAATAAACTTAGCATTATTGGACATAATGTGTCGCATTTAAAGATTCATGAGCCTAAACACACAGTTAGATCAATTAAAAGTCATAACTATACCGATAGTTATATCAATTAAAAGTTCGATCAATAACATGATGTGTCATCCGCAGATGTTGAAAAGAACATCATGTTGGGTTTTTGGCTTTGCATTGAAAATTTTAGTCCCACATCGACTAGGCCAAAGGAAGTGTATCTCTATATATAAGCTATGCTTGTTTAGAGATGCACAAGTGGTGTGAAGGTGCACATGGGTGTGCCATGTGGGGATATTTTCTAGTAGAAAAAAGGCCAAATCAACAATGAAGCATTCATGCTTTTTGTTCTTGAAATTTATTCCATTGGAGCTAAAGCCCTAGCTACTCGGGCTCATGGGCTCATGAGGCGTAATGTGGCATTTTGTTGGCGCACTTTGCACTTAGAAAACTGAAAAAATGAAACAATTTGTAAAAACAATGTTTCTATGCAACACTTCAAAGAAGGTGCACAACAGAGATCCTAGAAGGATTCTGGATTACGAAAAATCTAAAAAGATTTCGTAACAACAGCAAACGATAGTAGTACTTCTAAAAAGAAGGTACAAATCGAATTGCCAGCAGCAGCAACGATGTAGATGACAGACGAAAGATAGAAGAACAGTCTGCTGGGGTGAATGATCACCGTTGCTCAAAGTTTAATTCGTCCCACACGAACAGCTTCCAGGAACCAGCAAGTTCGACGGAGAACTTTAGAACACTCTACTCTTCTGACTCCTCGGAAGGCGCACGGACTCCTGCGCTAACTGGCGCTGGTGCACTGCCTTTTCTCTCTCAAACTCTGTGAAAACACGTAAGGAATTGTGCTAAAAACACTTCTGCCTTATGTGAATTCTGAACTTATGTACCTGAGAGAGAGAGAGAGCAGAGAAGCTTATATAGCCTCGTTCTGTAACCGCCCAGTTAGCAACATGTTCGAAATGTGGGAAGAAATCGTCCCGAACATGCTATAACTGCTCAATCGTGCTGTCAGAGCTATCAATAATGATGAAAGTCGTTACAGCTTCTCGAGGAGGCTTGTCACGTGGCGCCGCACACCTTGGCTTTGGCGCAACCTGAGACTGGTGCAACCTAATGATCTGGCGCCACATGATGATGGCGCACTTTAATGAGTGGCGCCCCTTGATTTTTAGCTTCTATAAGACCCCCTTCAAAGTTTTCAAAGTTTGAAAGATTTCAAAATTTTGAAATACTTTGAATTTAGAAAAAAAATTGACACGAGTTGCGCGTGTCTTTGTTTAACCAATTCTGTTTTTTAAGTGCAAGTTGCGTAACGGTCTGAAATACTCTTTAGGCTATAAATAGCAATTCAAAGAGAACTTTTTATTTTTTACTGAGAGTTAATTTCTTCAAAACCCTTTCTTGCCTTCTTCTTCTTGAGCTTTTCCAATCCTCTAATGGCGCCAAAGAGATCCGCTGCTGACAAGGGAAAGGCCATTGTTGGGCCTTCGTCGCGTGCTTCATCGAAGAGAGTATCTCAATATGCACCGCCCTCTTCGAGAATTGAGACAGCCAACCCGGCACTGGAATGTGACTCTTCGAGAATGAACCGACTATCAACAGAATTGACCGACTCTTTTTAGAGTTTTGGTTTTAATCTGCATGATTTCATAACGTGTGCCTCCTTTTTTTAGAGTGTAGGCGCGCTTCGTAACTTGCGCCTTCTGTTTTTAGGGTTTGGATGTTGTCCACACACTATTCATTTTTACGAACTGTGTTGCACGAGTTTCAAACTTGTGCCTTCTGATTTTGTGTGATTGTACATGTTAAATTGGCGCAACTTGAGGCCACGCGTAACACAGATGTCACGCAATGCATATGTCGCACAACATAGGTGTCACACAACACAGATTTCGCGTAACACAAATGTCGCACAACACAGGTGTCGTGCAATACATGTTGTCGCACAACACAAATGTCGCGCAACACAGGTGTCGCGCAACACAGATTGTCGCGCAACACAGATGTCGCGCAACCTGTGATTTTGTGTATTCTGCTTCATAGAATCAGGCTCTTTTTGAGACTAACTTGTATTTGTTCTTCTTTTTATAGTTGATCTTAGAGAAGACCCTGATGCTGAGAAATATGCTTCAGCTTTCAATGTACCAGAATATAAAGAAGACTTATCTCATGTCTCATATCCACAATATGATGCACCTGAATCCAGAAAGGCCATACTCACTGCTCAAGAAAGTAACACTTTGTTATGTCTGATGAATGGTGAACCTTTGGAGAGTGTAGACAATGTGGTGCATAAGAAACTGGCCTTCTTGTTTGGAGATGCAGTCAAGAAGACATCTCAACCAAAGACCAAGAAAGAAGAAATGATTTATCAATGTAAGGACAGAATTATGTATCTCACTGAGATGTCAAGACACATGCCTTGTCTCGATATGAATTCTCCAGTCACCCTCGACGGATAGTATGGGACATGACTCGGTTTCAGCAAGCCAGAGATGGGAAAATATGTTACAAGTTAGGTCCGTAGAACAAGGACCTATTTTATAGTACTTCAGACAGGTACAGCTCCCATCTAAGGGGTTTGAAGTCGAGCTGTATACCTCCAGAAGATTCATCGATGCTTCTTCCCGTCAGCGTACCCATCTTTACAAACACATTTGCTAAAGCTGAAAGAAGATACCCAGAGCAGGCCATGCGTTTGACAGGCCTAGTGAACCCTGACATGAAACGTTGGAGCAGCTTAGTGATTTGGATTCTGGATCAGTTCAAGGACAAACTCCTTGAACTAGAACTTTATGAGGCCATCTGCACCACTGTTCACGGCTTTTGCCCAAATACTCATATGTTCTTGGCTCTGATTGAAAGATACAACGACAGAACTGGTACCTTCATGACCCCTCACGAGAAAATTGGTTTTGCACTTCATGAGATGAAATATCTCTCACATCTTCCAATGGGTAACAACCCATATGAAGAATATGTGCCCACTAATGAGGAACTGGATATTCTGTCTACAGAGAACCCTCAGATGGTGGTTGTGTTTGAGGAGCTTCTGTGCCATTATAAGATATGCTACCTTTATTACAAAAGCGCTTCCACAGGGACTTGTTATACAACCAAGTGGTTGCCGTATTTGTTTTTAGGCCATATCTTTGAAGACAAGATAGTCGAGAGTCAGGCTTCACTACCAAAATAAGTCATATTACCGACGAAATTAGCGACGTTTATTGAAAACGTCGCTACCATTAAGGGAATTAGCGACGCATAAATAAAACGTCGCTGATCGTCACTATCAGCGACGTTACTACGACGTCTTTTAAGTTAAAAAATAACGTTGCTGATAAGTCGGTGAACTCGCTAATTTGACTAGTAATAGCGACGTGTATCGACGTAAGTGTTTTTACGTCGCTCATATCAAATAATAGCGACGTTTACCGACGTCTTTAGTGACGTCGCTAATATTTTTAATATAGGGTTCTGGCTTCATTTCTTTCCCCCCACTCGTTTCCCAAAAATTTCAAACCCCCTCGTTCGACCACCGCGCGCCTCGCCCTTTGTCGGAGCCCGACGTCCACCACCTCCAGCCACCTCTAGCCATCGCCGCTCCCCCTCGCCATCGCCGGAGCCCGATAATTGTTTGCCGACCCCTCCCTCTCCACTAGGCTTATTCTCCTCTCCGGCCACCCCTCGTCGGTCAACGCCCCTCCCCTCCTGCCACCCTTCTCGTTGATCAGGTAAACCCTAACCCTAATCGGACACACATACACACGGACACAGACAAACACATACACACGGACACAGACGGACACATACACACACACGGAACAAGTATATTGAATTTGTAGTGTTTCTACTCAGAATTCTGTTTTGAGTCTCGAGTTCATTTTCGTGAACGATAATTGGATGGGGGATGGTTGTGTCCGTGTCCAGATAGCTCGTGATGCAGTCGGATCGTATCCTAATTAATTGGTGTGTGCAGTGGAGTGTCGGATGCTAGAGGTCATCTGGACTCAGGGGGGTGTGCGTGGCGTGTCCGGGATGGGAGTCAACCATGGCGGAAAGGAGATTGATTCTGGGATTCAACACAGTAGAAATTCTTTGTGTTTTGTTAGCTTGTTAAATGATTTACTGTAATAGAGTTGTATATGTTCCCATTCAATGTGATTAGAGAAGTACTAGACCATAGCTGATAGAGTTGGAAGACTTCATATTCAATGGGAAGCTATGGTATTTAGCTCGGCTAGCTACTGTGACCTATGATATGTTGAGATGCATATTGTCACGCCCCAGAACCAGAATACTGGAGAGCGGGGGCAGACATAGCCAGCTACGTATATTGAAATGGAAACCACCTCGATATACGGTCACGGCTGTCTAGATATATGAGGGTTTACTACAAACCAACAGTCTCTTATGGTCATGAACAAGCCTAATGTCTCAATCGCAAGCAAGTAAGTAAGGTCGCAAGATGTATGATCATTAAATATACAATAATAAGGCGTCCCAAATATTACATATTCAGCTGATCATGAAGCTAGTCGTTACAAAATGTTAGGACTAGCAAGAGTTTAGTCGTACATGATCAACCCTAGGATTTGTTAATCATGTTTACAGCCCGTAGGCAGACAGTAAGTAAAAGTGCATCGAGCTAACAGGTGCTCGTCGGCTAAATGCCTCAAAAGAATAATTTTACAGTAGAGTGAGCGAAACAAAATAGAAAACCCACTCGTAGTCCGGGTTCCTTCTAGTCGCCACCATTGGGCTGGAAGCTTGGTAGATCCTCGGGAGCTGCTCCGAAATCTGGCCACACAAAACCAGCTGGGTCAACCCCAGAAAGAGCAAGTGCCACAAGGGGGGCCACGAAATAAGAACAAAAGCCAGCAATCAGCACAAGAAAATCTAATATTAAAATTAAAACTTACGAAAATATGGCAGGGTGATATACGACGAGATAACCATGGAACTATTCCGATAGCCAGGTTACAACCCGTAAACCAAACAAGGACCGGGGTTGTAACCCTTCGTCTGAACAGAACTTGGTTTCCCACCATTTATCGGCAAGTTAATAATGTAAGAAATCAAGACAGGAAGCAATCTTGTACTGGATCAAGACATGGCTAAACTGGTTATACCTCATTCAATCAATCACGGCCAAACAGACGCTACGGCTTACTACTTTAACTAACTAGGGTTATCACAGGCCTAATTACTAACAAGATGCAGTGAGATTGTTCCACAGCCACAAGTCCTGCAGACCATCCAAGTTACCCAGGTCGAAAATTTGGGGTTGAATTTAGGTGGGTACATCGCCCGGAAGACAAATGTACCCTTAGGTGACTTAGAGGGTGCAACACGCGACGGTGTGCTGGAAATGTGCCCTACTCGACGGCAGGCTACAGATCCCAAGAGCGCCCAGGTAACGGGATTGCCTGTAGCTGTGTCATCTCTTCATGACTACTGTGTTATTCTAGTTATTAACCTTAATCCATTTTAGTAGGTACTCCTGACCGTGGTACTCAGGAGTCCCATCCTAGACATGATGCAAGGCAGGACAAGTGGATTTAACAAGCAAGCAAGAAAGAACTACCCACGGTGTCAAGGCAAGTCAAGTTAATTTGCCGTCGCAACAGCATTAAGATAAATCATGTCAGGGTGCTTGTCGAGAGTGCGCCACGACGGGCCACTATCATGTCAAGTTGGTCATGTCAGGAGTGCACCACTACGGGTCACTGTCGTGTTATGCGAGTTCCTTGTCATACCATGCCATGTACAATAGTCATTCCAAACATATTAAGTAAAATCAAGTTCATGACAAAAGGCGTAAGGATATAAAAATAGGCATAAAATATCTAATAAAATATCAATATACAGGGCTATAGAAGAGCCAAGCTTAAAGAAATAAGACCAAAACTCTAAGAGCCAATGGGTTAAGCAAGGGGTCAGGGGAGCAGCGTACGCGCAAGAGCACGCACGCAGGGGAGCAGCGTACGCACAAAAGTCACGCACGCAGGAGAGCTGCGTACGCGAAAAGTTACGCACGCCGGAGAGCTGCGTACGCACAAAAGGCACGCACGCAGGAAAGCTGCGTACGCACAAAAGGCACGCACGCAGGAGAGCTGCGTACACGAAAAGTCACGCACGCAAGAGAGCTGCGTACGCGAAAAGTCACGCACGCAGGAGAGCTGTGTACGCGAAAAGTCACGCACGCAGGAGAGCTGCGTACGCGTAAAAACACGCACACAGAAGAGCTGCGTACGTAAAAAGTCACGCACGCAGGAGAGCTGCGTACGCGAAAAGTCACGCACGTAAGAGAGCTGCGTACGCGAAAAGTTACGCACGCAGGAGATCTGCGTACGTGAAAGTCACGCACGTCGGAGAGCTGCGTACGCGTAAAAACACGCACACAGAAGAGCTGCGTACGTGAAAAGTCACGCACGTAGGAGAGCTGCGTACGCGTAAAAACACGCACGCAGGGGAAATGATCTTCTTCTCCATGGCTGAGAAGAAGCTCCCATGGCTCCAAAACTTCAAGGCATCACAACTTGGCCATTCGAACTCCAAATCCGGATTTCCAAAGTTCCAACCAGGGTGTAATTGAACTCTCTTCCACATGGAAACATCAAAACCCATAAAAATCCAACCTAAATAGATCAAAACCATGCAAAACCGAAAATAGGAAAAAAATTAGATCTAGAACAATGGAGACTCCAAACCACAAAATACCAAGTTCTAATGTTGATCACCATGTCCTAATCTATCAAATGGACAAGTAAAATAGGGTTCTCATGTGGTGGCAAGGTGCACTTGCCTAAGGGTTGGTGTTGTGTAGAGGAAGGAGAAGAGTGTTGTGTAGAGGAAGGAGAAGAAGAAATTAATGGAGGTTTATGAGGAGAGAGAAAAAGTTGGTAGAGTTTTAAAGAGGGTGGGATGTGGTGTGTTGAGGGTGGAGCATAGGCTAAGGTGTTCCAATACATAATAAACCAAACCAAACCATCCCAATTAAAACCGAGCCATGTCAAAACCCAAAATACGAGAAACACCAAAATTCCACAAGTTGAGAAAAATAAAAATACATGCCAAAATCCAGATACGAGTATAAATACGAAATACGGAAAATACGGGAAATGAGGGTGACAACTCTACCCACCTTAAAAGAATTCCGTCCTCGGAATTTAATCAAGGAGCTAGAGATTGTCACGACAAGCTACATTGAGCACAGGCAAGCTACACTAAGCAGTTCAATCATACAATCATACAATGCAAGCAAGGAAGGGAAAACGTAAGGCATAAGAAAGACATTATACCTCACGAGTCAAACAGATAGGGATATCGCGATCGGATGTCGTCCTCACGCTCCCACGTTGACTCACCTAGAGAGTGATGACCCCAAGCAACACGGACTAATTTAATAGTCTTGTTCTTGAGTATCTTTTCCCTCCGATCCAAAATAGACACGGGCCTCTCCTCATACGAAAGGTTGGTACCAACAACCAATTCCGAATGGTCTAGGACGTGGCTCGGGTCCGGAATATACCGTCGTAATCGGGACATATGGAATACATCATGCACCTCACTTAGCGATGGTGGAAGAGCGAGACGATAGGATACATCTCCTACTCGCTCTAGAATATCGAACGGCCCTATATACCTAGGACTAAGCTTTCCCCGTACGCCGAAGCGAATGACGCCGCGGTTAGGCGAGATCCTAAGGAATACATGGTCGCCGACAGCAAATTCTAAGGGACGCCGATGAGCATCGGCCCAATGGCGCTGGCGGTCCTGGGCAACTCGGAGGTGATCTCTGACCTTCCTGACCACTTCAACCGTCTGGGAAATCAATTCGGGTCCGAGCATCTGCCTCTCCCCGACATCGTCCCATGCTAGTGGGGATCTGCACTTCCTGCCATAAAGAGCCTCGAAGGGTGCCATCTGGATACTGGCCTGATAACTGTTGTTGTACGAGAATTCCACCAGGTGCAGATGATTCTCCCATGAACCACCGAAGTCAAGGGTACAAGATCTCAACATATTTTCAAGAGTCTGGATTGTGCGCTCTGATTGACCATCCGTCCGCGGGTGATATGCTGAGCTAAATTGAAGGCGAGTCCCCAAACTCTTCTGTAAGCTACGCCAAAAGTATGATGTGAATCTTGAATCCCTGTCCGAGGTGATGCTGACTGGCACACCGTGAAGCCTGACGATCTGCCTGAGATACATCTCTGCTAGCTGCGCCGTCGACTGTCCAACTCTGAATAGGAGAAAGTGTGCCACCTTGGTAAGCCTGTCCATAATTACCCAAATAGCATCTCTGCCGGCTGGAGATCTGGGCAATCCGGTCACGAAATCTATGGTTATATGTTCCTATTTCCATTCTGGGATCGGTAAGGGTTGAAGAAGTCCAACGGGCCTCTGATGTTCAGCTTTAACCTGTTGGCAAATCAAATACCGAGAGACAAACCGGGCTATCTCCCTCTTCATGCCATTCCACCAGAAATGCTGACGAATATCACGGTACATCTTCGTACCACCCGGATGAATAGAATATTGAGAACTGTGGGCTTCTGCCATGACTTCCTGTCTAATATCTCCACTGGGTACACAAAGACGAGTGACGTGCCGAAGTGTACCGTCTTCATGGATACATAACTCTGGCCTTCTTCCTGCTTCACATTCTGCTCTGAGTCGCTGGATCTTGGAATCTGTTGACTGCGCCATCCGGATTCTCTCAACTATGCTGGACTGAACCTGTAGGCTGGCCATCAATGCCACGCTGGTTGGAAGAACCACTTCAATTCCTATCTTCTGAAGATCTGCTAATAATTCTGGTTGCGCCGTCAGGAGATAAACTCCGGCTCTCCTGCTTAATGCATCTGCTACAACGTTAGCCTTCCCGAGATGATACTGCAAATCCACATCATAGTCCACTAGTAGCTCGAGCCATCTTCTCTGCCGCATATTAAGGTCCTTCTGGGTGAAAACATACTTCAGGCTCTTATGATCAGTAAAGATCTCCACTCTATCTCCGTACAAGTAGTGTCTCCACAACTTCAAAGCAAACACTACCGCCGCCAATTCCAAGTCGTGGGTCGGGTAATTCTTCTCATGATCACGTAGTTGACGTGATGCATAAGATATTACCTTCCCATGCTGCATCAAGACACACCCCAATCCTCTGCCTGAAGCGTTGCAATAAACTGTGAATCCTTCGGTCCCATCTGGAAGGGTGAGAATGGGAGCCGTTATCAAACCTCGCTTCAACTTCTCAAATGATTCCTGACACTCTGCTGTCCAAACAAATGGTACATCCTTGCAGGTCAACTGGGTCATCGGCGCTGAAATCTTTGCGAAATCTGAAACGAACCGCCGGTAGTAGCCGGCCAATCCAAGGAAGCTGCAAACCTCTGCCACTGAGCTGGGTACCGGCCATGACTCGATAGCGACAATCTTCTGGGGATCCACTTCCACTCCTCCTCGGGTAATGATGTAACCCAAGTATGAAATGCGATCGAGCCAGAACTCGTATTTACTGAACTTGGCGTACAACTGATGCTCCCTAAGCGTCTGGAGGACGACTCTGAGATGTTGCTCATGCTCTGCTTCACTCTTGCTGTAGACCAGGATGTCATCTAGGAACACGATCACAAATTGATCCAAGTAAGGCATGAAAATGCGATTCATGAGATCCATGAATACGGCCGGTGCATTGGTCGCTCCAAAGGGCATAATAAGGAACTCCCAATGTCCATACCTCGATCTGAATGCTGTCTTCGGGATGTCCTGCTCTCTGACTCTGATCTGGTGGTATCCCGACCGCAAGTCGATCTTCGAGAACACTGAAGCCCCTCTGAGCTGATCAAACAAGTCATCTATCCTCGGAAGAGGGTATCTGTTCTTGATTGTCACCGAATTCAAGGTACGATAATCAACACATAGCCTGGACGTACCATCCTTCTTTTTTATAAGAAGCATCGGGGCTCCCTAAGGCGATCCACTTGCACGGATGAATCCCTTGGTCCTCAGTTCTTCAATCATCTTGTATAAAATCTCCAACTCTGAAGGCGCCATCCTGTAGACTCGCTCTGATACTGGTGCTGTCCCGGGAATCAAGTCTATAGTGAACTCAATCTTCCGTTCCGGCGACATCCCTGGAAGCTTCTCTGGAAAGACATCTGGAAACTCTTCAACTATCCGGGGTAACTGCACTGCTGCTACTGCCATCCGCAATGCTAAGGAAGACGGCTCCACTGCGCCTCTAGAAAACGAAAACTCTGGCTCGTCGGGGATACTAAAGACAACTCTGCCAATATGGCAGTCTATCCTAGCATACTGGTTCCTCAACCAATCCATGCCTAGGATTACATCATAGTCTGCCATAGAAAACTCTATGTATCTAGCGGGGAACTCCCTACCGCTAACTACTATCCGACACGATGAAAATACTCGATCTACTCCCACAAGACCATTACCAGTAAGTATATTGAGCCTCACTGATAATGACTCGGGCTCCAATCCTATCCGTGTCGCGAATCGTACAGACATGAATGAATGTGATGCACCAGAATTAAATAACACAGACGCTGGAGAGGAGTTAACGAGAATAGTACCTGCCACAACCTCACCTGGTGCAACTTCTTCTCCATAGCCATCATCATGGCCTGACCTCTAGCTGCGGGTCCCCTCTGCTGGAAACCTCTCTGCCTGCTCTGGGTCTGAGCTTGGGCTTGTGCATACTGCTGGGGGTGTTGCTGCTGGAATGCCTGAGACTGAGGCGGCAAGGGCCTCAAAGACTGATACTGCTGCTGCTGAACTGGTACTGGGGCAGGTCCTCTCACCGAAGAGCTAGAAGGGTTGGATGCTGATGAACCACCCCTATTCGGGCAAGCCCCTATCCTATGATCTGCTGCTCCACAAGCCAGGCACAATCTCTGCGCCCTGCGACAATCTGCCACCACATTCCCTGGCTTCCCGCAATGAGAACATCCCATCGCGGAAGTCTGCTTCTGCTTCTGCTGCTGCGGGTACGTCGGGGTCGAATGCTGAACCGACGTTACTGAGGCCGTCCGCCTCGGAGTTCCAATAGTCAATCCCCTAGCTGCCGGGGCTGGAGCTGATGATTGGTGCATCTGACTGTGGGACCGCTTCCTACCTCCGGTCCTATCCACGATCCTCTGGGAGGTGTACTCATGCCTCCTAGCTGCTCTCAAGACTGCATCGAACGTCTGGTGCTCAAACTGCTCAACCGCTAACAAGATCTCCAAATGTAGCCCCTGCTGGAACCGCTGGGCCCTATCAAACTCGGTCGCCACCAAGGTGGGGGCAAACCTACTGAGTCTAGAAAACTCCGATGCATAACTGTCGACTGTTCTGCCTCCTTGCTTCAAGTTGGTAAATCTGGTCTGCAGGTCGTACCGAGCCACAGCATCGAAATACTTCGTCTGTAATCTCTCTCTAAACACTGCCCAAGCAATGGGTGCCACTAATCCCATGGCTTGCGCCGCCCACCAACTGCGAGCCAAGTCCAACAACTGCAGGCGTACCACCGCCACCTTCTCATTCTCGGGTGTCCTAGCTGCTTCCAGAATCACCTCGGTATCCTGAAGCCATGCATCCGCGACAATCGCATCCTCGGTGCCGTCGAAGAAAGAAGGGTTCAATCGCTTGAAGTTGTTCGCCGCCTGGTTCCCTGGATGTCCGCCTCGGGTCAAAACATCTTGAACTGTCTGGTATAAGGCGTCGCTTCGACGATCCTGTAAAGCTATTAAAGTTCTGATGAGGCCTACTAAGGTACCATCATCTGGCTCTGCGGGCTGGATGGGCCGAACTGGTGACTCTCCTCCAGTAGGCACAACTCTGGAGGTTACCCCGAAATGCTGGGCTTGATCTCCGGGTTGCTGCTGGTCCACGGGAGGTGCTCCTCCTTGCTGATCGGCAGGGTCAGGTACAGTGCCGCTGAGGAAGACGACACAGGAAAACAATAAGGAAGGACCAGGACAGATCAACGATACAAGCATGTAATCAGGGCAAGAATTTCAGGGATTTGAAAATACGGGCGGAGATCAAGGGCAAATACTGATTGAGACATCTATTCGGTAAACCCTCACATTTCTTGATTGACAAGACCTGCATGGGCCACCACTTAAACCATGTCACGCCCCAGAACCAGAATACTGGAGAGCGGAGGCAGACATAGCCAGCTACGTATATTGAAATGGAAACCACCTCGATATACGGTCACGGCTGTCTAGATATATGAGGGTTTACTACAAACCAACAGTCTCTTATGGTCATGAACAAGCCTAATGTCTCAATCGCAAGCAAGTAAGTAAGGTCGCAAGATGTATGATCATTAAATATACAATAATAAGGCGTCCCAAATATTACATATTCAGCTGATCATGAAGCTAGTCGTTACAAAATGTTAGGACTAGCAAGAGTTTAGTCGTACATGATCAACCCTAGGATTTGTTAATCATATTTACAGCCCGTAGGCAGACAGTAAGTAAAAGTGCATCGAGCTAACAGGTGCTCGTCGGCTAAACGCCTCAAAAGAATAATTTTACAGTAGAGTGAGCGAAACAAAATAGAAAACCCACTCGTAGTCCGGGTTCCTTCTAGTCGCCACCATTGGGCTGGAAGCTTGGTAGATCCTCGGGAGCTGCTCCGAAATTTGGCCACACAAAACCAGCTGGGTCAACCCCAAAAAGAGCAAGTGCCACAAGGGGGGCCACGAAATAAGAACAAAAGCCAGCAATCAGCACAAGAAAATCTAATATTAAAATTAAAACTTACGAAAACATGGCAGGGTGATATACGACGAGATAACCATGGAACTATTCCGATAGCCAGGTTACAACCCGTAAACCAAACAAGGACCGGGGTTGTAACCCTTCGTCTGAACAGAACTTGGTTTCCCACCATTTATCGGTAAGTTAATAATGTAAGAAATCAAGACAGGAAGCAATCTTGTACTGGATCAAGACATGGCTAAACTGGTTATACCTCATTCAATCAATCACGGCCAAGCAGACGCTACGGCTTACTACTTTAACTAACTAGGGTTATCACAGGCCTAATTACTAACAAGATGCAGTGAGATTGTTCCACAGCCACAAGCCCTGCAGACCATCCAGGTTACCCAGGTCGAAAATTTGGGGTTGAATTTAGGTGGGTACATCGCCCGGGAGACAAATGTACCCTTAGGTGACTTAGAGGGTGCAACACACGACGGTGTGCTGGAAATGTGCCCTACTCGACGGCAGGCTACAGATCCCAAGAGCGCCCAGGTAACGGGATTGCCTGTAGCTGTGTCATCTCTTCATGACTACTGTGTTATTCTAGTTATTAACCTTAATCCATTTTAGTAGGTACTCCTGACCGTGGTACTCAGGAGTCCCATCCTAGACATGATGCAAGACAGGACAAGTGAATTTAACAAGCAAGCAAGAAAGAACTATCCACGGTGTCAAGGCAAGTCAAGTTAATTTGCCGTCGCAACAGCATTAAGATAAATCATGTCAGGGTGCTTGTCGAGAGTGCGCCACGACGGGCCACTATCATGTCAGGTTGGTCATGTCAGGAGTGCACCACTACGGGTCACTGTCGTGTTATACGAGTTCCTTGTCATACCATGCCATGTACAATAGTCATTCCAAACATATTAAGTAAAATCAAGTTCATGACAAAAGGCGTAAAGATATAAAAATGGGCGTAAAATATCTAATAAAATATCAATATACAGGGCTATAGAAGAGCCAAGCTTAAAGAAATAAGACCAAAACTCCAAGAGCCAATGGGTTAAGCAAGGGGTCAGGGGAGCAGCGTACGCGCAAGAGCACGCACGCAGGGGAGCAGCGTACGCACAAAAGTCACGCACGCAGGAGAGCTGTGTACGCGAAAAGTCACGTACGCCGGAGAGCTACGTACGCACAAAAGGCACGCACGCAGGAGAGCTGCGTACGCATAAAAGGCACGCACGCAGGAGAGCTGCGTACGCGAAAAGTCACGCACGCAAGAAAGCTGCGTACGCGAAAAGTCACGCACGTAGGAGAGCTGCGTACGCATAAAAACACGCACACAGAAGAGCTGCGTACGTGAAAAGTCACGCACGCAGGAGAGCTGCGTACGCGAAAAGTCACGCATGCAAGAGAGCTGCGTACGCGTAAAGTCACGCACGCAGGAGAGCTGCGTACGCGAAAGTCACGCATGCCGGAGAGCTGCGTACGCGTAAAAACACGCACACAGAAGAGCTGCGTACGTGAAAAGTCATGCACGCAGGAGAGCTGCGTACGCGTAAAAACACGCACGCAGGGGAAAGGATCTTCTTCTCCATGGCTGAGAAGAAGCTCCCATGGCTCCAAAACTTTAAGGCATCACAACTTGGCCATCCGAACTCCAAATTCGGATTTCCAAAGTTCCAACCAGGGTGGAATTGAACTCTTTTCCACATGGAAACATCAAAACCCATAAAAATCTAACCTAAATAGATCAAAACCATGCAAAACCGAAAATAGGGAAAAAATTTGATCTAGAACAATGAGACTCCAAACCACAAAATACCAAGTTCTAATATTGATCACCATGTCCTAATCTATCAAATGGACAAGTAAAATAGGGTTCTCATGTGGTGGTAAGGTGCACTTGCCTAAGGGTTGGTGTTGTGTAGAGGAAGGAGAAGAGTGTTGTGTAGAGAAAGGAGAAGAAGAAATTAATGGAGGTTTATGAGGAGAGAGAAAAAGTTGATGAAGTTTTAAAGAGGGTGGGATGTGGTGTGTTGAGGGTGGAGCATAGGCTAAGGTGTTCCAATACATAATAAACCAAACCAAACCAAACCATCCCAATTAAAACCGAGCCATGTCAAAACCCGAATTACGAGAAACACCAAAATTCCACAAGTTGAGAAAAATAAAAATACATGCCAAAATCCAGATACGAGTATAAATACGAAATACGGAAAATACGGGAAATGAGGGTGACATATATTCTAATTTATGGGTTCTATGTATAGATGGTGAGTATGTTATATTTGTGTGCTAACACAGTCTAAATATTAGTGTTATTTTATATGTGGTAAATAGTATTTTTGGCATGTATCGATAGAGAAATAAAAGTGGTTACTCAAAATAATTGTCAGTTTGAGATAGTTGCATGAATAGGTGGTCTGGTAACATGATTGATATTATTTCCAAGAATGTAGTTTATGTTTAGATTCTTATATGAAATGCACACTCATATTTTTGTCATACTAAGTGATTTTGATATCTAATAAACTAAAGAGTATCCTAGTACCTACAGTGTATAGAGTATCCTAGAAGTGTAGGTATGATTGGTATATCGTATTACATAGAGTGTATAGAGTATCCTTTCGGTCTATAAGAGTTACTTCACTCATTTTGTCAAGACAAGTAAACTTTTTAAATGTTGACGGTATATATACCGTCAATATTTGGTTTTGCCTTGTAGCTACAGGCAGTTGCCTGTATTTTGCCTTATAACTTGGCCTTTGGCCTGTGCTTGAGCAGTGTGGACTTCCAGGTTAGGGTGTTAGTTCATGATTAGCATTGTTTATATATTAGTTTTAGTTAAAGGGTTAGTTTAGATTAGGATATTAGTTTATGTTAGAAGGAATATGAGAGTTAGTAGATGTTAAAGTAGGATATTAATTTATTAGTTAGGATAGATAGTTTGAGTTAGGATACTGCTCAAGCACAGGCCAAAGGGTCGATATTGGATATTAATTTAAAAAGTTTTACCTTTCTTGACAAACTGGGTGAAGCAACTCTTGTAGACCCAAAGGGTCGATATTGGATAGTTGGTGTCGTGTACTCCTACAAGTACAATTATACCTCGACAGACACCTTTTTTATAAGAGGTTGGGAAGAAATTGGGATGAGTATCAGAATTGGTATCGAATTAGTATCGACCGTATCGGATTAGTATCGGTCGTATGTACTTAGTGTCGTGTACTCCTACAAGTACAATTATACCTCGACCGTATGTACTTAGTATCGACCGTATCGGATTAGTATCGGTCTATCGGATACGACACTTTGACACAAGATAATTGTTTTAGTCCCAACACAGTTGTTTTTGTTTCTTCCTTCAAATTTTTTGTTTGTAATATGTGGAATGAATGAACAGTTTATGTTGCGCACCCATATCTAAACTGCCTTAACATTCATTCACTTACTGCAATGTGCATATATCTATCTTACAGAATTATCCTCAATTGGATATGGATATGAATTACTACTTACGGAATCGTTCGTAGATGTACAACCGTCATCCTGATGACATGTGCGGTGTGCGGGATGAATTCATAGAGGGTATATAGCAGTTCCTGCAGTTTGCCAAGGCGTTCCCTTAGTACATGGACGGTACCAAAATTAAGTGTCCGTGTGTGAGATGTCGCAACTTGAAATATCATCCAGAAGTGGAAGTCACGTATCATTTATACTCGAAGGGTTTCACGCAGAATTACTATCAGTGGAGCGCGCACGGAGAACTTGTGTCTTTAGCATAGGAGTATGAGCCTTATGTGGATATCCACAACAACGTTGCTTACGACGATGGGTTGGTGAACATATTTTTTGACGCGGCGGGGCCTAGTTTCGATCCGGACGATCATGATGCACCTGAGGAGGCACCGAACGCCGATGCTGCACAGTTCATGGAGTTGCTGGAGAATGCAAGGACTCCATTATATCCTGGTTGTGAGGATCATTCATCGTTGGAGGTGGTTATAAGATTGTTGAGCATCAAGTCCGATTTTAACATGTCGTAAGATTACTACAACCGTCTTATGGAGTTGCTTATAGAAATATTGCCTGAGGGTGCTAAGTTGCCTAAAAACTTGTACAGGTTTAAGAGAATGGTGTGATCACTCTGGATGGGATACGAGAAAATCGATGCATGTCGCAACGGGTACATTTTGTACTACAAATACGATAAGGATGAAGACGCCTGCAGATTTTGTGGTGTCGATCGCTATAAGGGCAGTGGTAGAGGAAAGTCTGTCGGTGCCAGGAAGCCTACCGATTCGATGCACTACTTGCCGTTGACGCCGCGGTTGCAGCGATTGTTTATGGTGAAGGAAACTGCAGAAAACATGAGTTGGCATAAGCGGGAACAGACCGAAGGAGTGTTGGATCACCCATCTGATGGGGAAGCATGGAAGCACTTTGATCGAGAGTATCCAGGTTTTGCTTCTGATCCGCGTAATGTCAGATTGGGTCTCTGCTCCGACGGTTTTACCCCATTCAGACTTTCGGGATCCCAGTATTCGTGTTGGCCTGTGATCGTCACTCCGAACAATCTACCGCCTTGGATGTGCATGAAGACTCCGTATATGTTCCTCACTGTTATTATCCCAGGTCCGAACAATCCGAAAAAGAACATCGATGTGTATTTACAGCCATTGATTGATGAGTTGAATCAGCTGTGGAAAGTAGGTTCCAACACGTACGATGTATCTAGAAAACAAAATTTTCAGATGCGGGCAACACTTATGTGGACCATCAACGACTTTTCGGCCTATGGTATATTATCTGGATGGAGCACGCATGGTCGTCTTTCATGTCCGTATTGCATGGACCGCACTAAGGCTTTCCGTTTGAAACACGGAGACAAATCGTGCTTCTTCGATTGTCATCGACAATTCCTGCCGAAGGATCATCCGTACCGGAGGAACATGAATGCTTTTCATGCTGGCGTTGTGGAGAAGGCTAATCCCCCGCCAAGGTGGCCCGGATACACGATATGGAAAGAGGTAAAAGATTTGCCAATAGCTATTGAAGAGCCTGCTACGGGCTACAAGTATGACGGATTTGGTCGCACTCATAACTGGACGAAGAGGAGTATATTCTGGGATCTGCCATATTGGAGCACCAATCTGATTAGACATAACCTTGATGTCATACATATCGAGAAGAATGTGTTTGATAACATACTTAATACTATAATGGACGTAAAGGGGAAGACGAAAGACAATCCAAATGCTAGATTGGACTTGGAAGAAATATGTAGACGTCTTGCATTGCATTTGATAGAGGACGGGAATGGAAAGTTGAAGCAGCTTAAGGCAATTTTCTCACTGGAGAAGGAGGATAAAGTGAGACTTTGTAGGTGGATTTCAGGTCTGAAATTTCCAAACGGGTATGTTTCGAACTTGAGAAGATGCGTCGACCTCAAGGAGAACAAACTGACAGGTATGAAGAGCTATGATTGTTACGTTTTCATGGAGAGGTTAATTCCGATTGTATTTTGGGAATTCTTACCCCTGGTTGTTTGGGATCCATTGACCGAGCTTAGCATATTCTTCAGAGATCTTTGTTCTAGTAAGTTGCTCGTCGATCGTCTAGAAAAGCAGGAGAACGATATTGCGGTAGCACTGTGCAAGCTCGAGAAAGGGTCGACGAACCCAGGGATAAAATGTGCTTGTGTATTGTGTTTCAGATTAAACTGCAGGAAGAAAATGATTCTTTGGAGAAAACTGCATACTGTAATTTATTTATTTTTATTTTTTTCAAATTTAGCGACGTCTACCGACGCTTTTCGACGGCACATTGCGTCGGTAGACGTCGCTAATCTGGCCTATATTGCCAGGCTATCGACGTATAGCAACGTCAGTTTCGTCGGTATGCGTCGGTAAACGTCAGTAGACGTCGGTAAATATCTCAGGATTTTACCTGATTTTCCTAGGATATACCGACGTATAGCGACATCACAAAATGTCGGTAATATATACCGACGCATAGCGACATCAAAAACGTCGATAATTTTCCCAGGGAATACCGACGTATAACGACATCATAAACGTCGCTATTTCATCGACGAAACGATGGTAAACGTCGGTATATTACCGACGTATCTTTGCGTCGACAAACGTCGGTGTTGGCGACGATCAGCGACGTCTTTCCAAACAGCGACTAAGGTTTTCGCGACAAGAGGAAGACGTCGCTAAATACGTCGCTAAACTGGTTTAGCGACGTCATTAGGCGTTTTAGCAACGTCTTTAGGCGTCGCTAAAATGACTTATTCTGGTAGTGCTTGCGATCCTTGCTTCTTCAAACCGCTCAGCCGTAGCGACATAGAAAAACTGATAGAAAAGTCCAAGCATACCGATAATATCTTGGATGTGGACTGGCACCCATTTAAGGCTGGTGCTACTATTGAGAGTTATCTCAGGCATGGTTATACCTATGTCAAAAGAACCCAGTTGGCGGGTTTTCTTTCTTTGTGGATGCGACGGTTTGTGGTTCCCGGGGCCAGTACAGTCGATAGATTTCACCGAGGCGTATTATTTGCTGCTGTGCGTCTAGTATTTGGCCACAAGATGGACATTCTTTCAACGATGACTTGTCGCCTGAACGCAGGACTACGTTGTTTTATTGACACTATGATGCACGATAAGGCTGCTCGGCTAAATTTTTCCCGCAACAAAAGAAAAGTCACAACAATATTACGGTAAAACGAAGCGGGGATTGGGTTATACCTCGGCGATTCCGACTCCAGAAGCCTTCGAATTCGATAAAGAAGAGCGATTTAACTCTTATGATTCTATTTCATGGGATTCTGATACCAGTGTAGGTCATGTCCATCGGGTGACACTATCTTCCAATATGGTGTCTGCTGAATTCTCAGAAGATAATAATGACTTTACCGAAGCTATTGAAGCAGATCCGTGGGCACAAAGGATGGACACTCAATAGGAACTTCGCTTTGAGCAACGAGAACCCCTTACTGAAGATCAATTAATTCAGATTGACGTTGGAGATGAAGGCTCGCCAAGACCTATCTTCATCAGCAAGAGTCTCACGAAAACGGATAAACAAGAATTCATTCAGCTTATTCGAGGATACATTGATGTCTTCGCCTAGAATTATGAGGATATGCCGGGATTGGATCCTCAGATTGCTACCCATAGGCTCAACATCTTGCCCAATGCAAAGCCAGTCAAACAACAACAACGTCAATCTGACCTGATATGATGGATGCCATAGAAACTGAAGTCAAGAAACTTATCTCTTGTAGTTTTGTCAGAGAAGAACAACATCCTGACTGGGTAGCCAATGTTGTCCCAGTTATGAAAAAAATGGAGAAGGTCAGAGTCTGCATTGACTTTAGAGATCTCAACGATTCTTGTCCCAAGGATGAGTTTCCTCTTCCGATCACTGATGTCATGATCGACAATACTTGCGCGCGGATTTAAACGATTGTCTTTTATGGATGGATTCTCAGGATATAATCAAGTCAATATGTATCCAGAAGATGAGAAACATACATCTTTTTGCACTCCTCTCGGAGTCTACTGTTACACTGTCATGTCGTTTGGTCTTAAAAATGTTGGTGCAACTTATCAGCGGGCTATGAGTACTATCTTCCGTGTTCATTTACGAAAGACAGTTGAATGCTATGCAGATGATATTGCTGTCAAAAGTCGTCTAAAGGAAGACCACATCCAAGACTTGAGAACTATATTCGATCTAATGCGCCAACATCAACTCAAGATGAATTCCACCAAGTCATTCCTGGGAGTCTCTAGTGGCAAATTTTTCGGATTCGTTATTACCTCTAAAGGTATACACGTTGACCCTGAGAAAATCAAAGTCATTCAAGAGATGCGTCCTCCACGCAACCTAAAAGAGCTACGAGGATTCCAGGGATGGCTTGCGTACATTAGGAGATTCATCTCAAATCTCTCTGGACGCTGTAGACCTTTCACTCAACTCATGAAGAATGGTGTGTCTTTTATGTGGACTGAAGAATACCAATAAGCATTTGAAGACATAAAGCGGTACTTGATGAACCCTCCAGTTTTAGTGCCTCCAGTCTCAGGAATACCCTTCCTGATGTATGTTCGAGCAATGGATCATTCATTGGGTGCCTTACTAGCTCAGAAGAATAAAGAAGGTCATGAACAAGCTATCTATTATCTCAATCGTACAATAATCGGAGCTGAACATCGATACAGCCTAGTGGAAAAAGAATGTCTAGTTTTGATGTTTTCTGTTCAAAAGACGAGACATTACATCACCGACCAAACTATTCATGTTATTTCCAGAGTTAACCCTCTCCGGGTCTTGATGAAGAAGCCCAGTACACTCAATTCCAGGCTTGCTACATAGGCCATATTATTAGCACAATATAATATGGTTTATGTTCCTCAAAAGTTTGTTAAAGGTCAAGCTCTTGCTGACTTCCTGATAGCTCATCCAATTCCCGAAACGTCTAAACTCTATGACGAGATTTCGGACGAAACTTTGGAATCCAACATGATTTCAGAAAAAATTCTTGCCTAGCATCTATTCTTTGACGGTGCATCCAGAATAGGACCAAAAGGTGCTATTGTCGCTGGAGTTGGAATCGTCCTCGTATTGCCAGAAGGATTAGCTATTCAAAGAGCTTATTCTTTAGACGAGTCGTGTTCCAATAACGTGGCTGAATACAACGCTCTGCTCATTGGTCTCCAATTGGCTAAACAATTGGATATTGAATATCTTGTAGTATATAGAGACTCTAAATTGATCGTCAATCAGGTTAGGGGCACGTATGAAGTTCGGCACCAGGATCTCGTCTTATATCATGAAGCGGCAGTTAAGCTGGCTACATCGTTCAAGGGCTTTTTATTGAACATGTACGTTGGGCATGTAATACGGAGGCTGATGCGTTAGCTAATCTGGCAGCCGTATTAGCAATCCCAGTGAAAAGGCAACAAATGATTGTCATCACTAACATAGACTTATTTTGTATTGAGAATAACTCAAATATTGAGTTCAACAATTCAACTAAAATCAATGTCATTAGTGAAGACTGGAGAGCTCCTTTCATTGACTTTGTGGTACAGGACATCTTACCTAAAGATTCTAAGGAAGCTACAACAATCTGTAGGCGATCACTCTGGTTTTATTACAATCACACTTCTAAAACCCTTTATCGACGAACATTTGATGGTCTACTCTTACGCTGTCTTGCGGGAGATGAAGCAAAACAAATACTACGGGAAGCTCACGATGGTGTATGTGGTGCACATTAGCCCGGTCCTAAATTACAAGATCGTATCTGACGTATGGGCTACTATTGGCTCACTATGGTATCAGATGCCACTGAATATGCAAGAAAATTTCAAGCCTGTTAAATCCATGCAGACTTCATCCATCAACCATCGGAGTTCCTTCATCCGACTGCCGCATCATGGCCCTTTGAAGCTTGAGGCATGGATGTCATTGGTCCTATTAATCTACCGTCATCTAGAGGACATCGGTTTATACTAGCTATAACCAATTACTTTTCGAAATGGGCGGAAGCCATATCTTTATCTGAAGTCAAGACTAGCAGCGTCATCAACTTCATCAAACATAATGTGATATACAGATTTGGTATTACTCGACGAATCATTCATGGTAATGGACCACAATTTATCAGTCAAAAGTTTACTCGGTTTTGTGATGATAACAGAATCAATAATGTTGCTTCCACGGCCTACAATCCTGCAGCTAACGTCTGGCTGAAGCATTTAACAAAACAATCATCAAGCTTCTCAAGAAATTTGTTTCTACCAATAAGAGAAACTGGAGTGAAAAGCTTGGAGAATGTCTATGGACTTATCGTACTACTATACGCACTCCAACCGGTTGCACACCTTTCTCCTTGGTATATGGATGCGAAGCTGTCCTACGATTGGAAATTCAAATTCCCTCCCTAAGGATTGCAATTGCCAATGAACTCACAACTGAAAATAATGATCACCTTCGGCTTCAGGAGCTTGAAACGTTGGACGAGAAACGGTTAGTAGCTCAACAACATATTGAGCTATATCAAGCCCGTATCTCCAAAGCTTTCAACCGAAAGGTCAAAGTACGAGCATTCCAAAAAGACGAATTAGTCCTTACTGTCAGACGTCCTATGAATATGACACACATGAGCAAGGACAAATTCGAAGCAAAATGGGAAGGTCCCTATGTTGTAAGCAAGGTTTTCTCAAACGAAGCTTATCAACTAACCGAAATGGATGGCCGAGTTGCTATGATGCCTATCAACGACAAATTCTTAAAAAAAGTACTGTCTGAAGGAAATGTAAGATATTCTTTGAATGTTGTACATACTAAAAAAACATTGAGTTATTTTGTTCACCCTTCTCATAAACTATTAAAATCCCTAGCGGAGTATATCCACATCATATCACCTGATCATAAACCCAATCTTTTGGAACCCTGTCGTGTTAAAAGATATCTTGTTTTTGAATCCCAGCTGATTCGAAGATCATCAATGAATACATGAATTCATGTTCGCATTACCTCTGAATTTTATCATCTACATCAGCGACTTATTACGTCCACACTACCTCTGATAAAGTCGTCTTTTGAAATAACAATATTCTGAGAATTATATTATGTCACGTCCATATTACCTCTGAAAAGATATAATTAGTATTGTTATTTTCTAAGGAGATATGTCATGTCCGGTACCTCTGAACATATTTCCTATTCTTATCTATTACTTATATCTACTATAGATATATAATAAGTAATAGAACCACAAAAAGAGTAGTAATTTTTTTATTTCAATGATGTTCAAAATGTCAAAAGAAAAGTACATTATGTGAAAGACAAAAAGTCAAAAACTTTTATAGATTGCTTCATTGAGGAGGCTGAGTACTGAGATCAACGATCAGTCTTTTTAAATTCTCGTCTCTCTCTACTCTGGAGTCAAGTACCCTTTGCCTAGCAAGAGCTCTTCCAGACACTGGATCAAAAGGTTGCAGCGAATCAGCTCGGCATTCCAGTTCTGCACCTTCGGTTTGGATAAGAGCATCCCGTTGCCTCCTCAAGTCATCTAATTCACTCGCAGCAATTTGATGCATTTCCAATACCTTCTCTTCACGTCGTCGAGCTGCTTTGACTACTTCTTGGAACCGAGCCATTTCAATTTCTAGATCCCGGAGGCGAACTTGATATTCAGCAGCTTCTTTCTCTTTCTCTGCAGCTTCAGTCTTATAGTACTCAACAGAAGAAGTTGTCTCGACAATGCGAGATTCTAACTCTGCAGAGCGCTGTGAGAAAGCTACCACAGAAGCTTCAAAATCTGCTTTTCGTATTACAGCCTCGCGAGCCATCACCTCGCATTCAGCATCTACGAGTTTCTGGATGTTTCCACTTGTTAGATCTTTATAAGACTTGATTGATTCTTCAAGCTCATTCAAAATATGATCTAAATAGTTGACTCTGTCCAGATCACCAATCTTGTGGATGGCTAAAATGATGAAGGAGGAAGGCCCCCTTACTGACTCATAAGGCTGGTCCTTTTCCATGACCATTTGAATTAGAGGCTTCAAAGAAGTAAAGAAAGCATTAGTATAAGCTTCGACGACAACTCTGTTCATCGCTGAGATACCTGGTGTAGCTACTTCTGCTTGAATTCTTATTTCTGCAGTAGCTGAAGAAATTATAGATTGTACACCAGAAGGCCCGAGTACTGACATTATAGAAGAACTTTCCTCTCCAGTTTGGGTCCCCATATCCAGGGGAGCTATTGTCGAGCTGAAACTGAATGTGGTCGACGCAGCTGTTGCAAGTATCCCCACAGGACCCACTGTAATCAAGATACACAGTCATTACACATCATTACAGGAATTAGGTTTAATAAAAGTCAAAATTTTACCTGATCTTGGCAATACATATGGGGTCTCACGGGGCATGTCCAGATCAGAGCGGAGCCTGGCCATGGTAGTTTCAGATACAGCTGCCTGATTACTTCCAGCTTTGGAACCGCCTGATAAGAAACGGCTGCTTCCGGCCCTTGATTCTGCCTGGTCAGCTGGGGCAATCTCTTCTGCATTCCTGACTTCAAAAGCTTGATCGGTAGGGGTCTGAGTCTCCGCAGCAACAGTGTTAGGATTTTCATCATTCCCAGCATCTTCAAGAGCCGTAGTCTGATCTTCGTTATGATTCGTTACTTTCAGACTCATCAGTTTTTGGGCTTGGATGCTTCTTATCAACAACGGGGTATTCTTCACCCTCAACAGTTATATGGCCTTCTTCAGTCGGTATCAGTGGGACATCTACTGAAACTGGTTCTTCTTCAGCAGCACTTACGAAATTATCTCCGATTGACACATTGCCATAGTCGCAATCCAGGAGGGCGTCTATCATTTCTCGGTCTTCTTGAGAACGAGTAGGAGTTTGAGCGGTCGAAAGCTAAGCAATCCCAGTTTGAGATTCTATAGGAAGCAACTCCTCCTCGGGGGATGTAACCTCTGGGACATTTGGAGTCGAGGATGACAGTGTTACTTCTGCTGCAGCCAGTGCAGTTACGGAAATAGTCGTCCGTATAACTCGATATCCTGGGATTTCCTCGGTAGTAACTGAGACTGGAATATCAATTGATGTAGTCTCTGTAGATGAAAAAGAATAATATCAATATATATTATTCATATCTTAAATTATGCTTAAAAGTATAGAAATTACCTTTTTGAGATGGTAAATCCTTCTGCGAGGGTAATGATATATCAGATTCCTTTGGCCTGGAAAGGATGGAGGAAGGGTCAATTGTTTGACGTTCTGCTCGAGTCAAACCAATGCTGCCGCAGGTGAAGGAGTTCCTGAAACTGCGACAGAAGTTGGAAGACGAGGCAATGTCCCTCCCCGACAAGTTTGTTGTTGGAGGGATCGTTTCGAAGCTTCCTGCTGGGTGGAGAAAGTTCTATACAAACATGCATAGGAAGAAGTTGGAGATCACTCTCGACGATCTCCTGTAGGAAATCTACGTTGAGGACTAGATGAGGGCTCAACTGAAGGTGGACGCATTGTCCAAGCAATTGGCTAACGCCAATCTGGTTTATACCAGGGAACCAAGGGGAAAGCATACAGCTTCCTACAACAAGAAGAAGGACCCTAACAATCTGAACGTAAAGGGGACTTCCTTCAAGCAAAAGAAGGCAAAGTCTCAGATGCCTTGTTTCAAGTGTGGGAAGAAGGGCCACTTCAAGAATAAATGCAAATCAAAGACCAAGCAATCAGAGCAAGAAGAGCCTAGCAAGGTATCTATGATCACTGACGTTGTTGCTATGATTGCACAGGTCGATACGGTAGGGAGTGACTCTGACTGGTGGGTAGACACTGGAGCCACCTGCCATGTCTGCTCCAGCAAGGAGTGGTTCACCACCTATACACCAACTTCTGAGGTGGTTATAGTGGCGAACCAGGAACAAGCTGAAGTGCTCGGGATATGGACGGTAGTTTTGAAGCTGACTTCGAGAAAGTCTCTGACGCTTCAAGGTGTGAAGCATGTACCTGCTATCGCAAAGAACCTGATCTCAGGAGTCCTACTCAGCAATGCAGGCCTCAGGATGGACATCAATGCTGGCCAGATGGTGATGTCCATAAAGGAAACATATTTCGGAAAAGCTTTTTGTACCGAAAGAATGTTCAAAATTCATCTTGTAAATCAGTCCAATGTAATTAATGCAATCACTCCTTCTGCTTATACTTTTGAGTTGTGGCATAATAGGCTAGGACATGTTCTTTGTAAACGAATAAACATAATGTTTAGTCTAGGACTTATCTCCAAATATGGGGGTAAGGTAGAGAAATGTGAAGTTTGTGCTCAAACGAATATTACAAGAAAACCCTTTCCTCGGGTTAATTGAAGTATAGATCTTTTGGAGTTGGTACACTCTGATATCTGTGACTTCAAATAATTCTCTACAAAGGCCGGTATGAAGTATTTTATAACCTTCATCGATGACTTCTCAAAGTATACGTTCGTTTACTTGCTGAAGGCTAAAGACGAAACATTCGAGAAGTTTAAGGAGTTCAGGGCCGAAGCTGCGCGGCAAACTGGACAACAACTCAAAATAATTGTCACGCCCCAATTCCAAAATATATATAGGAACCTGAGCGTGACCATGCCAACTAATACGATCTAGGGTAAGCTTCCAATTTAATGGACTTAACCCTGGACGTACTCCGCTATAAAGGGGTAACTAAGAGTATCTGATCATCTACATCTCAATCCATAGTAATGAAATAAAAACCAAGAATGAACATAATATACTAAAGTTGGCCACCCAGTAATATACATGTTCGAACAAGCTCGAGAAGGAATAAGCTTGGTAATAGTAGGCTACATAGCAGTATGAAGCAAATATAGGTGAGGATATAAGCTGGAAAGAATAAATGGAATATGCAAGAACACAATATAAATATATACCTGAGACCTCGGTGCATCATGCAGCACCCGCCAGCTACTCTGTACTAACCGCTCAGCGAATACCTGGAGAGATCACCAGGTCCTCAGAGGGACGTAACAAGATACAGAAAAACATGCCATAATGTGAACTGAATATAAATGGACAACCTGAATTGTCACGCCGCCCCAGAACCAGAACACTGGAGAGCGGGGGCAGGCATAGCCAGCTACGTATAATGAAATGGGATCCACTCCACTATACGGTCACGGCTGTCTAGATATATGAGGGTTTATCTACAAGCCATCAGTCTCCTATGGTCAAAAACAAGCCTAGTGTCTCAATCACAAGCAAGTAAGCAAACGTTACAAGATGTAAGATCACCAAATATACAATAGTAAGGCGTCCCAAACATTACATATTCAGCTGATCATGAAGCTAGTCGTTACAAAATGTGAGGACTAGCAAGAGTTTAGTCATACATGATCAACCCTAGGTTGCCAATCATGTTACAGCCCGTAGGCGGACAGTAAGTAAAAATGTACACGAGCTAACACTTGTTCGACGGCTAAACGCCTCAAAAGAATAATTTTACAATAGAGTGGGAGAGCCAAAATAAACCCATTCGTTGCCAGGATTCCGTTTAGTGGTCACCATGTGGCTGAAAGGTCGGTAGATCCTATGGTGCTGCTCCGGTATCTGGCCAAACAAAACCAGTTGGGTCAGACCCCAGAAAGAGCAAGTGCCACAAAGGAGGCTTCACTTAGGAACTAAAACCAGCATATCACAAATGAATAGTAAGGGTAATTAAAAGATACTGATAATAACTGAGATAACAATAATATATTGAGCACGAAGAAACCATTCAAGTAGCCAGACTGCAACCCTTAAACCAAACAAGGACCGGGATTGCAATCCTTCGCCTGAATAGAAACCTGCCTCAATTACTATTGATAAGGTAAAACGAATCAAGCATGACAGTGAGATTATTCCACAGCCACAAGCCCTGCAGACCATCCAGGTTATCCAGGTCGAATATTAGTACAATAAGGATGCAACACATAACAGTGTGCTGGAAATGTGCCCTACTCGACGGCAGGCTATAGATCCCATGTGGGGTGCCCAGATAACGTGATTGCCCATAGCTGGAAAATCTCTTCATGACTACTGGATTATTCTAGTTATTAGCCTTAGTCGATTTCAGTGAGTACCCCCGACCGTGGTACTCAGGGGTCCCCGTCCTAGACATAATGCAGGATAAGACGGGTTCATTTGTATAAGCACAATCGTCCACGGCGTCCGGGTTATTCAATCTTGTTATGTCAGGTTAGCCGTCGCAACAGCAATTCGAGAAATATCATGTCAGGTTTATCAAGTCAAAAGTACGCCACGGCGGGCCACTATCAAGAATTATCATGTCTAGTTATCATATCAAGTTGTCAGGTCAAGTTATCTTGTCGGAGTGCACCACGGCGGGTCACTATCAAGTCATGTCATTTATCAAGGAGGGAAGAAGCTTGCACAATTAAATAATAATATATTTATTATATATATATATATATATATATATATATATATATATATATATATATATATATATTCTTGAAGCCAAGGAGAAATACTATAACTTTCATGTTGGGAGTGGGAAGAAATTCGGACCACAATTCAAGCAAATAAAATATAAAACAATCAAAGTGGACCACATGCGGCCCAAAAGTGGGAGAACATACATGCGGCCAAAGAGAGTGGGAGGCCACCCATGCGGCCAGAAAATGACTGAAGGGGCCATGCGGCCAGCAAGAAATATTCATGCAACCAGAAAAGACCAAGAGAGTAGGACCCGCAATAAATGCAAGCTTCTACTAAAGCAAAAGAAAAGGGCACGTGGCCACTCTAGTACTGAGGCCATGTGGCCTAAAATTTCATGTATACAACCGTGTGGGACCCAACTATAATTATTGCTCCATACTAATGTGGCCAGTACACCATTGTGTATGCGGCCAAATATGGTACATGGCCATGCAAACAATACATGCGGCCAAGAATTATTGGCCATGCAATTATTATATATGTGGCCATGCGGCCAAGTGCTAAAAGGGTTCATGCGGCAACCAAAATATACCAAAGTCATGCGGCCAAGTTTTGTCAAAGGCCAATGCAAAAAATATACACACTTAAAGCAACAAGCCATTGTATGAAAACAAATGAAAACACTTAACATATATTAAAATATTAGCTGTTGCTATGCGGCCACTAAGGCAAGGGTTGCTGTCATGCAACCTTAGTTAATTCAATAAAGGCCAATGCTACAAGCATTGCTTAGGCCAAAGCTAATATATCAATACGCGGTCTATGCGGCCAACAATTGTAAGCGGCCCACACATTAATCCATGCGGCTCAGCAAGTTGCTTGCTAAGGCTAAACTAATGCAAACTAATTAAGCATGCAACTGAAGTATGCATGCATGCATATGCAATTTCCTACGTAAGCAATGCATGCGGCCCATTAGTGTTTACTAATGCATGCAAGTCATGCTAATATTTCAAACAATATTGCTTTCATGCCGCCATCCTATTTTTATGCGGCCAAGAATGTTAAGGCCAGCAAGTACATGCGGCTCAAACCATTTATAAATTCATGCGGCTCACCACTATATTATATGCATGCAATTGCAAGCTGTACGTGGCAATTATTATTAGGCCTTGCCCAAATTAATATGCTGGCTAATAAATGCTATCATGTCAGGAAGCAAATAATGCTGCCATGCCCATGCGGCTAAGCAAGATTCCTGCGGCCAAAAATGCAAGCTAGCAACAATTTGTGTTGCCAACAGAGAAGATGCTCATGGAAATACCATGGCTTCTCTGCACCACCCAACTTCCCACCGGAGTCCAAATTCGGACTTCTATAGGTCAATTTGAGGTAGAATAAAATTCTCTACAACATGAAACCATCAACTAGCAAGAATATGCAAGTTTGATAGATCAAAATTTATGAAAAACGAAAATACCACAAAACTAGATCTACAAGAATTTAACCACAGAAATGAAAAATGCTAAGTACTAAAGTGGGTTAGAAACACATGGGAAAGACAGTGGAACAATAAAAATGGACTTCCTCCATGAAGCAAGATGCACTTGCCTAAGCTCTCCACTCTCTCAGGTTGGTGGAGAAGTAATGGTGGGGAAGAAAAAAGTAAATGAAGAAAGAGAAATGGGAGTGGGATATTTAATGTAGGTGGTGGTAGGTGGGAGTGGTTTGGTTTACATAAAGTCAAGCAAAATCGAACCAAGCCAAACAAACCGAACCGAACCAAGATAATCAAATCAATGAAATGCCAATTAAATCAAGCAGGGAGACATGCAATACGGGTCTAAATACGTACACGTATTCCAAATACGTAATACGAGATCTGGGTATTACATGAATCATAACCTGGCCCAATATCCAATCATCGATCAATAAACCATACCTCTGACCAATCCTAATCAGTGGAAGGCATACCAGTCCATGATGAGACACTGTTCCATAATACGGTCCGACATGGGTATACGTACTAGCCAGTCTATGTGAATGCATGTTGAAGACAACCTTTGGAACGTATGGGCAGGTGAATAATAATTTCGTGGAAGCACGGGCCGACGTCGGATCACGAGCAGAAGGATTTGCGTCGGAACACGGGCCGAGCGTCGGATCACGAGCCGATTAGCTCAATATTAGCGTCCTCCCAACTGAACCTAGCGCGCAGCTAGTGGTCGCTGTCGGAGATGTCCCTACTAGTAAGGGCCCACGCCAATCAACAGGCGACCCTGAGGCTAATATAAAATAATGTAACTGTCTGTCCCATACGCCTGCTGGTTGTCTTCCCCGTCCCAGGAAATGTACAAGTCGTATCTACGACTCAGACAATCCATATCTCAATGTGAGTCTCTAATCTAGACATCATCTAATTCTGTATGTACCGTCACACGAACCACTCGCACCGATGATCAGTTGAATACGGAAGTTCGTGCCAACACAATGACTCTCACTCAAGGTGATGTGTAATGTCTCGTGTCAAGTCATGAAGTTATCCGGGATGACTTCGCCATGTCGGGTATGTCTACTAACTCTAAGTTACACACGCACGCACCCATAACATCGATGCCATCATCGGTAACACCCAAGTCATCCTTGGATACACACTACCAGTGTCATCAACTAACAGCACAAGGATAGATATGAGTAATGTAAACAGTACAAGTATGGCAAGGTATCTTGCCTGGGGTAAAGCAGTGAGCCAATGATGTCCTGCAGACAAATCGCCAAGTCCCAGAAAGGTAGCAGCATAGGAGTCTCCATGAACGTCGCCGGATGCTGAAATAATCATCATCAACGTTTCCAGAATAAGCAAAATAGCTAAGATAGACTATCCATAAGTCCAATTCTGGACACAGGAACAAAATGGTAATTCGGATCAAGATGCGGTCCACCGTTGGACCTACCTTGCACCGAAAAATGTATTGAGATCAAGGTCAACAGAATCAAGCAAACTATATGTCTACGAGTCCAAAATAATGATACGAACCCAACAGTATCTTCATAAGTGGATTCCGATGAGTCGATCTCAAAGTGGTTCGCTGACCCGGACAGTGGAAATCCGGTTTGCACGAAAATGCGTGCCGAAGTCCAAGTCCACTAAATCTAGCAAAGTATATGTCAACGAGTCCAGAATGACGATACAAATCCAACGGTATGTCCAGAAGTGGATTCTGATGAGCCGATCTCAAAATGATCCATTAACTCGGACAGTGGGGCCTACATTGCACCGAAATGCGTGCTAGGGCCCATGTCGTCCAAATAAAGCAAACTTTATATGAATATGTGCCAGAACGATGCCACGACACTACTGGTGGTGTCAGAATTGAAATCCGGTGTCCCGGGTTCAAAATTAGAATTTAACAAGTTAGAAATTACGAATTCGGATGGCCAACTTTGGCGTCGAATTCAATCAATCAAACATGCTCACAATGAAACGAAACTTAACGGACAGGAAGAGGGTTATACCAATTGTGCACAAAAACTGGTGGCGCACCGAACGGAGCTGTGACGGCGAAGATACGAGCCGACGAAGTTGGCTCCACAAACTGTCCAAAAACGAACACAATTATCCAGGCAACTTGGCGGCCGATTTTGACATATCAAATGGAAGAATTAACGGCTGAAACTTTAGGGCGAGGTAGAGCTATATACCGAGATTGTAATGAAGGAAGGAATGCGGCGATCCAACGGTTGGATTGCCTAAAAAATACGTACGAAGTTGCTGTCATGAGGCACACTTTCTGTCTTGTTCAACACGTGCGTCACGACGGAATTCAGTGCGATACGCACGAATCGTCTCTGTTACGCATCGGAGAGGAGGAGGACGGCGAAGGAGAGTTCGCCGGAGGGGCGCCGGGCTATGGATGGTCAGCGGTGGCCAGCCTCACGCGTGCGGCAGCGCGGAAACGCAGCATAGCACCCGCGGCAGCGCACAACTAATGCTCGCGGCTGCTGCCGGCCTTGCGGCGAGCGGCGGTGCCGCCCTGGGTTCGCCGTGGGGGTGGAAAGGTCGGTGGTGGCCGGCCTCGCATACGCATCAGCGTACGGCAGCGCGCGCACAGTGGCTGCACCCGTGGCTCGTCACAGCAGCAGTAGCAGTTGCGACAGCAGGAGAAGGAGAAGGAAATGATAATGGTGATGAAGAGGATGGTGAGGAGGAGAAGAAAGTGAAAGAAAGGGGGTTGTGGATGGTGAGGATGTTGTAGATGATGGTGTTGGTGATGTCGGTTTAATAGGAGTATGGGGCTGTGAGTAGAGAGGGGGGAGGGGGAAGTATGGGTTTTTAGAAAAATAGGAAGGAGTATGGTGAAAGTGATGGGAAGAGAGAGAGAATCAAATAGAGAGAGAGGGATAGTTCGGCTAGGGGGTGTGGGCTGGTGATGGTGATAGTGATGGGGGGAGTGTATGTGTGAGTATGGAGAGAGGGAGAGAGAGAGAGAGAGAGAGAGTGATATATGTATTCATATATTTATTATAAAGAGAGAGAGAGAGAAATAGAGAGGGAGTTATATGTATACATATATATTATAAAGAGAGAGAAATAGAGAGGGGGGGTGCTCGGCTGAGAGATGGGGAGAGGGAGTGGTGAGTGATGGTGATGGTATTAATGTGTTAGTAGAGAGATAGAGAGAGATATGTATATATATTATATATATATATATATATATATATATATATATATATATATATATATATATATATATATATATATATATATATATAAATGGAGAGAGAAAGAACATATGTTTATATAAAATAGGGATATTTGTGAGTAGGGATAAAGGAGAAATATACCAGTCGGGTGTATAGACAGTCATGATATGGGTCACACCAAACTGGGTTGGGTGTTGGATCAAGTTTGGTCGAGTTTGGACTATAATTTAATTAAAATAACAAATTTAAACCAATTAAAATTACGGATGAAATAGGAACACAAGGGAGATCAACTTGGTGGCACACAAGTGGCACGTGCATAGTAGGCTCAAAACAGGCTAGTACCATATATTGGATCGAGCAGATTGGACCGATGTCGGGTCCGAAAATTAAGTTGGAAGTAAATATAACTCAGTGGGGTAAATCGAGATTGGGTCAAATGCCCGGAAAGTTGTACGATAAAAATGAAGCACAAGAGAGTGTGTCTGAGTGGGACACGAACGTCATGGGTGTAGAGCGTCTCGAGTAGATCATGCATGACAAGTTGGTTTGGAAAAAATGATTGGTCTTGAACTCCTAAATTAAAAGTTACGACAATGTGCATATAATGATCAAAAATAAAAGTAGAAATTTAATAAAATGATACAATGGCCTAAATTGATCCAAAAGTTCTGCGATGTAAATAGAGCACAATGGAACAAGTTTGAGTGGGACATGATGTATCAACATAAAGATAAACTTGTCTAGATCAAAACCTATGAAGTACGATTCGAGATACTGATATTTCTTGCGCTCCACAAATCAAAGTCACGAAGAGGTATATTTAATAATAAAATAATCATTTATTAAGATATCTATTGAAATTAATTACTTTAATAAATTTAAAATAATCCCTAAAATCCAGAGGGCTTACAATAATAAGAAATGATCGAGGTGGAGAGTACAGGTCTCATGAATTCGCATCGTTCTGCAAACAACATGAAATTGTCAATGAAACTACGGTTCTGTACTCTTCTCAATCAAACAGAGTGGCAGAGAGGAAGAACAGAACGTTAACAAAAATGATTAACTCAATACTGTTGATTGCAGGTCTTCCAAAGTGCTACTGGCGAGAAGCTGTATTGACGGCCACTTTTATTCTAAATAGAGTGTCTCATGCAACTTCAGACATTACTCCTCATGAACTCTGGTTCAAGGTCAGACCTAACTTGAATGTCATTCAAGTGTGGGGGTGTCTGGCATATGTCAAGCTTCCAGATCTGAAGATTCAGAAGCTTGGGACAAGGACTACAAAGACGATCTTCTTGGGTTATGCCGAGAAGAGTGATGCTCGAAGATTTCTTGATATTGAGTCAAATCATCTCATTGAATCTCGCGACACAAAATATTTTGAAGACAAATTTGCAAGGCACAAGAACATTGTTCTTGCGGATATTCCGGAGAACAATGAGGGTGCGCAAGAAACTGAAGTATTCAATGAGGATGTAGTCCAAGAAGATGTTGTTGTTGAAACAACGGTTGAATCAGAACTAGCTGAGCCGTCAGCTAAGCGTGTAAGGAGGCCGAAGGACTTCGGAAGTGACTTTGTCACCTATCATGTGGAAGCAGATCCGCTTATCTATAATGAGGTAATGAAGACCAGAGACGCAGTTTTCTGGAATCACCTCAAATAACACTTGGGTGTTGGTTGATCTTCCTGAAGGAGCGAAACCCATCGGATGCAAATGGATCTTCAAGAAGAAGATGAAAACAGACAGGACTATTGACAAGTTCAAGGCTAGGTTGGTAGCCAAGGGGTTTTCTCAGAAGCAGGGGATCGACTAATATAACACGTATGCTCCAGTAGCCCGGATGACCACCATCAGAATGTTGATTGCTCTCGCAGCGATACATAAGATGTTGATACATCAGATGGATGTGAAAATGGATTTCCTAAATGGCGAGCTGACCGAAAAAATTTACATGCAACATCCAGAGGAATTTATCGTCAAGGGTCTTGAAGACAAAGTCTGCAAGTTGGTGAAATCCTTGTACGGTCTTAAATAGGCTCCCAAGATGTGGCATGAGAAATTTTACAAGGTTATAAGGTCAAATGGCTATATGGTCAGCGAGACGGGCAAGTATATTTACACAAAGTTCGCTGATGGAAGAGGTGTGATCGTTTGTCTGTACGTGGACGACATGCTGATCCTAGGTACGGATATGGGCTGTGTCACGGAGACAAAGAAGTTCATCTTGAGCAAGTTCAGTATGAAGGACTTGGGGGAAGCTGATATGATCTTAGGGATCAAGATCATCCGGACAGACACTGGACTAGCGCTGTCACAGTCTCATTATATTGAGAAGATGATCACACGCTACGGGTATCAGGATCTTCCAGGGATCGATATGCCTTACAGGTGTGATATGAAGTTGAAGCCTAATTCAGGGAAAAGCGTCAGACAGCTGGAGTACGCGAGCGTAATCGGGAGTTTGATGTATTCTACTACTGCCACAAGGCCTAACATATCTTTCGCCGTGGGAATGATGAGTCATTTCACGAGCAACCCAGGCATTGAACACTGGAAAGCTGTGAAACGGGTTATGAGATATCTCAAGAAGACTCAGACATATGCACTGCACTACAGCGAAGATCCGCCGGTAGTGGAAGGCTTCAGTGATGTCAGTTGATGCTCAGAGATGGAGAGCGAGAGGTCCACAGGTGGATTCATTTTTACAATGGGTGGAACTGCTATATCGTGGAAGTCGAAGAAGCAGACTATGCTCTCGCAGTCATCCATCTTTTGAGTGTTGATACCAAATTATTATTATTTTTTCTTACAATGAAACCAGCATGATTTTATTGATTAAACTGGCTCTGATACCAAATTATGTAAGAATGTAATGGCAACGGAGTTTGCATTCTTCTTTTGAGTGCTCTTCTTGTTCTAATGTGCTTTCTATTTTCGCGTGTAATTTGTAGTTTGGTATCAGAGCCAGTTTAATCAATAAAATCCTGCTGGTTTCATTGTAAGTATTCTTTCTACTTAATTTTTTCTTTTCTTTTATTTTAGCTTAAACTCTTGTTCTTGAGTATGAAGCTTTTATAGGTAGTCAGATTATTCTAACAAAAATAATGCTGAGATCTGTGTGCAAGCTCTTACGTATGGTGTAGGAAACGAACCAATATTATGCTCTAATTCTGTGAAGCAGTAGCTTAGGCTTGTGGTCATGATGTCGAGGCCAAACCCTGCCAGAAAGCCACGGTAGTTCCTTGATCATGTTATCAAAGAACATAGGGGAGCTATGTCTAGCCACAGAATTAAGGGTCAAAATGAGCAAGAACATAGATCTAAGAATATTTCTGTTAGAAAATATCTGAGCCTACCATAGCTCACATACTCAAGAACTACATCTCCACATGGGAGAAAATATGGCAAAAGCCGAACTAATTGTTTATTCGGACAACCACCATTGCCCGTTTGGGCTAAGAGGATATAAACATGTCGTTCATCTACCCTCTAATATAAATCCAGAAAACGGGATATATAACTATATCACTGATACTTTGGTGTCCATGAACAATGATATGCACAATATTTACAAAGAAGTTAATGATATTGGGATGGAGATTGCCCATATCAGAAACGAGATTAAAAGTTTAGGAAAAACTCCTAAAGAATATGAAAGTGTCTCTAGTAGACCAAAGGCGTTCTTACAGACAACTCCAGTCTTACAGACTAAGAGACATTGGGCTGGTAGCATCAACATGATGAAACTTTCATCCCAAGAAATAAATATTATTCCTGCAGATGAAATCAATGAATTTTTTTTATAAAACCTTTATGAGATTACAACAACAAGAGCTATCTGGGGAAGTTGAGAGTAATGATGTTTATTCATATTATGAAAAACATTCAAAAGCTATTGACTTCTATAAATGGAAATATACTGAAAGTTCTGAATCTGGATCATCGGATGATGATACAGAAAGACTCAAAATAAAAACTATAGAAGAAGGTCAGGGAAGCAACGATACAATAGTTATCGAAGCTAAACCCACTACTCACTCGGGGTCAATAAATCCAGGTCCCGAGATAATTATGAGGGGTGCTGGAGCATCAATAGGAGGAACTTCTCATTTTACCCAAATATTCCATGAAGAAAGACAAAATGATTAGGTAAAATTACAAGCTACTAAACAAAATATCTATCAAGACAAAGCGTATTTGTCTGATGGGATGACTTTTAATATTGATAATATTCCCCACAAACAAATTGGTGAATATAGTTCGAATTGGAATAAGAAGGTTCAGGGGATGACGTATTTCCTACCCTCTGATATAACAACTGAAGGATTTATTCACTATGCCACTAAGCCATT
This sequence comes from Iris pallida, assembly GCA_029216955.1. NCBI lineage: Eukaryota > Viridiplantae > Streptophyta > Magnoliopsida > Asparagales > Iridaceae > Iris > Iris pallida. Next base: position 10,310,887 of record JANAVB010021796.1, read on the forward strand.
GACAGGGCAACAGTGTTGCATGGTTAAAAAATTTTGAAATATTAAATCCAGAGGAGGCTAATAGGATTAGAAATGATCATAATAAGCACACAGCTTTAGATAGATTGTTAAAATTACTCTTGGCAGATTTTACGGGAAAGGATCCCAAGGCTACCAAGGACTATGATAAAATATTACATAAAATAATTTTATGTGACATTTGTATGCTTGAAGAATTTGTTTCCAAATACATTGGACTTATTTTTCATCTGAGCAACAAGGATCATAAAGAATTCTGGATAAAGAAATTTTTCGCCAAAATACCTTATCCATGGAATAATGTTATAAAAGAAAGGTATGATAAAATTCGAGGGAGAGTTCATACCACTGTCACGCTTAAAAGAGCTTGTATGAGAACTATGGAAGAGACTTGTGAGCAATCTAAAGCCTATACACAAATGAAAAAGTATATAAAAAATTCAGTTCTTAGATACCGTTGTTGTTCAGTTTGGATGTCCCCCTGAATATATAAGGGATCCAAATGGCGGAAGAACCGCTGGAACAAAAAGGGTAAAACCTTTAGAAAAAAGAAATGGAAATAACTCGAAAAAAAATGGAAGTCAAGTTACAAGAAAACCTTTAAATTCGAGGAGAAATTCGGAAAAAGAAAATTTATTAAAAGGAAAAAATTTCGAAAATGTTTTAAATGCAATAAAGAAGGACTTTTTGCCTATGAATGTCCTGAAAACATACAAAGTATTATTATTGATGACCTTGAAACCTAAGGAATTAACATTGGAACTATAGATGAAATAAGTAGTAATACTTCTACTTCTTCCATTTATGAAATTGAATCAGTTGATGAGTCCTATGTGAAAAAAAAAATCTTCTAAAGGTGAGGATCTCTGTGAGGCAATAGAAGACCTCAAAATCAACATGAACACAATAAATAAAACATATAATCAGGTGAGAATTACTCTTCTCAATGATAAAGCAATCCTTCCTGTTAAAAAAGGAATCTCTGCAGGATATACTTTATACTCCAGTAATCGGTATGTATAAAGAGATATCGTAGTGCAGAAATATATTTAGACATGAGAATATTTATACCTATTGGATATAATGGCCTAATTCATAGTGTTCCTTTATGAAGTACAGGTAGGCAACTCTAGAGGGGGGTGAATAGAGTTTATGACAAAATGATCAATTAAAAATTTAAACTTTTCACCAACTAAATAATCAAAATAAAATAAATGTGAAAAATAAAGAGTAGAGAGCAAGCACAACACAGCAAGATTTTTAACCTGGTTTCCCTCGTGGAGGACTAGTCCAGGTCTGAGAACTCTAGCTCAGGATTGAAATCTACTATTTGTGAAATATGGTTACAACCACGTGCCTTTTCACAGAAGAGCACGCCAAACTTCTTTCAAAGATCACTTTGGCGAAACTTGGACTTTTTAAAGTGATTTACAACTTCTTGCAGTTCAAACTTCTAGCTGGATCGTACCGAGCGACTTGGACGGTTGGGAAATTTGAATGCTAAGTGGATGGGAATGTAAGGCTCTTTAATATGTAGGCTATGTAAGAGAAGAAGAAGAGAAGATTGGATGGTTTCAAATGAGAGAAACCAAGGCCTATTTATAGGGTTCGGGGTAGGCAGAATTCGGCCAGAATTACATATGTAGAATTCAAATTTTCGGCCGTTGGACAACTAGCAGTGATCAAGACCTAAAAATCAGCATCCTGTAATTTAGGGGGCAGAGTTCGGCCCGAACTCTGTCTCCTATGGACAGAATGTTCTTTATGGGCTTTTGGATGAATGGGTTGATTGGGATTTGGGCTAAGTAAACCTATAAAGCTATGTCTAGCCCAAAGTTGCTTAGTAGACCCAACGTACATTATCCTATACTCAAAAACAATAAAAAATACAGACTCCAGTAACACAGAATAACAAATCTTCAAGCAGCTTTGATCTTGAACCAATGAGCTGAGTAGATTAATTACGAGCTCGATGTGTCAAATTGGACTATGACAAATATTGTTTTGTTAATTTTCAAGATTAGGTTGACTGTGATCCTGTTTGTGTCAACAATCTCTCCCATTTTGATAATTGACAAAACATGATATTTGTATGTCCAATATTCATATCTGGACACATTATGGCTCCCCCGTACTTGAACAATCGTACTCCCCCGTAAACTGATATTTCCTATGACAAGTACTCATCCAAATATACATATCCAAGTATACACAATTCATAGTATTAATACACGTAGCAACTAAGACAAATATCAATAGTTTCTCCCCCTTTTGACAATCAGCAAAAATGGAGATATAAAAGAGAAGTAATAAAAGTACCATCCTCATAATGAAAGAGAACATGCAAGTAGTAGAACTAACTAAGAGCAAACTGAGCCATAGAGTTCTAAAACATAAAAACATAAGCAAAAAAAAATAGTGCCAAAATAAAAATAGTCCTAATCATCAGTGGCAGTACAATATCCATATCCATCAAGGAGCATGGGAAGGCCCCGCACCATCAGAACCGGTATGACGGGGATCCATAAAAAAAGAAGTCGGATCAAGATAGCGACGAACCCATGAATCGTCAATGCGATAACCGTCGCGAGACGGATCACGCATCATCGGAATCGGCATCGTCAGATGGGAGGCCATGGAGTACTGAATGTCGTGGATGGAGTTGCTGAGCGCACTCATCTGCAGAGTGGTACGGTAGTCCATCTGCGTCCAGCGATCATCCATCACAGCCCAACGCACGTCCTCCAAACGGAAGCGATCGCAAAGTATGGTCTGAATAGAGTCCAGTGTAGCAGTGGACTCGGGAGCAGGTTAATCGGGAGCAGCAAAGGGTGCAGGAGAATCAGGCTCCTCAGCATCATCAGACTCAGAAGAGGCTACAATAGCAATAGTTCTCCTTGCCTTGGTCAGAAAGGTAGGAGGGGGCAAGGACTGACACTGATCCAATGGGACATGAAAGGCACGAAAAATCAAAAGAAGATACATGGTATAAACCAAAGATTTTGGTTTAGGCCTAGCACGAATCATCCAATCCATCATCGTGCGAGGAAAGTTGAAGGGGACGTAAAAGTGGAGAAAGAAAATAGCAGTAATCTCAACGTAAGTGACTTCATCTGTCGACCCAGCTTTTGGCAAGACCGAAGAGAATACAATACGATGAAGTTCATAAAAATGATTATTGAGATGTTTAGCCATAACTTTTCGAGGAGAAGGATTTGGAGAACAAAGATCCCCCTTGAAACTTTCCAACGTGGTCTCGTCAAGAAAAACAAAGTCACGGGCATCATCAAGCCGTTCCCAAGTGTTGGGGTCGGGCAAACCAAGAAGGTCGGCTAACTCAAAATCATCAAAAGATATGTCTATACCGGCGACACGTGAATAGATGCGGTCGCGGTCATAAGTCATGTTGCAATAAAACATTTGTATTGCATTCACATAGATCGGTTCACGAGTTGCAACAAGTTCATCAAGACATAAGTCACGAAAGTTAGGAAAGAAAATCGGAAAATACCGTAAACTTAATCGGGTGTCCCACAAAGACACTACGATGACGGAAGTCGGCGAACCATGTGTTAGACGTATCTAAAGATACAAAAATACGGTCATCGTATATGTCGGCATTGATGGGTGGAGGTGGATTAAAAAGAGGGTGGATCGTGTGAGGAGGAGGATGAGGAATTGGTTGTGGTGGTGGATTAGGTTGTGGGTTTGGGTTAGGATTAGTAGAGGATTCACCAATACTTCTCCTTGGTCTTTTACCCTACCAAGCAACCTAGGAGCCATGATAAAAAATTGAGATTAAAGAGGAAGAAAGAGATATACCTTAACAAAAGAGACCTAAGATGGAGGAGAATAACTCCAAGAATGACTTCCTTGAGTTTGGAGAGAGAATTCCCAAGGAATGGAGACTTTTAGGGTTAGGGTTTTGAAAGAAATATGTGTAAAGATGTAGGAAGAAGACAATGGAGGGAGGAGAGAGAGGAAATCCCGAATATATGTCTCTTTGGTCGGCTGGTCGGGTGAAACAGGGACCATTGGATGAAGATTTGATCAACGGCTGAGAATGTCCCGAGGTTCTGGAACAAGGAGGCCGAACTTGGCCCGAACTCTGTTTGGGGGCAGAGTTCGGCCCGAGTTCTGGTCCCTTGGGCCAGAACTTCAAGTATGAAATTAAAAGCAAGAAAGGGAGAATATTATGAATAATTGGTCAAAGATATAAAAGCATGATTAGATTTTTTTCAAATGAGACAGGCTATAAATAAAAATTAACCATATAATAACTAAGGAGTTATGACATAAATCAATATGGTGAAGCTGCTATGGGGTAGCTGTAGGGGCCGGATCCCAGCTAGCGGTAGTCCGAAGACTAGTGCACCGTGTCGCTTAGGCTTTTACGCCTTGTTGTCAGAAGGACCCTTTCGGCTTGTACCCATAGCAAAGTCAGCATAGAGAATCGTAACATACTCGATAATTATGCAGGTCAATTTAATGTATAAACGTTTCATCTAAAATTCCTAATTCACGACAAAGAAAATTGAATCGCTCCTCGGATAATGGTTTTGTAAAAAAATCGGCCAACTGATGATCAGTGTTAATAAATTCTAAATTAATAGTGCCATTCTGTTGGTGATCACGCAAAAGGTGGTGACGAATTTCAATGTGTTTCGTGCGTGAGTGACATATGGGGTTCTTAGTGAGATTTATAGCACTAGTGTTGTCACAAAAGATAGGAATGTGCATAAAAGATAAGCTATAGTCTTCAAGGGTTTGCTTCATCCACAGAATTTGTGCACAACAACGACCAACTGCGATATATTCAGCTTCTGTTGTTGATAGTACGACAGAATTCTGCTTTTTGCTAAACCAAGAGACTAGAGCCTTTCCTAATAAATGACACGTGCCGTTTGTACTTTTACGGTCGACCTTGCATCCTGCGAAATCAGCATCAGAGTAACCAATGAGGTCAAATGATGTTGATTTAGGATACCATAGGCCTACTGTAACCATACCCTTAAGGTATCGAAAGATACGCTTAACGGCGGACATATGTGATTCCTTAGGATTTGCTTGATATCTAGCACACAGGCAAACGCTAAATATAATATCAGGACGACTAGCAGTTAAATAAAATAGACTGCCTATCATACCTCGACACTTACGTTGATCCACAGGTTTGTCGCTTTCATCTGGTTCTAGTTTAGTTGTAGTAGCCATTGGAGTGCCGATTGGTTTGACGTTGTCAAGGTCAAATTTCTTCAGCATGTCCTTTATATACTTTGACTGAGAGATGAAAGTTCCATTTGATGTTTGTTTGACTTGCAGTCCAAGAAAGTAATTGAGCTCCCCCATCATGCTCATCTCAAACTCGGTCTGCATACACTTAGCAAAATCTTGACAGAGAGGTTCATCAGTAGAACTAAATATAATATCATCAACGTAAATTTGCACTAAAAGAATAGTGTCTTTGAAAGATTTTATAAAGGGTGTAGTGTCAATTTTCCCTTTTGAAAAATCTTTTTCAAGCAAAAAATTGCTTAGCCGTTGATACCAAGTTCTAGGGGCTTGTTTGAGGCCATATAGCGCTTTCTTGAGTTTGAAAACATGGTCGGGAAATTCGTAATTTTCGAAACTAGGGGGTTGTTTTACAAAAACTTCCTCCTTGATAAAACCATTCAAAAAAGTACTTTTAACATCCATTTGAAATAATTTAAAATTTTAAAAGTTAGCAAATGCACAAAACATCCGAATGGATTCAAGTCTTGCAACATGAGCATATGTCTCATCGTAGTCGATACCTTCATCTTGGTTGTATCCTTGAGCTACTAGACAAGCTTTGTTGCGTGTAACTGAACCATCTTCATTTACTTTGTTGCGAAAAATCTATTTCGTACCAATAATCGAATGATTAGCTGGCCTAGGAACGAGTTCCCAAACTTGGCTCCTCTCGAATTGGTTGAGTTCTTCTTGCATGGCAGAAATCCAAAACTCATTATTAAAAGCTTCTAAAACATTTTTAGGCTCAATTTGTGAAATGAAGGCAGTGCTAGCAATGGAGTCTCTTAATGATGATCGAGTACTTACTCCGCGTGAAACCTCACCTATGACCAAATTTTTTGGATGTGACGGCTTGAAAGAGAATTTCTTTGGCAAACCCTCCAGAAAATTGGTTTCAGTGGTAGTATTCATCGGAGTAGAAGTTGATGCTTCAACATCATCGTCAAGAGTAGCTGCTGCACTGTTATCCTCATCAAAAGTCACATTGGTAGACTCTTCCACAATTAATGAGCGTTTGTTGAACACTCTATATCCCTTGCTACTGGCAGCATAGCCAAGAAATATACCATTGTCAGCTTTGGCATCAAATTTGCCTAAGTTGTCTTTGGTGTTAAGGATAAAACATCGACAACCAAAAACTCTAAAATAAGAAACATTTAGAGTTCTTCCAAACCAAAGCTCATAGGGTATTTTCTTCGTAATAGGACGAATGAGCACCCTATTTAAAATGTGGCATGCTGTACTGACAGCTTCAGCCCAAAAAAATTTCGAAAGTGAAAATTTATTCAGCATGACTCTAGCCATATCGCCAAGAGTTCTATTCTTCCGCTCCACAACACCATTTTGTTGAGGAGTTCTAGGACAAGAAAACTCATGATCAAAACCATTTAAATCATAAAACTTTTCAAAATCAATATTTTCGAATTTGCCTCCATGATCACTTCGGATTCGAGTAATCATGTAGCCTTTTTCGTTTTGAACCTTTTTAGCAAAGATTTTGAAAACAGAAATGGTATCACTTTTGTTTGTAAGAAAGAAAACCCAAGTAAATCTAGAAAAGTCATCTACTATAACAAAAGCGTAGAGTTTTCCACCAAGACTGGCTACTCTACTAGGGCCAAATAAATCCATATGAAGTAATTACAAGGGTCTAGTAGTACTTACAGTGTTTATAGAATGAAATGAGGACTTTGTTGCCTTATTCAACTCACATTCGGCACATACCGTGTCCTTTTTTAATGTGATGTCGGGCAAGCCTCTAACTAGCTTCTTAGTCGATAGCCTGGATATAGTATCCATATTGGCATGACCAAGACGCTGGTGCCACAGTAATCTCTCATCCTTGTGAGCATATAGACATCTTCCTGCACTGTTAGTATCTCTAGATAGATAGAAAATATAAATTTTATCCTCTCTTATCCCTTCAAAAGCGATATCTCCCGTTGACCTATCATAAATATAGCATTTATTTTGTCTAAAGTTAATATCATATCCATAATCAGCAAGGTGACTTATGCTGAGCAGGTTATGCTTTAACTCAGTCACTAGGCAGACATCCTTTATTATAGGACAAGGAGGATGACCAATAGTACCATTACCTATGATATATCCTTTTAGGTTGTTGCCGAAGGATACATACCCTTCTCTCTTCATCGATAGTGATGCGAAAAGATTTGCGTCTCCCGTCATATGTCGCGAGCATCCACTATCGAAAATCTACTTACTTTTAGTTGAGAAAGGAATGTCCACCTACATCAAGAGTAGATGTGACCTTTGGTACTCATGTTCTTGAGGGTCCTGAAAAGTTAGTTTTTGGCATCCATGCATATATATTCCTATCTACTAATCTCCTAACTCTACATTGTGCTGAGATGTGTCCATGCAATCCATAATGGGTACAAATAGCATTCCTATTTATGTTAGGAGCATGTTGATGATGTCTATATGTAGCATGATAAGAGTGGTATGGAGCAGCATGATAATGACTATATGTAGCAGCAGGATGATGATTATATCTATATGCAGTGTGGTGGCAATTTTGTTTATGTGCAACATAGTGATGATTATATCTATGTGTAGCAGGGTGATTATGTGTCACATTAGAATAAAAGTTATGAGAATAATTTCTACGTGTATGTGGTTTGTGTGCTGTATGGAAGTGGGTGTACATGTAAGCATATTTGCGTGCTGCAGGTGGATGACGTGTTTGACTATTTTGAGCAGTGTTGTGCTTTGTGTGTGTCTCATGTGATTGGATTTGAGGTTGAGCAACATGTTTTCCCAATCTAGTCTCTAATTTCTTAGAGGCAGCTTGCAGTTCACTAATCTTACCATTCAAGCCATAAATCTTAGTAATAGAGATCTTGTGTCTATTCTTTTCTTCAGCAAGCTCAGTGTTGAGCGCTATGATCTCTTGTGTTTGCTTTTTAATACGTGTTTCGGCATCATATATGCTTAATTTAAGCTTAGACACCTCATTTGTGACTTCTGTGGGTGAAGTGTCTCTAATATTATTAAGCAAAAAAGAGAGTTTTTGAATCTCGACTTCATAACTTTTGATCTTCTCCATGGCATGTTTATATTTACTAATGACTTTCTTGTGGTCATTGAGTAAATCAATGAATGCATTGCCAAGTTCATCAAAAGTGAAATCATCGAGGGTTTTGCTAGTTACCTTATCGGATGTTGCCATTAGGCATACATTGGCGGTGTCTTGAGGAGAGTCCTTTTCTTCTTCGGAGTCACTAGCTTCGCTTTCATGCCAAATGCTTGTGTTGGCATATTTTTTTGAGGAAGCCTTCTTGTATGGTTTCTCATATCGGTTGCTCTTCTTTGCGAATGGACAGTCTTTTTGGACGTGTCCAGTCTTCTTGCAGCCGTAGCATGTTGGCTCTTCTTCGTCATCTTCTTGTGGTTCCTTTTTTCTTCGATTGAAGCGAAGGAATTTCTTGAAGTTGCGGACAAGAAGTGCTTGATCATCACCTTCTGAGTTGTCGTCATCCATCTCTTCAGGATCAGCCCTTCGACGGTGAGCTTTAAGGGCAATCTCCTTTGTCTTAGGAGCAGGCTCTTCGAAGTCTTTGAGGTCAAGCTCATGAGTCATCAGCTTTCTCATCAAGGTCTCCATGGACATTGTAGTGAGATTGTTTCCTTCTATGATGGCTGTCACCTTAGGGTTCCAAATCTTTGGTAGCCTCCTAAGTAGCTTGCGGATCTTCTCGTGATTTGTATATTGCTTGCCGAGAGAGGATAAGGGGTTGATGATGTCGAGGAATCTTGTAAACATTTGTGTGATCGTCTCATTTAGCTTCATCTTAAATGCCTCATATTCTTGAGTGAGACGACTTATTTTCGACTCCTTGACTTGGGTGGTTCCTTCATGCGTCACTTCTAGAAGTCTCCATACTTCGTGAGAGGTGGTACATGTAGAGACCCTGTTGAACTCATTCCTGTTTATAGCACAAAATAAAGCATTAATAGCTCTCGCGTCTAGACTCACCTGTTTCTTCTCCTCGTCAGAATATTTGTCGTGGGGTTTCTCAACGAGATCACCATTGACAACTATCCTGGCGGGCTTTTTGTAACCATCGGTAACAATGGTCCACAGTTCGAAGTCTAGCGACTTGAGATAAAAACTCATCCTTGTTTTCCAATAGGTGTAGTTGGTTCCATCAAATAGGAAAGGCCTATGAGTGGACTTTCCTTTACCGTGATTGAAAAACATGGGTTGAGTGGTTGCCATGGATCAGCTCTAGGATGTTAGTCATTAATAAGAGAACAGAGCTCTGATACTAATTGAAGTACAGGTAGGCAACTCTAGAGGGGGGTGAATAGAGTTTATGACAAAATGATCAATTAAAAATTTAAACTCTTTTCACCAACTAAATAATCAAAGTAAAAGAAATACGAAAAATAAAGAGTAGAGAGCAAGCACAACACAGCAAGATTTTTAACCTGGTTTCCCTCGTGGAGGACTAGTCCAGGCCTGAGAACTCTAGCTCAGGATTGAAATCCACTATTTGTGAAATAGGGTTACAACCACGTGCCTTTTTACAAAAGAGCACGCCAAACTTCTTTCAAAGATCGCTTTGGTGAAACTTGAACTTTTCCAAGTGATTTACAACTTCTTGCACTTCAAATATCTAGCTGGATCGTACCGAGCGACTTGGACGGTTGGGAAGTTTGAATGCTAAGTGGATGGGAAGGTAAGGCTCTTTAATATGTAGGCTATGTAAGAGAAGAAGAAGAGAAGATTGGATGGTTTCAAATGAGAGAAACCAAGGCCTATTTATAGGGTTCGGGGTAGGCAGAATTCGACCAGAATTCTGTATGTAGAATTCAAATTTTCGGCCGTTGGACAACTAGCAGTGATCAAGACCTAAAAATCAGCATCCTGTAATTTAGGGGGCAGAGTTCGGCCCGAACTCTGCGTAGAGGCAGAGTTCGGCCCGAACTCTGTCTCCTATGGACAGAATGTTCTTTGTGGGCTTTTGGATGAATGGGTTGATTAGGATTTGGGCTAAGTAAACTTATAAAGCTATGTCTAGCCCAAAGTTGCTCAGTAGACCCAACGTACATCATCATATACTCAAAAACAATAAAAAATACAGACTCCAGTAACACAGAATAACAAATCTTCAAGCAGCTTTGATCTTGAACCAATGAGCTGAGTAGATTGATTACGAGCTCGATGTGTCAAATTGGACTATGACAAATATTGTTTTGTTAATTTTCAAGAGTAGGTTGACTGTGATCCTGTTTGGGTCAACACTTTACATACTAATAAAGGTATAATTCTCACACAAGGTTTTATTGAACCTATTTCAAAACACAACGTAGCAATTACTGTTAAAAATACTGTCTATGAAGGCGATTACACTATTGACATGGGTGACCCTATTGGGTTATTAGTAATCCATAAATATGAGGACCTCCCTATTGTGGAAGATCCCCTTCCAAAAAGAAACTTTGATCCTCAACAAGGTTTTAATAGCTCTAGTAGGAATGAATTTCAAGAGCAATACTATAAATTTAGAATATATATGAATACATTGACATCTGAAGAAACTTCAAATTCTAGCCTTACACAGAGTGAAGGTGAACAATTTGAAATCACAGATGAAGATTTGGAAAAGCTTAAAGAAGTAATTCCACACTCTGATAAAAAAGAAGTTTATAAACCTATTTCTTTCCAGTCTAGGTTTCTAAACAAACATACTTATATATTCGAAAGAATGCAGAAAAATATAGAATTAAAAGGGGGAGAGAATTTCTCTTCCACATCTCTTCTTGACAGAAAGAAGATAGAAAAATTAAAAAAATACCCAAAAATGAGGTATCTTCATATTGGGTTAATTCAATTAAAAATAACAGGCTTATTCCGAACATGAATAGACACTCCCATACTAGTGGTCTGTATGGATGAAAGAATAATTAACAGCCCTCTAAATAGTATTATTGGATGGAGGAGCTAAGCCCAACCTGGTAAACAGGTTATTTGGAATAAATATTCATCCAGACTTTTCTATAAGTCTTGAGGATGAAAACATAGAGAAAACCTGCACTCTATCAATTAATCTACAAGACATTGAGCTCATGCCAGGCTCAAAATTTTTGGGTATACAATGTGAGCATTATATGGCCTTAAATGATACTCCAACATTCAAGTCTATTACTCCAAAACATTTAGTCAAGCTTTTCGAAGTTGGTATTGGTAAAACCATCCAACCTAGATTAGTTAAATTAGAACATTTGAGATTAGCCAACGAAATGCAGTTGTTTGTAAAACCTATAAAACCAAAAGTTGAGATACCTACATAATATTTCATTGCCTCAGGAAACACCATATCTACCAAATTACTAATTACAGGCAGAAATAGAAAGCACACTAGAACAAGAAAGAACACTCAAAAGAAGACTACAAACTCCGTAGCCCTTACATTCTTACAAGCATCTTATTTATAGGGGCGGATAGTTTCACCGGTTGGGCCAGTTTAGCCACCGGGAATTAAGTAACTTTAGTAAAGTAGCTTTACTTTATTAAAGCACCACCACAAACGTCTATTCTTCTTATCACCAATGTCCTTTGGATAAGAAGGTATCATACACGTTACCCCTCAATAATTGGAAAGAGGGTAAAATGTTAAGTTACGGTGGGGTCCCATATACTGTTTTCCACCATTCACTCCAGAAATCGAAGTTACTAGGAGGTGGAGGAAAATGTCTGGGTGGAGTCCAATCATGAATCCACCTGTCTCTCTGTTCTTCTTGGAATCTTCTCTCATCTGCAGAAGTGAATGACAGACTGGGAGAAGCAACTTCATCTTCATTATTATCTTCTGGAATGTCCGGCGAGCTAGCTGGAGGAATCCGTTGTAGGGGAGGCATGGATAAAGGCCTTAACTTTTTCTTCTTTGTCTTGGTTTTCCGCCATTGAACCCTTCGCTTGTAGCGGCGCAAAACCGACTTCCTCGTAATTTTTGTCTTCATGAGCCCACCATGCTTCCAGTATCTATCTGAAGAACAGTCATAATAATGTCTTCAGCATAAACATCGTCTTTTGCTTGCTGCCCGACAGGGCCAAGATTTAAACCTGCCATAAATTCTTGGAGAAGGGTAGTGCCATCATTCCCATTTTCTGGCTTGTCACATAGGAAATTAGCCAAAATGATATTGCTGCTGCTAGAAAGAAGAACAGACCCCTGGCTCAGCTTCTGGGCCTCCAAGAAGAATTATTTGGCAGCACCATATCTCCCTTTGGCTTCATTAAAGTTTCCATTTTTGAATAGGGAAAACTTAAGTCCTGGATCTCCTTCAAGGCGGTGAAGCTCCCAAATCTGATAGGAAAGAAAGTATTTGATGTACCTCCGTTCTTCCCAAATGCTCCAAACCCTGAAATGGAACAATGCCTGGAACCTGGTAGAATGAGCGACAACAGCCTCCCAGCAAACCTCTGAGATTGTCGTCTCATAGATTTTCTTATCAGAAGTGCAGATAAACACTTCATGAACAAATTCTTTTTTGATCTGCATAGTTATATTTAGGATTTCCTGAAAACAAGATACCAGGTGAATGTATCCATAGCTTGAGTATCTCTAGGCCCTCAAAATACATGATTTCGGAGTCATCTAAGCGTCTGAAGTAAGCCAAGGAATGGGCTTCGTCGATTAATTGTTGTTGGTACATAGTAATTATACTCTGTACCATACCTTCAGTCTCCATACTTTGAAAGCGTTCGTTCTCAATAGACATAGCTGAGTAGAACTTTAGTATGTCTGGTATTCAAAAATTTACCAGATCATGACTATCGATCTGCCTCAGAATCTCCTTAAGCTCTTTGTGCTCGAAGTTATGTCCTTGGAAAAGATCTTTTTCTTTAGCGACTAAAGCAGGGGATCGCGAGGTGGCACTATATGCCATCATCTGAAACGCCATCTGCCTTAGCTCATGGAGTTTGGAGTTGTGTTGAGCAGCTTTAGCCTTTTCGGCCAAGAATTGTTTTTCAATCTGGGATAGCCAAAAACTGGCTCCCTTGAGGTCATTGGATTATATGGTCCTGTAACGGCCATTAAACTTATCCCAAGAGTCATTATCATTTTTCTCTAACTCCTGGTTGTACCAATTTTTTACCATGGTACTAGCATAGGTTTTTGTCTGGAAAGGTACCAATCTTTTCAGGCCTTCCCACATTTTTCCTTTCGGATTGGCCTGTGTGGTTGTTGCATGTGCGGCTTTGGGGTTGTTATTCCCCTATTGGTTGTTCGTCGGAGTTGTCTGGCTATTCGCCTGTGGACATTCTGTCTCTAGAACTGGGTTATTCACCTTTATCGTTCCAGACGAAGAGGCTGCTTGGCCCGCAGCGTTCGCCTTGGTCGCCTTTTTCGGGCCACTCACCTGAGAAAAGGCCTCCTGCCTTTTCATCTCCTCGATTAAACTCGGCCTGATCCATAGCATTATGGCATAGTAATAATGTTGGCAAGAAAGCTAGTATATCCTGGAATATAAACAACCTCATAATTAAATATTTCTAAATACATGGCAATTCTATTCTCCTGAGGTTTTCTTCAGGATTATTAATAGTTTTCTTTTTAAGAAATCGAGCAACAGACTTATTATCAGCTTCGATGATAAAATTTTTGTAAAGAATGTATATTTTTTAGACTCTTAATGGATAATTTGACAGCCAATAATTCTTTATCATAAGTTGCATACTTGATCTGGATTTTCGTAAATTTTTCAGATGTGTATGCAACAATTTCTTTTTGTTTGGCGATTAATACTACTGCCCAAAAATTGTCAAAAGCATCAGTCTGTAATACAAGCTTTTCATCATCAAGTGGAAAATAAAGTATTTTTTTGGTCTTTAACCAATTCTTTTATTTTAGCAATGTTAAGTCTAGAGAAAGCCACGGTAGTTCCTTGATCATGTTATCAAAGAACGTAGGGGAGCTATGTCTAGCCACAGAATTAAAGGTCAAAATGAGCAAGAACAGAGATCTAAGAATATTTCTATTAGAAAATATATGAGCCTACCATAGCTCACATACTCAAGAACTACATCTCCACATGGGAGAAAATATGGCGACAGCCGAACTAATTGTTCATTCGGACAACCACAATTGCCCGTTTGAGCTAAGAGGACATGAACATGTCGTTCATCTACCCTCTAATATAAACCCGAAAAACGGGATATATATAACTATATCACCGATACTTTGGTGACCATGAACAATGATATGAACAATATTTACAAAGAAGATAATGATATTGGGATGGAGATTGCCCATATCAGAAACGAGATTAAAAGTTTAGGAAAAACTCCTAAAGAATATGACAGTGTCTCTAGTAGACCAAAGCCGGTCTTCCAGACAACTCCAGTCTTACAGACTAAGAGACGTTGGGCTGGTAGCATCAACATGATGAAACTTTAAATAATTACTATTCCTGCAGATGAAATCAATGTAATTTTTTATAAAAACTTTATGAGATTACAACAACAAGAGCTCTCTGGAAAAGTTGAGAGTAATGATGTTTATTCATATTATGAAAAACATTCAAAAGCTATTGACTTCTATAAATGGAAATATACTGAAAGTTCTGAATCTGGATCCTCGGATGATGATACAGAAAGACTCAAAATAAGAACTATAGAAGAAGGTCAGGGAAGCAATGATACAATGGTTATCGAAGCTAAACCCACTACTCACCCGGGGTCAATAAATCTAGGTCCCGAGATAATTATGAGGGGTGCTGGAGCATCAATAGGAGGAACTTCTCCTTTTACCCAAATGTTCCATGAAAAAAGACGAAAGAATTTGGTAAAATTACAAGCTACTAAACAAAATATCTATCAAGACAAAGCGTATTTGTCTGATGGGCTGACTTTTAATATTGATAATATTCCCCACAAACAAATTGGTGAATATATTTCGATTGGAATCAGAAGATTCAGGGGATAGCGTATTTTCTACCCTCTGATATAACAACTGAAGGATTTATTCACTATGCCACTAGCCATTGGCAGGACAACAGT
The DNA here is from genome assembly GCA_029216955.1 of Iris pallida. NCBI lineage: Eukaryota > Viridiplantae > Streptophyta > Magnoliopsida > Asparagales > Iridaceae > Iris > Iris pallida. Next base: position 10,326,212 of record JANAVB010021796.1, read on the forward strand.
GTTGCATGGTTAAAATTTTTTGAAATATTAAATCCAGAAAAGGCTAATAGGATTATAAATGATCCTAATAAGCACACAGCTTTAGATAGATTGTTAGAATTACTCTTGACAGATTTTACGGGAAAGGATCCCAAGGCTGCCAAGGACTATGATAAAATATTACATAAAATAATTTTATGTGATATTTGTACGCTTGAAGAATTTGTTTCCAAATACATTGGACTTATTTTTCATCTGAGCAACAAGGATAATAAAGAATTCTGGATAAAGAATTTTTTCGCCAAAATACCTTATCCATGGAATAATGTTATAAAAGAAAGGTATGATAAAATCCGAGGGGGAGTTCATACCACTGGCATGCTTAAAAGAGCTTGTATGAGAACTATGGAAGAGGCTTGTCAGCAATCTAAAGCCTATGCACAAATGAAAAAGTATATAAAAAATTCAGTACTTGGATACCTTTGTTGTATCAAGTATGATGAAGATGTAAATTTTCAGTTTGGATGTCCTCCTGAATATAAAAGATCCAAATGACGGAAGAACCGCTGGAACAAAAAGGGTAAAACCTTTAGAAAAAAGAAATGAAAAATAACTCGAAAAAATGGAAGCCAAGTTACAAGAAAACCTTTAAATTCGAGGAAAAATTCGGGAAACAAAAATACATTAAAAAAATTTCCGAAAATGATGTAAATGTTTTAGTTCGTGCGGCCAGATGGCACGCCTGTCGGCGTTGCAGGTTGCGCGACGGTTGGCGCGGGGTGTGCGCGGTGCGCAAGTGGCACAGTGTACGCAAGTGGCGCAAGTTGCGCGTGTGGCGCAGGTTGCGCTGTGTGCGCAAGTGGCGCAAGTTGCGCAGGGTACGCGCAGTGCGCTATGGAGCGACTGTGCGCACGTTGTGCAAGTGGCGCAGATGACGCGCGCTGTGCGCCCTTTGGCTCAGATCGTGTCTGTGCACGATTGAGCAGTTATAACATGTTCGGAACGATTTCTTTCCACATCCCGAACATGTTACTAACTGAACGGTTACAGAACGAGACTATATAATCTTCTCTGCTCTCTCTTAGGTACATAAGTTATTCACATAAGGCAGAAATATTTTTTAGCACAATTCTTTACGTGTTTTTACAGAGTTTGAGAGAGAAGAGAAGCAGTGCACCAGTGCCACTTAGCGCAGGAGTCCGTGCGCCTTTCGAAAAGTCAAAAAAGCAGAATGTTCCAAAATTCTCCGTCGAACTTGCTGGTTCATGGAAGCTGTTCGTGTAAGACGAATTAAGTTTTGAACAACGACAATCATTCACCCCAACAGATTGTTCTTTCATCTTTCGCCTGCCATCAACTTCGTTGCTGCTGCTGACAATTTAATTTATACCTTCTTTTTAGAAGTACTACTATCGTTTGCTTCTGTTACAAAATCTTTTAGATTTTTCGTAATCCAGAATTCCTCTAAGATCTATGTTGTACACCTTCTTTGAAGTGTTGCATATAAACATTATTTTTATAATTATTTTAGTTTTTTAGTTTTTTTATCCAAAATTGCATCCCAGGACTAATACATCATATCCAGTGACGATCCATGAATGAGCTGCAGTTAACATTCATAAACTCCGTAGAATTCAAAAAAAAAATTGCCGACAGGGAGAAGGAAAAATAACTGATTTATTAGGTGAGTACGCAGAAGCTCGAATAAACCACACCAACACACCCCCTTTAACAAAGGCCCTCGGTTACGAAGTATTCTATCTATTTATTATTAAGACGACTCTGAAGTCCCTTACTACACAAAGGGATCAACGCGACACACGATACAACACGACACGTTCACGCATCAGACTTGGAGGAAGCCTTGAGGTCCTGACCTTTGTTGGTCTCCTCTACTATGTTCACCAGCTTGGGCTGCCTCTTCACCTCGGCCACCTTGGGCACCGTCACCCTGAGCACGCCGCTCTCGAGGTGGGCCCTGATGGCGTCCATGTCGGAGTTGGCCGGCATCCGGAACTGCCTCCAGAACTTGCCGGAGGTCCTCTCCGCCCTGTGCCACTTGTCCCCTTCCGTCGCCTTCTCCTCCGCCCTTTCCCCGCTAATCCTCAGCACGCGGTTGTCCTCCACCTCGATCTTTATGTCTTCCCTCTTCACCCCTGCTCTCATCCATGCATTTTGTTAGAGCATCATTAGTAGTTGGAACTCTCTAATACAATTAAGAACCCAAAATTTAAAATAAAAAAAAGGTAAATGTAGAATAAGATGAATTTGTATGAGAACGGTAGGACATGATAAAGTAAGATCTGATCCCAAATATCATGTGGTAAAAAATTGATGTGAAAAAAATAATATAAATCTAAAATCTAGAAAGTTTCGACTCCAAATTGGAACTTATTATCCTACAAAATGAGTTTCTACAATCTAGACTCTAAAAATTGGGGGGTCCAACACTTAGCACCTATCTATTGAATAGAATCGAAATTGTAAAAATTGAGACTAGGAATGAGACTTACTATTCTACACAGTAAGTTTCAAAATTAGGAATGCTGGTGGTTAGGAATTTCAATCTATTTGGATTAGGACATTTTGAGTTAACTATTCCTATGTTCATACTTATTACACTCATTTCGTCATTAAAAATTCGATTTCAATATATTACTAAAAATTTTGATTATCCAAAATCTAAAACGAACAAATCCAGTATCCAAAATCTAATTAGATCTAACCCTGATACCCTTATACAAAATAATCTTATTTATAGTTTGGGGAATGACTGTGTGGCCAGATGATGTTATGAAATGCTTTCTGGAAATGGGCGCTAGAGACCGCCAAATGGATGGGTTAACATAGGAGCATTTGGTTGACATGGGGGAGCTTGAATTCCAAAATAACAATTAGGTAATTACTTATAGCAATAAAATAAAAAGGCAATTGATAAAGGCACTGCCTTTTCTGATCGGGGCTAGTCCGGATTGGGGCTAGCCCAATTTTTTTTGTGTTTTACTCAGGACAGCCCATTTTTTTGATTTTGGGCTGTCCCAAAGTAAAATTCCCCTAAACCCAAAATTTTTCTCTCATTTGCAAAAATTTTTCTCTCTTCCTAAACCCTAATTCCTCTCTTCTTCTTCTTCTTCCTCTTCTCCTCCACCATTTCTCCATCCCCAAGCAAGAAGATAATTTGAAATTCCTAGAAATTTCTTCCACCTAGAAATGTTCTCTTCTTCTTCCTCTTCTCTTCCAAATTTCCTTCTCAAGAAGATCGATGGCACCCAAATTCTTTCTCTATTTGTTTCCAAAACCCTAGAAATTAAATTGAAAAATTCAAGCATCCATTATATTGTTTATTTCAATTGTCTGTAGCTCATTTGAATTAAACTACATTCGGAGTGGAAAATTACCCATTTAAATTAAACACAAGTATGCAGGAACGAGAAAACTGTGCGTCGACCAGGACTGCCTAATTTTCTGGCAGTCCTACAAACTGAATGGACTGCCAGAAAACTGGGCAGTCCTAAGTCACAACATGTGAAACAAAGGACTGCCCATTTTTCTGGCAGTCCTTACTGTATTCAGGACTGCCAGAAAATTGGACAGTCCTACATACAGTAAAGACTGCCAGAAAAATGGACAGTCCTTTGTTTCACATGCTGTGACTTAGGACTGCCCAGTTTTCTGGCAGTCCATTCAGTTTGTTGGACTGCCAGAAAATTGGACAGTCCTTGTTTGTATGTGGACTGTCCAGTTCCTGGACAGTCCATGCTCACAGCAAGTTCTGTGATGGACTGTCCAGTTTCCTGGTAGTCCACATATGCCAGAAAACTGGACAGTCCACATACAATCAGGACTTCCAATCTTTCTTCGCGCACGCGCGCGTGTGACAGCATGCGGGATGAATCTCAATCTAGGGTTACAAAACAGGAAGATTTTTGTAGGGACAAGAGGAATCTCAATCTAGGGTTTAGAAGAAAATTTGAGATTAGAAGAAAATTTGAGAGGAAGAAGAGAAAGAGAAAAGAAATAAAACAATTGACTTTTATACTACCTAATAGACTAGCCCTAATAAATTTTTTCAATGGCAAACTTGTAAATAACACAAACTTACAAATGGGCTAGCCCCGATCAAATTATGCAGTGCCTTTATCAATTGCCAATAAAAAATAGGGTTACTTAGTAATCAATCTATAATATTTGATATTAAAATTTAAATTTTCATATATCCAAGTATATGGTTTGGGTCTCATCATGGACGGATCTAGGTAGGAGGTGGGGTGGGCTGGGCTGGAGCCCACCCCCCAAAAAAAAAATTTACTTATTTTTTTTTATATAGATTTTTGTTTTTGTTTTTTTTTATGAGAGTTAGCTTACATCTAGTCCACTCCAACCTACTCTACTCCACCCCAGTATATATTTTCGAATACGTCCCTGGGTCTCATAATAATATAGAATTTAGGTCTCCAAATCGACCCAAATCCTACATATGAAAATTCAAATCCTAATATCAAATATTAGACCCTATTAATATATAACCCTAAAAAATATTGTCATTTGCTCTTCTAAAGTACACATAAAATAAGTGCAAAACAAACAAACATACATATATACAAGTATAAATTATAATTGACAAAATTAATATTTTGCGTGCAGTTTGTGACCGCGGACGTGACCGTTGGTCGACGTAAAGGCCATTCATTGGTCCTCCTGCTATCTCCGGATCTCACCGGATCAGAGAGCCAATGGCCAGCCGACGTACGGTCACGCCCGCGGTTACAAACCGCAGACTACGTAACAGCTCCGTATAATCGACCAACCACGATGATTACTTACCAGGAACATCGAGGGTGATGACGTGAGCTTGGGGAGTCTCCTTCCAGTCGGCACGCGCAAGGGCGAGCTGGGTCTCGGCGAGCTTGGGGATGTTGAGAGGGGACTGCTCGAGGATCCTGAAGGGGTCCTCCACCTCCGGCCACACCAGGCTCCTTGCGTATGGTATCAGCCCCATCGCCGGCGAAGCCACCGACACCGAGAGGAGGACGACCACAAATGCAAACAAAGCACCCTTCATTCTCAAATCAATGGATCGACAGCGAAATTATAGAGAGAGAGATTTGATTGATCAATATTTTTTTCTTCGCAATGGAGGGGAGAGTGGTGATGGCCTTCATTTTATAGGCTCGGGGAGAGAGTTCTGGAGAGTGATCTACAGGCTATTTCCCAACTGTCGGTTGGTTTGTTCTAGGAGTTTCTGGTGCACTCAAGGAAATACCAGCTACTGCTACAAATAAATTTCCTTCTTTTACGTGAATAAATAAAAGAGAATTTAGCATGTTCCAGAGCATGCTGGAACCGGACGGACTGGGACAAATTTTGCATTCCCTTCTCCTCCGCAAGGTCCGATCTGAAAAACCATAATTGAAGCGAATGGGCCGTCCATGGAAGGATATTAGGAGACAACTAAAACGTTCGGTCCATCTCTGCAAATATGCACAGGCTTTATAAGTTGCTGGTGAATCTTGTTTGGTGTTTCAAATTTAAACAAGTACTTGGTGTTTATATATATATATGCACGTGCATTGTACGTATTTATTATTCGTAGATTATAATTAGAAAGATTTTAAAAAAATATTTGAAGTGAATGATGTTGATGAGTTACTGCTTTTAATTATATATGTTATGGATTCGACTCTTTGAATTTCGTAGTAATAACTTACAAGACTTAACAAGTAGCATGAATCCTTCGATTTCCGTCATATGTTAATTCTTCTAGAATGTATCTTTTAAATGGTTGCCACTAAAATTTATTGCATCTATTCTTTATATATATATATATATATATATATATATATATATATATATATATATATATATTAAAGGATAGTTTTGGAAATAAAATTTTTACGGTAAAGCCTACTTTTCACATTATATAATAGAATATAGAATATATTAAGATAATCAGTAACGTGTAACTTTCTTTTTTGTGTTTTTGAATGTTAAGTGCATTCAATATGTATGAATCAATCAAGAGGTATTCACAGGAATACATAGGATTTTGACTACATAAATGTATGAATGTGAATTATACAGGTCTCGCACGAGCAGAAATATTCCTAGCAACTGATTTGAGGTCGTAGGAACACTTGATTTGTTGGTGGTAGCTCGCTAGAGGGTGAAGCAGTTCATATGATCAGTATAGCTTCTTGGTGATACATGGAGTCACCTGCTACAACTATATCTTCTAGTTATGAATAAAATTTTGCGGTCCATCAAGGCAGTGCTCGACTATGGCTATGGCTTTCTTGCATATCTAAAAATACAAAGGTTGTCATCATGGAGAATCCAATGGTCGAGGTGGTCGGTGTTAGAGAGATTGACAAAAAAATGCAAACTGTTGAATGATTTTTTTTTTCCTGAGGTGATAAAATCCACCGTTGCTCAAAACAATATTCTACCGTTTCCGTCGAATTGCTCCCAGCAACCAACAGCTCGATATAACTTCTGGAACACTCATTTGGCACTGCGCGTTGACATCAAACATAATTTGGATTTGAGACTCCTTTTTGCTGCTGCTACTAGGAAGTTCTCTCCCTAAAATTAAAGCTCCTCAATATCTATGAAAAAGACTAGGGCTTTATAGAGGAGCCAACTCCTTTGGCGGCTGTAACCGTCCACTAACAACGTGGATAGTTATCTAGAAAATAACTTTCCATTAAGTGGACGGTTACAGCAGTAACTCCCCTCATTAAGTGGACGGTTACAGCAGTAACTCCTCCACTAAAAACAACAGCAGTAACTCCTCCGCTAAAAACAACAGCAGCCAGTAAACGCAGAGATCTAGACTTTAACATGAAAATCTATGTGAGCTGAAAGTAGTCATCAATAAATATAATAAAGTAGGATAACTAGAAATAGAAGCAACACGGCTACAACCCCATATAACAGAATAGACGACATTGAACGAATATAAACTCCATTTCTCGACTCTACGGAGAAATGACGAACGATAATGCTTACAAAGCTAACAAGTCTCACTGAAGAGATGAGAGAGAGGTCTTTGGTGGAAGTAGCTTCTGGAGCTTTTGACTAGAAGGGTGACTAAGACGTCGATGCCACTGAGTTAGAAGAACTAGATAAAGCAACCATAGAGGAAGGAGTAGGAAGATGTTCAAGGTTGTACAAGTCTTTATGCCTAAAACCCTTGCCAATCTGGTTCCCGGTGTGGATATCTTGAAAAACGAAAAAGACGGGAAAAATATCATGGAATAGTTGAGAACTTTCGAGATTGTGTAAAATAACTAATAAACAACAATTTGACTGGAAATTGGGTAGCACAAAGAACGCGATCAAGAGTAATAGAAGATGATGGGCGAACACTACCGATCCCAGTAACTAGAGAGACTTGCCCATTCACAATTGACTAGAATAAAATAATTGAGCGAAAAGTGAAGGGTTATATGTCATATGAGATGATGCACCATAGTCGAGAAGCCAGCCGCTAACCAAATTCGAGTGACTCTTGTGGTTACCGAGAAGAGGTATAAGACCCCAAGTGGGTGGCGGAAGATCAATGGATCGAGCCACGGAGGCATATTATTCCTTCCATTTATTTGGTGGAAGTTGGGAACAGTGGGCCCTCTGTTCTAAAAGGCGTCCGCCTAGACCGCCTAGGCGGCGCCTAGGCGCTAGGCGCTGGGTGCCCGCCCGGTGTCCGCTTAGGCGCCCGCCTAATCCTCCTGACATCCAACTATGCATGTTTTGGGGTTTTATGGATTTTTTTCTGCAATTTTTAGTAGATTTTTTTGTATTCTTTTTATTTTTTTGAACCGCCTAGATCTAGGCGTCCGCCTAGGCACCCGCCTAGGTGAGCTAGGCGCTAGGCGGAAGGTGTCCGCCCGACTAGCGTCTAGCGCTTTTCACAACCTTGAGTGGGCCCAACACGCATGCAATGCAGTATGCACTAAGTCCTGTGTGTATCGCCGGACATCTCAAAAAAAAGAAAGAAAAACCAGCCACTATTGGCCAGCATAAAATGCACTACTACCTGAGAAGGAGGCCCGAGCAACAGAAAAGTTATGTGGGATAGTACAACATGGGATCCAAGAAGGTGCCCATATATACTACTTCATAGATAAAAAGTACCTGGTGGTGCATGATCAACAACTGAGGGAACAGATTGAAGTGTAGTAGACTGATGATGTGCATAGTCTCGCCTGCCAAACTTTGCCCTACAGAAGTCCGAGGCAAGGATCGTGTGCCCACAATGAACGAACTGACAAAGTGAGACTCCGCCTCTTGCAAGTAGTGGGAACGAAGCCAGCATCGCGGCCATGACCACGTCCCTGAAACGGTGAGCGGTCCCGACCATGCAGTGTATAGTGAGACGTAGAATCAACGGGAGGTGGATCGAGAGTAGCAACTGTCGTAGGCAAGAGTGGGTCAAAATTTCCTGGAAGGCACATCAGACAACATGACTGGAACAATAATGGAACTATTATCTCATGAAGAGGAAATATATGGATGCAATCCAGATAAAAACTTCGCCACAAAGAACTCCTTAGGGTGTTGGGCCTGAGTAGCCAAATCAATAGTGAGGGATTGATATTCATTCAACCTAATCCCTTGTTTTCTTCATATAAACATAATAGTCGGGAAATGAGGCTGGATCCTTCACCTAAAGAGGAAAGATGTGCTCATATAGATGATAAATCCGAGAAACGTTGCCAATGTGAGAGTGCATGGCTTGAATTGTCTTCCAAATCTGGCAGACGGTAGAGAGAAACATAACAGTAGACGAGACATAACATAATAATCATCACGCTTCCAAATGCAGTGTGCACTAAGTCCCGTGTGTATCTCCGGGCATCTCAAAAAGACAAGAAAAAAAGAACCAACCACTATTGGCCAGCATAAAATGCACTACTACCTGAGAAGGAGGCCTGAGCAACAGAAAAGTTATGTGGGATAGTACAACATGGGATCCAAGAAGGTGCCCATATATACTACTTCATAGATAAAAGGTACCTGGTGGTGCATGATCAACAACTGAGGGAACAGATTGAAGTGTAGTAGACTGATGATGTGCATAGTCTCGCCTGCCAAACTTTGCCCTACAGAAGTCCGAGGCAAGGATCGTGTGCCCACAATGAACGAACTGACAAAGTGAGACTCCGCCTCTTGCAAGTAGTGGGAACGAAGCCAGCATCGCGGCCATGACCACGTCCCTGAAACGGTGAGCGGTCCCGACCATGCAGTGTATAGTGAGACGTAGAATCAACGGGAGGTGGATCGAGAGTAGCAACTGTCGTAGGCAAGAGTGGGTCAAAATTTCCTGGAAGGCACATCAGACAACATGACTGGAACAATAATGGAACTATTATCTCATGAAGAGGAAATATATGGATGCAATCCAGATAAAAACTTCGCCACAAAGAACTCCTTAGGGTGTTGGGCCTGAGTAGCCAAATCAATAGTGAGGGATTGATATTCATTCAACCTAATCCCTTGTTTTCTTCATATAAACATAATAGTCGGGAAATGAGGCTGGATCCTTCACCTAAAGAGGAAAGATGTGCTCATATAGATGATAAATCCGAGAAACGTTGCCAATGTGAGAGTGCATGGCTTGAATTGTCTTCCAAATCTGGCAGACGGTAGAGAGAAACATAACAGTAGACGAGACATAACATAATAATCATCACGCTTCCAAATGCAGTGTGCACTAAGTCCCGTGTGTATCTCCGGGCATCTCAAAAAAGACAAGAAAAAAAAGAACCAACCACTATTGGCCAGCATAAAATGCACTACTACCTGAGAAGGAGGCCTGAGCAACAGAAAAGTTATGTGGGATAGTACAACATGGGATCCAAGAAGGTGCCCATATATACTACTTCATAGATAAAAGGTACCTGGTGGTGCATGATCAACAACTGAGGGAACAGATTGAAGTGTAGTAGACTGATGATGTGCATAGTCTCGCCTGCCAAACTTTGCCCTACAGAAGTCCGAGGCAAGGATCGTGTGCCCACAATGAACGAACTGACAAAGTGAGACTCCGCCTCTTGCAAGTAGTGGGAACGAAGCCAGCATCGCGGCCATGACCACGTCCCTGAAACGGTGAGCGGTCCCGACCATGCAGTGTATAGTGAGACGTAGAATCAACGGGAGGTGGATCGAGAGTAGCAACTGTCGTAGGCAAGAGTGGGTCAAAATTTCCTGGAAGGCACATCAGACAACATGACTGGAACAATAATGGAACTATTATCTCATGAAGAGGAAATATATGGATGCAATCCAGATAAAAACTTCGCCACAAAGAACTCCTTAGGGTGTTGGGCCTGAGTAGCCAAATCAATAGTGAGGGATTGATATTCATTCAACCTAATCCCTTGTTTTCTTCATATAAACATAATAGTCGGGAAATGAGGCTGGATCCTTCACCTAAAGAGGAAAGATGTGCTCATATAGATGATAAATCCGAGAAACGTTGCCAATGTGAGAGTGCATGGCTTGAATTGTCTTCCAAATCTGGCAGACGGTAGAGAGAAACATAACAGTAGACGAGACATAACATAATAATCATCACGCTTCCAAATGCAGTGTGCACTAAGTCCCGTGTGTATCTCCGGGCATCTCAAAAAAGACAAGAAAAAAAAGAACCAACCACTATTGGCCAGCATAAAATGCACTACTACCTGAGAAGGAGGCCTGAGCAACAGAAAAGTTATGTGGGATAGTACAACATGGGATCCAAGAAGGTGCCCATATATACTACTTCATAGATAAAAGGTACCTGGTGGTGCATGATCAACAACTGAGGGAACAGATTGAAGTGTAGTAGACTGATGATGTGCATAGTCTCGCCTGCCAAACTTTGCCCTACAGAAGTCCGAGGCAAGGATCGTGTGCCCACAATGAACGAACTGACAAAGTGAGACTCCGCCTCTTGCAAGTAGTGGGAACGAAGCCAGCATCGCGGCCATGACCACGTCCCTGAAACGGTGAGCGGTCCCGACCATGCAGTGTATAGTGAGACGTAGAATCAACGGGAGGTGGATCGAGAGTAGCAACTGTCGTAGGCAAGAGTGGGTCAAAATTTCCTGGAAGGCACATCAGACAACATGACTGGAACAATAATGGAACTATTATCTCATGAAGAGGAAATATATGGATGCAATCCAGATAAAAACTTCGCCACAAAGAACTCCTTAGGGTGTTGGGCCTGAGTAGCCAAATCAATAGTGAGGGATTGATATTCATTCAACCTAATCCCTTGTTTTCTTCATATAAACATAATAGTCGGGAAATGAGGCTGGATCCTTCACCTAAAGAGGAAAGATGTGCTCATATAGATGATAAATCCGAGAAACGTTGCCAATGTGAGAGTGCATGGCTTGAATTGTCTTCCAAATCTGGCAGACGGTAGAGAGAAACATAACAGTAGACGAGACATAACATAATAATCATCACGCTTCCAAATGCAGTGTGCACTAAGTCCCGTGTGTATCTCCGGGCATCTCAAAAAAGACAAGAAAAAAAAGAACCAACCACTATTGGCCAGCATAAAATGCACTACTACCTGAGAAGGAGGCCTGAGCAACAGAAAAGTTATGTGGGATAGTACAACATGGGATCCAAGAAGGTGCCCATATATACTACTTCATAGATAAAAGGTACCTGGTGGTGCATGATCAACAACTGAGGGAACAGATTGAAGTGTAGTAGACTGATGATGTGCATAGTCTCGCCTGCCAAACTTTGCCCTACAGAAGTCCGAGGCAAGGATCGTGTGCCCACAATGAACGAACTGACAAAGTGAGACTCCGCCTCTTGCAAGTAGTGGGAACGAAGCCAGCATCGCGGCCATGACCACGTCCCTGAAACGGTGAGCGGTCCCGACCATGCAGTGTATAGTGAGACGTAGAATCAACAGGAGGTGGATCGAGAGTAGCAACTGTCGTAGGCAAGAGTGGGTCAAAATTTCCTGGAAGGTAAATCAGATAACACGACTCGAACAATAATGGAACTATTATCTCATGAAGAGGAAACATATGGATGCAATCCAGATAAAAACTTCGCCACAAAGAACTCCTTAGGGTGTTGGGCCTGAGTAGCCAAATCAATAGTGAGGGAATGATATTCATTCAACTTAATCCCATGTTTTCTTCAGATAAACATAATAGTCGGGTAATGAGGCTGGATCCTTCACCTAAAGAGTAAAGATGTGCTCATATAGATGATAAATCCGAGAAACGTTGCCAATGTGAGAGTGCACGGCTTGAATTGTCTTCCAAATCTGGCAGACGGTAGAGAGAAACATAACAGTAGACGAGACATAACATAATAATCATCATGCTGCCAAATGGGGGATCAGAATATGCAACTGGATCGTCGGTAAGATGAGTGAGCTTCGCATGATGCTTGGTAGTGCTGATCACAAAAGAACCAAGAAAGAATAAGGCCTCTAACTGATTACTCGCAGTAGATTACTCATGGTTATGATGTCATTCATATTTGCATGTCCAGATTGATTGGAGTCAAGAAACATCCTCCCTCCACATATATAACCCTGACTGATGGCTTGCCCCCGCACAAGCAGAATAAAATCTCCTGCCACTTCACTCCTATAGATTCATAGCACGGAGAAACCGGAGGAGCTTGCCCCATGCTAAGCCTTGAACAAAAGCAAGTCAAAAGGCTTCATTTCAACAGAAAGAGAGATAATGAGAAAGAAGAATATATTCACTAACCTCCTTGACACCAAATCCGCTGCCTCTTGTGGGGACTCGAGAGCTGGAGAGGTTCAATTGCAATTCTTACTGATGCCCTCGCACTTGAACATCATCAGACATTCTCTATTGACTTAAAAGTATATTACAATCTATTGATTAAAAGTAGTTTCGGTTCTGTGCATGTATATACCACCAGTTAGTAGTTGTCTCGCCCCAACATGTGCCAAGTGAAAATCAATTCTACGCCCATCACCTAGTTAGATTAGTATACCGCTCCTCCAACTCCTCCGAATAAACAAAATTTTGATCAATCCTTCCATTCCATCCCATGAGGAATATATGCTCTTCGTAGATGATTACAAACAACACATCTGGCTCAACTGTAGAAATTATTAAGTGTCCCAGAAGAGGTAATACATAAGTTATATGGGTGTTGATAGTTGAACTTCTGTAAGACTAAGAGAATGTTTTATTGGATGAAAGAAACCAGCCTGGAAGTAGATGGCTCTGACGATGCTCCAACTGTTGGGAAGTTGGATCTTTACATAAGTAAGACCTAGGAGCGAAGGCTGGTCTTTGTTTACATTGTTTTCTTCCTTCCTGCCGGTTACCCTCTCATTAAATGTTACAAGTTTGCTTTGTTTCTTCTTTCCATGTAGTCCTAAAGAATGTAAATTTCCCGCAAGGGTTTCTGTCGTTTTTATTGAAGTGGAGCTTTGGTATAATGTGATTGCAGTCCCAAAGCAATATGTGATGGCAAAAGTAGTGCTCTAACAAGATTTAAGTTGCAAGAAATAAAAAAGGTTAGACTAAAAATAGGTTCACTTAAAGAACAAGTCTTGGATAACAGTATAATTACTAAGAAAGATCTAATGCACATAGCTGCAGAATATTAGAAAGCAAAGTAAACATACTAAGGAACAGTTTTCCCCCTTCTTTAGATTGCCTAATTAATTGGCAGATATAACAACTGATAAACAAGTAACAAATCTTTGAAACTGGTAGAATGAACAAAAACAAATCCATTTTTAAAAACGAGAGCTAATAGAAGCTCACCAGCAAACCTGTATGTTCTTTAGTTATCCGTTCAAAAATCCAATATGAACATTGGATGGAAGACCAGCTCCTGCGAACAAAATAGTAATATGTAAGCATATAATTAAATTGTTTCCCAGAAGGAGATTAGACAGAGGACGACGGGGACAGCCACAATTCTGCATATGGATTTGAGATCCTTAATCTTCAAGGATTCGAATGAGAAACTTTTATGCCTTCCCGATTCTTCAAACATTTCTATCCAACCTTTGTAGAACCTCTCAGTTGGGGGATCAATGCATTTGCCTCATATTCTTCCCGATAGAAATCCTGGATCCCATCCTCTATCTCAAAAGGATTCTTCCCGCTAGCAAAGGCACAATGCAAATATCTTGATCAATAAACAAAAGCCGCACATCAGCTAACATATCAACAATCTAGCATACATGTTTCACAAGAATGCCTTTGCGGAACCTCTCTTTGGGAAATCAATGCATTTGAGCTCACATTCTCCCTCTAGCAAAGGCCAACAATGCAAGTAACTTCCGGTAACATGAAGATATTTTCCATGGTATATCACCGACAATCTAGTTGCACATGTTTCGCTAGAATGTACATCATCTTCCAAATCTCCTCCTTCTGCGGATGATCCATCTCTCCAACCAAGAACTCGTGAGCCTTTCCATTCACCTCTACTACACTAGAACCGGGTTCCTTTCTTATACCCTTCCGCCTCATCAACTTCCTCATCCTTGTCACATCTCTCCACCTATCATTCGTGGCAAATATGTTTGAGAGGAGCACATACACCCCGCTATCACTATCGCAGGGCTCCAAATCGAGAAGATGGTTTAGTATTTGCTGGGAGAGCTCCACATCTGCTTGAGCTTTGCAAGCACTCAACAATGCTCCCCAAATTAGGACATCCGGCCTCATTGGCATGGCTCTGACCGTCTTGTAAGCTTCAGCTACGAGCCCGGCCCTGCCAAGAAGATCGATTATGCATCCGTAGTGCTCTATCCTCGGCTTGAGATGGTAAAATTCGGTCATCGAATTGAAAAGCCGACGGCCTTGTACTAACAACCCGGAATGCGAGCACGCACTGAGGACAGCTACGAAGGTGACCTCATTAGGAGCGATACCCTCCCTGACCATCAAATCGAAGTACTGCAAGGCATCGTTACCGCAACCGTGCATGGCAAGTCCCCCTATCAATGCATTCCACGAGGAGATGTTCCTGTAAGGCATCTCGTGGAACGTAGCCACCGCCTCATCCAAGCACCCGCACTTGGCATACATATCAACCAAGGCGGTCCCTATGTGAGCATCCCACTCCAAGCCCTTACGGTCAATGTACTCGCGAACCCATCTCCCAGAATCCAATGCACCCAAGCTCGCACAAGCGGAGAGCACGGCGGAGAGCACGACCTTGTCAGGCTCCACTCCCGACTCCATCATCCCGTGGAAGAGCTGTATCGCGTCCCTCGCTCGCTCGCATCCCGCCAAGCAACTCATCATACTGGTCCACGACACCACGTCTCTCTCGGCCATCCCTCCGAACACCCTCTTCGCTTCTTCCATCCGCACACACTTCGCGTACATATCAAGAAGAGCATTCCCGGCAATCAGGCCGGCACCCAAGCCGCGCCTCAACATCGACCCGTGTATCCGGGCGCCAACTCTCAGCTCCCCGAGCCTCCCGCAAACAGAGAGCAGGGTCACCAGAGTGGCAGCGTTCGGGTCAACATCCATCCGACGGAACAACTCCAGGGCCTCTTGGAAGAGCCCGCCCTTGACGTACCCCGATATCAACCCGGTCCACGAGACGACATCCCTCACGGTCATTCCGTCGAACAGCTCCCTCGCGCAGCCGAACTCCCCGCAAACGGAATACGCGTACAGCAGCGCGTTGCAAACAAAGGCGTCGCACTCGAAACCCATCTTCAGAGTGGCTCCGTGGAGCTGCCTACACTCTCCGATGCCGTAGAATTTGGAGCATGCTTTGAGCACGATAGGGAACGTGTATTTGTCGGGCGGGATCGAGTCGCGCACCATGTGTTTGTAGACGGACACGGCCGACTCCGCGGCGTCGGGGCGGCGGGCGATGGTGGAGAGGAGGGAGTTGAAGAGGAAAGGGGAGGGGTAGCGGTGGAAGGGCTTGAGGACGAGGTAGGCGAGGGAGGGGCGGCCGGCGTCCGCGAAGAGGTCGGCGAGCTTCGCCGCGAGCGGGAGGTGCTCGGTGACGGCGCCGCCGCGGACGATGAGGAGGGAGTGGAGCTGGTGGAGGTGCTTGGTGGTGCTGGGGATGTTGGGCGGTTGCTGGAGGAGTTTGAGGATCCTGGATTTGAGAGAGAGTTTTTCCATGTGTCCCAATTGTTTGTTTGTTGAAGCTTATTTCAAATTCTGGTTATTGAGGGAGAGAGGACCCAAAAGAAAGAAAAGAAAAAAAAAACCGAATTATTTACTAAAAATATGGCCAAATGTAAACTTTCATAAACACATTCAACAAAATATATACATATAGAGTTAATTGTTCAAATGGTGCATGAAAAATGTTGTAATGATCGTTTTGATGATTGAATTTTTTTAGTTAAATTGGTACATAAGTTTAACATTTTGGTTTATAAAATGTCTAGAGTCAGTTCCGTTAGTGATTTTGGATAAAAATCGTTAAAATGGACACGTGATGGCACTTGACTTCTTTTAGGGTGATTTTTCAGAGTTATCTTTGTCTTGGCTAGCCACCATATTGTAGTAGACATTGATGCACTCGAGCTGGAGGTCGCTTGGGGCATTGCCTTTGCCATAGCCGACGTAGCGACTAGTCCGGACAAAAATAATATTGAAAAAATAAGTCACGTGACCATCACATGTACATTTTAACAATTTTCATCTAAAAGTACCAATGAAACCTATTTCAGACATTCTTTAAACCAAAATACAAATTTTATGTAACAAATTAACCCAAAAATAATAATCACCAAAACAATGATCACAACAATCCTCATGTACCATTTGGACAATCAACTCAAAAATATATTTATGATGTATTAAAACACTTGACAAAAAGTGGAACGCAAGTCTAATAAAAATAAGAGAAATTTTGAGTGGCACCCCACTTTTGTTTACCATATTTACAGTGTACCCTACAAGTTTACAATAATGTAAGATACCACCCACTTTTGACGTTTTTCGTCCAATATGGACGGTCAACCCCTTTGACTTTTTTTGACCAAAATACCCATGTCTTATTTTTTGTATCCCCCTGTGTTTTCAGTGTCTGCCCCCTCCCCGCCGTCAGCGTGCCTCCGTCGCCCCCCTTCGCCGGGCCCTAGCGCCGCCGCCCTCCCTGACCTCGTCGCCCCCCTCCCTAACCTCCCCGACCTCGCCGCCCCCCCCCCCCCCCCGTCCTCGACCTCCCCGACCTTGCTGCCCCCCCCCCGACCTCGCCACCCCCCTCCCCGACCCCCAGCGCCTCCCTCCTGACGCAATCTTCCAGCCCAAAGCCGAGGATGTAGGGCCTCTTCTCCAGCAGCCTCGTGACGGCGCCGAGCTCCCTCCGGGCGACGCCGATGGCGAGCACGCCCCATGACCTCCGGGTAGCGCGCGAGCACGGCGCCGAGCTCCCTCCGGGTGACACTGCAGCCGAGGACGAGGGGGTAGGAGGAAGTCGACGCGCTCGCGCATGACCTCGACGGTGACGGGGAGCTCCAGGCCGTCGAGCTCGTCCGGGAGGATGCCGAGGCCGCGGAGGAAGTCGTAGACGCGGGAGCGGTCTCGGCGGAAGTCGCGCTTGAGCTGGGAGAGGGTGGGCCGGAGGGGGGGCGGCGAGGTCGGGGAGGGGGGCGACGAGGTCGGGGAGGTCGGGGGGCGCGACGATGGTCGGGGAGGGGGGCGGTGAGGTCGGGGAGTAGGGCGGCGCTAGGGCCCGGCGAAGGGGGGCGGCGGAGGCACGCCGACGGCGGGGAGGGGGCAGACACTGAAAACACAGGGGGATACGAAAATGAGACAGGGGTATTTTGGTCAAAAAAATGGTCAAAGGGGTTGACCGTAAGTTGGGGACGGAAACCGTCAAAAGTGGGGGGTACCTTACATTGTTGTAAACTTGTGGGGTGCACTGTAAATATGGTAAACAAAAGTTGGGTGCCACTCAAAATTTCTCTAAAAATAAAAAGTAGAATGCAAGTACAAATTCATATTAATAGGTGAGACAAAAGTAAAAAAAGTAAATCCTAAAAATAAATTTTACTACTAGAGTCACCCTTGTGGTTAT
Source organism: Iris pallida (assembly GCA_029216955.1). NCBI lineage: Eukaryota > Viridiplantae > Streptophyta > Magnoliopsida > Asparagales > Iridaceae > Iris > Iris pallida. Next base: position 10,344,221 of record JANAVB010021796.1, read on the forward strand.
CGGAAAGAGGCATAAAAGCTTTGGCCGGCTGGATGAAAGATCAGTGGATCGAGTCATCGGAGCGTATTATTTTTTTATTTATGGTGAGAGGACAGTGGGTCCAAAAGACATACAGTAGAAACTCTATAAATTAATACTCGATTATTTAATAAACTCTCTAAGATAATATTTTTGGCCGGTCCCGACTCGGGGATAGGGTGCTAAATTAATAATTCGCTAAAATTATAAGATAATACATTTTTGATAATTTCTTCAGACCCCATATAAAATATAAATTAATAATTCCTTATATATAGCATATTACATGTCACCCTCATTTTTCGTATTTCGTATTTATGCTCGTGGTTGGATTTTGGCTTGTATTTTTAATTTTCTCGACTTGCAGAATTTTGGGTTCTCTCGTATTTCGGGTTTTGGTTCGGCTTGGTTTTAATTGGTTTGGTTTAGTTGGTTGGTTTAATATGTAGTGGAACACCTTAACCTACACTCCTCCCTCATTTCCACCACAACCACCCTCATTATATCCCCACCTAACTTTCTCTCTCCTCTTTACTCTCCATTAATTTTCTTCTTCTTCTTCCTTCTTCCACACAACACCACACCATAGGCAAGTGCTCCTTGCCACTACATAAGGACCCAATATTATTTGTCCATTAGCTTAAGGAGATGGTTTTGAACAACCTTAGGTCTTGATGTTTTGTGTTTTGAAGCTTCATCTGTTCTAGATCTAATTTTTTCCCATTTTCGGAAATTAGTGGTTTTGATCTATTTTGAGTTGGTTTTGGTGGGTTTTGATGCCTCTATGTTGTAGAGAATCAAATTTTACCCAAGTTAGAACTTTAAAAATCCGAATTTGGAGTTTTATTGGCAAAGTTGTGAGATTTTGAACCTTGGAACCATTGTTAGTGTTCTTCTCAGCCAACTTGGAGAAGAAGAAGGCCACCCGGACCCGTGCCCGCACCGCGCCGTTGCGCGCGCGTGCCGCCGTGTTGCGCCCTCCCGCGCGCACTCCGTGCCGCCCCCTTGCGCGTGCACTCCGCTGCGCTGCGCCCTCCCGCGCGCACTCCGCTGCGCAAGGACGCAGCGCGCGCACTCCGCTGCGCTGCCCCCCCTTGCGAGCGCACTCCGCTGCGCTGCGCCCTTGCGCGCGCACTCCGCTGCGCTGCGCCCTCCCGCGCGCACTTCGTGCCGCGTCCTCCCGCGCGCCCTCCGCTGCGCCGCGCCCTCCCGCGCGCACTCCGCTGCGCTGCGCCCCGCGCGCCTCGTCGGACGCGCCTTCGCGCGTTCTGGCTCCGCGTTGCCCCCGCTCGCACCTTTGGTGTGTTGCGGTTGTTCCTCGAGCGCATCTCTTGACGCCGCTCGCGCACCCTAGCCCGAGCCTTGCCCGGCGCCCCCCTTGGGTCGCCTTTAGCCCAGCACACCCTGTGCTCTGGTGGACCTTGGTCCTTGGTTTCTGGCTAAATTTTGTTTTCTGAGATTTTCTTGTCCACCACACGACTTGACTTGGTCTAACACGTCTTGACACGATTTTCTATGATTTGACATGATTCGGCTTGCGGCTAGTTTTCTCCTATCTTGTTAATAACTTGGCGTATAACTTCGTAACTTGGTAACTTGAACCTGTAACTTGATAACTCGGCTTGACTTGAAAGTGGCCCGCGGTGGCGCACTCCTGACTTGACATGACTTGACTTGCTCTGATAGCTTGTAACTTGACTTGTCTTGACACCGTAGGTGTACTACTTGTTGCTCTGTGCAAATCACTTGTCTTGTCTTGCATCATGTCTAGGACGTGACTTCCTGGGTACCACGGCCAGAGACTCGCGCTAAATTGGATTAGGCTAATTATTAGATCAAACTAGAACATGGAGAATTCCCAGTCACAGGCAATCTCGTTATCTGGGCGCTTTAATGGACTTGTAGCTTGCCGACGAGTAGAGCACATTTCCAGCACACTGTCATGTGTTGCACCCTCTAAGTCACCTAAGGGTACATTTGTCTCCCGGGCAATGTACCCACCTATAACTCTCAACCCGCGGAAGGATAACTGGATGGTCTGCAGGGCTTGGGATTTGGAATTCTCACTTGCATCTTGTTAGTAATTAGGCTTGTGACAACCCTAGTTAGTTAAGTAGTAAGCCGTAGTACTTGTTTGGCCGATTGTAATTGAATGGTGTCTAGCTCTGTCCAAGTCTTGTCCAGCCCCTGTACCTAGAACTCTTGATCATGATTGTTTAACTTATCTCTAACGATAAATGGGTAGAGACAGTGAGCTATTCAGGCGAAGGGGTACAATCCCGGTCCTTGTTTGGTTTAAGGATTGTAACCTGGCTCCCGGAATGGTTCCACGTCCCTAGTCGTTTATCGCCCTGTGTACCTTACTATTTGTATCTTCTTTTATTCTTTATGTTCTGATATGCTGGCTTTCGTTCTTATTTGTGGCCTCCTTTGTGGCCCTTGCTCTTCTGGGGTTTGACCCAGCTGGTTTTGTGTGGCCAGATTTCGGAGCAGCTCCCGATGATCTACCAAGCTTCCAGCCCAATGGTGAACACTAGACGGAACCCGGGCTACGAGTGGGTTTTCCCTTTTGTTTCCCCCACTTATATGTAAATTTATTCTTTTGAGGCGTTTGCCGACGAGCACCTGTTAGCTCGATGCATTTACTTACTGTCTGCCTACGGGCTGTAACATGATGGACACATCCTAGGGTTGATCATGTATGACTGAAACTCTTGCTAGTCCTATCATTTTGTACGACTAGCTTCATGATCATCCAATATGTAATATTTGGGACGCCTTATAATTATGTATTTGATGCTCTAAGATCTTGTACTTACTTTAATTGCTTGAGATTGAGACAATAGGCTTGACCTTAAGAGACTGCTGGCTTGTAGTAAACCCTCATATCTAGACAGTCGTGACCGTATAGTTGAGATGTATCCTATTTCAATATACGTAGCTGGCTGTGTCTGCCCCCGCTCTCCAGTATTCTGGTTCTGGGGCGTGACACGGTTTAAGTGGTGGCCCATGCAGGTCTTGTCAATCAAGAAATGTGAGGGTTTACCGAATAGATGTCTCAATCAATCTTCGCCCTTGATCTCTGCTCGTATCTTCAAATCCCTGAGAATCTCGACTTGATCACATTGCTTGTATCATTGATCTGTCCTGGTCCTTTCCTTATTGTTCCCTATGTCGTCTTCTTCAGCGGCATTACTCCCGGACCTGCCAACCAGCCAGAGGAAGCTCGACAAGCGCCCCAGCGCCAGGAAGATCAAGCTCAGCACTCTGGAGTAGCCTCCCGAGTTATGCTTCCCGGAGGCTCAGAACCTCCTATTTAGGCAGCTCCGCCCGTTCAACCAGCTAGACAGGATGAGGGGCCTTTGGTAGGGCTTATCAGAGAACTGCTTGCATCCCAAGATCGTCGAGGCGACGCCTTGCACCAGGAAGTTCATGATGCACTAAACCGAGGAGGTCCCCAAGGAAATCAGGCGGCCAACAGTTTCAAGCGCTTGAACCCTCCCTTCTTTGACGGCAGTGAAGATGCGATTGCCGCGGACGCTTGGCTTCAGGATACCGAGGTGGTTCTAGAAGCAGCTAGGACACCCGAGAATGAGAAGGTGGCAGTGGTACGCCTACAGTTGTTAGACTTGGCTCGCGATTGGTGGGCAGCTCAGGCCATGGGGTTAGCAGCACCAGTCACTTGGGCGACGTTCAGAGAGAGGTTCCAGACGAAGTACTTCGATGCGGTGGCACGGTACGACCTGCAGACCAGGTTCACCAACTTGAAGCAAGGAGGCAGGACAGTCGATGGCTATGCGACCGAGTTTTCTAGGCTGAGTAGGTTCGCCCCCACCTTGGTGGCAACCGAGTTCGATAGGGCTCAGTGGTTCCAGCAAGGGCTGCACTTAGAGATATTATTGGCTGTGGAGCAGTTCGAGCACCAGACGTTCGATGCAGTGTTGAAGGCAGCAAGGAGGCATGAGTATACCTCCCGGAGAATTGTGGACAGGACCGGAGGCAGGAAGCGGTCCCACAACCAGATGCACCAATCTTCAGCTCCAGCCCCGGCAACTAGGGGTATAACTATTGGAACTCCAAGACGGGCAGCCTCAGTGGCGTCGGTTCAGCATTCGACCCCCGACGCACCCGCAGCAAGCAGAAGCAGAAGCAGTCTTCCGCAGTGGGATGTTCTCATTGCGGGAAGCCGGGCCATGTAGTGGCAGAGTGTCGTAGGGCACAGGGATTGTGCTTGGCTTGTGGAGGAGCAGACCACCATATAGGGACCTGCCCGAATAGGGGAGGTCCATCATCATCCAACCTTTCTAGTTCTTCGGTGAGGGGACCAGTCACAGTTCCAGTCCAGCAGCAGCAGCAACAGCAGTACCCGAGGCCATTGGCGCCCCAGGCCCAGGCCTGTCAGCAGCAGAACCAGCAGCAGTTCACCCAGGCTCCAGCACAGAATCGACAGAGGGGTTTCCAGCAGAGGGGACCCGCAGCTAGAGGTCAGGCTATGATGATGACCATGGAAGAAGAAGTTTGCACCAGGTGAGGTAGTGGCAGGTACTATTCTCGTCAACACCTTACCAGCATCTGTATTATTTGATTCTGGTGCATCGCATTCATTCATGTCTGCACGATTCGCGACACGGATAGGATTGGAGCCCGAGTCATTATCAGTGAAGCTCAATATACTTACTGGTAATGGTCTTGTGGGAGTAGATCGAGTGTTTTCCTTGTGTCGGATCGTAGTTAGCGGTAGGAAGTTCCCCGCTAGGCTCATAGAATTCCCTATGGCAGACTATGATGTAGTCCTAGGCATGGATTGGTTGAGGAACCATTATGCTAGGATAGACTGCCATATTGGCAGAGTTGTCTTTAGTATTCCCGGAGAGCCAGAGTTTTCATTTTCCAGAGGCACAGTAGAGCCATCTCCTCCAGTATTGCGGATGGCAGTAGCAGCAGTGCAGTTGCCCCGGATAGTTGAAGAGTTTCCAGATGTCTTCCCAGAGGAACTTCCAGGAATGCCACCAGAACGGGAGATCGAGTTCACCATCGACTTGATTCCCGGGACAGCACCAGTATCAGAGCGAGTCTACAGAATGGCGCCTTCAGAGTTGGAGATTTTGTACAAGATGATTGAAGAACTTAGAACCAAGGGATTCATTCGTGCTAGTGGATCGCCTTGGGGAGCCCCGATGCTTCTTGTGAAAAAGAAGGATGGTATGTCCAGGCTATGTGTTGATTATCGTACCTTGAACTCAGTGACAATCAAGAACAGATACCCTCTCCCGAGGATAGATGATTTGTTTGATCAACTCAAAGGGGCTTCAGTTTTCTCGAAGATAGACTTGCGATCAGGATACCACCAGATCAGAGTTAGAGAGCAGGACATCCCAAAGACGGCGTTCAGATCGAGGTACGGGCATTGGGAGTTTCTAGTTATGCCCTTTGGAGCGACCAATGCGCCGGCAGTGTTCATGGACCTCATGAACCGTATTTTATGCCTTACTTGGACCAGTTGTGATAGTGTTCCTTGATGACATCCTGGTCTACAGCAAGAGTGAAGCGGAGCATGAGCAGCATCTCCGCGTGGTTCTTCAGATTCTCAGAGAGCACCAGTTGTACGCCAAGTTCAGTAATACGAGTTCTGGCTCGATCGCATTTCATACTTGGGTCATATCATTACTCGAGGAGGAGTGGAAGTGGATCCCCAGAAGATTGTGGCTATCGAGGCATGGCCAGTACCCAGCTCAGTGGCAGAAGTTCGCAGCTTTCTTGGATTGGCCGGCTACTACCGGCGATTCGTCTCTGATTTCGCAAGGATTTCAGCGCCGATGACTCAGTTGACCCGCAAGGATGTGCCATTTGTATGGACAGCAGAATGTCAGGAATCATTTGAGAAGTTGAAACGAGGTTTGATAACGGCTCCCATTCTCACCATTCCAGATAGGACCGGAGGATTCACAGTTTATTGTGACGCTTCAGGCAGAGGATTGGGATGTGTTTTGATGCAGCATGGGAAGGTAATCGCTTATGCGTCACGTCAACTCCGTGATCATGAGAAGAATTACCCGACCCACGACTTGGAGCTTGCAGCAGTAGTATTTGCACTTAAGTTATGGAGGCACTACTTGTACGGAGACAGAGTAGAGATATTTACTGATCATAAGAGCCTGAAGTATGTTTTCACCCAGAAGGACCTTAATATGCGGTAGAGAAGATGGCTCGAGCTACTGGTGGACTACGATGTAGATTTGCAGTATCATCCAGGGAAGGCCAACGTTGTAGCAGATACGTTGAGCCGGAGAGCTGGAGTTTATTTCCTGACGGCGCAACCAGAGTTATTGTCAGATCTTCAGAAGATGGGAATTGAAGTGATTCTTCCTTCCAATGTGGCCTTGATGGCCAGCCTACAGATTCAGTCCACCATAGTTGAGAGGATCCGGACAGCACAGTTAACAGATTCCAAGATTCAGCGGCTCAGAGCAGAGTACGGGGCAGGAAGAAGGCCAGAGTTATGTATTCATGAGGATGGTACACTTCGACACGGTACGCGTCTTTGTGTACCCAGTGGAGATATCAGACAGGAAGTCATGGCAGAGGCTCACAGTTCGCAGTATTCCATCCACCCAGACAGCACGAAGATGTACAGAGATATTCGTCAACACTTTTGGTGGAATGGTATGAAGAGAGAGATAGCCCGGTATGTCTCTCGATGTTTGGTTTGCCAACAAGTCAAGGCTGAACATCAGAGGCCAGCTGGACTTCTTCAACCTTTGCCGATCCCAGAATGGAAATGGGAACACATAACCATGGATTTCGTGACTGGGTTACCCAGATCTCCGGCAGACAGAGATGCTATTTGGGTCATTGTGGACAGGCTTACCAAGGTGGCACATTTTCTTCCATTTAGAGTTGGACAGTCGACGGCGCAGCTAGCAGAGATGTATCTCAGGCAGATCGTCAGACTTCGCGGAGTGCCAGTCAGCATAGTATCAGACAGGGATACGAGATTCACATCGCACTTTTGGCGCAGTCTTCATCAAAGTTTGGGGACTCATCTCAAGTTCAGCTCAGCATATCATCCGCAGACAGATGGGCAGTCAGAGCGTACTATACAAACTCTCGAAGATATGTTGCGGTCGTGTGCCCTTGACTTTGGTGGTTCGTGGGAGGATCACCTGCACCTGGTGGAGTTCTCGTACAACAATAGTTTCCAGACCAGTATCCAGATGGCACCCTTCGAGGCTCTGTATGGCAGGAAGTGCAGATCCCCGTTAGCATGGGACGATGTCGGAGAGACAGATGCTCGGTCCAGAACTGATTTCTCAGACGGTAGAAGTGGTCAGGAAAGTCAGGGATCACCTCCGAGTTGCTCAGGATCGCCAGCGCTATTGGGCCGATGCTCATCGGCGTCCCTTAGAATTTGCTGTCGGCGACCATGTATTCCTTAGGATCTCGCCTACCCGTGCGCGTCATTCGTTTTGGCGTACGGGGAAAGCTTAGTCCTAGGTATATAGGGCCGTTCGATATTCTAGAGCGAGTAGGAGATGTGTCCTATCGTCTCGCTCTTCCGCCGTCGCTAAGTGAGGTACATGATGTATTCCATGTATCCCAATTAAGACGGTACATCCCGGACCCGAGCCATATCCTAGATCATTCGGAATTGGTTGTTGGTACCAACCTTTCGTATGAGGAGAGGCCCGTGTCTATATTGGACCGGAGAGAAAAGACGCTCAAGAACAAGACTATTAACTTAGTCCGTGTTGCTTGGGGTCATCACTCTCTAGGTGAGTCAACGTGGGAGCGTGAGGACGACATCCGATCGCGATATCCCTATCTGTTTGACTCGTGAGGTATAATGTCTTTCTTATGCCTTACGCTTTCCCTTCCTTGCTTGCATTGAATGATTGTATGATTGAACTGCTTAGTGTAGCTTGTCTGTGCTTAGTATGGCTTGTCGTGGCAATCTCTAGCTCCTTGATTAAATTCCGAGGACGGAATTCTTTGAAGGTGGGTAGAGTTGTCACCCTCATTTTCCGTATTTCGTATTTATGCTCGTGGTTGGATTTTGGCTTGTATTTTTAATTTTCTCGACTTGCAGAATTTTGGGTTCTCTCGTATTTCGGGTTTTGGTTCGGCTTGGTTTTAATTGGTTTGGTTTAGTTGGTTGGTTTAATATGTAGTGGAACACCTTAACCTACACTCCTCCCTCATTTCCACCACAACCACCCTCATTATATCCCCACCTAACTTTCTCTCTCCTCTTTACTCTCCATTAATTTTCTTCTTCTTCTTCCTTCTTCCACACAACACCACACCATAGGCAAGTGCTCCTTGCCACTACATAAGGACCCAATATTATTTGTCCATTAGCTTAAGGAGATGGTTTTGAACAACCTTAGGTCTTGATGTTTTGTGTTTTGAAGCTTCATCTGTTCTAGATCTAATTTTTTTCCCATTTTCGGAAATTAGTGGTTTTGATCTATTTTGAGTTGGTTTTGGTGGGTTTTGATGCCCCTATGTTGTAGAGAATCAAATTTCACCCAAGTTAGAACTTTAAAAATCCGAATTTGGAGTTTTATTGGCAAAGTTGTGAGATTTTGAACCTTGGAACCATTGTTAGTGTCTTCTCAGCCAACTTGGAGAAGAAGAAGGCCACCCGGACCCGTGCCCGCGCCGCGCCGTTGCGCCGCGCGCGCCGCCGTGCTGCGCCCTCCCGCGCGCACTCCGTGCCGCCCCCTTGCGCGCGCACTCCGCTGCGCTGCGCCCTCCCGCGCGCACTCCGCTGCGCTGCGTCCTTGCGCGCGCACTCCGCTGCGCTGCCCCCCTTGCGCGCGCACTCCGCTGCGCTGCGCCCTTGCGCGCGCACTCCGCTGCGCTGCGCCCTCCCGCGCGCACTCCGCTGCGCTGCGCCCTCCCGCGCGCACTTCGTGCCGCGTCCTCCCGCGCGCCCTCCGCTGCGCCGCGCCCTCCCGTGCGCACTCCGCTGCGCTGCGCCCCGCGCGCCTCGTCGGACGCGCCCTCGCGCGTTCTGGCTCCGCGTTGCCCTCGCTCGCGCCTTTGGTGTTGCGGTTGTTCCTCGAGCGCGTCTCTTGATGCCGCTCGCGCACCCTAGCCCGAGCCTTGCCCGGCGCCCCCCTTGGGTCGCCTTTAGCCCAGCACACCCTGTGCTCTGGTGGACCTTGGTCCTTGGTTTCTGGCTAAATTTTGTTTTCTGAGATTTTCTTGTCCACCACACGACTTGACTTGGTCTAACACGTCTTGACACGATTTTCTATGATTTGACATGATTCGGCTTGCGGCTAGTTTTCTCCTATCTTGTTAATAACTTGGCGTATAACTTCGTAACTTGGTAACTTGAACCTGTAACTTGATAACTCGGCTTGACTTGAAAGTGGCCCGCGGTGGCGCACTCCTGACTTGACATGACTTGACTTGCCCTGATAGCTTGTAACTTGACTTGTCTTGACACCGTGGGTGTACTACTTGTTGCTCTGTGCAAATCACTTGTCTTGTCTTGCATCATGTCTAGGACGTGACTTCCTGGGTACCACGGCCAGGGACTCGCGCTAAATTGGATTAGGCTAATTATTAGATCAAACTAGAACATGGAGAATTCCCAGTCACAGGCAATCTCGTTATCTGGGCGCTTTAATGGACTTGTAGCTTGCCGACGAGTAGAGCACATTTCCAGCACACTGTCATGTGTTGCATCCTCTAAGTCACCTAAGGGTACATTTGTCTCCCGGGCAATGTACCCACCTATAACTCTCAACCCGCGGAAGGATAACTGGATGGTCTGCAGGGCTTGGGATTTGGAATTCTCACTTGCATCTTGTTAGTAATTAGGCTTGTGACAACCCTAGTTAGTTAAGTAGTAAGCCGTAGTACTTGTTTGGCCGATTGTAATTGAATGGTGTCTAGCTCTGTCCAAGTCTTGTCCAGCCCCTGTACCTGGAACTCTTGATCATGATTGTTTAACTTATCTCTAACGATAAATGGGTAGAGACAGTGAGCTATTCAGGCGAAGGGGTACAATCCCGGTCCTTGTTTGGTTTAAGGATTGTAACCTGGCTCCCGGAATGGTTCCACGTCCCTAGTCGTTTATCGCCCTGTGTACCTTACTATTTGTATCTTCTTTTATTCTTTATGTTCTGATATGCTGGCTTTCGTTCTTATTTGTGGCCTCCTTTGTGGCCCTTGCTCTTCTGGGGTTTGACCCAGCTGGTTTTGTGTGGCCAAATTTCGGAGCAGCTCCCGAGGATCTACCAAGCTTCCAGCCCAATGGTGAACACTAGACGGAACCCGAGCTACGAGTGGGTTTTCCCTTTTGTTTCCCCCACTTATATGTAAATTTATTCTTTTGAGGCGTTTGCCGACGAGCACCTGTTAGCTCGATGCATTTACTTACTGTCTGCCTACGGGCTGTAACATGATGGACACATCCTAGGGTTGATCATGTATGACTGAAACTCTTGCTAGTCCTATCATTTTGTACGACTAGCTTCATGATCATCCAATATGTAATATTTGGGACGCCTTATAATTATGTATTTGATGCTCTAAGATCTTGTACTTACTTTAATTGCTTGAGATTGAGACAATAGGCTTGACCTTAAGAGACTGCTGGCTTGTAGTAAACCCTCATATCTAGACAGCCGTGACCGTATAGTTGAGATGTATCCTATTTCAATATACGTAGCTGGCTGTGTCTGCCCCCGCTCTCCAGTATTCTGGTTCTGGGGTGTGACATTACATGATGATTTATGAAGGTTTCTTGAAAAATGACTCAAGAATTGAAGGTTTCTTGAAAATATTTTTAATGTCCATAAAGTGATACACTGACACAAGAAGCATAATAAGGTGGGAGATTGAAGATTTCTTTCAAATTGGGCCCTTCATTTGATATACACATGCATTGTATACAATAATTAAGTGGAAGCTTGAAAGGTGTTTGTAAACTACGTAAGTATTTTACTATAAATTAATAAAATATTAATTAATATATAAATTAATAATTATTAATTTATCGATTAATTAATAACTCTTTAATTAATAAATTTAGGTGGTCCCAAGTGTATTATTTTATAGAGTTTCTACTGTATAATACAGTGCAGAAAATTTACTGTACAATAACGAATTTAAGTAAAATTGGCTGTAGGATACTAACTTTGAACAAATTATATGTCGGATAACATTCCGACAGACAAAGTGGCGGAAATTGAGCGCGCTCAATTTCCGCCAGTTGGTCAGTCGGAAATTGAGCGGGGGGGGCACGTGGCGCTAGGACAACGGCTATATCTCGAAGGGGGGGGGAGGCACGTCTATTTGTTTTTTTTTTTTTCTTTCTTCACCCAACTGCTATGATAATGTAGGATACATCATTTTTTGTTTTTTTTCCCACCCAACGGCTAGGACAACGGCTATATCTCCAACGGTTACATCTACAACGGCTCTCTCTGCTCTTATAAATTGATCACCTTCCTATCAAATTTTTCATCCATCTTCCTCCTCATATTCCATTTCTTTCAGAAGAGCTGCCATCTTTCCATTTCTTTCAGAAGAGCTGCCATCTTCCCATTTCTTTCAGAAGTAGAAACTACATCTTCCCAACATGAGTAGTATAACTCTTCTATGCTCGCTTGGAGGCGTCCTAAATGGGTTAGCTTATGAAGGGGGTTTAACTGAAGTTGTTATAGTAGATAGACATATTACGTTTAGTAGTTTACTTAATTTATTGGCCGAACAATTTTCTATTGATTTTGATGAATTTATATTAGTGCATATTTTTGCTTCGAATTGTATAAATTTAAATAGTGATCATGCATGGGCATTTATTCTTCAAATTAATGTGTCATCACCGTATATTAGTATTTTTGTTACTCCAGCACCCCCTCATATAAGTAGTAGACGTGCTCCTAATAATGAAACTACTAATTTGGGTCCGGGTCCTAGTTCTTCTCATCAAGTTATTTTGGCCACGGAAGAAGAAAATAGAGTAGATGAAGGTAATGACAATGATTCCAGTAGCGATGATTTAGTTGAAAATGTAGGTGATGTATTTGATAATGTTGATGATAATGTTGATACTCCTGAATTATTTGTTGGCAGCAATTTGAAAATCGTATTCAATTTAGAAGTTTAATTAGTGACATAGCAATTAAGCATAATTTTGTTTGTTCGGCTACTTTGAATAATGCGCACAAGATTATATAAATATAATGAATCTAGTTGTAATTGGAGGGTATACGCTAAATCTATTGGTAATAGCGAGACATTTGTTATTACTACGTTAGAAAATCGACATACTTGCTTATGTGGACTTACAACAGGTAGTCATCCATTAGCTACTACTGTATGGATTAAGAATAAGATCTTTAATAAAATTAGAGATGACCAGTCGTATAGTCCATCGCATGTTGTGAAGGATATATACAGAGAACATCGAATACGTATCAAATATTCGAAAGCTTGGAAAGCTAGAGAAATTGCTTTGTCTGAAATAAATGGTAGTTATATTGATGCCTACGGTGGTCTTGAACGATATGCTTCCACAATTATTGAGACAAATCCAGGTAGCAGATGTTTTATAAAGACTAATGAACGCAATAGTTTCGAAAGAATTTTTATATGTTTTAAAGCATGCATTGATGGATTTTTAAAGGGATGTTTACCTGTGATTAGTACTGATGCTACTTTTCTCTCATCTAGATATCGGGGCATCTTATTTATTGCTTGTGCTCATGATCCTAACTATCAATTATATCCAATTGCTTATGCGGTGGCTGAAAGTGAAAGCACTGATTCTTGGAGCTGGTTTTTAGGCTGTTTTAGAACATCTTTTGAGCAGTATTTTGATGCATGGAATAGAATTTCTTTTATTTCTGATAAGCAAAAAGGGTTGATAAATGCTATGCATGCCACTTTTCCAGAATCGCCTCATTTTTTCTGCATTCAACATTTTAAACAAAACTTAAAATCAGTAGATAGATTAAAACATTTTCGATGTAGATTAGATTCTCTTGCAAGATGTTATAATGAAGTTGATGCAAATTATTGTTTTGAAAGAATTAAAGCTGAAAATTTTGATGTGTATAAATGGATCATTGGAGTAGAAGGTGATGAAACACGTGTTTTAGCACACTGGATAACGGCTTATGCACCTTGTCCTAGATTAGATATTAACACATCTAACCTTGCTGAATGCTTCAATAACTGGATAAAAAATTTGCGTGATAAACCAATAACAACATTACTTGATGGTATCCGTGCCAAGATTATAACACTTCAGGACAAAAATCGAAAACATGCTGAATCGCTTGAAACAAATTATTGTCCGAAGATGTTAAAAACAATGGCTCGTATAAACAGAGAACATCACTACTTGCAAGTCCTGAGTTTTGATAGTTATGTATTTGAAATAGCAGATCATGAAACACATAGAACATATGTTGTTCGTTTGGAAGAAAAATATTGTTCATGTTTACGGTGGTATCATACTTTCATTCCATGTGTACATGCATGTTTTGCATGTAATTTTTCAAAAATTAATATTGAAAATTATTATCCTGCTGTTTTTTCTAAAGAAGCATTGAGAAGCGTATACGAGCCGCACTTGGAGCCAATTCCAGTTCCCTACAATCTTCAAAGTGTGCTGGTTAGAGGAGAAATTGGAGTACCAGAATTACGGCGCAAAGCTGGAAGACCCAAGAAGAACCGCATCATTACCAACGATTCAGAGACAAGAAATCTTCGATGTAGCAATTGTAATGGATTAGGACATAATAGACGAAAATGTACTAATCAGCCAAGAGAATAATTTCATCTTGTTACGACATAATAGAAGAAAATGTACTAATCATCTTGTTACAATTTATCATAATTTTATCTTGTTACAATTTCATCTACCTCCCATGGCATCCCGTCGATAATTTCTGCGCTCAACTTCTCTAAGATTGAGGCGACCTCTCCTTTCAGCCGTATTCTCCGGAGGTACATCACGCCCTTCTTCCTGTGTATCATCAGGTTGAGTAGGCATTGGTGCTGATGGAGTGGTCATGATCTGTGTATAATTAAGATTTGGAGGGGCAAATATGTTTTCCCATTCAGAAGTCGGTTCTGCACCCCATTGAGAGGTAGGTTCTGGTCCCCATTGAGAAGTCCCTTGAGCAAATAACTGAGAAGTCTCCACGCCACCCCATTGAGAACTCCCCTGACCACCCCATTGAGAAGACCCTACGTCGGCCCATTGAGAAGTCCCTTGGCCACCCCATTGAGAAGTCCCTTGGCCACCCCATTGAGAAGTCCCTACGTCGGCCCATTGAGAAGTCCCTACGTCGGCCCATTGAGATGTCCCTTGGCCACCCCATTGAGCCGAGCTCTCCTCGGACTGTTGGTGCGGGACCTCGTAAGCATGTCGAGGTGGACTATCAGGGAGGTCTTCAGGTTGCGTGACATTGTGTCTATCCCGTCGGTGACGTGCATGTCGTTGTCTAACAATGCCAACCTCTGCTACAGGTTCATTAGGGATAAGTATGGAAGGGTTCGAGGGAGTCGGACCTGCTTGCATATAATTCCAAATTTCAATAAGTTTTGCTCTCCATGTTTCAGGATTTGGATTATCGATTGCTTGCCTAATACTTGGAGCCTGAAAGATAAGATTTGATAGTCCATAAGTAAGTCCTATAAACACGTCGACTATAAGATTTGATAGTCTATAAGCAATACGTACCATCCCAATCATATGGATATAAAATTCACGCAGACTCGAATCGTCTAGAGCTCGTGGTTGGAATCGAGGCTCCTCGTGATAGTATAATTTGTTACTTATACGAGGGGCTCCCCACCAAGTTCTATATGCATTACTCCCAAGTGCTGCACCAATTCAACAAATATGATCATATAATTCAATAATGATTTTAATCAAATAGGAGATGAAAACTAACCATCTTCTAAATTTAACATTGGCCCAGATAGTTCTGCCACACTATGTGTCTCAAATCTAGAATTCCATCCGGGAATCATTTTTCTAGCTCTTACAGCTGCACTGGCTCTACCACGAGTCAAACATGGTGGATCATCTGGAATAATCTGTTTCATCCCAAACTGCCGCAGAACACGATCGGCGGGATGAAACATGATGTCTCCATATATTATATAATATCTATGAAGACTCATGGTATAAGCTGTTCTTTGTATTTCTGGAACATTTTGATACTGCTCATGCACATAAGGTAGCCATATAACCTATTTGATGTCGGAAAAAGAATAAGTAATAGATTAAAAAATCTGACAAAATTTAATGACCAATTATCGTATTTTACCTCCGTATGCTTTAGAGTATCAAACTGTCCCCGATATAGGGGGGCGCTCGAGTGAACACAATGAGCTGGATCCACTACATCTGTTATCCATCGTAAAGCTACCGAAATTTACCGGCATTGGAATCAATACCGGTAACTGGTCTCCCGATATGAAAATGTTCGTATGACCAGACCTATTAAACAAAAGAATAACTTGATACAATTCTACAAATTATAACTTTAAATAAAATGAGTAATAATTTGTATATGTATTAAAGTCATGCATCCATTTAAATTTTTCATAATTTTATTATCTCCCAGCACGCGTACAAAATCTGACATGGAGGCGTATAAATATGCCAACATTGACGCTCCCCATGCATGACTTGTAGGTGCAGTCAGATCTTCCAAGAATGGTAGATAACGTAAGTTCACCATATCTGATGAGTCGGGAAAGACAATCGCACTTATTAAGCGCGAGTAGGTATGCCCTCGTGCAAGAAATCACCTAAACATATAGCGAAAAAATGGCAAAAATTAATACATGCTAAAATAGCTGCAGCGATACGAGACAAATTTTTCAAATGTCGGTGATACATACCCGATTTTCATCAACAGATACCTCTTCGTCATCATCGATATGATCTAGATGCATGAAATTGCGACGGAGCCAGGAAAATGAGACTAAGCTTTTTCCTTTTAATTTTGGTGGCTCCACACCTAGATACTCCATAATTGCATTCTCAGCTGAAAATGACTCATTAAATATTATAGGTTCACCCGTAATAGGTAATCCTATAATGTTTGCTACATCAGCTAAAGTAATTGTCATTTCACCAACTGGTAATTGAAATGTATTTCGGCCAGGCCACCAACGTTCCACTAGGCTTAAAATTAAATCTCTATCATGACGTAAAAACTGTATCTCGTCAATGTATTTAAATCCGAATATGACCAACATAGCATATTGTTCGCTTGTTAAATTCCAACACCCAACGTTCTGTTCATACCGCCATGTCCCATGCTCTCGCATTCGAATATCGCCAGGATAATCATATAACTATAGAAAAAATTGAGTTACTACAAATTGATCATTATTACTACAAAATAACAAAATATACAAAATAATAACTTTTATTTAAAATTAAGTATACCTTTCCAGAAAATACTAATCTTGAGATATGACTCAAACGTTGCTGCATAATCTCGTCTGTGGTCGGTCCTCCCGGAATAAGTCCGTCATTTCGACGATCCATCTGTTTTTAATACCAAATTCTAGGATACTAAACACAAATAAAATAAATTAAAATTACATTTTTTCAATAATTTTTACCTCTCCAAATGTATGTCTCTGCTCCTCTTCTATGCTTCTCTTCTCTTCTCTTCTCCTTTCCCTTCTTCTGTATTTGTTCCTGGAGAAGCAACGGGCATCCTTTATAACCTCACTCCTCTCTCCCATCTCTTTCATCCCATCTTTTAATGTGCTATAAAGCTGCAGTCCTCCATTCAACACTCATTCAACATATACAAACAAGATTGGAGGGTCTCCAATGCTACACATTCATTCAAAAAAGCTATCACAATGCAAACCTACCCCCCTCCCCTCTGCAAACAACCGCAGCTACTCTGCAAACAAGCTACCCCTTCCCTCACCCCCCCCCCCCCCCCACCCCCCCCCCCCCCCCCCCCCCCTCCTTCTGCAAAGCAGCCACCCCCCTTCCTTCTGCAAAGCAGCCACCCCCTTCCCTTTCTTCGTGCGAAGCAGCCAACCCCGCTCAATTTCCGACAGACGAACTGGCGGAAATTGAGCGCGCTCAATTTCCGCCACTTTGTCTGTCGGAATGTTATCCGACATGTAATTTGTTCAAAGTTAGTATCCTACAGCCAATTTTACTTAAATTCGTTATTGTACAGTAAATTTCTGAATACAGTGTGCACAAAAAGTCCAGGACGTCACCTCAGACATCTTAAAAAAAAATAAAAATGAAAAATATATTATCTATTTCAACGGAAGTTAGAAGCGTTCATTCCTCTCTTTCCCTTGCTCTCTTCCAACCGGACCCCCTTCTCCCGATCGATCGAGCCCCTCCCCCCTCCTGTGAGCAGCCGGCGGCCGGGACACGCCCCCACCGCCTCCTCCTCCTCCTTCCTCTTTTCCATTTAACTGCACCAACACCATTACCATCTCCAACTCCATCACCAAACCTCCACCATCACCCCACCGACGGGGCACAGCCACCGCCGGCAGCAGAAGTCCGGCTAGGGAGTGCCCCTTTGCCCCTTTTGCAACCCTTCACTTTCTAATCCCAAATTTTTTTTTCTCTTCCAAACCCCAAGGCAAGTCCTCCCCAAATAATCTCACCATTCTTGTTAGAATTATATTTTAGTTCAATTTTTTGAAATTATATTCTGGTTTGATTCATAACTGAGAAACGATACGAAATTTAGGGCATAGAAGCATGGACACAATGTTAGGACACGATATGAAGTAATGGACACAAGAAATTGATTGTGATGCTTTATTTTAACCATGGTCACCTAGGAAGAGTTATCGTTGATTGTATACATTACTATGTATATATATGAGATGATATATGGTATGTGGTTAGAATAAATATTCACCTACAATTGTATCGATACCTACGTGAAGTAAGAAGTGTGATTTTGTGTGTCTTTTAATTTGAAATTTCTAAGCGGTTATAGTACAGACTTAACCCAATGTATCTTATATGTAGCTCTTAGTATCACATATGGTTAGGTTATAATTGTTTTAGCCTAGATTATGTGAATTACTAAGAAATTAGCAATTTTCATATTATTTTTTTTGTATATATTTAATTATGTCCAGAATTTAAAGTACACTTAATTAGTATAAACCATCACTATTATTAGCTAAAATGAATATTTACGGACACCCGGATATTGAGGTAACCTTAGTGTTGTTGACTTCTAAACTAAGGTATAGGCTATTTGATCTCCTAAAGATAGTCTACGATACATTCAATTTTAATTGTGATTCTACGATCATCTCGTATATATATTATAAGTCAAGGTATGAATTTTGGTGTATTTTACTAGAAAGAAGACACTTAGTGTTAAGTAGGTGAATTTTTGGATATGGAATTATAGGGAATTCAGAGTCTTATTAGTTCTTACTAAGATCGTGGTTCTAGGAATTGTTTTCCAAAATACTATTATTATGTACCTTACATCAAAAGTAGAAACTCTAAGACCTTAGGAACTATTGTTTTGTTTTCCTAAAAAGCATTGTTGTATGAGTGATTCCACACTAGGACCAATGCCTAGACAAATCATGATCAATACCTTATGAATGTTTCTAAATATGATTTTGTTATAATAAGATTACAATTTTGTGATTACGATACTTCCATCTCTATGTTTCTATCGCATGTTGTTGATAAAATAGTACAACTAGCAATTGCAATAGCTAAGATAAGTAGCTTGCTAGCCAAGGTAATAATTGGAATTCAACAAATTCTGTAGGTCTCTGCGTCGTTTGCACAGACCGCTCTCTGTCATCATCATCCAATACAATATTTGCTGTAGGAGCTTTGGGACACTGCTACCGAAAAATGTCTATATTGACCACAATTGAAGCATGTGCATGGTCGTCCTCCATTACCCTCGTCCACTATCGCGGTCAGTATTCCGGCCACCACGTCTAGCACCACGGCCGCCACGGAATCTACCACGAGCAGCACCCAAGGCAGATCGATCAGCATATGCATCACTCGTATCAGTCCCAACTACTTTCACTGTCCGTAGGACACGAAAGTGAGCGTCCATCAGAGATGGAACCTCGGTCCTATCAATAATCTGAGATCGTGCACAGTCTGCATCAGAACGAAGTGAGATGAGATACACCATGACATAGAGCTGCTGATGTTGAGTCCTCGCCTCATTGATATTCGTCGCCAAAGGTAACACGCTATCCACCTCATCAGTTAGGGCCT
The DNA here is from genome assembly GCA_029216955.1 of Iris pallida. Classification (NCBI taxonomy): domain Eukaryota; kingdom Viridiplantae; phylum Streptophyta; class Magnoliopsida; order Asparagales; family Iridaceae; genus Iris; species Iris pallida. The sequence continues at coordinate 10,363,500 of JANAVB010021796.1, forward strand.
TAAAGGCACGGAAGTTGTCCTTATGTGACTTGTCTCCTTGATGAGCTCGGTAGACAGCACCAACCGAGTCATAAATGCAAGACAAATCGTGCTTGCCATCAAACACAGCCCCTAGGACCTCTTATAACTCCACATAATTCGTATTCTGAACCAAATTTTCGACTGATGGTTCCATCGAATTCATCAACTGTGTAAACAGTCTGCTATTACCAGTCTTCCACTGCTCAAATGTGGAATCATTCTCCGTCGGAGGGTTGTCAATGAGATGTTTTGACAACCGCATTCTCTAAAGCATCTTCTCGACCTTCTTGCGCCACGTGGAGTAGCTGTTCGGACCATCCAACCTCCGATCGACAAGTCGAATCAAAGAAATCGTTGTACCAGTAATCGGTGTCCCCGTCTCTATGTTCCTGACATTGGTGCTACCCGGCACTGATATTCACCGCAGTGTTCGACATCCTTCGAGTTCTCGATGCGACTATCGTTTGATCGTCAGGACCCGATAATATTCATATCAATCTCGCTAGTGTTCGATGTTCACAACAACATCGTCAATACTGGCTCGCGTATTCGTGACAGAGATTGAAGGTGGATCACACAAGCCAGGACATAAATTCACACAAAACTAGTTTGCTCTCTGTTAGATCCTGACGTGGATAACGGGTCAGGAACAGAGATTCATACAAACAATCAAGTTTGCTCTCTGTTAACTCCTGATGTCGTTGTCGAGATTCAGAGATTCACACAAATGATTACAGTTTGCCCTCTAAAAATCTCTAACTCCAATGATTTTTTTTTTCCAGATCTGTGTTTGTTTATTTTTAGATCTGTTTTTTTCCTGGCGGTTAAGGTTAGGGTTTAGAAGCGGAGAGGGGTGGGCATGGTGGCTAGGTCAGGGTGGCAACTAGGATTTGGGGACATGGGAGCTAGGGACATGGGACTTGTTGGCTAGGTTGGAGGCAAGTGCGGGTGGCGGCCTGAAGCGGTCAGCAACGAGGGGCAGCCTGAAGGCAGGGGATGTGGAGGGCGGTGTGCGGCAGGGGGGGTGACGGCCTGGTGGCAGGGTATGTGGTGGGCGGTGGAGTTGGGTGGCGGCAGCAGGTGCGGGGTGGCAGCGGCTGTAGCGGAGGGCGGTGGGTGGCAGGGGAGAATTGGGAGAAGAGGGGTGGCGGCTATGGAAGATTAGAGTTAGGGTTAGAAAGAGAGATATAGGGGGTAGGATTTTGGCTCTATACCATGTTGAAAGAACAGTTAGATGATTTCATATATATATATATATATATATATATATATATATATATATATATATATAAAAGAGAGTGAGCTTCTCATTATTGGTTCTACCCGATGTGGAACTAAAGCCCAAAGACTAATCCTTAACAGTCTCTGCTATGTGAAATATATTATCGTGATGCTTACTGATAGAACTTAGAAGTAGCTACGTCCTTGGTGATAAGTTCTTAGACATGCTTTCTCATTGTGACAAGTTTAATTAGAACTGAATACTTAAGGTAATTGGCTTTGCTAATTAAAGATGCTAGTAAGATAAAATGAGGCTAAATTATGTAATAACTAGCAGGGTATTGCCCAGTATTATTTCAGACTAGAAGGGCTTGGCAAAGACTGCTGCCTGACGGTACTGACTTTTTTGTGTAATTTTTTGGTTGTTGATAAGTATATACTCAATAGTGTATAATGTTCATTAATTGTCTTCAGTAATATAGTAGTTAGATTATATATGCTGATGTAGCAGAGATTAGACTGTATGGGCTGATATAGATGTGGCCATATTTGTATATATTTGGAGATTGGTGATATGGAGGATGCTTGACCAATTAACAGGTTTGAGTATTTTAAGGAAGTAGTTATCTGTTAATGATATGATCAAATAATTTACTTTTAGGCATTTGCCTTTATCTAATATAGTCAGTTAGTCACGACCCTGGGATCAAAATCACCTCGGTGATGGGTTGTGACAACATTATTGTTATGTTGATTGGTCTCAAAAACACCCCACATATGCCTTGATAGTAAGTGACTTAATTCATTTTCCAACTCGAAACTAATGGTGCTAATAATGACTTGTCAGTTTCTACCATCTGACAAATACATAAAGCCGGCATACAATATAATTATATATCTTATACATTCATGTAGACATATTTCACATACAATTGGCACGGGAATATTACTCTAAATCAAATTTGTACTTGATATGGTAGTCATAGACTGCGCTGATATGATGGTTTCCTCTGTAGTTCCAACTATTTCAGTTTGATATGTGTTTCCACAGTCGGGTGAAAAGTTACGTAAATTCACCCTTGGGACTAAAAGCATGGGCTATATACATACATCAAATGACCGTATTTGACCTCTGGTCAGAAGTCCTAGATATAGATTAGGCTTAGAAAATCTTGAATGGGAGAATTGTCAATCTTGTTGGTCAAGGATTTCACTTTTTAACAACTCAATGGACTCAAACTCAAAGGTGAGCATTCATGTGAAGATGAGTACCTTACTGCCCATGTTAGAGCCTGGTTTGGGATTTGCTTCTGCTTTTTCAAAAAGTAGAAGCAGCCAAGCAGGTTTGAAAAAGCAGCCTTCCAGCAGCTTCCAAGAGCTGCCCCAGAAATAAACTAGCTTTTTGAATATATTTTTACAAGTTTCTGTTGCTAAATAGCTTTTGGGACTGCTTTTCAAAAAATAACAAGTCACCATGGTAAGCAATCCCAAAACCGACCTAGACGAGGCCTGGATGTCACTCCTTTTCATGACATCAACCACATGCTGATCATTCTGACTAGTACCTTACAAATTTCGGTGCCATGACTAGAATAGCCTCTCATGGTCTTCAAAAACTAGTCTACAATGAATCTAAGTCGCACTTGTGGACTTTGCTGGTAGTACCAGGAGGATTAGCTCAGTCTCGTTCTAATTGATTCAACAGAATCACGTGATAATACTAAAAGAACTTGTTCATATATCATGATCAACTGTAAGAAGTTGGTCCATATAACAAACAAGTGGAGACTCTGAAATATTCACATACATTGCTCACATGTATGTAGATATAAGACACATAAACCGTCTCCATGTCCATGTTGTGCCCTTATCTTAGGATTCTCAATTTTTCAGTTGCTGTTGTAGCGTATGAATTGTCTGAATCCCCCTATCCCTTCCACCCAAGTGTAATATCCGTGGGAGTTGGAAACAGGGGGGTATATCAGCGAGAAGTTTCCCTTTATTTGGTACATAGCTTCTCTTTATATTTGACTCAGATTTTTCGTAATGGATAATGCCCTTTAAAAGCAAATTCCCGAAGGAGTTGTGTAAAATTTTCAAGAATTAACCTATCTTGGTTGTAGTCCTCTGCTTTTATTGCGTTGTCGTCTTCCCAGTATACCAGCTTATTAACATCATAAATGAAGAAGAAGAAAGAAAAAAATATGCTTCTTAACATAGTATTTCCTTGTTCCGTTGCTTATTTCTCCCACTATTATAATGTAGACAGTATAATGCTTTATTCACCATGTTTATTTACTTCTTTTTAATTCTTATTGCAGCATCTCAAATATGGCATTGGGCTTGCTTTTTGTCCCCACTAGCCCCACTTGTTTCAGTTTAGGGCTCGGATCTACAGCTTTGCTCCTGAGATCAAGGATCCCCCGTCGTCAGAAGTACTCGACTAAGCATCTCCGTATCCGTGCAGTGCAGGAGAGCGAAGGGCCACGAAGACTGGTGGACATCATCCGAGCCATCCCTGAGGTCTCGAGGAACTACTTCAGGAGCCGTTCTCGTCGGGCACTATTTGGGGGTATCTCGTTGCTGGGCGGCTTCTACGTCGCCCAGACGATCTCTCTGTCGTTCGGTGCGTTGGGCGTGAACGACGTAATAGCTGCTGTGGTCTGTGTCCTGTGACGGAGTACGTCACTAGGTTCTACTACAGTCGGCCTAAGGTGACGTTCCCCATCGCGCTGCTCAACAACTTCAAGATGGGCTTCACGTACGGCCTCTTCATAGACGCGTTTAAACTTGCGAGTTGACACAGTTTTGATAGTTAAAAGTGTGTGTACATACATACTGTATCGATTTGATCCCTGGGAGTCATTTGCACAGGGTCTCAATTTAAGATGTATGATTGTTAGTCTGTGTTCAGTTTATGTGAAATCTTACAAGTTTCCTGCTACGTTTTCTTAGAGATTTTTGATTCGTTGGATTATAGGTTAATTTGGATGGAATGAGTGTGATCTTTGTCAATTATTCGGTTTCGGCAGTCCTGGTGTTACATCTTCATTGAATCATTATACATGCTTTCCTGTGATCTGTGGTTCGGTCTTATGTTGCACGAACACGGAAAAAGTTTTCATATTGTGCGACATGTCTATATATATAGCAGTCCCCTTTATCCAATATAATATCAAAAATGCTATTTGGCTCCCAAAATATTTGGGTGATGCCATCTTCCATTAGGTGGTATATAACATGGTTGCTGACATGGCAAAATTTAACATTAAAATTAATATTAAAATTTAAATCAATATTAACTTAACATTAAATTAACATGATAATTAACATTAAGATTAACCTTAACATTAAAATTAATATTAATATTAACATTAACATTAAAAAAAATTGGGTAAGTAATTTTTTTGGTTAAAATTTGCCATATCAGCTACCATGTTAGATGTCATATAATGGGAGATGGCATTATCCAAATATTTTGGAAGCCAAATAACATAATTGATATAAGGCTTAATTGCACTTTGCTACCCTCAACTATTACCATTTTTCAACTTTGTACCCTAAACTATTTTTTGTAACAATTTGGTACCCAGATGTTATTTTGGACTAAAATGTCCCTACCCCTACCCCTAACCCTCCCCCCCTGCACGCTCCGGCCGCCCCCCCTGCTCACTCCGCCCCCGCCCCCTCCCCCCCCCCCCCCTGCTAGCTCCCCCCCCCCCCCCCCCCGCCCCCCACCCCTGCTCACTCCGGCCGCCCGTCCGCTCCCCGCCTCTCCCCTAGGCCGCGGCAGCACGGGAGGAGGGGGGCTGGGGAGGGAGGGCGGGGCGGGAGGCGGGGCAGGGGGTGGCCGAAGGTAGCAGGGGGGGGGGGGGGGGGGGGGGGGGGGCGGGGGGGGGCGGAGCTAGCAAGGGGGGGGGGGGCGGCCAGAGCTAGCAGGGGGGGTGGCCGGAGTGGGGAAGGGGGTGGAGGGAAGGAAGAGGGAAGGGCATTTTCAGAATTTTTGAAAAAATTAGGTATCAAGTTGAAAAAAAAATAATAGTTTGAGGTACCAATTTGTTACGAAAAAAAAGTTTATGGTATCAAGTTGAAAAGGCGGAATAGTTGAGGGTAGAAAAGTGCAATTAAGCCTTGATATAATATATGTACCTATTTGAAAATGTTCGTTTTCATGTATGTCCTTATGTGTGACGGTATTTATACAATATAAGGGACAATACGTACTTATTTAAAAATATTTGTATTAGTTCTTATTTGTATCAGTGTCTGTATTAGTGCAACACAGGAGGTTCTTCATCCTTGTTGAGTGTAATGGCATTTGAACTCATTCGTCAAAACCGGGTTCGGGTGTGCGTGTGTGTGGGTGTGCAAAGCTGTGTGTTCCCATCTAATACTAATATCAATTTCAAATTTCAATGCATGGCAGGGACGACTTTGTGTTCGAAGTTGTTGTGGTGTTGATGTTGTGGAGAAATGGAAAGCGAAAGATAGTGGTGGGATGTGAGTTCAACCACCCTTCAAATTTTAGGTCGATGTTATTGTCAACCGATCTCTCCTATAATGTCTTATTGGAGAAAATGTTCACGTTTGGCAGATATGAGTTCGGCTGATTTTGAGATATCAATAACCACTTTGTATGCATCAAAGCTTGAGTCTACTCCACCATACAAGATTTTAGATGGTGAAGACGTGAAGGCACTATTTTCCCACAACCTTGAGAAACTTGTTTATGCTCCTATTTGTCTTGTCATAAGAGCTTTGCTATGCCTACAACCAAATTTTACAACTTCCCTACAACCGGACACGTGTCGGGCTTCGATTGGAGGAGGGGGAAAAATGGTGGGACCGGATGGAGCCCATGTAGCAGGAGGGGTGAGAGTGGTGGTGGGACCCGGTGGGACCCATGTGTAAGGGGTGGAAGAGAGTAGTTGTAAGTAGGTTGTAAAAATTTGGTAGTAAACTTAGCATTTTCCTTATCATAAACAAAAGAGAAGGGCTTCCTTCACCGATAATGCTAAGTCTACAACCAAATTTTTACCACCTCTCTCTTCCACCCTTACACATGGGTCCCACCACCACTTCTTCCCCTCCTCCAATCGAAATCCGACACGTGGCAATTGTAAAAGGGTGTAAACACTTTGGTTGTAGGTAAAGCCCGTTCCTTCACTACCAATGAGATTTGATTACTTCACCAGCCCCCAAACAATTCCAACTGAAGGAATTGTGAATTGTTGTGCACGAGACAAAATTTTGTGTAGGTCACATGTTATTGGCGATGGTGTTCGTGCTGACGAAATAGTAACTCCCTCTTAAGTTGGTCAACATGTACACATGTTGGAGGACATTGATAATGGAATGTCTTTGATACCTTCCACACACACGAGAGTCCACGTCAAGATCTCACACCACCAACCTCGTTTCCTCTTCGAGTTGATCCAATCATATATATGCCAACAGACAATAATTATTTGAATGAAATGTCCACTGATCCACCTCGACTTCGTACTTGTGCACATTCTCATATGTATCCATCATTTCGCTCCAAGGAAAGAAGTCAAATCAACTGCGAGCATGGATTGTATAGCTCTACTTCATCCAACAATGTGTTTGATGTGGAAAAAAGTAACATATTTACAAATAATAAGCTCTCCAAAATAGGTTGGTGTTAGAAAAAACTTCAATTTTCTTCGGATATAAATCTACAATAAAATAAAATTAATTAAATTGTTACCGGCCTCCGGGGAAGTCGTGCACGTAGCACTGCCCTAAGAGTTAGCTCGGGTCTATGTGCAGACAGAATCCGAACGCCCCTAGTGGTAAAATCTTCGCTCTACCGGAATCTCGTTGCCGCACACGACGTGGAGAAAATGGCCCCGACTTAGCTCCGCCCAGAGCGACAACAAAGAACAGCAGCGATTCGAGAAGATGAAAATTGCAGAGAGTTTAGAGAGAGGAAGTAATTTTCTGTGTAATGAGAATGAGAAGGAGAGCTCATTTTATAGACTTGCAATGGAGAGGAGAATTAAACTCAGTTTTAATTAGCTGATTTAATTCGAACGTTACAAAGAATTTTCAGCACATGGTTTATTGAACCTGGACTGAATAAGAACAGTGAACGTTACGGAATAAAAAAAAAATTGTAACGGTTAGAAATATTTGAAAGGAGCAAAAAATCTTTAGGGTCTCAGCCCGAACCCGGGAAAGGAATCGGATCGGCATTCGGCGCCCGCAGATGTGGGCACGTGCCCGCACCCGTTACGCGCGTCGAACCGAACCGAGCCGAGCCGGGCCGGACGGCGGCGGCGGCGCGCGCGTGTGGCCCATGGGGCTCCCACTCAATGGTTTAATGAAGCAAGATGGGGAAAGGGAATATATAGATGGTGAAGACCATCAACTTTTTCGATGTGGGACTATCCAAATGCATGGGAGTTGAGCTTTTGCATAGCTCAGCTAACAATCCCCCCCAAAAGGTCAACTTCCAAGATGTTAGAAGCGAAGAAGGAGAGACAAGAATAAGAGAATTTCTGGACAGTTGAATACTATGCATAAATGAGATGGACTACAGCCTTGAATCTCACGTAGTGACTATTGTCTTTGTCTGAAGAAGAGCTTGATGGACTACGCCTTGAATCAGTCTTCTTGAACCAGACTCGAAAAATAGTACACATAGTACGCTAGAGGTACTTGGGTCTATCGGGTGGCGCGTTTGGTTGGCCATGCGCACTTTTACACATTCATGAGAGTTGTCTAGGATCGCCATGTCCTATAGTCGCGGCCCTCACGACCTCTCATATAGGTAAGTCCTTAAGGGTTGGTGATAGGAATCAACCCTGCATATAATGCTTGGACTTATTAAGAGTTTAAACTCACCCTATCCATATCACAAAAGGAACACTGTCACCATAGGGATGGGATATCAATGTACACATGTACAGCCTCCTGGGCTTTTATTTTAAAGAGAATTTAATCTCAAGGTCAGTGTTCCATAATAGTCACCTAGTCCAGCTTGTTTCTACCCATTGAACCGGCTTCTTGGGATCTCCAGTCAGACTCGGTTGGGTTGCCACTGCTGGTGACTATACTATGGGCTTAACCCCATCCCCCTCGATGATTCTAGGATCAATGTCCTAGACAGATCCTTCGTCAAGTGGTCTGTAAGGTTCTTTTATGACTTTATATAGTCAAGAACCACATATTTGCCCAATAGGCTTTTTATTGACTTGAAGCGCAGCTGCAGGTGCCTGTTCATCTTAGCATTCACAGAATCATGCTTTAGTAGTTCTATAACAGATTTATTATCACAGTTAATAGAAATTGCAAGAATAGGATGAACAGAAACAGGTATATGCATAATAAGATTTCTCAGCCATTCGGCTTCTGTACATGTAGTATCCAAAGCTATCATTTCAGAGTCCATTGTACTTCTGGCTATGATAGTTTGTTTACATGATCCTCAGGAGATTGCAGCTCCTGCTAGGATAAAAATATATCCAGTAGTTGATTTCACATCATGTGAATCAGTTATCCAATTTGCATTGGAGTAACCTTCTATGATATCAGGGTGTCTAGTATAATGAAGTTTATAATCTAGAGTACCCTTAAGATATCTAAATACTCTGTCCAATGCAGTGCAATGCGACTGATTTGGGTTACTAGTATATCTACTTAGTCTCCCAATAGCAAATGCAATATCAGGTCTGGTCCTATTTGTTATGTACATAAGGGGCCCAATCATTTGTGAATATCTATGTTGTTCTATAGGTAATCCTTCATTCTTCTTGAGAACAACATTGCTGTCATAAGGGGTAAGGGCAGGTTTCTTGTCAAAATACTCAAACTTCTTTAGCATTTTCTCAATTGAATGTGCTAAGGATAGAGTATATCCCTCATTGCATTTGGACACTTGCATTCCTAAGATCAGATTTGCCTCACCTAGGTCTTTCATATCTAAGAGTTAGCTAAGTAAAAACGTTGTCTATTAAGTTGAAACGTTTGCTTGCAGAAACGTTTACTGTTTGCTTCTGTTGAAAACGTTTTGGAAATTCTTCAATAATTGAATATTTTACTGTTTACTGTTTTCAACAATTGCTTGCTGAAATATTCTCGTTGATGTTTATTGTTCTCAAAACGTTTACTGTTTACTGTTACCAATATTAATGTTTACTATTTGCTTTGTCTCATTGAATATTAGCTACTTACTGTCTAGACATTTAGGTTGCGTTTGGTTCATTGTAATGTAGTCGTAAACGTAATGGAATTGGATTTGTAATGTAATTGAGTTTGTAATGTAATGTAATTATAATTACATTACTATGTTTGGTTGAACCATGTAATCAAATCATGTAATGTAATGTCAATTACATTCATATGTTTGGTTTACCATGTAATGTAATTAAGTTTCTAATTTAATATTTTTTTAAATACAGCATAAAATTTAAAAAGTGGATCACTAAAATTTTTTAAAAATTTAAAAAGAAAAAAAAGTAAAAATAAATAATAAATAAATAAGGAGAAAATGGTTTGTTTTCTGCTAAAAAAGACCAAAAACGAAAAAAATGACAAAAAATAAAAAATACAAAAAATGACAGACGAACAAAACAAAAGAAAAAAAAACCAAAAATAAAAAAGCGATAAAAAAGAAAAACGACAAAAAAAAGATCAGAAATGTGAAAACCATAAAAAGTGACCAATAATGATAAAAAAATGACTAAAGATTAAAAAACTTGCAAAAAAATTCCAAAAACGACAAAAAAGGGAACAAAAACGACAAAAACAACAAACAAAAAGAAAAAAACGAACATAAACGACCAAAAACAAGTGAAAAAAGATCCCAAAAAAATCAAAAAGGGATTAAAAAAAAGCGACAAAAAACGTGCAAAATCGACCAAAAACGATATAAGACGATAAAAACGTGAAAAATGGTCAAAAACGTACAAGATCGACAACAATCGATAAATAACATGCAGAAATGGCAAAAAATTTGCAAAATCGACAAAAAACGATAAAAAACGTAAAAAATTGACCAAAAAACGATATAAAAAAAGGGCAAAAAAAATAAACAAAAAACGACGAAAAAGGACAAAAAGAACCCAAAAAAAGGACAAAAACGACAAAAAAAATAAAAACAACAAAAAACGAACAAAAAGGACAAAAATAGAACAAAAACGACAAAAAATGGACAAAAACAACAAACAAGGACAAAAACGACAAAAAAATAAACAAAAATAACAAAAAACGAACAAAAATGACAAAAAACGAACAAAAAAGACAAAAAGGACAAAAACAATAAAAAAGGACAAAAACGAACAAAAAGACAAAAAAGAACAACAAAAAACGTACAAATATAACAAAAAACGAACAAAAACGACCAAAATCGACCAAAAACGAACAAAAAAAGACCAAAAACAACAAAAAGGACAAAAACGACAAAAAAAACAAACAAAAACAACGAAAAACGAACAAAATTGACAAAAAAGAACAAAAACGACAAAAAAGGACAAAAACAACAAAAACGACAAAAAACAAACAAAACAACCAAAAATGAACAAAAACGACAAAAAAACGAACAAAAACGACAAAAAACAAACAAAAACAACGAAAAACGAACAAAAATGACAAAAAAACGAACAAAAACGACAAAAAAGGACAAAAAAAGGACAAAAAAATCGAACAAAAATGACAAAAAACGAACAAAAATTACAAAAAACGAACAAAAACGACAAAAAAACGACCAAAAACGAACAAAAAAAAAGACCAAAAACAACAAAAAAAAGGACAAAAACGACAAAAAAAAAAAAACCAAAAACAATGAAAAACAAACAAAAATGACAAAAAAATGAACAAAAAACGACAAAAAAAACAAACAAAAACAACGAAAAAAAGGACAAAAACGACAAAAAAATAAACAAAAACAACAAAAAAACGAACAAAAATGACAAAAAAACGGACAAAAACAACAAAAAAAAGGACAAAAACAAACAAAAAAAACAAACAAAAACAACAAAAAAACGAACAAAATAACAAAAAACTAACAAAAACGACCAAAAACGACAAAAAACAACAAAAAAATGACCAAAAATGAACAAAAACGACCAAAAACGACAAAAAAACAACAAAAATGACCAAAAATGAACAAAAATGACAAAAAAAACGAAAAAAACGACCAAAAACGAACAAAAATGACCAAAACGACAAAAAAAAACAAAAACAACAAAAAATGACCAAAAACGAACAAAAAGATTAAATTATAGCATACCACCGCTTAAGTTGTAATGTAATTGCGATTACATAGGTTTTATGATGTAATTGAGTTTAGAAGAAACTGATGTAATGTAATCAAACTTGTAATCGCGATTACATTACATCTAATTTTTTTGTCCAATCAAACACCCGAGTTAGATTGACAACGTAATGCTAATTACATTACATTGTCCAATCCTGCAAACCAAACGGGCCCTTAGTATAGACATTTAGTAGCCATTTAGTAGCTATTTACTGTCATTGAATATTCTCATTGAATATTAGCTATTCTCATTGAATATTCTCATTGAATATTAGCTGAAATATTCTCATTGAATATTTGCTTTGTGTAGCCATTTAGTGTAGACATTTACTAGCCATTTACTGTCAAATATTAGCTTACAAATATTTGCTTTGATTGATATACAAAGGTTTGTTACAGGTTGTCCAACTTTGATACAAGTTGATATATTTGCCTACAGTATAATTTTTGTTTATTCAGAATCAAAATTTACTAGCAATTTTATTAGCAATTGTTCAGAATTAAATTCCTTTAACAATTGTTAGTACATCATATTACTAGTTTTTTTTATTCTTTACTCAATATTTTAATTTAGGCTAAATTAAACAATTAATTGATTTAGTAAAAAAATTCTTTAATTTTAAAAGTTCTAAAGTTAAGATTTGTTTGGGAACAAGCCGAAAGGGCCCTTCTGTCAACAAGGCGAAATATCGTCTAAGCGACCGGTACTTAAGAGTTCCTAGTGAACCTCCGCTTGCTGGGATCCGGCCCCTACAGCTAACCCAATCTTATCAAAACTTGAAAACTAAAAATTTAAGGGTTTATTACTAAAATTAGTTTAATTGTTAATTTTAGCTCAAAATCATCTTATTGAGTAAATATATTTTTTCAGACCTTAGAAATATGACTTCCAAGGAAGAGACTTTCTCTGCAAAGCCTGCAAAATTCAATGGCACCTACTTCAAGAGGTGGCAAAGCCAGATAAAATTTTGGCTTACCACCTTAGGTCTAATTTCTGCCATTGATGGGTCCACACCCATCTCAAATGATTCTGATGAGACTGAGTCTGACGTAGGGGTTTCCAAGTCCTCATCTTCTACCAGCCTAAGACCCCTAAGGAAATTGACTACCACTGCTTCCACAGAATATTAAGCGCTATGTCGGAGTCACTCTACGACATATTTTTTGAGTATAAAAGCGCTAAAGAACTCTGGGATTGTTAGCTGAGCTGTGCAAAAGCTCAACTCCCATGCATTTGGATAGTCCCACATCGGAAAAGTTGATGGTCTTCACCATCTATATATTCCTTTTCCCCATCTTGCTTCATTAAACCATTGAGTGGGAGCCCCATGGGCCACACGCGCGCGCCGCCGCCGCCGTCCGGCCCGGCTCGGCTCGGTTCGGTTCGGTTCGGCGCGCGTAACGGGTGCGGGCACATGCCCACATCCGCGGGCGCCGAATGCCGATCCGATTCCTTCCCCGGGTTCGGGCTGAGACCCTAAAGATTTTTTTTTGCTCATTTCAAATATTTCTAACCGTTACAATTTTTTTTATTCCGTAACGTTCACTGTTCATATTCAGTCCAGGTTCAATGAACCATGTGCTGAAAATTCTTTGTAACGTTCGAATTAAATCAGCTAATTAAAACTGAGTTTAATTCTCCTCTCCATTGCAAGTCTATAAAATGAGCTCTCCTTCTCATTCTCATTACACAGAAAATTACTTCCTCTCTCTAAACTCTCTGCAATTTTCATCTTCTCGAATCGCTGCTGTTCTTTGTTGTCGCTCTGGACGGAGCTAAGTCGGGGTCATTCTCTCCACGTCGTGTGCGGCAACGAGATTCCGGTAGAACGGAAATTTTACCACTAGGAGCGTTCGGATTCTGTCTGCACATAGACCCGAGCTAACTCTTAGGGCAGTGCTACGTGCACGACTTCTCCGGAGGCCGGTAACAATTTAATTAATTTTATTTTATTGCAGATTTATATCCGAAGAAAATTGAAGTTTTTTCTAACAGTTGGCACGTTACGCAATGAAGCACAACAACGAGTTCAAGGTGAGGAAACATGATACACAAAGGATGGTTGTCACTTGTATACATACAAAAACTAAGTGGAGGCTTAGAGCTAAGAAGTTGAAGGAAAACCGATTGTTGGATCGTCCGTACATATGAGAATACACATACATGCTCCTTGATTGGCTATTTGTAACCACGACAATCGCCAAGAGCCATTGGTGCACTTATGAAGAACCATTATGAACAAGATGATCACACCCATCCTCCACCAAAATCTATTATGAGAAGAAAGAGATGTATGGGGTGAATCTTGGATATGACAAAGTTCAGAGATCAAAGAAAGTTGCACTAAGCATGGTTCGTGATAATCTCAAGGAGTCATATACCACATAATTGTTCTACTACAATGATTGACAGAGTAAATCATGGCAAACTAATATCATTAATCCTCGATGAAGATAGCCACTTCAAGTATTGTTTTATGGCTTTGGCGAGTCCATTTGGAGGCAATAACCGAAAATAACCAAAAATTCTATAAAATTAAACTTCGTGAAAATTATATTCCTATGTTTGGTAAATATATAATTATTTTCGAAAATATATAGTTCATATAAAAAACATAACTTTTTTGGTTGGTGATTAAATATATTTAATAGTCGTTACTCTTTATTTGCGATTTTTATAGCATAGTTTGTTTATTTACGATTTTTATAACATAGTTTGTTAAGATGATATGTTAGTAAAAGGGTTCAAATCCTATTAATATTAATATTAATATTAGTATTATTATTATTATAAATTAATTTTACGATCCTATTCGAACTGAATCTAACCAAATTCACCAAGACTTGAAACAAACCAAACCAAAAAAAAAGAACTTAAAAAAAACAAATTAGAAAAAAATATACATTTGAAAACAAAAAATAATTTAAATGAAAATAAAAAAAATGAAAGAAAAAATAATAATAAAAGAGAAACTTTAAAACGGTACAATTTTTAAATTTTAAAAAATATAGAAGAAACAAAAAAAAAAAACATTTCTTAAATGAAAAATAAAAAAAAGAATTTTTTAAAAAGTTAAAAAAAAAATACCTGGACAAAAAAAAAACCCATCTATTCTAGTATAGAATTCTCATGTTTGTAGATAAATTAAATTATTTATGCAAAGACATTTACAGTTTACAAAAATAAATTTTTATAAGCCCAACCAAACATGGTTAAAAATAAATTACATCCTAAATTTGTCCAGAGATTAACAAAACAAAATCCCTTACCAGTTACCACCTCCTAAAAGACATACATAGGCAAATTTGAAGCATTTTCAGGTCTCCAATTCCATCTATGAGACTGTTGCAAACAAAATCTTTACACGAGTAAATCTATTCGGCAGAGAGTATGTATAAAGGACTTACTAAAACAATTTTAATACAACTCAACCCGAGTATAAACAGTCGACAGGGTGTGCAACCTATCACAAAAGCTCAGAAATGTTGACTAGGCATTTAAGTTAAGATCATCCCATTAAAGCTGATGCTAGAAACACATTAGCAAGATCAACAACATGCATAACATAAAAAAAAAAGAAGGCAAAGTCTAAAATGGAATCCTCCGGACTCAACAGCAGACTGATTCGCTGCTTGCATTGAAAATAACGGCGCCCCCCCCCCCCCCCCCCCCCCCCCCCCTTCCCTTCACTTAATTACCAGCTCCTAATCTAAAACATCAATGCAACACTCCCAAACCCTCATCAAGCTCTGGCTCGCTTGTTGCTGCAAGCCGGGCACTTGTACTGCTTGATGTGCTCAGCCCTGGCAGGAGTGATCCTCACACACTTCCCATGGAACCATCTCTCGCAGACATCACAGCATATCCAGAACTCATCAGCAGCATAGTTATCGCCGCAAGCGCCGCACAGAGTGTTCCCGTGCTCGTCCTCTTCCTCTTCTTCCCCCTCCTCTTCTCCTCCCCCCTCGCTCTCTTCTTCCTCTTTTGGAGGAGCAGCTTTTGAGGGCTTCGTCTCAGACTGCCGTGATGGCTAGCAAATGTAATCGAAGAGTATAATCAATGGGGGTGCATAGCGAGAAGAAACAAGACGTGCGATGGGATGTTAAAAATATTTATACTCACCTTTGAACTTGACTTGTTGCTCTTAGTGCTGCTGTTGGGGGTTTTTTCTTTTGTTTGCTTCTTGGCAGTTCCAGTCAGGACTTCAAATATAGTAGGCAGCCCATTGATCATTTGGAAGAGACGCCTCCTGTAAGCATAGTACCACAAGGGATAAGTATTAAGCTTGGTTCCTGAGAGTATGCAACTTAAAGAACACAATAACCAAAGGTGTGACTAAGATGGAGACAACAATATGCAAGTGGTAAAACAATTGATATGAAACAAGTACATCTTTGATATTAGCACACAAGAAACCAGAACAAAGTAGAGCACTATAGATGGCCAGAACAACAGGCCATAGTTAACACCAAATGTTACTGATATAACAGGAAATCATATCAGCTACTATTGAATTTCCACTTCAATGACCATTGCGATAACACAGTGGCATCAGATTCCAGATAGGAACGCTTTGAAACCAGATCCCCCATGCTACGAACTCTATTTAACAGGTTTCTAGTAAGTTGGATCACTACCCCCGACTAGCGGCATTCATCAGTGATTCAACTTTCTATTCACATGTGACCACATGACTATTACATTCCTTGAACTCTCACCACCATACCAAATCTAGACCAGATTAAAGAATTATTAATTTATCTGAGACTTTTGTAACTGCATCCTCTCAATTTTACACTAGTACTCAACAAGATATTGTAACTGAAGAAGATTTCTAAGTCCATGTATTTGTCACCAGCACTCACAATGGAGAAAACAACCTGTCAACTGTGTCATACTTATGAATATTTTTAAATGTAATATTCAGGTTCATATTATGTATGAAAAAACAATTTAACGAAGGAAATGTATGAGGGTCCTTAATATTGTGATATTATATATATAGTTGTAACAATTTCAGACCACTCATGTAACAAACTGATAGGAGTTAACATTAATATAGCAGTTCTAATGTACGCACATCAAACTTAGGAAGAAAAAGTAGAACATAGTATCGAAGTACCCTTACTGATGTCATCATTGACAAAGGTACTACAACGAATTTTTTTCAATTTTGATCATTAGCATTCGTACAAATCAAATTGTTTCTGTGTGGTCAAGAAGCTCAACCTGCAGCTAATATGAAAGGAGCATTCTTACTGTTGATCATCATATTGTCAAGAACCAATGTGCTGTTTGATCCTCCAATGAGAAGCAGGGACAAGAGACACAACACCGAATGTACAAGTAGGACGCGGTGCACACTATAAACATGGGTGTGTGGATGTGAAGGACGAAAATTAATCAAACTACTATATCGCAAGTCGCAACAATAAACATCCATTCAAAACGAATATTGTGATAACAGTATTGTACAAAACACAAATACAGAATCATGAAAGATCCATAGTTGCATCTCTACTACTACAACCATCTAGAAATAATAACCAAGGCAAACAAAAAACATAATAACAGACTTCCCCTATTGCAGCCAACGTCCATTGGCTTGATTTCAGGACTAAAATTTTCATCTTCAAACACTTGAGTACCTAAACTTATTGAGAGCGCACATGGGGTTTAATGTCCAAGTCAGCCCACATTAGAAACAAGTATGAAAAGAACTCAAAAGAGTGGGTCATGCCTAGATCACTTTTTATGTCCATTTAAGGGACAGAGACAATTTCCCAAGTCTGACAACACTTGTCAAAGCTGTCCAAAGTATGCCTGTGTCAAAGTTAAGCCACAACGGACATGGAAATAAACACCTGTTTTACAGGTGTTCATACTACATAGATTCCTCACTGGCATGTGTTCACTATCTCCATATGGAGCACAATCTAATCAATAGTTTCAAGCTTCATATGTATTTTACTCGACCATTATAGACGAAACAACAAACAAACAAACATATAGCAGACTTTTACCAGTGACCAGCTTCCTATATCACAAGGCACCTTAGGTCCTTATCACAAGAAGGAGGAGGTTCTCAACAAGGCATTTTTGTAGAAGTCCACCGACAACACGGCACACAAGTTCAAGAAAAAAAATAAACTTTAAATCACTAGTAAAAATATCAGCTTATTAGTGATCCTCCTGTGCATGTTTGCAAGCAATTTTCTAATTTCAATTTGTGAAGGTGTTTATTGCAGAAGGAAGATAAGCTAGAAAATAAGATTATGAGCTAGACTAGGAACATTCAACTTGGGATTTAGTACAAGGATCTAGAAGGATTTTCATGCATTGGAGTTATGGATACTGCTTCCGTTCACAGGTGATGTTACAGTCATGTAAACACTAATCTACTTTTGTGTAATGGGTAATGCTCACAAGCGCTGTTACAGTTCATGTAAACAGTAATCTTATATACAACATATTTTCCTTTCTTACCTATATATAAAGGCTAAAACTAATAAAATTTAAGAGAGAAATTATAGTTGAAAGATCAATTTACCAATATAAGTTCATCTGTAGGACTTCCCTATCTTCCACCTTGAATTCCTATGTCTTGTTACAACTAAAAAAAACATCAAACTATCATCCCAGAAAAATAAGAAATCCCCAATTTATCAAATACTTTATTTGTGAGTTATATGCTTGGTTGGTAGCTTGCTTGGTTAAGAGAGTTTCTTAATTAGGAGAGCGCTACAATGACATTGGCATACATGCATCAGTCCATGGGGACTAACCAGCATATAACAATTATAAAAGAATTCAGCAATTCTCATCAACATGTGATCATAGTATATACATATTAGCTGCCGTGAATCTTCAAATGTATATTTGCTAGACAGAAAGAACCTGAATGTTGTTTACATACCCATATTGATACAGCTATATCAGACACTGAAGTCTTGTTTGGGGGATCTAAACTGCAAAATAAGAGTATCGGCAGGTCTTACAGTTGGAATTCAAAACATGACAGTACATTTGTGTTAATAGCAACTGAAATGATGAACCACACACACTAAGAAGATCTTTGATGAAATTGGATGTGTGTGCACTTGTTTTGTGTGGCGTGGATAAGCTTCCGTCTGGTTGCATATCAGAAGAGAGATCCCATATCACACTCTTTTTTCTAATGACTTAATGAGCTTCACAAACAATTCTTATTCACTCAAAGACACCATGAATCTTCATTGTCAGACATGTCTACATAAATCTTATGGGCAAGCCTTTTGAAATGTGTTTATGATATTCGGGAATATCAGAAAAGCTTGTCAAAAATCGTTGTCTTTATTTATTTGAAATCTAGCTTTCGTTCCAAAAAAAAAAGTGGGAGAATCTAATCTTCTTCAGCATGTTTGAAATATCCAGATTTGACAATTGAACATTCTTCAACTGATCCGATGATAAGAAATCCTTATTTGACCATTTCTAGCGTAAACTTTGGGTGCAAGTACAAAAATCTCCTTTGAAAATAACAAGGGTTCGAAAAATAAGCCAATGGCATTACATATCAAGTAATATGGATCATACCACAGAATATAACTGACAGGAGCTCTAAGAAATAAATTATAATCTAGGTCAACCAAAAAAAGGTGGAGTTAAGACCGGATAACTATAGTTTCGGTAATCTACAGCCCAAATGTCCAAAACATTACATGGAATTACAAAAGATTGTGGACAACAAAGAAATCAGAAAAGACATAAAAGGTAAAATCAAATAGAAGTTCACGATGAAAATTTCCTTAATGTCCGTTGAAAAAACAAATTCAATCAACTTAGTGATTCAAGAAAGCACATAGAAATGAATAAATCAAGAATACAAGGATATCTTAGGAAATAGCCATTAGAGAAGTATGTATAAATATCAAAACACATGGGTATTGATGCTAAAAACCTTGTATACTTATCCAGGAGTTTCAGAAGACAATCTTGTGCTATATATAAATTTCTTTGGCACTTGCACATTAAAGATCTTACACAAATATTAAGATGTAAAAGAAAACATAAAGCATGGAAGCCAGAAAAAGAAACAAATGAAACGCATAGATTAGGTCTGGCAGTGGCCGAAACCCAACCGAACTTGGCTCATCCACCATGCGATTTGGACTTGGTCTTACGCCAGCCTTGGGCATACCTTTACGGGCAAACTCCAAGATTAGGTCTGGCAATTGGCCACAACCCAACCAAGCTTGGCTCATCCACCATGCGATGTGGACTTTCTCATGGTCTTAAGCCAGCCTTGGCATACCTTTAAGGGCAAACTCTAGGAACTAAGACGTTTAGCACTAAAACTCTCTCCAATGGCATATTAGTTAATGTCTACCTTCTTAATGTTGAAAATAGGATCTCTTTTTCGTAAGCATGTACAAGACTTAAATAGTGTTTTAAAAAAGCATCCACCTCGCCACCTTACACACCCGTCCAGGCGTTTCAGACGTCATGGCACCTAGACAACTAGTATTTAGGCAGTGAGATCTTTAGGCACTCGCCTTGGAATGGAAAGCACCCGCCTTGGACCGCCATAGAGCGCCTCAACCAACATCGACATGCATTGACTTGAATGTAACACAGTCTAAGCCATTTTTTGAATTGGGAATCTGCCCCGGGCCAAAGAAAAATTAGACATGATTTATCATTCAATATAGACATTAGAGAATCTGAGAGGAAAAATAATGTTCCCTCTTCCGATTTCTTTCTCTTATGTGTTTGTCATAATCTACTGCATTCACCATCTCTAATTTCAACTCAACGAGCATTATCACCAACCAATATGTAAATTCCTCTCTCACTCACACATTTCTTCAGTGACTCTCGCTCACCCATTTCCTTAATGACTATCTTTCTTTTTGTTTTCCTTCTAAGCCAAAGTCCAAGGATATTGACACTAACGATGATCGGACAGATGTTGGATAAGCCCGTCTCTATCTCTTTCTTGTTTTGACGAATTTTTGTTCTCTCCAAAAAGGTACATCCCTCTTTGACTAGAGATGTAAATTGAACAGGACAGTCCGTCCGTCGTCCGACTTCACAAATAGTTCGACCGTTGACTGTCTGACCCACTATATGAACCGAGTTTGAACAAAATTACTAGTTCGTTCCTTCAACAAATTCGAGCTTTGTCATCTACCTGTCAGGCTCGAATATGTCCGTAAACACCAATAATAAAATATATTTTTGTACTGTTGTTAAAATATCAAAAGCAACCATCCAAACTCTTCAACTTCTTTCTTAATTGAAGCAAAAGTAAGCCACGGTCAGACTTCACTTTGACTCTTTAATTTCTTTTTTAATTGAAGCAAAAAGGTGTGCTATTAATAGCAAGTTTCAAGAATTCATGCATACAACAGCTGGCCAACTTCTTTCATTCATGCATGCAAGTTTCAAAAATTCAGCTTGTTTCAAGAATACGTTCCTCACATATTCTCATCCCAGCTGGACAGGCAAGCTCCTTTTCCAAATTCCAACGACCCATACTCACCCCCAAATTTATTTGTTACTGTTAAAATATCGAAGTGGCAAGCTTTGTCCGAGTCCGATCCGTCCACACGAACGAACCTAACGGACTGGTCGCGAGCATGCCCCAAAATTACTGACCGAGTCTAAACACAAAAATACTTGTCCGAATTTAATCGAGTTGGACTCGGACCCATCCGATTCTATTTTCGGCCCAAGCTTTGAGCACTAGGATGTTTGGATCTATCCAGTCCATTTATACCCCTATTCTAAACTGCCTAAACTGCATCTGAGTCAAGGATAGGGGTGTAAACGGATCGAAGGGACCCGGACATCCTAGTGCTCAAGCACGAGCCGAAAATAGAACCGGAAGAGCTCGATCCGACCAGCGCTAGGGCCCGCCTAGATCTAGGCGGTTCAAAAGTAAAAAAAAAAATTCCACAAAACCTACTGAAAATTGCAAAAAAAACCAAAACATGCATAGTCGGGCATCAGGGGGTCTAGGTGGGCGCCTAGGCGGACACCAGGCGCCTAGCGCCTAGGCACTGCCTAGACCGCCTTTTAGAACAGTGAGTCCGACTAGGTTAAATTCGGACAAAAAAATTTGAGTCAGACTCGGTTTGGGTCATGCTCGCGTCCGCTGTTAGGTTCGTTCATGTGGGGACTCGAACAAAGCTTGCCACTTTTGATATTTTACCAGTAATAAATAAATTTGGGGGTAAGTATAGGTCGTTGGAATTTTGAAAATAAGCTTGCATGCCCAGCTAGAATGGAAATGTGAGGAATGTATCCTTGAAACCAGCAAAAAAAATTGGAACTTACATGCATGAATGAAAGAAGTAGGGCAGTTGTTGTACGATGGATTCTTGAAACTTGCTATTGATACACACCTTTTTTGCTTTAATTAAAAAAAATTGACGAGTCAAAGTGAAATTTGACCGTGGCTTTTGCTTCAATTAAGAGTCAAATTGAAGAGTTTGGACGGTTGCTTTTGATGTTTTAACAATAATAAAAAAACAAAATAAGTATTTTATTATTGGTGTTTATTGACATATTTGAGCCAGACACGTAGATGACCTAACTCAAACTTGTTAAATGATCGGACCAATAATTTTGTTCAAACCCAGTCATATAGTGGTTCGGAGTCGGACTATTTGTGAAGTCGAACTCGGACGGACGACGAACTATCATGTTCACTTTACCCCCTTATTTAGGAAGCATCCGCACTCTAAAAATGTGTCATGTCCATGTTGGATACGTCACGAACACTCCAAATTACACTAGGACACCAAATTAGGAATTGAATTTATGTCTTTGTATTTGAGCTTATCGTGTCATGTTTGTTGCCTATACAGTGGATTTGGATAACCATGGTTATCTCCCCCTAATTAAAGACTTGAATCTCTTTCTTACTCGAAAAGAGATGCTAAAACTCGAGCAATATAAGTTTTAGCAACTACATGTTTGGCTTTACCTACCTATTGCATACCCTCAAAGTTTGTCTCGAGGCCCCCTCCTCACAACCTTGAGGCCCTGTCTAGTCCTATCAGGGCTTTGCCGCCTTGCGCTGCCTTAAAAAAACTTGGACTTGAGCTACACTATGTTGTTACGGGCGACGCCTAGGCGGCCTAGGCGCGCCCGATTTGAACAGGTCGCCTCGACCTGCATATTTTACTGCAGTGTAAGGCGAGGGCCGCCTAGGCGCGCCTAGGCGGGCGCCCAGGTTCGCCCAGGGGAGACAACTGCGGACACCTAGGCGATGGATCTCAGGATGGGCTATGGACTTTTTACTAATATTTTTTAAGACTTTAGGGCTATTATTGTTGCTAAAACATGTGCTATTGTAAAAATTGCTGCTGTTTGCTGCCTTCTGCTACTGCTATTGTTGCCTTTTGCTACTGTTGTCTTCTCCCTCTTATTGCAATCTGCTACTGCTGCTGCAGCCTTCTGCTACTACTGTTGCGGCCTTATGCTACTGTTGCTGCTGACTTTTGCTATTGCTGTTGCCTACAATGTTTATACAGGTTTAGAGACCCAGAAATCTGGGCGGGCGCCTAGGCGCGCCTAGGCGAGGCGGGCATGGTCTCGCCTCGCCTCGCCTAGCGCCCAATACAACATAGGAGCTACACCAAACAATCATGTTGGTTACAAAGGAAGTTTCTAGTTATTATATATGAAATATTTCAAGTTGACCTTTTTTCATAGAAAAGAACCTATTATATTACCATAGTATTGTGATTTAGTCAGGTGAACTCTTGTTGTAGGCAATAACCTTGTCAATTTTTGTGTGTTACAATTTTTTTTGGAAGCACATGACAGTACCCATGCCCACATGCAGATCAAGCAATGATTTCTCTCACATCTGAGATCTGAGTCTAATTTTTAAGGTAAGACTATTAGTCTGGCTAGGTTTGCACCGAACAAAGGAAAGTATGATCTCATACCGGGCTTGTAATTCGGTATGTTTATGATCAAAGCCTAGCGCAACATACTAAGCTGAATGCACACCAAGGTCATGACTTTAGTCTCTTAGGATCCTGAGTCAAGTCGTAGGTAGAGTTTTATTACTTAATGGAATCATTTTGAAGAGTTATTAGGAATTAGATTAAAAATTTAGAATTATGGTGGTCTTCATTTGAATTTGAAACATTTTTGCAAGACTACTTATATATGAGACTACGAGGATAGCTCCTGTAATATGGAACTAAATTTTGTATGAAAATAGAGGTACTTACTATCTTACAGCATTTAAATGTACATTGGACTAGATACCTACTAATTAAATCACATGGATGAAAAAACTGGCAAGTTCTACAACTGTTGGTTATGTTTCTTGTCCAATTTGACTTAAAAATTTCTCTTCACTGAATCTCACCCTACTCTTTCTCCTCCATCTTCTTTTCTTCCAGTTGAGCTTCAAAATCAGGAAAGTGTTAAGTCTACACAAAACCCAATTGCTTTCATATTACACCCTCAAATATCAATGAAGTATAACCTTGATCTAGCAATAATAAGTTCATATAACCTACTGATAGACGCTCTCACTGATAAAGATGTATCATCACTGTTTAAAGCCCCACATTTTCAGTGCCATCTACGCCATCATGATTCATGATTGCTAACTATATTACACCAACTTTTATATCTTCATCAATACCACAGACAGTTCCATGGCAAATAATATTCATATAAGAAACAATAGTTTCAACATTCAAACTTCTCTTGCCATAACAATCTGGTTCTACTTGGGTTTCAAAATCAGGAAATTATAATCTCCACAAATTTTAATTTCTCACATATGACACCCTAAAATATCGAAGGTGTGAAACCTATAAATTTAAAAAGAATAAACACATATAACCTATTATAAGATGCTCACACTGATAAGATGTTCCCACCACTTTTAAAGCCCCTGATTTTGAATCCCTATTTACGGCATAATGATCACTAAAGCTACTCACCTGATTTATGTCTCCCAACAATACAACATAAAGTTCCCACGACAATCATATTCCTACAAGAAACAAGTCTTCAAACTTCTTACTATTAGAGAACACAACATATGTATGACTCGGATATTGGCATTTCTTCAACCACTTGGAATTTGTTTGGAATTACTGCTGCTTTTCAAAAGCAGAAGCGGATTACGAAAGCAACATCCCCCCTGCTTTCAAAGTTGTCCCGAAAAGGAACTAGCTTATCAGAAAGAAAAGCAGAAGCTGGTGTTACCAAATAGCTTGGCTTCTGCTTTAAAAAAAACATAAGCAACCCAAATAAGCTTTACCAGACCCAACCTTACAAAGTTCTTTCGCTTGTCATATGGATTTCAAGGGAGGATGTAAAGTGAACCAGCTTGCAGGATCAGGTGATGTCAAAGCCATTATGCAGCACATAGACTTCAAGATATCAAAATAAGGAGGTTTACAGAGATAAACATCACATTACCTAAATGACAAAATTCCTACACTCAATAAAAGATAAAATTAAGCTTCTACATACGAAAAATTTATGTGCTATAAAATTAACAAGTTAGCCTTTAATTACTGTTGTGCCATCATGAATAACAAAGAATAAGGATAACATCAACTAGGTAGAAATAGAAGTTTTTATGATGATAGCAACAATTATAAAGTCAAGTTTTGAAAGTGGTAGTCCAGTATAATGGGAAGTAGGAGTCTACCTATTATCAGCCAGAGGAAGAAGAGGATAAGGAAAGATAAAGAGCAGCCAAGTAAAAAAGAAAAAATGGAGAAGAAAAAATACCCAACAACAACAACAACAAAAAAAGGACAAATAATCAGTCTGCAAGCGGTAATAACAATCACTTAGCACTAAGGTCTACCACTGCAGATACTTTGAAAGGGAAACAAAGAATAATGGTCCTAGTAAGATATTCACGAATCAAAGTTAACTTTCTCATTCCATAACTGCAACCCTTATTATTTTCTTCTATTGACATATAGCAACAAGAAATAACTAAGGTGTTAAACTAACATGCCATCCCAAACGCAAAGTCGCCAGAAGCCCGCTTCTATTCTACATTTGAAGTTGATAAGTATACCAGACAGGCACGCAGTTGCCCTTGCTGAATTTTATGTTGCATGGATACGTCAATGGAGGTATTATAACCAAAAAGGATACTCGCTGGATATTCAGTCACTGCAAGGATACATACGGACACACTTATGCATCATAGATTTCAGAACACTACATATTGTACCAGGTTCAAAAGTATATCAATGATGGAAAGGAGAAAAAGAACAAAAGAATCTAGTCTGAAGATGAAATAATGCTCGACAGATATGAATTATGTACACAATTTATCATAGTTTTCTTTCTTTATTACCAAATAACCATTATGTCTCCTCCAGCATCCTCTCCTTTACATTTGTTTATCTAAAAACTCATAGCGTTGTCTGGAGCTTCCTTATCTTGGAAGAACAACAAAAAGGTAATAGGTTACTGACCGTCCAATGTCTTTGAAAACATGTTCTTTCCCACTGAATCAACGTGACACTGAGCAATTTTTCAGGTCCCTAAAACAAATTCCTGAATATTTGGCTTCTTATTGATAAGTTGCCACTCATCTGACTACATATGTTCAAACATCACACAAGCACGGTACAAACCCGAACATATGCAACATCAGTGTACTATGCTACATATATGTGAATGTGAATGTAATGTAATGTGACGTAATGTAATACTATATTTCTTCCATATGGACATTTGACAACCATAACCACTCAAAATATCAACATTGTGTCCAAAAAACGAGATAACAAAAGAATCTCATTACAAACCCGAAAGTTAAATAACATGATCTGTCAAGAGCTTCGTAAATTAGCCCAATTTTTCAGTCAACTAACCAGATTTTGGAACCAGGTGATTGTCAAGGATTAATAATGATAAAAGCCAGCAACTCAAGGAGAACCTCAGAGCTCAATACAAGGAACGATAAAGGTTTGTACTTGTAACTGGCTAAGAAGTTACATAAAAATTAAATGGCAAAACCATAAAAACAAGAGAACAATCAAATTTGGTCTAACATGAAAAATCATCCAAATAGAAACAATCTAAACAAAATATTTACCTGGCATCTTTGTCGAACCCAAAACGTGCCCCAAAATAGAAGGCAACAGCAATCAACCATGCATCACTGTGAACTGCCACAAGCGACAACCAGTCCTTTTCATCCATCCCATCCCTAGCAAAATTTATCCCTAATGCTGGTTCAGGTAGTTCAGGAGGGACTTCCTCAGCTGGCAGGCTAACTTCCCAGGTTTCATTTGGAAGTCCATACAAACATAGATTTTCTTTCTCTGCAAACACATTTCACAGAGAGTGCATTGTCAAGGGACAATCCATAAACAGAAACAATAAAATGTTCCATAGTGTTGCAAATAAATCAATGGTAACAAATCCTTTACGCCAAATCTCCCATTTCTGATATACGAATATGGGCATCTCCTCAGGAATCAAGGATAAAATACTGCAGAAGAGTACACCGTGCACGTAACAAATTGGCAGAAACCAACTTAAAAAAGAGTACATTGTGTTTGGTAAATGTGTATGATTGTGTGTATTTCTGTGGAGGTGCCATTTCGAACACTTCACAATGTCCATTTTTCTATTTTTGATCTAGACATCAGCCACTCAAAAGTAGCAACCTCTATTTCTTGTGATATAAAATTTCTTTCATGTGTGTTATGTCAAATAAAGCACAATCATTTATCTCCAGAAAAGAGCTGGAAACTTCTAGCCAATCCTAAGTTGCAAAAAATGAAGTGAAATTCAAGAGCACAATGTCCAATATGGAGTAGCTTATTTATTTTGGGTTAGATTATACTTTTCTCCTGCATCTTCAATTTTTAGATAATACACTAACCGATTTCAAAAATAATCAATTATTTATATGTAGCCTTTTTAGTTAAAAATATATTTCTCACTGGAAGTTATTTACCTGTTCATTTTTCAAACTTACCTCTAGTATGTTAACTAGAAATGTGTTTACCAACATTTTGCTTTTGCATGCAAGTTCCAACAAATATATTCAACTTTGAATTTCACTTGTTCAACTATTTCTTCTATCCAGAAGTAATAACAAAGAACCTTATCAAAATACATGGGTAAAATAGTTTATTAAGCATTGTAAAAAGAAAAGGAATTATCATGCATCCATTGTAGATGAGATGATATTATCCAGAAACCGAGAGGAACTTCCTCTATTGGCATCATTCAGAGACATCTCCTTGCTACAGGAAACAACATATACTAGAATAAAATGATACTGTCTAGGAAAGCAATAAGAATTTATATAGGATTAACATTACAAAATATGACAATATACGGTAAGCTCCTGGTAGCAAATCTCTTCAATTGTCAATGAAATGGGGAAAAGAAGTTGCCAACAGGGAAAATAATAAGAGTTTGTTTCAATTGTATTACAGGGTAGAAACAATTATTGACAAAGAGCACAACTTGTGAAAATACAAGAATAGAATCTAATGTTTGAAAGTAACCTAGAGTGCCGGTGACAACAATTGAACACTTATATCATCTGAAGGAAAATGTAATGTTGATTAGGAAGATATTTTACTTCATGGATAACTAGCAAACAGTAAATTAAGGGTAGAATCAAACACGACATAACAGTCGATTACGTAAAAACTTCTTTAAACCACCACCTTAGGAAACCAAGAAGATACTTCTTATAGCTGTTATCACAAGAAAAACTAGATAGTCCAAGTCACCAAAT
The DNA here is from genome assembly GCA_029216955.1 of Iris pallida. Taxonomy (NCBI): domain Eukaryota; kingdom Viridiplantae; phylum Streptophyta; class Magnoliopsida; order Asparagales; family Iridaceae; genus Iris; species Iris pallida. The sequence goes on from JANAVB010021796.1 coordinate 10,391,781, forward strand.
GGATACCTTCATGTGAGAATGTATCAACTTTTAAGTAAAATAACCAACTTAAGTTTTATCGTTAAGACAAAAAACGATATCTGAGTTAGCCTTGAAGTCCCTTCCTTGGAAGCATTGACACTCTAAAACTCGATGTTTGTTATGTTGCATCGGACACAACCCAAACACTCGAATAATACACCAGGGCACGCCAACAACCAGTATCGTATCATCATCCAAATCATTTGGTGTCGTATCCATGCACATGCAACATAGGTCTCATCCCTCCACACACACACAAAAGAAGCTTTTTTTTCTTAAGTTCAAGCTTTTTAAAGTATTAAGCAAAAACAGTAACAGAGCTTTCTTGGGAGTCGTCTAGATGTATTCTTCAACCAGACTTCAACAGGGTTACATTCAAAGAGCTATAATGACAAACAGTTCCTTCCTTCTGAAGGAAGAAATCTCTAAATTTAAGAATACGATGACAAGGCCTCTATGCCTTCAAGTATGATCCATAGTTACTCCTAATAGTCCCGCCCTAAAAAGCACACACACTACAAAACTCGAAACCGTATCTGTGCCGTGTCACGTCAGACACACATCCGACACGGAGTACACAAGGACACGTCAATAACAGCATTGTACAGTCGTGTCACGATCGTGTTGTCCCGTATTATTGCTCATGCACCACCGGCCCCCAACCTCCACCAAAAGAAAAGCTTTTTCTCACCCTTCACTCCCAATGAAGTAGAAAAATAAAATTTTCAAAAGCTACAAGTGCTAATAAATTCCTTTCTTCCCGACAAAGAAAACACTGTCACGCCAAAAAAAACCCAACTTTTGAAAGAAAAAACAAAAACTCACCGGGATCACAGAGCTGGTAAAACTTCTCAACTTCTGAAACATCCAAAAATCAAACAAAAAACAAATTAATACAATCAAATCAAACCTAAACAAAAAATAAGGGGAGAGAGAGAGAGAGATCGAAGAAGAGAGAATCGGTACCGGTGGTGAGCGCCTTGATCATCCCGGCCCGCCGCCCCCTGAAGTCCCTGAACACCTCCTCCGCCGTCCTCGGATTGTAGGGCCCCGCTCCCCCTTCCATCTAAGGAACCTCCGCCAAAATTAGGGTTAGGGTTTCCCCTCTCTCTCTAGGGTTAGCGTTTTGGTGGGAGTGATTGTGATGATTTTTTGAAATCTTCCAAATTTGGGGAAGAATAAAAAGGAGAGGGTTTTGTTGTGGGTTTTTTTTTTCTTTTATTTTTGCGCTCTTTTGTTTGTGTTTTTATATTGCTGGTTGCTGCTGTGATGGCTGTGGTGTGGATCCTCACTCGCGGTGAGAACACCGCCGTATGTTGTGATCCGCAAGAGTGCGGTCACCGCAACGAGTTATGAGAGTTGGGATATGGCTACAGCCCAGAGTTGATTGATCCGAGTCGACATTGATTCTGTATCTAATTTCTTTTCTTCTTCTTCTTTCTGGGACCATGGTTGTTATGGTCACAGGGACCGAATGCACCCACTTTGTACTCAGTTACTGATATGTGGGCCCCACTTACATTTATATTTAGGGGTTGGGATCTATTGTCCCTATTTGGTGTTCCAAACATGTCCCCTTTCACAAGTAGAGGTGGATCCCACCAATTTTGAGTCTTATATTTTATAAAATTGGTGGGGTCCACTTCTACTTGTGAAATGGGACGTGGTTGAGGACACCAAAATGGGAACATATCTCATCCCTATATTTAGGGTCCGCTTGACAATCATATCTTTACGGGTTTTGATATATTTTTAGCGGATCATTTATGAAGTGGAAAAAAAACAAACTTGATATTTTTTTTACTCACTCGTTTTTTCTCTGCTCAAACAAATCCCAAAACATATTTAGTGTCTTATGCACACCCCCAAATCGAGGTATTTTGATGGTTTTTATTTTTTTTTCCCCACTTATATCCTAATTTAAAAAACATAGCTACAACTAGTAGCACCCTATCATATTTCTTCTTTCTCATTTGTTTAACTTGAGGTCCTATCTGATGACTACTTCCTCTAAAATGTAAGTTTTTAAAGTTTGCAGTCCATTTGATGTGGTACTTAATACTTTTATCTCAACATTTATAATCTACTACTTGTCAAACCATTCTTGCAAGTTATATGATTATATAAGTTATTGTTTAGAAGGACAATGATATATCTTTCTTTGGGAAGGCTTTTGTTTATATATGGACATAAGTAATTTTGTTGTTTTAAAAAAAAAATCATATATGTTTGTTAATGGATTACCAAGTATGAGTTAGATTGGTTTAAAAGTCGGTACTTAAAATCGCCAAAAATCAGACCGCTCATAACATATACTATTTTTTAAAGGGGAAAATTTATGAAATGCCCAAAAATTTAAAAAGTTTTATGAAAAACCCACCCCAAAATAAACTTTCATCGCGTGCCCAGCATTAACTTAAAAATTAAAAAAAGGGCACGGCATGACCCTTTTGTCCTTCTAATTTATTAAGAATATCAACAAACCCAGCAAGTTTTATGAAAAACGGTTCGATTCCAGACTCTTCAAAAAAGTGTCTCTATCGCTCCCTCCTCTTCCATACTCTATTCTGTTGCGATTTTAGGTCATCTCCTCCAAAAATCTTAGAAATTTCTTACAAAAAATCGCCAGCGAATCTCCATCACAATGTCGCAATCATCAGCAATGGAAGTAGACCAAGTTAGAGAAGAAGGAGAAGAAGTAGTTGGAAAACAACAGAAAGGAGGGAAGAAAGTTAAGAAGGTTGTTCGTAGACGAAATGCTCCAAAAGAAAAAGAAGTGCAAGAAGCAGTAGAAGAACAAGAACACGGAGAACAACAAGAACAAGATCAAGAACAACAAGAAGCAGTAGCAGGGGAGAAGAAGAAGATGAAGAAGAAGGGAAGAAAAAAGGTAAAACTTTGAGTCTTGTTCATTCTCCGTTTATATTGACGCGGCAAATAAAAATGATCATTCTCCGTCTATAAAATACACGGAGGATGCCCTTTCTGTGTCATTTGAACTAGAAATGGCCATTCTCCGTCTATTTTGAGACGGAGAATGGCATTCTCCGTGTTTAAACACACGGAGAATGTTCATTTCTGTGTTTTTGACCTAAAGAACGAGCATTCTCCGCCTAATATGAGACGGAGAATGCCATTCTCCGTCTGTAAAATAGACGGAGAATGAACTTTCTTCTTGCATTAACCTAGAGAAATGAACATTCTCCGTCTCACTGACACGGAGAATGCCATTCTCCGTCTATTTTATAACGGAGAATGACGTTCTCTGTCTATTTTGACGCGGAGAATGGCATTCTCCTTGTAATTTGACCTAGAGAATGAGCATTCTTCGTCTTACTGACGCGGAGAATGGCATTCTCCGGGTCAAAAGAGACGGAGAATGCCATTCCCCGTGTTAAAACAAAACGGAGAATGACATTCTCCGCCTAATATGAGACGGAGAATGGCATTCTCCGCCTTACTTAGACGGAGAATGCTCATTCTCCGGGACAAAATAAAGGGAGAATGTCATTCTCCTTGTATTTTGACCTAGAGAATGAGCATTCTCCGTCTTACTGACGCGGAGAATGAGCATTCTCCGTCTTGCTAACGCGGAGAATGGCATTCTCCGTATTAAAACACGCGGAGAATGGCATTCTCCTTGTAATTTGACCTAGAGAATGAGCATTCTCCGCCTTATTGAGACGGAGAATGTCATTCTCTGGGTCAAAAGAGACGGAGAATGCCATTTCCCGTGTTAAAACAAAACGGAGAATGACATTCTCCGTCTATTTTGAGACGGAGAATGGCATTCTCCGTCTATTTTAAAACGGAGAATGGCATTCTCCCTTTATTTTGATCTAAAGAATAAGCATTCTCCGCCTAATATGAGACGGAGAATGGCATTCTCCGCCTTACTTAGACGGAGAATGCTCATTCTCCGGGACAAAATAAAGGAAGAATGTCATTCTCCTTGTATTTTGACCTAGAGAATGAGCATTCTCCGTCTTACTGACGCGGAGAATGAGCATTCTCCGTCTTGCTAACGCGGAGAATGGCATTCTCCGTACTAAAACACGCAGAGAATGGCATTCTCCTTGTAATTTGACCTAGAGAATGAGCATTCTCCGCCTTATTGAGACGGAGAATGTCATTCTCTGGGTCAAAATAAAGGGAGAATGCCATTCCCCGTGTTAAAACAAAACGGAGAATGACATTCTCCGTCTATTTTGAGACGGAGAATGGCATTCTCCGTCTATTTTAAAACGGAGAATGGCATTCTCCCTTTATTTTGATCTAAAGAATGAGCATTCTCCGCCTAATATGAGACGGAGAATGGCATTCTCCGCCTTACTTAGACGGAGAATGCTCATTCTCCGGGACAAAATAAAGGGAGAATGTCATTCTCCTTGTATTTTGACCTAGAGAATGAGCATTCTCCGTCTTTCTAAAGCGGAGAATGAGCATTCTCCGTCTTGCTAACGCGGAGAATGGCATTCTCCGTATTAAAACACGCGGAGAATGGCATTCTCCTTGTAATTTGACCTAGAGAATGAGCATTCTCCGCCTTATTGAGACGGAGAATGTCATTCTCTGGGTCAAAATAAAGGAAGAATGCCATTCCCCGTGTTAAAACAAAACGGAGAATGACATTCTCCGTTTATTTTGAGACGGAGAATGGCATTCTCCGTCTATTTTAAAACGGAGAATGGCATTCTCCCTTTATTTTGATCTAAAGAATGAGCATTCTCCGCCTAATATGAGACGGAGAATGGCATTCTCCGCCTTACTTAGACGGAGAATGCTCATTCTCCGCGACAAAATAAAGGGAGAATGTCATTCTCCTTGTATTTTGACCTAGAGAATGAGCATTCTCCGTCTTTCTAAAGCGGAGAATGGCATTCTCCGTTTTAAAACACGCGGAGAATGTCATTCCCCGTGTTAATACAAAACGGAGAATGCCATTCTCCGTGTCAAAATAGACGGAGAATGGTATTTTTCGTCTATTTTGACACGGAGAATGGCATTCTCCGTTTGAATACAAAACGGAGAATGCTCATTCTCCGTCTATTTGGACACGGAGAATGACATTCTCCGTCTAATATTAGACGGAGAATGGCTTTCTCTTTATTATAATAAAGAAGAATGTTGACGTAAACCTAATTGTTGTTGTTTTTAGGGAAAAAAAACTATCAGGAACAGAGACGAAAGACTTTTCCGTGCAACATTCACCCTAGTACTCTCTCTCATGGATGAGGTGAAGGAAAAATTTCGCCATTTGCCTGAAGCAGTTGTCGAAAGCTTGAAGAATGTAGGATTCTACGACTTCGTAGATGTATTCTACAGAAATAAGGTGAAAAAATCAGAACTATCTAAAGTCACCCAAGGTCTGGAGAAGTTGATGGGGACTTATTTGGAAGAAGATGGAATTGGATATTTCCAATTGAGCAGCAGTGTCAAAGTAGCACCAACTGCTGATGAGATGGCAACCATTTTCGGTCTGCCAATGAATGATGACACTGAAGTTGATGACAAGTATTTGAAGATCATCACTGAGAAGCAGAAGACCCCCCACCAGCAGACTCATTCAGCATGTGTACAAAACACTTCACAAGATTGCTGAAAAATTCCAAGGGCAAAGGTGCTGAAGTCTCAAACGCTGAAGTTAGGAAAAGGATATTAGAGCTGCTGGGGGGCGAAAATGCAAGTCCCGATGAGGTGGCCAAGTTAATAGTATTCAACTTGTGCCAAACAACATTCTTCACCAGAATGGGGGGGTCGAACTTGCCATACAAGTTCTTCGCTCTGGTGGAGAGCACAGATGTTATAAAAAGTATCTGTTGGCCTCGGATTATACTGGGGTACGTTATGGACAGCATAAAGAGGGCTGTCACAAAATCTGAAGATGGTGATGTTGATATATCGTACAAGAAGATTGAAGGTTGTACGATATACTTCTTGTATTGGTTTGCAGAGCACAGTCGACTGGTAGAAAGGAAGTGCAAACCAACAGTCGCATCTCCGAGATTCTGCACATGGGATGGGAATAAAATCTCAATATTCCTAAAAAATGAATATCAAGGTGCTAAAATGGATTCAGATTTGATATTCAAGGATATTGTTGCATTGAATGTTGATGAACTTGAAGAAGTCCCAGCAGAGCAGCAATATGTAGAAGGTGGAGACAATTTTGTTGATGAAGAAGAAGCTCAAGCTGAAGCTCAAGCACCAGCACCCTCTACAGCTGACAATGTAGATATGTTGCGTGTCTTGCAGGAGAAATCTCAGCTTATCGCTGAGAATGAGCAACTCCAGGAAAGAGCCCAGCAACTAGCGGCAGATGTAGCCCAACAACGTGCTGTGGGGCTCGTTGCTGATGGCTTGGAGAAGGAGTTAGACTCTTTAAGGAACGAGAAATTGCTCCTTATTGATGATAACAAGAAACTCCTTAAGCGAGTTGAGGAACTGGAGGCACAGGGGTCGGAACTAGACTCCCTGAGAAAGCAGAAGTCTGAGCTTACTGCTGATAATGAGAAGCTTCGTCAACATGTTGAGGAGCTACTTCTAAAAGGTAAGATTTTATATTTTTTGTCTATTTTAATCTGTAATTACATGTATCTAACAAGGAGAATGACCATTCTCCGTTATAAAATAGACGGAGAATGTCATTCTCCGTATTAAAACACACTTAGAATGACATTCTCCGTCTATTTTGACATTCTCCGCTAGTATTTTGACACGGAGAATGACATTTTCTGTATTTTGACATAGAAATGATCATTCTCCGTATGTTTTGACACGGAGAATGACATTCTCCGTCTAATATTAGACGGAGAATGTCATTCTCCGTCTAAATTGACACGGAGAATGTCATTCTCCGTCTATTTGGAAACGGAGAATGACATTCTCCGTCTATTTTGACACGGAGAATGTCATTCTCCGTCTATTTTGACACGGAGAATGTCATTCTCCGTCTAAATTGACACGGAGAATGACATTGTTTTTAAAAAGAAGATTATATAATATTGACATCATACCTCTTGTTCTTGTTTGTTTTTATATCAGTGAAAATGACAGAGGATCTGAAAAAAGAGAATGAAAAGCTAACTAATGATAATAACAGACTTCTAGAGGAAGTTGCCTCGTTGAATGACGAAGTCAAGAATAAGAACGATACAATCGTTAACCTTGAAGCAATGGCTAGAGCATTGGAAAGAGGGGATACTCAAGCAGTTCCCCAGAAGCATTACACAAGATCAAATGTACCTGCTGCAGATGAGGATGATTTTACTACATTGCAAAAGAAGAAAACATCCGATGCTACAACAAGTAAGAAGGCAGGTCCTGGTCGGAAAAGAAAAGCTGCTACTAGTCCCAGTAAGAATGTAGCTCCTGCTGGGAAAAAAAAAGCTCCTTCCAGCCCCGAGAAGGTCGACAATAAAAAGGAGATGTCAGCTCCTGAAGAACTTGAGGAAGAATCTCCTCAAACAGCAAAGCTTGTTAGAGATGGAAAAATGCTGATGCAATGTCCGAAGCTCAGACTTTGGAACGTTGCAGACGATGAGCTGAAGCAAGTATACAGGAGCATCGTATACACAAGAAGGATGTCTCCAACGTAAGTATTCTAAACTTGAACCAATTTCTGTTTAGAATACTTATGTATATATGTACTTTCCAAGTGCAATGATCATTCTCTATTGGAGTTATTTTTTATGCAATTTTATCATTAGCCTATATTATTATCATAATCGAAACTAAATTTATGTGCAGTGATTATGTATATATGTACTTTCCAAGTGCTCCAGAAGAGTGTAAAATAAGAAGAAGAAATAATGATGTCAGCATGTTGTTAAGTGCTAAAGATTTTCAAGACATTATAAATGAGGCGGATATAGAAGCCGGTGTGATGAACTACCTAATAAAGCTTATGAACGACGTTCAAGCCGAATTAAGGCAGAACATTCAGTCAAGCTCGCAGGGTGCACAATGTAAATGGTTTGCAATCATGATGCCCCATTCATTGGTAAGAATCGAAACTGAAAAATAAATATTAATGTGTACAGCTACTAATAGTGTTGTAAAAAACTAACTCATGTTATTATTTTATTTTTTTTTCTTCTGGAAAACAGGGTACTGCCAAGATTATCGATAAAGAAAATCCAACAGAAGGAGCAGTGTACAATTTCAAAGTTGATATAGAAGATTTTATAATAGAGCTGGAAGATGACATTGAATGGCTATTCGTGCCACTCTTCCGCGAGGAGAATAAACACTATACGCTGCTGGCATTCAACTTCAGCTCCTATGTTTGGACGCACTACAACTCATTGCGGAAAAACACGGGCGCTAAGGGAATCCAGGATGCAGTATACATGAAGAATAAAATTGAGCCAATTATAATAAAGAAGATTGCATTGATGAGTAATAAAAGCCCAGCAATCTCGAAATATGAAACAACAGAGCTCAAGGTTTGCAAAGAATGTCCACAGCAACTAACACCCAGCTGCCTTCTGTATGTTTCATATTATATTGAAAAGTTGTCGAGATATCCATTTAATTTACGGAAGAAAACAAACAAACAAGTTCACAATACTATTGTAAAGAGAAGGCTAGATTTGGCTAAGGCTTTGCTTATGAGTAAATGTGCAATTCCTTTTGTAAAATGACAATGTAAATTGGCTAACAAATTCAATGTATATATTCTGTTTGTCAGGTTTCTTTTGTAATGTATTTGTTTTCCTTTGTATTGAAATTCAATTTTACGACTAATTTACATTGTTCTATATATGTAAATCTGTTTTGTTAAAGTTCTGTTGTTTGATTCAAACCTATAATGTCATTATCTGTGTTAATACAAACCTATAATGTGTGCATTTGGAACTTAGAAATGGCCATTCTCCGTTTCGTATGAGACGGAGAATGTCATTCTCCGGGTCAATAGAGACGGAGAATGCCATTCTCTTTGTATTTTGACCTAGAGAATGAGCATTCTCCGTCTTACTGACGCGGAGAATGGCATTCTCCGTTTTAAAACACGCGGAGAATGGTTATTCTCCTTCTATTTTGACTTATAAATGGCCATTCTCCGTCTTAGGGACGCGGAGAATGCCATTCTCCGTTTCGTATGAGACGGAGAATGTCATTCTCCGGGTCAAAAGAGACGGAGAATGCCATTCTCTTTGTATTTTGACCTAGAGAATGAGCATTCTCCGTCTTACTAACGCGGAGAATGGCATTCTCCGTCTTACTAACGCGGAGAATGGCATTCTCCGTTTTAAAACACGCGGAGAATAGTTATTCTCCTTCTATTTTGACTTATAAATGGTCATTCTCCGTCTTAGGGACGCGGAGAATGCCATTCTTCGTTTCGTATGAGACGGAGAATGTCATTCTCCGGGTCAATAGAGACGGAGAATGCCATTCTCTTTGTATTTTGACCTAGAGAATGAGCATTCTCCGTCTTACTGACGCGGAGAATAGCATTCTCCGTTTTAAAACACGCGGAGAATGGTTATTCTCCTTCTATTTTGACTTATAAATGGCCATTCTCCGTCTTAGGGACGCGGAGAATGCCATTCTCCGTTTCGTATGAGACGGAGAATGTCATTCTCCGGGTCAATAGAGACGGAGAATGCCATTCTCTTTGTATTTTGACCTAGAGAATGAGCATTCTCCGTCTTACTGACGCGGAGAATGGCATTTTCCGTTTTAAAACACGCGGAGAATGGTTATTCTTTGTATTTTTGACCTAGAAAGGAACATTGTCCGTCTTAGGGACACGGAGAATGCCATTCTCCGTTTCGTATGAGACGGAGAATGTCATTCTCCGGGTCAATAGAGACGGAGAATGCCATTCTCTTTGTATTTTGACCTAGAGAATGAGCATTCTCCGTCTTACTGACGCGGAGAATGGCATTCTCCGTTTTAAAACACACGGAAAATGGTTATTCTTTGTATTTTTGACCTAGAAAGGAACATTGTCCGTCTTAGGGACGCGGAGAATGTCATTCTCCGTGTCCAAATAGACGGAGAATGTCATTCTCCGGGTCAATAGAGACGGAGAATACCATTCTCTTTGTATTTTGACCTAGAGAATGAGCATTCTCCGTCTTACTGACGCGGAGAATGGCATTCTCCGTTTTAAAACACGCGGAGAATGATTATTCTTTGTATTTTTGACCTAGAAAGGAACATTGTCCGTCTTAGGGACGCGGAGAATGCAATTCTCCGTTTCGTATGAGACGGAGAATGTCATTCTCCGGGTTAATAGAGACGGAGAATGCCATTCTCTTTGTATTTTGACCTAGAGAATGAGCATTCTCCGTCTTACTGACGCGGAGAATGGCATTCTCCGTTTTAAAACACGCGGAGAATAACTATTCTTTGTATTTTTGACCTAGAAAGCAACATTGTCCGTCTTAGGGACGCGGAGAATGCCATTCTCCGTGTCCAAATAGACGGAGAATGTCATTCTCCGGGTCAAAAGAGACGGAGAATGCCATTCTGCTTGTATTTTGACCTAGAGAATGAGCATTCTCCGTCTTACTGACGCGGAGAATGGCATTCTCCGTTTTAAAACACGCGGAGAATGATTATTCTCCTATTTTTGACTTATAAATGGCCATTCTCCGTGTATCTAAAATGGAGAATGATTATTCTCCGTGTTAAAACACACGGAGAATGGTCATTCAATACATTATAAAGTCAGAGAGTATAAAGGAGAATAAGTTCTTATGCTGATATGCAGAATTCAAACTATTACCATTGATATCAAAAAATGTAAGATATGTATTCAAAAAACAATTTCCAGTTATATAAAAGAAGGAATATATTTGTATGTATTAACGAGGGGGCGCTGCCCCCTCGACCACCGTAGCAGCACGTGGAGGCAGAGGACAAGTGCTGCGATTGTGATTGCATAATTCAAAACAATTCTGGCACCTTATCTTTCTCTTCTCTTTTCCCTTGTTCTCATATTTGCTCTTGTAACGGTCCACTTTTGGTCGTCCAGGACCACGTTTCGGAACAGGGGGTAGAACAACATCAGTGGGATTATTTTCAAACTGTTTTTCGCAATCTGGAACAGGACGAATAGCACATGAATATAACTTCCGGTAATAATCTGATGTCCAATACTGCTCCACAAAGTCGTAAACAGATTTATCTGAACCAACTCTGATGCATTGTATTGCATGGCTGCATGGGAATCCATATACCTTCCATCTACGACAACTACAATGACAATCAAGAAGATTCACCATGTGGGAGGAAGTATCTGCGATCACCTCAAATTCGAAATCACCGGACCGATATACCCTATAACACATGCCATCATCTGTAAGCTGCTTCAGCATATCCTCAGCGTATGGAGTCAATTTGCTATTCAAACCAATTGCATCCTTGTGGCGATCCGAAATCATCTTCATCATCTTCACACGGATGACATTTACAATTGCTGAAATAGGCAATTTCTTCTCAGCCTTTATCCATGCATTGAATGACTCTGCACAACTAGAAGCAACCTCACCGTATCTACATCCCGGGAAGAATGTGTTTGACCAGTGTTCAGGTTTTTGTTTATTCATCCAATTCACAACATGACCACAATTCAGATCATAAATCTTCTTGATTGCTTGTCTATACCCACCTTTATACAGAAAAACAAATAAGTAATAAAGAATTAGGTCAATTCACAAAATTATGAAAAAATAAGTGCATTCTCATAAGGATAATAGTCATTCTCCGTTCAAAAGCTAACGGAGAATGATATTCTCCGTTCTATGCAAGATGGAGAATACCATTCTCCGTTCAAAAGCTAACGGAGAATGCTATTCTCCGTTCTATGTTGGACGGAGAATGGTCATTCTCCGTGTGATTGAAACGGAGAATGACTATTCTCCGTCTTACTGACACGGAGAATGGTCATTCTCCTTGTTAAATTAATGGTAAATGCATTAAAAATGTGCATATATCTGTCTCATTAACACACCTGGAGTTAGAGCATATACTGCTTGCCTCCAAGCTTCAAGTACATGCGGATACAATCTTTCATTTCCTTTCTCTTTCATCGGTATGTTATTCTTCATGTGATAATAGCAATAGCTATGGTAATCATTAGGAAACACTTTAGGGACTTCAGAAACTAGACCAGTGCCTTGATCTGAAAGAAAAACAACACGCCTACTACATCCAACAACATTCTTTAGATTTCTAAGGAACCATTCCCAATTATCGCCATCTTCGCCTGAGACTATACCGTATGCAATAGGGTAGAACTGTTGGTTACCATTCTTCGCTGTAGCAGACATCAAACATCCTCTAAACCTACCTGTAAGGAAAGTAGCATCCAAATATAGCATTGGACGACAATATTGAAAGCCTTCTACGCAAGCCCCATATGAAAGAAAAAGCCGCTCAAACCTCATTGATGAATCATTTTTCTGGAAGTCGATAACGGAACCATTATTGGTTTCCTTTACCTTGTTGACATACCAACACAAGTCACTGTAAGATCTAACATCATCTCCGTACATTTCCTGGTGCACCAGTCTAATGCCATGGTATGCCTGCCCGTAGGTAACAGATAAGCCGTAGTCGACCTTGAAATCATCGACAACAGATTTTGCTGACTTTTTAGGATGCATCCGAACAATGTCACTAACCAAACTTTTCACAAACTTTGCTGGAACAACCTGATTACCTTTATCCATATAGCCAGCTCCACAATTATGTTCTCCCACATACCTCTTCACCTCAAAAATTTGATTATCTTTCGAAATAGATATAGCATGGAAGCTCCACAAACAAGCATGTGTCTTGTAATTCTTGCAGCAAACAGTATACCTCCCCGGCTCAGATTTCAAAATGTGAAATGGATGACGAGATTCAAAACATACCTTTCTAACAGCATTCCTAACTTCTTTAACACCATTTAGAAAAATCTGACCAACACCAGTAATTGATCCAGGCCACATATCCGATTTCCTCTTCTTCACTGTCTCAGTTGAGCCCTCATAAAATTGTACTACTCGTTTGTCCTTTACAGTAGGAGAAGATCTACTCAAAGAACTAGAGGAGGAAGACGAAGGTCCCATGTGAAAGCTTTGACAAGGAAAAGATGTTGATGAAGAACATTGAGAGTATATTTGCTCCACAAATAGATCAAAACTCACATCATGAGTACCGTTAAAACCACCAACCAATGAGCGAAGCCAAAAATCACTTTCAACATACAGTTCAGTCCCATCAGAGTGCAAAAACCTGAAACGAAAGGAAAGTGGATCCAAAGAAGTCAATCGATCGCACACTTTATTCTTTAAAAAATCCACGGTACTTTCATGTGTGACACGGCAGGAAACTATGTCTCCCTTGAAACAAATGTTAACTAAACAACTTGATTCCATATCTTCCCCCCTGATAACATAAAAACATAAGAGGCGACAAATAGAACAATAAAATTCTCATCTAATAATGGTTATTCTCCGTCTAAAAATAACGGAGAATAAATATCATCAGTTGGAACTAACTTATAATGATCATTCTCCGTCTAAAGTAAAACGGAGAATGTCATTCTCCGTCCTAATTAAGACGGAGAATGTCATTCTCCGTCCTAACTAAGACGGATAATGTCATTCTCCGTTCAAATTAAAACGGAGAATGTCATTCTCCGTCCTAATTAAGACGGAGAATGGCATTCTCCGTCCTAAAAACAAAACGGTTAATGATCTTTATAAGAAGTAATTGTCATTCTCCTTTAAAATATAACGGAGAATGCTATTCGCATAAAATAACAAGATTAAATATCTCACTAACATTTTCTAAGTTAATAATCTTCATAACAAAATCAAATTCAGCATAAATTTCGAGATATACGAAGCTGATGGATGAATTTCTACAGATCTGAACTCTCACCTTGTTTTAAGATCTATAAAAAGACGGAGAAGAAGATCTTCTATCCACAATTGACCTAATCACCGAAAACCACGAAGATGATGTTGATGATGATGATGATCGATGATGATGAAGGATGATCGACGTTCGACTGACGAAAACCACAGTGAACTACGAACGATTCTGCGATCTCTAATAAAGATTATATCAATGGATTTCAAATTTCTCGTGAAGAAGAAGAAGAATACGAATTTCTCAATCCAAATCTGAGTTTGCGAATTCATAATTATATATAGATGTCCAAATTTACGCGAAGGGGTATTTTTGGAATTATGATAATGGCAAATTTTGTAAATACATAGCAACTAGAGAGAATCTTGAAATATTTAACGTGTAAAAACTTAATTCTGGGCATTTCATAAAAATAATCCAGCGGGTGGGCATTTCATAAAAGCCCATCCCGAAATTGGGCTTCTCAGCAATTTTCAGAAAATAAATTTAGATTTCAAACTATAGTTGTAAATGAGGGTTGTAAATGGTTATGGATAATATTAGCGTGAGTCGTGGTAATAATGTGTTTAATACTTGCCATATAGGAATATCATCATATATGGTAGGAATATATTGTACTTAGTTATATCCATATAAGAAAACAATCATGTATGGTAACATAAACTCCTTTATAGAGCATCCATTGCGAGATGAATAAATATCCAGTAATTCTTTCACTCAAATACTTCTCCAAGCTACATATTTGACTTGGTATCAGAGCAAAGATCTGCGAGGAATATCTATTTCTGTACAATCTACTATATGTTAAGAAATTCCTTTTAATTTGAGTGTTTTTTATATCAATTTTTGGTCAAGAACTTAATTTCTAGATCAGAAAATAGTGATTCAACCCATCAAAATATGTATATCTAGTTGATTTCGATGCAAATTTTCAATGGGTCATGCAAAAGAAGGCTCTTCTAAGATCAATGAATTCCAGAAGGTCGAGGTCTCTGTCAACACCTCGAATTCATGTTCTGGATCATTTGGAGGTATCAAGCTCAATTGTACTAGTTTTTGGACATGGAAAAAGAACATGTATGTCTATCTATGTGGTATGCACGTAATGGGACATGTGATTGAAGCAATAATGGTACTAGATAAAGCTAAGGATAAAGCATATGAAAAATGGAAAGATGATGCTAGATATGTGATGGAAGTTATGTTTAGAGCCATGACTGATGACGTGATGCAGATGGTGGAAGATTGTGAGGCTACTCAAGCGATCTGTAAGACAATGGGGGCATATGTACCAATGAATGTGATTTTATACAAGTTCATGAGCCGATATACAAGGTTTCTAACATGATACAAAGTGGGCAACCAGTATCCGAGATCGATCAGCAGTGTCCTTGCATGATCAAAAAACATGAGGATATTATGTAGTACCATAAGGAAAATGAACTCGAACGGGTTCAGTATTCTTGAGAGGGCTGGATGTTAGACATAGAGGTCCCAAAGGAGAG